>CAWUFW010011532.1:0-608494 GCA_963921515.1 Calotriton arnoldi | reverse complement strand
TGTAGAAAGAGGCAAGTGAAGTGCAGAAAGAAGGAACAGAAATGCAGAAAGAGGCTAGAGAAGTGCAGAAAGAAGCAACAGAGGTGCAGAAAGAGGCAAGAGAAGTGCAGAAAGAGGCAAGAGAGGTGCAGAAATAGGCAAGAGAGGTGCTGAAAGAGGGAACAGGGTGCAGAAAAAGCTAAGAGGTGCAGAAAGAGGGAAGAGGGGGGTGCAGAAAGAGGCAGGAGGGTGCAGAAAGAACCAACAGAGATGCAGAAAGAGGCAAGAGGAGTGCAGAAAGAGGAAAGAGAAGTGCAGAAAGAAGCAACAGAGGTGCAGAAAGAGGCAAGAGAGGTGCAGAAAGAGGCAAGAGGGGTGCAGAAAGAAGCAGGAGAAGTACAGAAAGAAGCAACAGAGGTGCAGAAAGAGGCAGCAGGGGTGCAGGAAGAGGCAAGAGAATTGCAGAAAGAAGTAACAGAGGTGCGGAAAGAGGCAAGATAGGTGCTGAAAGAGGGAACAGGGGTGAAGAAAAAGGCAAGAGAGGTGCAGAAAGAGGGAAGGGGGGGTGCAGAAAGAGGCAGGAGGGTGCAGAAAGAACCAACAGAGATGCAGAAAGAGGCAAGAGGAGTGCAGAAAGAGGAAGGAGAAGTACAGAAAGAAGCAATAGAGGTGCAGAAAGAGGCAAGAGGAGTGCAGAAAGAGGAAAGAGAAGTGCAGAAAGAAGCAACAGAAATACAGAAAGAGGCAAGAGAAGTGCAGGAAGAAGCAACAGAGGTGGAGAAAGAAGCAACAGAGGTGCAGAAAGAGGCAAGGGAGGTGCAGAAACATGCATGAGAGGTGCAGAAAGAGGGAATGGGTACAGAAAAAGGCAAGAGAGGTACAGAACGAGGGAAGAAGGGTGCAGAAAGAGGCAGGAGGGGTGCAGAAAGAACCAACAGAGGAGCAGAAAGAGGCAAGAGGAGTGCAGAAAGAGGAAAGAGAAGTGCAGAAAGAAGCAACAGAGGTGCAGAAAGAGGCAAGGGAGGTGCAGAAACATGCATGAGAGGTGCAGAAAGAGGGAATGGGTTCAGAACGAGGCAAGAGAGGTACAGAACGACGGAAGAAGGGTGCAGAAAGAGGCAGGAGGGGTGCAGAAAGAACCAACAGAGGAGCAGAAAGAGGCAAGAGGAGTGCAGAAAGAGAAAAGAGAAGTGCAGAAAGAAGCAACAGAGGTGCAGAAAGAGGCTAGAGAAGTGCAGAAAGAAGGAACAGAAATGCAGAAAGAGGCTAGAAAGGTGCAGAAAGAAGCAACAGAGATGCAGAAAGAGGCAAGAGAAGTGCAGAAAGAGGAAAGAGAAGTGCAGAAAGAAGCAACAGAAATACAGAAAGAGGCAAGAGAAGTGCAGAAAGAGGCAAGAGCGGTGCAGAAATAGGCAAGAGAGGTGCTGAAAGAGGGAACAGGGGTGCAGAAAAAGGCAAGAGAGGTGCAGAAAGAGGGAACAGGGGTGCAGAAAAAGGCAAGAGAGGTGCAGAAAGAGGGAAGAGGGGGGTGCAGAAAGAGGCAGGTGGGTGCAGAAAGAACCAACAGAGATGCAGAAAGAGGCAAGAGGAGTGCAGAAAGAGGAAAGAGAAATGCAGAAAGAAGCAACAGAGGTGCAGAAAGAGGCAAGAGGAGTGCAGAAAGCGGAAAGAGAAGTGCAGAAAGAAGCAACAGAAATACAGAAAGAGGCAAGAGAAGTGCAGAAACAAGCAACAGAGGTGGAGAAAGAAGCAACAGAGGTGCAGAAAGAGGCAAGAGAGGTGCAGAAAGAGGGAATGGGTACAGAAAAAGGCAAGATGAGTGCAGGAAGAGGAAAGAGAAGTGCAGAAAGAAGCAACAGAGGTGCAGAAAGAGGGAAGAGAACTGCAGAAAGAGGCAAGAGAGGTGACGAAAGAGGCAAAAGAGGTGCAGAAAGAAGAAAGAGATGCAGAAAGAGTCAAGAGGGGTGCAGAAAGAGTCAAGAGGGGTGCAGAAAGAAGCAACAGAGGTGCAGAAAGGCAGCAGGGTTGCAGAAAGAGGCAAGAGGAGTGCAGGAAGAGGAAAGAGAAGTGCAGAAAGAAGCAACAGAGGTGCAGAAAGAGGCAAGAGAATTGCAGAAAGAGGCAAGAGAGGTGAAGAAAGAGGCAAAAGAGGTGCAGAAAGAAGAAAGAGGGGTGCAGAAAGAGTCAAGAGAGGTACAGAAAGAGTCGAGGGGTGCAGAAAGAAGCAGGAGAAGTACAGAAAGAAGAAACAGAGGTGCAGAAAGAGGCAGCAGGGGTGCAGAAAGAGGCAAGAGAAGTGCAGAAAGAAGCAACAGAAATGTAGAAAGAGGCAAGTGAAGTGCAGAAAGAAGGAACAGAAATGCAGATAGAGGCTAGAGAAGTGCAGAAAGAAGCAACAGAGGTGCAGAAAGAGGCAAGAGAAGTGCAGAAAGAGGCAAGAGAGGTGCAGAAATAGGCAAGAGAGGTGCTGAAAGAGGGAACAGGGGTGCAGAAAAAGATAAGAGGTGCAGATAGAGGGAAGAGGGGGGTGCAGAAAGAGGCAGGAGGGTGCAGAAAGAACCAACAGAGATGCAGAAAGAGGCAAGAGGAGTGCATAAAGAGGAAAGAGAAGTGCAGAAAGAAGCAACAGAGGTGCAGAAAGAGGCAAGAGAAGTGCAGAAACAGGCAAGGGAGGTGCAGAAAGAGGGAATGGGTATAGAAAAAGGCAAGAGAGGTGCAGAAAGAGGCAAGAGGGGTGCAGAAAGAAGCAGGAGAAGTACAGAAAGAAGCAACAGAGGTGCAGAAAGAGGCAGCAGGGGTGCAGGAAGAGGCAAGAGAATTGCAGAAAGAAGCAACAGAGGTGCAGAAAGAGGCAAAAGAAGTGCAGAAAGAGGCAAGAGAGGTGCAGAAATAGGCAAGAGAGGTGCTGAAAGAGGGAACAGGGGTGAAGAAAAAGGCAAGAGAGGTGCAGAAAGAGGGAAGAGGGGGGTGCAGAAAGAGGCAGGAGGGTGCAGAAAGAACCAACAGAGATGCAGAAAGAGGCAAGAGGAGTGCAGAAAGAGGAAGGAGAAGTACAGAAAGAAGCAATAGAGGTGCAGAAAGAGGCAAGAGGAGTGCAGAAAGAGGAAAGAGAAGTGCAGAAAGAAGCAACAGAAATACAGAAAGAGGCAAGAGAAGTGCAGAAAGAAGCAACAGAGGTGCAGAAAGAGGCAAGAGAAGTGCAGAAAGAGGCAAGAGCGGTGCAGAAATAGGCAAGAGAGGTGCTGAAAGAGGGAACAGGGGTGCAGAAAAAGGCAAGAGAGGTGCAGAAAGAGGGAAGAGGGGGTGCAGAAAGAGGCAGGTGGGTGCAGAAAGAACCAACAGAGATGCAGAAAGAGGCAAGAGGAGTGCAGAAAGAGGAAAGAGAAATGCAGAAAGAAGCAACAGAGGTGCAGAAAGAGGCAAGAGGAGTACAGAAAGCGGAAAGAGAAGTGCAGAAAGAAGCAACAGAAATACAGAAAGAGGCAAGAGAAGTGCAGAAACAAGCAACAGAGGTGGAGAAAGAAGCAACAGAGGTGCAGAAAGAGGCAAGAGAAGTGCAGAAAGAGGCAAGGGAGGTGCAGAAACAGGCATGAGAGGTGCAGAAAGAGGGAATGGGTACAGAAAAAGGCAAGATGAGTGCAGGAAGAGGAAAGAGAAGTGCAGAAAGAAGCAACAGAGGTGCAGAAAGAGGGAAGAGAACTGCAGAAAGAGGCAAGAGAGGTGAAGAAAGAGGCAAAAGAGGTGCAGAAAGAAGAAAGAGATGCAGAAAGAGTCAAGAGGGGTGCAGAAAGAAGCAGGAGAAGTACAGAAAGAAGCAACAGAGGTGCAGAAAGGCAGCAGGGGTGCAGAACGAGGCAAGAGAAGTACAGAAAGAAGGAACAGAAATGTAGAAAGCGGCAAGAGAAGTGCAGAAAGAAGGAACAGAAATGCAGAAAGAGGCTAGAGAAGTGCAGAAAGAAGCAACAGAGGTGCAGAAAGAGGCAAGAGAGGTGCAGAAATAGGCAAGAGAGGTGCTGAAAGAGGGAACAGGGGTACAGAAAAAGGCAAGAGAGGTGCAGAAAGAGGGAAGAGGGGGGTGCAGAAAGAGGCAGGAGGGTGCAGAAAGAACCAACAGAGATGCAGAAAGAGGCAAGAGGAGTGCAGAAAGAGGAAAGAGAAGTGCAGAAAGAAGCAACAGAAATAGAGAAAGAGGCAAGAGAAGTGCAGGAAGAAGCAACAGAGGTGGAGAAAGAAGCAACAGATGTGCAGAAAGAGGCAAGAGAAGTGCAGAAAGAGGCAAGGGAGGTGTAGAAACAGACATGAGAGGTGCAGACAGAGGGAATGGGTACAGACAAAGGCAAGAGAGGTGCAGAAGGAGGGAAGAAGTGTGCAGAAAGAAGGAACAGAGGTGCAGAAAGCGGCAAGAGAGGTGCAGAAACAGGCAAGAGAGGTACAGAAAGAGGAAACAGGGATGCAGAAACAGGCAAGAGAGGTACAGAAAGAGGAAACAGGGATGCAGAAAAAGGCAAGAGAGGTGCAGAATGAGGAAAGAGGGGTGCAGAAAGAGTCAAGAGGAGTGCAGAAGGAAGCAAGAGAGGAGCAGAAAGAGGCAAGAGGAGTGCAGAAAGAAGAAAGAGGAAAGAGAAGTGCAGAAAGAAGCAACAGAGGTGCAGAAAGAGGCAAGAGAAGTGCAGAAAGAAGGAACAGAAATGCAGAAAGAGGTAGAAAGGTGCAGAAAGAAGCAACAGAAATGTAGAAAGAGGCAAGAGAAGTGCAGAAAGTGTTGTGTAGTTCCTATACAACCTATACAGGATCTGCGCGTTTGGACAACGTACACTGCGGGCTTGGTGTCCAGACTGATTCCAGACACCCCCACCGGGTATGTTGGCTTTTATACCAGCTAGCTCACAGTGCCACTAGAAACTCTTCTAACCAAGGAGAGAATAGTTCTTGGCAACTATCGAACATGACAACCCTGATCCCTCAGGACCGTGGAAACAGTGTACTACTTTTCGCTCAGTCACTCGTGCTCACTTAGTCTCAGAGAGATACACAGAATAAACGGCAGGGACATTTTCAATAAGTATTTATTGACTGGCCGTTATTCTGGTGTAGAATAGATGTGCTGTAACGATCATTAGACAGTAGCAGATATAAATGACTAGAAGCACTAAGAAAGTAAAAGGATGGTAGATTTCTACCATCCTGATATAATCATGAATACAGGCAAGTGTATAAAATGCATGACAATAAAATGCGTACTCCTACGATGCTCCCCCTAACTGGATGTACCTAAGTGTACCTAGCATGTATGTAGGTGTTAAGCCAAGAATCCCTCTAGGATAAAGTCAACCCCCATTACCTGAAGTGAGAGACTGTGGGACCCCATCCTGGTCTCGGGTTGGACACCCCGCAAGGAATGTCAGACCACTGCGAGCTGGAGTATCTGCATGCAGGGTGCTTCAGCGTCTCGCGTCAGTGTGTCGGCATGGAAGTCCTGATCTCCTCTGTTTGTTTCAGTGAGGTGTGATGTTTTTATACCTAAAGGTCTCCCCAGGGGTTTTACCTTGCTGTAAGGAAAAAACAAAGGGAAGCCCCCTTACAATCCAATTCGGGACAGGGGAATCATATAAAGAAAAAGGGTCCCTACCAGTGGTGAAAAATCACACGTTAAACTAATGTTGGTGGTTAAAGAGCTAGCAATAAGGGAGGATAAAGCAGTTTGTTCAATACTATGAAGTCACAACATAACATCAAGTACCCTCAGAGTAAGTTTACATAAGTTGTTTATTCACTTCCAATCTTTATAAAAGACAATGCCATAAAAACGTTACATCAGAGATACACAATTTTAAGCAAATAATAGTCATAAAAACACTTCATAAAAAATCCGTAATTATCAAAAAACAATTGTCGTACATAATATTAGACACGTAGTAATCATAAAGCATTTCATAAAAAGTCCGTAATTTTAAGAGAACAGTATCATCGTCAGAATATTTCATAAAAGTCCGTAATTTTAAGAAAACAGTTGTCGACGCAGCGCTTCGGTGAGTACGTAAGATAAACACCTTCTTCAGGACAGTTTTCTAAATAGCAAAAAGACATACAATGAATTAAAACGGATTAAAACAATGTGACTTCAAAATTTTTAGTATAACAATCACAATATCTGTATCGTTAAAAACCCCAGTATGCCTTATTTTATCTTCTGTTTAACCACCAACATGAGACAACAGAAAAACTTATATAATGAATGGTGGCAACCTACTCTAGCCACAAATAAATGGTGTTAGTGTTTGATTGAACTAACCCATCAACTGGATAAAATCGTCTCTGGAATCAAAAATCTTAAAGAGGGTAAATGATGCTCTCCTCTTCAAACATAAATCTTTACAGAAACGAGAGAGAAGAAAGAGAATTTTTAGTTTATGGAATCAGAGTACTACTTGTTATCCTATATAAGAGTACTACTATGCTTGCTCATAATGATACAAAATAGATGGCATACCTTGAATTACAAGATGTTTTTCTTATAGGTATGTATACTGGTGCCACCATCAATTGATTAAAATCAGGATACTAGGAGACAAACCATCAATATTAAGTACCACATATGGTATTATACCCAGAGGTAATAAATATAAATATAAATATATAATCTTACCGATTGCCGAGTGATTAAATGTCTCCAACTTTTGTGGTATGCAAAAAGCACGCTACAATTTAGGCTGATTTGCCTATTTATGGGGCGTCGTTACACAGATACGTGCAAAGCCACTGGATCTGGCCTCTGTTGTCCCACCTGCAACAGGATATCACTTATTATAAATATATAAGTTATATCGACATCTAATGAACATTAGATGTATTTTATATAATGATCAAGCCTTTATTAATTATAGTTTATAAACAACCTATAGTGGTAGTAACTATGCCCAAATAGACAAATATAGCGATCAAAAGCGTAAAGAACGTAACTAGTTTGTTCTAATGTTATATTGTCAACACAAGCTCATAGAGCCTAAATCTATAAAAAATAAATAAATATTGCAACAGTGATTTAGGCAGTGTCATCGTTCCTGGTATAATCTATTTATTGTGCCCGCGATAATCAAACAACTGTTGTGCCTTGATTCGTACTAAAACTAACACAGTGTTGGGATCAGGCAAGGCCAACTTCACTAAATAACTCAATGTTTACACTTCAATACAGGTCCGCACAATACGAAGGCAAACATTCGTTGCTACCGTTTGCGGCAGAAATACATGATTTCAACATTAATATATGTTGAAGAACCAAACACCAAAAGCCGCTAATTCTAACACAGCGTGTGTATGTATACATATATTTCAGATGTATGGTCCCTCCACGAGAAATTCTTTATATACTTTATATTTTTTATTCATTTATTTTTTATATGGATGAGACAGGAAGGATGTGACATATTGCCTGAGGTCCTTGTTGTCTTTTTTGGTAGAGGTTTTATATGAGTACGAATAAAGTTGTTTTATATTTAAAAAAAACGTCTTGAAAAGGTTATTTCACCCCTATCACGTGATATGGACGCGTTAATACGTAAGGAAATGGAGGCGTATTTAAACAGCTCCAGCCGGAAGATCTTGTGTACCCGATCCGGATGTTGTATACTGGCTGCAGGGAGGCCGTGGTTGTTGTATCAGGTAAGGTGCCGTACTTAGTGCGAGATCATTTTAGCGGAAGGGCGCTTTTAGTTTTTAGATTAGTACCTTTCAGTGGGTTAACATTGGTCCACACGCTGTGTTAGAATTAGCGGCTTTTGGTGTTTGGTTCTTCAACATATATTAATGTTGAAATCATGTATTTCTGCCGCAAACGGTAGTTTAAGCTATAGCGTTGTTAAGTAGGCGGCCACTCGGTATGCAGTTGTTAACTTGTAGCAACGAATGTTTGCCTTCGTATTGTGCGGACCTGTATTGAAGTGTAAACATTGAGTTATTTAGTGAAGTTGGCCTTGCCTGATCCCAACACTGTGTTAGTTTTAGTACGAATCAAGGCACAACAGTTGTTTGATTATCGCGGGCACAATAAATAGATTATACCAGGAACGATGACACTGCCTAAATCACTGTTGCAATATTTATTTATTTTTTATAGATTTAGGCTCTATGAGCTTGTGTTGACAATATAACATTAGAACAAACTAGTTACGTTCTTTACGCTTTTGATCGCTATATTTGTCTATTTGGGCATAGTTACTACCACTATAGGTTGTTTATAAACTATAATTAATAAAGGCTTGATCATTATATAAAATACATCTAATGTTCATTAGATGTCGATATAACTTATATATTTATAATAAGTGATATCCTGTTGCAGGTGGGACAACAGAGGCCAGATCCAGTGGCTTTGCACGTCTCTGTGTAACGACGCCCCATAAATAGGCAAATCAGCCTAAATTGTAGCGTGCTTTTTGCATACCACAAAAGTTGGAGACATTTAATCCCTCGGCAATCGGTAAGATTATATATTTATATTTATATTTATTACCTCTGGGTATAATACCATATGTGGTACTTAATATTGATGGTTTGTCTCCTAGTATCCTGATTTTAATCAATTGATGGTGGCACCAGTATACATACCTATAAGAAAAACATCTTGTAATACAAGGTATGCCATCTATTTTGTATCATTATGAGCAAGCATAGTAGTACTCTTATATAGGATAACAAGTAGTACTCTGATTCCATAAACTAAAAATTATCTTTCTTCTCTCTCGTTTCTGTAAAGATTTATGTTTGAAGAGGAGAGCATCATTTACCCTCTTTAAGATTTTTGATTCCAGAACGATTTTATCCAGTTGATGGGTTAGTTCAATCAAACACTAACACCATTTATTTGTGGCTAGGTAGGTTGCCACCATTCATTATATAAGTTTTTTCTGTTGTCTCATGTTGGTGGTTAAACAGAAGATAAAATAAGGCATACTGGTTTTTTTTTAACGATACAGATATTGTGATTGTTATACTAAAAATTTTGAAGTCACATTGTTTTAATCCGCTTTAATTCATTGTATGTCTTTTTGCTATTTAGAAAACTGTCCTGAAGAAGGTGTTTATCTTACGTACTCACCGAAACGCTGCGTCAACAACTGTTTTCTTAAAATTACGGACTTTTTATGAAATATTCTGACGATGATAACTGTTCTCTTAAAATTACGGACTTTTTATGAAATGCTTTTATGATTACTACGTGTCTAATATTATGTACGACAATTGTTTTTTGATAATTACGGATTTTTTATGAAGTGTTTTTATGACTATTATTTGCTTAAAATTGTGTATCTCTGATGTAACGTTTTTATGGCATTGTCTTTTATAAAGATTGGAAGTGAATAAACAACTTATGTAAACTTACTCTGAGGGTACTTGATGTTATGTTGTAACTTCATAGTATTGAACAAACTGCTTTATCCTCCCTTATTGCTAGCTCTTTAACCACCAACATTAGTTTAACGTGTGATTTTTCACCACTGGTAGGGACCCTTTTTCTTTTACCTTGCTGTGCCAGTGTTGGACTTAGGATGACGTCGGGAATGAACTTTATACATAGTTATTATGCAGGAGATGGTCCCTGCTGAGTTTCCAAGAATCCTCATGCATAATGTATGAGGCTGTTACTAGGGAAATCCCGTGCTCTGGGTGTAGTGTTGTATCTAGTTAAAAGGTCAATTCCTGAAGAACCGTTATGTATGTAATGTAAGGGAGAATATAGGTGAAAGTTGAGATGTTACCTGAGCCTATAATGAGGTACCTATATGGAATATAACACCCACTCCTCATCCGACTGGCCGACATAATAAAATTCTAACGTACTAACTAGGCTGTTTATGCACTGGTACGCAAATAATTATATTTTAAAACAATAGCTAAAAAATGCTAAAAAAGTGTTAAAAATTCTGAAAAAGTGCTAAAAACAAAAAGTGTCACTCAAGCAATAGCTCTAATGTGTCCTTATATATAGTTCGAACCACTACAAGCATCGGAAAGCCATGCAGGAAAAAATGCCAATTTGTTTTGGAGTTCCAATTGGAATTTTGTTTTAAAAGCCAAATTCTTCCCAGCACATGACGGGCCAAATGTTTGTGTCCTGGCTGGTAGACGCAACATTGCTGCTGCCTGCCTCCGCAGATGACGAGCCCCGGAACACCTCGCACATTACGTCGATTGAGGACAGATGATCTTCCGCACTGCCTGCAGCCGATGCTGGGGCAGCCTGTGCGCCATCCAAGGCCTGGGTGTCAGTGGAGGAGCCAGTATCCATTCCAACAGGAGCCAAAACTTCCTGTGGTGGCTCTAAGAATGCTGCCAACAACATCGGGATATGCTGGGGACACTGCAAAACATGGGTCGTTATCGGGTCCAGTAGAGCGTCAAAGTCCACATGCGCACATGATGGAAGTGTCAGACAGAGATCCAACACGCATTCTTCTCCACAGAACAGGCACCGGAGAACAGGTAAGACACAGTCCAGCCAGACTGGTCTAAATGACAGGAACCAAGAGGCGCTCAGTTCCCATAGGCGAGGTGTGCCCAGATGTTGTACCATGCGTTCACTGTATTTACGCTTAAGGAGCGCTGTTTCCATTTCTTTGTTGACTGGGGCGTCCATTGCGTAGCAGAAAACTTACACTCAGGATACCTGCTATTAGGAACAGGATCAGCGGAAGTCCTCCAAAAATGCTTCTGAACACGGAGTGTATAAAGTTTGGTATAACTCTGAGAACCGTCTGAAAGGTGCTTAATAGTCCCGAACCTATGGTCTTAAATAGGTGGACTAAACCCGTCGTATCAGACATGTTAAAGATACGATTTACCATTTCTGCAAAATGGAAGGGGCAGTTTGTACGTATGAGTGCCTGGATCTCGGCTGAGGACCTTGCGATCTGGAGATCAAAAGTCTCCCGGGCGGAGGTTAAGGGCATGGTTTTCTGTAGAAGCATGGCTTTCATTCTGCTCAGAGTATTAAACCGTATATGAGAAACATTTAGCGAAGGCCATAGCGGCGCCTCCCTGACTGCATGTGTTGGTGGAAACAATACTTGAATACAGCAAGTAACCCTGGAGCTCACGGTTACTAGATATGCGATGCCCGGAAGCATGCCACAGCAGCCTTGATCATTCAGCATCAAGTAACTCCCATTTGAGAGCAGCTTGAATATCGGAGTAATCACGGCCGCTGGGGTACCCCTCAGATGGCAGGACAGGTTTGCTACCGAACCATTGCTGGTCCAGTGTAACATAATATCCTGGCATATGAGTGATCCTTTTAAAGCGCTCTCGCAGCTTGTACCGCTTAGAAACACTTCTCGATCCCCACTCCTGCATCGAAATCTGTACGGTAATTCCCAAGATTCCTTGATATATTCCCTACCCATTTCCTCATATCTGCCTCTCTGTTGTTGTTCTAGACAGTACTGAAACTGGAAAGTCGTGACTGGTAATGTAATATGGCCATGGATCAACCACTCTGTGGACGGTGATTCTGCCACAGTAAACGCTAACCTATCCAGTTTCTCAATGCACAGCATTGTATATTTTGCTCCTCTTTGTGCCATTTTCATCTGTTTTTCTGTCAGATTGTATGCAGAAAACAAGGACGTACTGTTGATAAAACGCCAAGGCACATAACCTGCGTGCAATGATTGCAGTGTCCAGCTTAATAACATAATAGAACGTAACTGAGACTGTCCGTGTTATAGTATGGACAGATCTTGTTCTAGTATAACTATAGCAGAAGATACAATGTTGCCCAGTGAATAAATCTGGGATGTCAATGTAGTCATACCATTGTCAACTACAGCTAACGCTTTTTCTAAATTGATCCTATCTATTTCTCGTAATCTCTCTGCTGCTTCTTGTTGGGAGAGTTTCCAGATTTCATTATAGACAGCATAATAGAAACGTTTTTGACGTGGCTTTCGGGGACCTAATAAAAAATCCCTTGGATCCACATCTTCCGTGAATAAGGATAAGTGTTGTTTCACCTGTGTTAGTGTTGAGGTTCCTAGCCAATCGAGGCATAACTTCCCAACACTGTATGATGTTACCACCCCCGGATGTTCTCGTTGTACATAACGTGGGTCCGGCCTATGGATACTAAACCCTTCGGTTGTACCCCTGATTCTTTCCTGACATCTATTAGTGTCTGTGGGCCAAACCAACCATCCCTTCCAATTGGGGTCTGTCCTATTGTATTGTAGAATATCATCTAAAGTAACCCCTTCTTTCGATGTGAAGTTCGCCTCGGTATGCGATGGTGTTGGAAACCGAGGTGTTTAAATCCTTGTTCTTGGCTAATCCAAGGCAGGAAGTCTGTTGCACAGCGAGTGCTTCAGTTCCCTGGACCTGCCAGTCTCTAGAACCCCAGACTAATTTTAAGTCTATGGTGTCTTTCCATAGGTTGAAACCCTGTTCAGACAGTTGGGTAATAAAGGAAGCAGAGTAAATCTGTTTGGTGTTAGTCAACATATTCTTTTGTGCAGGTGTTGGTGCAAGCTTATAATAATATATGGTCGGGTCTGAAATATTAAACCCTGAAAAATATGAACATTTTTGTGCAAAAGTTTTCGAACGACTTTTCGGAGGTGTTGGACAATGTTCCCATTGGTGGTATGTGAAAACATTTCTAGGGTTACTAGATTTGTGTAGAAAATGGTGACCATAATGTTGCAATACATTGTGTTAAAGTCTGATGTGTCTTCTAACATTTCATTGCTAGAAAATGCGGCAGATTGTTCTAAATCAGACAACTTATTATTTACAGTTTCAGAATCCCAACCATCGGAGGTACTGGAGGTAATCACATCATTTAAAGAAATTTTAAACAAATGTGGTATTTTTAAAAGTTCTGTCGGTCCGAATATATCATAATCAACCTTGTCCCATACTATACCATCTGGTATAGGAACTGCTGTAATATTCACTGATGTCAAGTCTCTCTGTTCACGATGTGATGAAACATGTGGTTTCAGGAGTAAGTTCACTTTTGATGCTGCAGAGCTTTGGCGAAGGTAAGTTCCGTTAACAAGTAAGCAAAAGACAGTTACTAAGCCTAACCAAAAGAGAAAGAAAAGTATCCCAGTGCTTATCCAAAGTTCTACCCAAGGTGACACCAGGTAAGTTTTTTTAAGAAAGATGTAGAAGTCTTTGATTTGTTGTCTACGTGAAATTGGGGCTGGCGTTGTTTCAGGTTCACTCGGATCCAATGAAAATGTATCAAAGTCGATGAAATAGCCAGATGCAGTTCGATCTATTTTCAGTAGCTCTCCAGGTTTCGTTGTACTTGCAGATGGCTCCTGTTGAGGCATGTTTACGTATACATCAGTGTTAGGTCGAATTGAAATTTGTTTTACATTTTGATTTTGTATTCCTTGTTCAAGGGGAACGAGTTCCATGGCATTGTTGCTTAATCCATCATTCCGTATAGGAGGCTCTTCGAACGTGATGAGCCTTTCCGTCTGAACTTCCTGTATTGTAGTGAGAGGAGGGCGTCGGCTACTCAGGAGTCCACGAGGCCTACTATTCAGTATCGGCCACATAGTGTGGTTTGATCAGGTCAATGGAGACAAATCTTTTCTCTTTTTTTATGGCAAGAGGCGGCAGAAGTACGGTTCTTGTTCCTTCAATGGCCAGGACAGGTACAGGCTTTCTGTATGATGGTCCAAATTCTTTTTTGTCAACTATCTTTTCTGTGACCAGATCCCAAACTTTAGGAATCCAGACAGGTCTTGCCGTGACTGACTTCACTTCCCCAGTGGCGGTCCTCTTTACCTGCACATTACTCTGCAGGGCTCTGGCTTCGTTCAGCTCCTGTAAGACAGCCAAACGCTTATTGATGTCAAAAGGTTTTTCATCCACCACTGTGCCGTCACAATCAAGATTAGGTACCCACATTCTTGTCCCGAATAGGACTTCATAAGGAGTGACACCCCCTAGAGAACTTCTTGGCATGTCATTCAACGCTCTCTGAACCACGTATAAATGGTTGACCCAACTACCGCCCGCGCCTAATTCTCTAGCTGTTAATGATTGCTTTAAGTCCCGGTTTTTCCTCTCCACGACCGAATTTCCCTCGGGATGGTACGGAGAGGAGTATGGCAATGGTACACCCAAATCTCCCATGTCCTCCTTGTAAGCCCTAGAGCTAAACGCGGGGCCACGGTTGTAGGAGAGTAGGATCTGCTTCACATGGGTACCCCCACTTTTTGCTGATGCTTCACTGTTTTTCGACATTAGTCTGGCTGGGGCCCTGCTAATCAGGACCCCAGCCTAGCTGCTTCCTCTCTAAATGGTTTCCATGTGCCTTAGGCACATCACTGATTGGGATCTGGAGTGCCCTTATAAGTCCCTAGTATATGGTATACTATGTACCAAGGGCATAGGTACCTCAGAGGCCTACCAGGGGCTGCAGCATGTATTGTGCCACCCCTGGAAGGCCATCCAAACTGACACCACAGGTCTGCTACTGCAGCCTGGGTAAGGTGGTGCATGCACCCCTTACTGTGATATATGTTACCTATATCACTAAATACATACACACATATAAACCTATAAGTCACTCCTAAGGCAGGCCTTATCAATCCTGAAGGCAGAGTGCGTGGTTCCTATGTGAGAGGGTGCCCCTGCATGAGCAGGGCCCCTCTGCAGCGTTCGGAGACCATCTCTGATGCTGTTTGTAGTGCAGCCTGACCATATACTCTTAAGCGCATTATATCCTCGCGGTAAAATGCTAACTTTGGAATGGCTGCACCTAAACATGTCGTGTTTGGTGTCAAACATCTTGGAATACTACCCCCCGCCAATCCTGGCGGCGGGGGTAGCATTCCACCCTTCTAGAGGGAAAGACATGTTAACTCTGACTAGTCCGGTAACTTCTTTCCAGAGCCCTGGCATCACAAAATGGATGCTGCTGCCACAGACACGAGTCTGGCCTCCTGCTGCTGGACGAAACTCCGGCAGGGAAGGTCTGGACAATAGGTTTCCTGTCCCAGGGAGGTGTGACCACCTCCCCAGACAGGATAGTGTGTATTAGGGCTGGGCGGGAGCACTTTCGGGTGCTTTGAAGTCCTGCACTGGGGGCACATTTGGTGTCCCTGTGCATACCCCAGTTCAAACCGGATCAGGGGCTTGCAGCCCCTGCTTTGGCGCGAACTGAACAAAGGGAAAGGGGTGTAGCCACCCTCTGCCCTGACCCACCCATAGGTGGGGCCACAGAGTAGTCCAACCCCTATTTTTAGAATAAAGGTAGGAACCCAGTCCTTAGGACTTTAGATTATCCCTGGACGAAACTCTGAAACTGCATCCTGGACCTTCGACGCTCTACTCACGATTAGAGGACAGAAGAATCTCCCTTGGGGTCAAGGAGTGACTCCCCTGCTTGGCAGGCACCAAAGAAGCATCTGTCCGGTTCGCATTTCTGAAGCTCCTGTCGGACGCCGAAGTCATCGCATCACCAGAGGTGAATTCTTAGACTTCCCGGAGGCTACCCTGAGTCCCAAGCAAAGCTGAGGTCCGTGGCTATCGTGGGTGACTTGAGACCGTGACCCCTGGACACCAAGCACATTTGCAAGTGCATCATCTTCTGGGTCTCCCAAGAAGTCGTGCTTTAGGCTCCGAGTAGCTCTAGCCTCCAGCACCACCTGCACTGAAGATCACTGGCCCCCACTCCACGAGTGTCCTGTAAGCCAGCTCCACGTGTTGTGTCACAAGGCTCCTTCGCGGTTGCTAGCCCGTTGGCTAGTAGCCCTTAACGAAGGCCAATCCTTTTCTTACTTGGCATCCTGATTGCTCCAGGCCTGCCCTCACTTACCCTCGCTGGGTGAGTTCAACAGACCTTGCTGGTCCGCACCATCGACGATCAACATCTTCACCAAGACTTGCCGTTGTCAAGGCTTGTTGGGTCCAATCCAGTCGCCGACACCTCAGCACTCGACAGACATCGTGTACCAGCCCGAATCCTGCTCCTGGTTGCCGACAACGCCTCCTGGACCTCGTGGCTGAAGAGTCAAGACGACCGTCAACGCACCTGAAGCACTCGACATCGGTGGGCATCTGTCCATCGCCTTCCTGGTCACTGGCTAGTGACCCAGACTCTGTCCCCTCTGCTTTCAGGTTCACCAGAACTCCGATCCACTCTTGGATCCACCCGGACACTTTTCTCTTGGCCGCCAGCAGCACTTTGCAGCAGATCGCCATTCGAATCGACGACGAAACCCGACCCCGAAAGGCACCTATGCACCCGGCTTCCTGGGTGAGGTAACACGAGTACTCCGGTGCTCCCGTGGGTAGAGACTCTTCAAAGTCCTAGATCTCAAAGGGTTTTGTCCTAGTCCTCTATTAAGTGTCCCTTTCCTCTATTTTCCCGATCCCGACTTTCTCCATAGAAGTTAACGGCGTATCGCGGTTGTGTATTTACACTGCACGCGTCTCCCGTGGGTCCCCTGTGTCACTACCTTGGGTGGTTCCTTGTGGTCCAAGCACTTCTAGAGGCTCTAGGCCTAGTGTCTAGTTCAGTCGTGGTTCGCATACCACTTTATTGGTATATGGTTTGGTACGCCCCTAGGGCCCAAACGTGTATTTGTGCTATTACTGTGATTTAATATCTTATAACTTATGTATTTCGAACTCTAGCCTCATAAAGAGACTAGAGGGGTGTGTTTAGCAATAAATACATATATTTTGAATATATACCTGGTGTGGTGCTCTTTCATTTGGTCACTCAAGAGATTGTAGACTGGTAAAACAAGCTGCTTTACATTCCTTCAAGACTTAGCCTGAAGGCTGCTCTCCATAGCTACCACTAGGATAGCTTTCAATAAAGGTTGTCTTTAACCTATCTCCAATAAGGGGTTGTTTGGACTGGTGCAAGGTGCCCACTATAATTAGTGGACAGCATATGCCAGGCCAACTTCTCACATTGGTGTGCAGCGTGTGGGATTCCAGCTTGCTATTGTTTTACCAGATAATCTCAAATTGAATTGATCAACTGAAAACCACTAAAGGTACCTAAGGTACATATAATTTAAGCTTAGAATAACAGTAAGTTCTACTGAACTTAGAGTTGTGTGTTAAGTGATAGCACAACCCTTTCTACAACTCAAGAGAGTTTAGTAGGCCACACTAGAGTAGGTAGTGCATACACCACACCACACTAGTAATGTCTTTAAGGGCAGGATCCAAAGAATCCTTGCAGGAAGCCATTGAGCTTCCACCCTCCAGGTATGATACACTCCCATTCTTGGAATTGAGAGCTTTATGTAACTTGAGATTATTAAGGACAGGCCAAAGCCCCACCACCCAACACCTCAAGGAGTTGTTGGTGGCTTATGACCTTAGTAAGCCTGTAGGGACTGAAGGGGTAGGAGCTGAGGGTGGGGCAGACGAAGAGGACGAGGCTAGGGGTACCAATACCCCCAGCCCCCTCTGAAACTGGCCAGGAGGGTGACAATGACCCTGACCTGGAAAACCCAATCCCTCCTGTGGATGATGATGAGGATGATCAGGATGATGCCCTCTTTGTCCCCCCAGGAAGGATTAAGAGTGTGCCCAGGAAGTCTAGATCTCCTTCTCAGGAGTCTAACCACTCTGGCACCTCTATAGGGAGCTCTGTCTCATCTCATAGGAGGGAATCCTCTCATGAGAGAAGAAAGAGGCTGATTCAATATGAGGAAGCTCAGCTTGAACTCAGAAGGAAGCAAGTAGCCTTAGACAGGGAGTCCCTTGATCTCTTTAGAGAGAAAAGAAAGTTGGGACTAGAGTCCCATGGTGGCAGCCATGTCCCTAGAGACAGGGAAAGGTCCTATGACCATAGGAACCTGAGCAAGATTGTCCCTCCCTACCAGAGTGGGGATGATATCCACAAATGGATAACTGCTTTAGAGAGGGCCTGTAAAGTACAGAAGGTCCCTCAGGAGCAGTGGGCAGCAATCTTGTGGCTCTCCTTTGCTGACAAAGGTAGAGACAAGCTCCTCACTGTTAGAGAGGAGGATGCTGATAATTACAAGGTCTTGAAGAGTGCTCTTATTGATGGGTTTGGCCTAACCACTGAACAGTACAGGTTGAAGTTCAGAGACACCCAAAAAGCACAGACTCAAGACTGGGTAGACTATGTGGATTGTTCTGCCAAGGCTCTGGAAGGCTGGTTGATGGGCAGTAAGGTGTGTGACTTCTCAGGATTGTACAATCTGATAATGAGGGAGCAGATTCTTAATAACTGTCAAAATCAGCTGTTGCATCAATACCTGGTATACTCTGATCTGACCTCTCCCCAAGAATTGGGAAAGAAGGCAGACAAATGGGTCAGAACCAGGGTGAAGCAGAAGGTACAGAACCAAGGTGGGGAAACCAAGAAGCAAGATTCTAAGAACTCTGACAAGGGTGGGGAGAAGGGTAAAGATCAAAAGTCTTCATCAGGCCCCCAAAAATCTTCTTCTGGTGGGGATTCCCAGTCTACCAAATGTAAAGGCCAAAGAAAACCATGGTGCAAGGTCTGTAAGCAAAAGACCCACTGGACCAGTGATTGCACCAAGTCCAAAGACTCCAGTCCAGCACCCACCAATGCCCCTAAGGCACCTGTTCCCCCTAGTACAGTTGGTGGAAGTGCTCCAGCAAAGGGTTTAGTAGGGTTCACCCTGGGAACTGAGTTGGGGTCTGACTTAGTCATAGAACTGACTCAGGCTGTGTTAGTCTGTGATGGAGGCATGGATGTGACCTCCACTGTGAGTCCCAGTAATCTGGGCAAGTACAGACAAAAGCCTTTAATCAATGGACGTGAGGCTTTGGCATTTAGGGACACAGGGGCAAGTGTCACAATGGTGACACAAGACCTTGTGCTACCTGGGCAAGTTATGCTTGGTGAGATGTACCAAGTGACCAATGCTAGCAATGTCAGAACAGACCATACTCTGGCAGTTGTTAACTTCTCCTGGGGAGGGGTAACTGGCCTTAAGAAGGTTGTGGTAAGTGCAAACCTACCAGTCGAATGCTTGCTTGGCAATGACTTAGAGACTTCTGCTTGGGCAGAAGTGGAGCTCAGGACCCATGCAGAAATGCTGGGGATCCCTGCAGATGTGTTTGCTGTGACCAGGTCACAAGCCAAAATGTCTAGCACTGAACAGGCCTTGGATTCTGGAAGAATGGACCAAGTGCCTTCCAAGAGGAGGAGTAGTAGGGTTAAGGCAGTGCCTTCCCCTTGGCTCAGGAGGAAGATCAGTCCCTTGAGGGGGATGATCTCAGCCCTGAAGAAGGAACTGTCCCAGAGGAACTTGAACCTGACCAGGTTGAGTTCTTGGGGACAGGGGGACCTTCTAGGGCAGATCTGAGCCAGGAGCAGCAGAGCTGCCCCTCCTTGAACCCCTCAGACAGCAAGCTGCTGCTGAGGCTGCTGGGAAAGCTAGTGGTCCCCATACAGTGTATTGGGATGATGGACTCCTGTACTCAGAGAGTAGAGACCCCAAGCCTGGTGCTACCAGGAGGTTGGTAATACCTTTGAAGTTCAGGGGCTTCCTATTGACCCTAGCCCATGATATTCCCTTAGCAGGTCACCTGGGCCAGAACAAGACTTGGGACAGAATTGTCCCTCACTTTCACTGGCCCCACATGTCTGAAGACAGTAAGGAGTTTTGTCGCTCCTGTGTAACCTGCCAAGCCAGTGGCAAAGCAGGTGGCACTACAAAGGCCCCCTGATACCACTACCTGTGGTGGGGGTGCCCTTTGAAAGGGTAGGGATTGACATTGTTGGTCCCATGGATCCCCAAACAGCCTCTGGGCACAGGTTTATCCTGGTGGTAGTGGATCATGCCACCAGGTACCCAGAAGCTATTCCCCTCAGGACCACTACAGCACCTGTGGTGGCAAGGGCCCTCCTGGGAATCTTCTCAAGAGTGGGCTTTCCTAAGGAGGTAGTATCAGACAGGGGTGCTAACTTCATGTCTGGGTACTTGAAAGCAATGTGGAAGGAGTGTGGAGTGACTTATAAGTTCACCACACCCTATCACCCACAATGCAATGGTTTAGTTGAGAGATTCAACAAAACCTTGAAGGGCATGATTAAAGGGCTCCCAGAAAAGCTTAGGCGTAGATGGGACATACTCTTGCCCTGCCTTTTATTCGCATATAGGGAGGTGCCTCAGAAGGGGTTGGTTACAGCCCTTTTGAACTTCTGTTTGGCCACCCTGTGAGGGGTCCACTGTGCTTGGTGAAGGAAGGATGGGAGTTACCTCTCAAGCCCCCAAAGCAAGATATAGTGGACTATGTACTTGGTCTCCGCTCCAGGATGGCTGAGTACATGAAAAAGGCAACCAAAAACCTTGAGGCTAGCCAGGAACTTCAGAAGGCCTGGCATGACCAAAAGGCTGTTCTGACTGTTTACCAGCCAGGACAGAAGGTGTGGGTGTTGGAGCCAGTGGCCCCAGCAGCTCTCCAAGATAAATGGAGTGGACCCCACACTATTGTTGAGCAGAAGGGTGAGGTCACTTATTTAGTGGACCTAGGAACACCCAGGAGTCCCCACAGTGTTCTCCATGTCAACAGGTTAAAACCATATGTGGACAGGGCAGACATGGGCTTGCTCATGGCTACTGATGAAGGGCAGGAGGAAGAGAGTGACCCACTCCCTGACCTGCTCTCACAGAACCCTGACGATGGGTCAGTTGATGGTGCAGCCTTGGCAGGCAGCCTCACTACCCAGCAACAAACTGATTGCAGGCAAGTCCTCAATCAGTTTAGACATATGTTTTCACTGACACCCAGTCAGACCACCTGGTGCACTCATGAAGTGGACACTGGGGACAGTCTGCCTATTAAAAACAAGATTTATAGGCAACCTGACCATGTCAGGGACTGTATCAGGACTGAAGTCCAGAAAATGTTGGAGTTGGGAGTAATTGAACCCTCAGATAGCCCTTGGGCTAGTCCAGTAGTCCTAGTACCGAAACCTCACACCAGTGGTGGAAAAAGAGAGATGAGGTTTTGTGTAGACTACAGGGGTCTCAATGCAGTCACTAGGACTGATGCCCATCCAATACCCAGGGCAGATGAGCTCATAGATACTTTGGCCTCTGCCAAATATCTCAGCACATTTGACCTAACAGCTGGCTACTGGCAGATCAGACTAGCTGATACTGCAAAGCCCAAAACTGCATTTTCAACCCCTAGTGGGCATTATCAATTTGTGGTAATGCCCTTTGGTCTGAAGAATGCACCTGCCACTTTCCAGAGGTTGGTGAATACAGTTCTCACAGGACTGGAAGCCTATAGTGCAGCTTATCTAGATGATATTGCTGTCTTTAGCTCCACCTGGGAGGATCACCTGGTCCACCTCAGGAATGTTTTACATGCCCTGCAAAAGGCAGGCCTGACTATCAATGCCACTAAGTGCCAGATAGGGCAGAGTCAGGTTGTGTACCTGGGCCACCTTGTGGGTGGAGGCCAGGTTCAACCTTTGCAGAGCAAGATCCAGACCATCATGGACTGGACTGCTCCCACTACCCAGACTCAGGTGAGAGCCTTCTTAGGCCTGACTGGGTACTATAGGAGATTTGTCAAGGGGTATGGATCAATAGTGACACCCTTGAATGACTTAACTTCTAAGAAAATGCCCAAAAAGGTTCAGTGGACAGTTAGCTGTCAAAAGGCATTTGATGACCTCAAGCAGGCCATGTGCACTGCTCCAATTCTGCAGAGTCCTGATTACTCCAAGAAGTTCATTGTTCAAACTGATGCATCTGAATTGGGGGTAGGGGCTGTACTGTCACAATTGAATGAAGAAGGTCAGGATCAGCCAGTAGCTTTTTATTAGCAGAAGGCTGACCCCTAGAGAGAAACGTTGGTCAGCCATAGAGAGGGAGGCCTTTGCTGTGGTCTGGGCTCTGAAGAAGTTGAGGCCATACTTGTTTGGTACACACTTCCTGGTTCAGACAGACCATAAGCCCCTCTTATGGCTAAAACAAATGAAGGGTGAAAACCCCAAACTGCTTAGGTGGTCCATTTCCCTACAGGGGATGGACTTTACAGTGGAACATAGGCCTGGGAGTAACCATGCGAATGCAGATGGACTCTCTAGGTATTTCCACTTAGAACATGAAGACTTAACTGGGCAAGGTTAGTTTAATGTCCCTACGTTTGGGGGGGTTGTGTAGGAGAGTAGGATCTGCTTCACATGGGTACCCCCACTTTTTGCTGATGCTTCACTGTTTTTTGACATTAGTCTGGCTGGGGCCCTGCTAATCAGGACCCCAGCCTAGCTGCTTCCTCTCTAAATGGTTTCCATGTGCCTTAGGCACATCACTGATTGGGATCTGGAGTGCCCTTATAAGTCCCTAGTATATGGTATACTATGTACCAAGGGCATAGGTACCTCAGAGGCCTGCCAGGGGCTGCAGCATGTATTATGCCACCCCTGGAAGGCCATCCAAACTGACACCACAGGTCTGCTACTGCAGCCTGGGTAAGGTGGTGCATGCACCTCTTACTGTGATATAGGTTACCTATATCACGAAATACATACACACATATAAACCTATAAGTCACTCCTAAGGCAGGCCTTATCAATCCTGAAGGCAGAGTGCGTGGTTCCTATGTGAGAGGGTGCCCCTGCATGAGCAGGGCCCCTCTGCAGCGTTCGGAGACCATCTCTGATGCTGTTTGTAGTGCAGCCTGACCATATACTCTTAAGCGCATTATATCCTCGCGGTAAAATGCTAACTTTGGAATGGCTGCACCTAAACATGTCGTGTTTGGTGTCAAACATCTTGGAATACTACCCCCCGCCAATCCTGGCGGCGGGGGTAGCATTCCACCCTTCTAGAGGGAAAGACATGTTAACTCTGACTAGTCCGGTAACTTCTTTCCAGAGCCCTGGCATCACAAAATGGATGCTGCTGCCACAGACACGAGTCTGGCCTCCTGCTGCTGGACGAAACTCCGGCAGGGAAGGCCTGGACAATAGGTTTCCTGTCCCAGGGAGGTGTGACCACCTCCCCAGACAGGATAGTGTGTATTGGGGCTGGGCGGGAGCACTTTCGGGTGCTTTGAAGTCCTGCACTGGGGGCACATTTGGTGTCCCTAGTGCATACCCCAGTTCAAACCGGATCAGGGGCTTGCAGCCCCTGCTTTGGCGCGAACTGGACAAAGGGAAAGGGGTGTAGCCACCCCTCTGCCCTGACCCACCCATAGGTGGGGCCACAGAGTAGTCCAACCCCTATTTTTAGAATAAAGGTAGGAACCCAGTCCTTAGGACTTTAGATTATACCTGGACGAAACTCTGAAACTGAATCCTGGACCTTCGACGCTCTACTCACGATTAGAGGACTGAAGAATCTCCCTTGGGGTCAAGGAGTGACTCCCCTGCTTGGCAGGCACCAAAGAAGCATCTGTCCGGTTCGCATTTCTGAAGCTCCCGTCGGACGCCGAAGTCATCGCATCACCAGAGGTGGATTCTCAGACTTCCCCGAGGCTACCCTGAGTCCCCAGCAAAGCTGAGGCCCGTGGCTATCGTGGGTGACTTGAGACCGTGACCCCTGGACACCAAGCACATTTGCAAGTGCATCATCTTCTGGGTCTCCCAAGAAGTCGTGCTTTGGGCTCCGAGTAGCCCTAGCCTCCAGCACCACCTGCACCGAAGATCACTGGCCCCCACTCCACGAGTGTCCTGTAAGCCAGCTCCACGTGCGGCGTCACGAGGCTCCTTTGCGGTCGCTAGCCCGTTGGCTAGTAGCCCTTAACGAAGGCCAATCCTTTTCTTACTTGGCATCCTGGTTGCTCCAGGCCTGCCCTCACTTACCCTTGCTGGGTGAGTTCCACAGACCTTGCTGGTCTGCACCATCGACGATCAACATCTTCACCGAGACTTGCCGTTGCCAAGGCTTGTTGGGTCCAATCCGGTCGCCGACACCTCAGCACTCGACAGACATCGTGTACCAGCCCGAATCCTGCTCCTGGTTGCCGACAACGCCTCCTGGACCTCGTGGCTGAAGAGTCAAGACGACTGTCAACGCACCTGAAGCACTCGACATCGGTGGGCATCTGTCCATCGCCTTCCTGGTCACTGGCTAGTGACCCAGACTCTGTCCCCTCTGCTTTCAGGTTCACCAGAACTCCGATCCACTCTTGGATCCACCCGGACACTTTTCTCTTGGCCGCCAGCAGCACTTTGCAGCAGATCGCCATTCGAATCGACGACGAAACCCGACCCCGAAAGGCACCTATGCACCCGGCTTCCCTGGGTGAGGTAACACGAGTACTCCGGTGCTCCCATGGGTAGAGACTCTTCAAAGTCCTAGATCTCAAAGGGTTTTGTCCTAGTCCTCTATTAAGTGTCCCTTTCCTCTATTTTCCCGATCCCGACTTTCTCCATAGAAGTTAACGGCGTATCGCGGTTGTGTATTTACACTGCACGCGTCTCCCGTGGGTCCCCTGTGTCACTACCTTGGGTGGTTCCTTGTGGTCCAAGCACTTCTAGAGGCTCTAGGCCTAGTGTCTAGTTCAGTCGTGGTTCGCATACCACTTTATTGGTATATGGTTTGGTACGCCCCTAGGGCCCAAACGTGTATTTGTGCTATTACTGTGATTTAATATCTTATAACTTATGTATTTCGAACTCTAGCCTCATAAAGAGACTAGAGGGGTGTGTTTAGCAATAAATACATATATTTTGAATATATACCTGGTGTGGTGCTCTTTCATTTGGTCACTCAAGAGATTATAGACTGGTAAAACAAGCTGCTTTACATTCCTTCAAGACTTAGCCTGAAGGCTGCTCTCCATAGCTACCACTAGGATAGCTTTCAATAAAGGTTGTCTTTAACCTATCTCCAATAAGGGGTTGTTTGGACTGGTGCAAGGTGCCCACTATAATTAGTGGACAGCATATGCCAGGCCAACTTCTCACAACGGTCAGGATGTAATGTGCCAACTGCGTATGTCCCTATAAAGATTCGCAAATCTTTGATAACAGTTTGAGCATCAGCCGAGCGCTGAGGCCATACCCATAGGAATCTGGAGCATGAATCCACTGCGACCATGATGTACTTGTAAGCCCCATCAGATTGTAAGGGGCCGCAGTGGTCCAAATAGACGCACGCTAGTGGTCTGTCTGATATTAGCAAGGGTGTCTGCACTGGACGTGTTATGGTGGAGCCTTTCATCTGTTGACAGATATCACATTTCAAGACGTAGTCCTTGGTCTGCTTCGTTAGCTTTGGCCACCAATAGCACTGTTTCAATAAAGAGACAGTTGCCTTAACTCCAGCGTGTGCAGACCCTAAACCCTTGTGTGCAGATAATATTAAGCCTAATCTGCGATACATTTTTGGTATTACTCTATCCCCCACTCCAGGAATATGAGCAAATGGAACGTTGTTTGCATCTACCTTGTAGGAGTACTTGAGTGGAAAACCTTTCAGAAGTGCTTTGTTGTCCTTGCGCGAAGCAATGACAGCTACCATTATCTGCCCATCTATTCTCGTTTTTGAATGAGTGATCGCAGCTATGGACGCAGTTCGTACTGCCCCCTTTGCGGCCTCAACAGCCAATGAATTCCCTTCAACGTGAACGCCATCACATTGATGACTTAGCGTGTGTATCACGTGAGCTCTTGGTAGTTCGTTTTTCAACTCCGCTACCTCTTCCCAAAGCAGTTTGTGCTTTATTGTGCCACCTTTTGAGTCCTTAAACCCATTTTGTCCCCAATAATGTAGATATTCATTGTATGACTGTACACAGTAAAAGGAATCGCACACAATTAGTTTGGGGAGTTCAGGATCCGTATTTATCAGTGCCAGTAAAAGAGCTTTTAGTTCTGCTAACTGAGCCGTACAGTCTCCTAGAGACTGAGGGGCCGATTCCGATTCTGGCCGGAAATCTCTCCGACCGAGCCGGACCCGGAGAGATTTCCGACCGAATCGGGACCCGTGCAGCCCGACCGAACGAGTACAATGCGCACGTATGCCATCGGACTCGATTCGGTCGGACTCCCATTGAAGTCAATGGGAGCCTGTCGTACAACGCGTACGCGGGCTCCCATTGACTCAATGGGTGCGAGGCGGACAAGGGCGCCCCTACAGCGTGTACACGGCGAAGCGACTCGCGCCGTACACGCACAGGTAGGGGGACCCATGGGTCCCCCTGTGTGTGACTCGCGCGGCTACGCGTACAGGGGGTCCGACACGGACCCCCAAAGTACGGCTCCGACTGCTCTTTGGAGCCGGAGTGCGCGGCTCGGTCGGACTGCTCGCGGCACGCATCGTACTTACCCGGCCGGGGAACGTCTCCATTGCGCGGTGCGAGTCGAGTCCGAGCGAGTCGGTCGGTGCGGTTAGACCCGGGAACGAGTCGGTCGGAGCGGTCGGGAAGCCCGGACGAGTCGGTCTGCGATTTCGCATCGTACTCGCTCGCCCGGACGCGCGTACGAATCGGTCGGGAAATAGGGCTCCGAATCGGATCCGGTTAAGCCGAATCCGATTCGGAGCCCTACCGGCCGAGATCGGAATCGGCCCCTGAGTCTTTGTACTCCTCGGATGGAACTTACCATCCTGCATGCGACCTTTCACAATTGCGCATGCTGCGCTGTATTGCTGTTTACTTCCTATGGCATGTTGTGCAGATCCGTGAGTGTAAATTATGTATTCATACTGATCTAGAGACATTATTTCATTTGGTAGAGGATATTCTTGTTCATATTGCAGAAATGCTTGTGTTTTCAGACTATGGTCGCATCTGTATTCTACATCCGATGCAGTGAGAGAATTAGCCCATTGTATCCATCTCGGATGTAAAGCTTTAGCGTTTGGAACGCTTGCCTTTGTAGCAGCCTCTAGGGCCGGTGCCAGGGTAACGACTACTATTCATTTTCCCTGAGCCAGTGCTCTTTCTCTCACTACAGCAGTCTGTACAGCTGTCAGAATCTTTTCTGTGGATGCAAAACGCATCTCAGCATTTGTGTATGAGTGTGATTTGTAAGCAATGGGTACTGTTTCGCCTTCATTATATGTGAGGTATGTGTACCCAGATTGACCCGCAACTATACGGATCACTAGGTTGCGGACATTTACGTGTGTCTGTAAGTGTTTGGACGCTATCATGTCAGCCTGGAGGAAACAAAGTGTATCTGTGTGTTCCTGTGTCCATTGCCTAACTGAAAAATCAGGTCTTATGAGGTCATAGAAAGGTTTAACCCTTTCTGCTTAATCCAAAATGTATGTTCTGCCAAAACTCAGGAATCCCAGTATGGACTGTAAGTTTTTCAATCATTTGGGAGGTTGGAGCAGCGCACATTTTTCAAAAAAATTGGCTGCCAAGCTTTTCCCTTCACTTGAAAGCTCGTATCCCAAAAAAAGGACACTGAGGTGGGCTATTTTCGATTTTTTAAAGTTGAATTTGTAGCCCTCAGAAGCGAATCCCAAAATTATGGTGTTCACCGTGGTAAAGTGTTCCTCCAGGTCATCATCCGTTAGATAAATATCATCTAAATAGGACAATGGCTCTTCATCCACATTCTGTAGTAACTCAGTTACCCTGGCGGAAAATAACCCTGGGCTGTTTTTATATCCCTGGGCTAGTCGACAAAATTGATGCTGGGATCCTAGCGCTGAGAATGCTGTTAGGTATGTGCTCTCAGGTGCTATATTCTGGCAGAAAAATCCATTTGAGATATGTAGTGTTGTTTTGTATTTTTTACGCATTATGTAATTCATTAATGCGGCACTATGTACATTTTGTACTGAAAAAGTTTTTGTGCATGAATTTAAATGTCTGTAATCCAAAACTAGACGATATGTATTGTCAGGTTTCATTACGGGAAATAAAGGTTTATTCATTGAGGAGGTGCAAGTTTCAATCACACCCTGGTATTCAAGTTGATCTAAGATCTCCCTGACCTGTTTTTTTGCTTCTTGCTTAATTGGATACTGTTTCTGTGGAGTTGGAGTAGATTTTATTGGCATCACGTGGTGGGTTGAGTCTTCATCCCATCCAACATGGTTACGATATAGTGCTGGAGCAAGGGCTACTGCCCACTCCTGTGCGTATGTATGTTTCAAGTGTTGGTGAATGAGGTCGGAGAAGGCTGGCATAATTACACTTTCTCCGTTTGGGCAATCCATAACAAAAGCAGGCGGCCAATCTTTTTCAGCTAGTAGGATGTCATAGCCAAAGGCTAAGTTCTCCCAAAACAGACCTTTAATCCGTCTTGGTTTGTCCCCTTCCAACCGAAGTGTTATTTCATGTAACTTATGTGGGACGCTTGCCCTAGTATCAGGTGTTTCCACCGTGATATATTCACTCAACTCCGCTGTCACCAGAAATTCCATCAGGTTCTGGCGAGCTATTGTTACTTCTGCTGCGCTGTCTAGCATCGTCAGAGCCCATTCCCCGTTCAGTAGTTGAATCCTCAGAATTCTGGGCATGTCTAACTTTGAGACCTGCTACTTTCTTCTTTTTGAATTGAGGTTTAGGTTTTTGTTTTTCTTCTTTTTTAGGTGTGTAGTCCACAGCGCGTTGCGTGTCTCTAGACTTTGTACGCTCTTCCTTTCTGTGTTCCGATCGTCCTTCTCTCTCCGAGTTTCTTGATGAACCTTGAAGGAACGAGAGGAACGTGTATCAGTGTCCTGATACCTGTCAGGCTTACGAATGTTGTCTCTATTCCTAAGATTATGCCTTTTTTCGGAGGGCTCCCATTGAGGAGACCCACCTCTGGATTGAGATCTATTTGTTTTATTCTATTGTTGTTTACTATTGTCCCATTTCTTCTATGAAGAAGTAGGTGCTTGCTTAAAGGTATCCTTCAGGACTCCCCATTAGTTGAGGTTTTACTGGTCTAGCTCCCAAACTGTCTCTACCTAATTCTGCATAAGCAGTTTCTATTATTTTAGGTAATTCTGTCTCCTGTTGTGAAGGAGTGAAATCTCTCAAACGTTGGCGTATTGCCACTAATGCTGCCTCCCCTTTAATGTTTGCTAATATTATAGCTGATACTTGGGTGAAGTTATTTATTAACTTCATCCCTAAGTTCAGAGCACGTTCTGCTCCATACTCATTCTGTATCTGTCGCAATACGTCTGGTATTACTGCTAATGAAGGGATACCATGTGTTCTGGTATATATGGCAGCGAAGACCGTACCCCAAGAGGTACAATCCTCTACCGGAGGAGCTATCCCCATGGGCAAGCAAATTGTTAGCATTCTATGCTTTTCTTGTGGACCAGTGTTCGGGAATACTGCCTCTAGCTGTGTTATCTTTTGAGCTATCCAAAAGGGCATTTGCTCACGTTTAGTGGGCATTTTACCCATTACTGCATGTAATGTTTGTGGTGTAATTTTGGTTGCAGTAGTCTGAACTGGTCCTGTTGGTGTAGCCGGTGTTGGCTGTAATGTGAGTGTTCTCATCACAAACTGTCATGTTTCTGTAATTTTTTATTAGTTCTTTATGATGTGTGAGTAAGCCTCCTCCTGGCATTGTCTCAATGTCAGGATGTGGTGCATGTCGCCAGTACTGGCCATGTCGCTCCGTCTCTTCCGAGTGGGCCGAATCTTACTCTATTTCTTGTATGGGGGAGGGTGCCTTTAAATTAGTAATAATACTCCTGGTAAGGGAGCGGAATTTCAATGTCTTCGTATGGACAATATTCGTTCGGTATACCATCTTCTAAGTAGTAATGAAATGTTTTTGAACGTGCATCTGCATGTGGGAATTTAATCCATGAATAGAATACCTCTGTTCTATAAGATTTGTGTGCCTCAATCATGAATATTACAGGCCCACCCCTAGATGTTAAGCCATATTCTGCTAGTTTTAGGGTGATGGCCGTTCTAACATTTTCTGGAATGTGTATTGCATCTGCATCGTCTTCTCCTGAGAGATTTAATTCAATCACAATTTCTCCATGTTCTGTCATTGTTTTGGCAAAAAGTGCCTCACAAGAGAACTGAGATAAGGTGTTATGCACAACAGGAACAATTTGTCCTTCAAGCTTGATTAACCAACAGCCAATACATATGATTTTGCCTACTCAGCTGCGGCGAAGTTTTGTGCCCTCCCACTCCAGACGTCTCTGGGGAATTGTGAGTAGGGGTCTCTGAGAATAGCACAACTGAACTACTCAGTTTTGACTGTTAAATAAGTATCCAACCAACGTTGGCGTCCCCATGTCGTGTAGTTCCTATACAACCTATACAGGATCTGCGTGTTTGGACAACGTACACTGCAGGCTTGGTGTCCAGACTGATTCCAGACACCCCCACCGGGTATGCTGGCCTTTATACCAGCTAGCTCACAGTGCCACTAGAAACTCCTCTTACCAAGGAGAGAATAGTTCTTGGCAACTATCGAACATGACCACCCTGATCCCTCAGGACCGTGGAAACAGTGTACCACTTTTCGCTCAGTCACTCATGCTCACTTAGTCTCAGAGAGATACACAGACTAAACGGCAGAGACGTTTTCAATAAGTATTTATTGACCGGTCGTTATTCTGGTGTAGAGCAGATGTGCTGTAACGATCATTAGACAGTAGCAGATATAAATGACTAGAAGCACTAAGAAAGTAAAAGAATGGTAGATTTCTACCATCCTGATATAATCATGAATACAGGCAAGTATATAAAATACATGACAATAAAATGACAATAAAATGCGTACTCCTACTATGCTAACCTAACTAGATGTACCTAAGTATACCTAGCATGTATGTAGGTGTTAAGCCAAGAATCCCTCTAGGATAAAGTCAACCCCCATTACCTGAAGTGAGAGACTGTGGGACCCCGTCCTGGTCTCGGGTTGGACACCCCACAAGGGATGTCAGACCACTGTGAGCTGGAGTATCTGCATACAGGGTGCTTCAGAGTCTCGCGTCAGTGTGTTGGCATGGAAGTCCTGATCTCCTCTGTTTGTTTCAGCGAGATGTGATGTTTTTATACCTAAAGATCTCCCCAGGTGTTTTACCTTGCTGTGCCAGTGTCGGACTTAGGATGACGTCGGGAATGAACTTTATACATAGTTATTATGCAGGAGATGGGCCCTGCTAAGTTTCCAAGAATCCTCATGCATAATGTATGAGGCTGTTACTAGGGAAATCCCGTGCTCTGGGTGTAGTGTCTTATCTAGGTAAAAGGTCAAATCCCCAAGAACCGTTATGTATGTAATGTAGGGGAGAATAAAGGTGAAAGTTGAGATGTTACCTGAGCCTATAATGAGGTACCTATATGGAATATAACAAAAGAAGCATTAGAGGTGCAGAAAGAGGCAACAGAAGTGCAGAAAGAGGGAACAGGGGTGCAGAAAGATACAAGAGAGGTGTAGAAAGAGGGAAGAGGGGTGCCTAAAGAGGCAAGAGGGGTGCAGAAATAGGCAAGATGGGTGCAGAAACAGGCAAGAGAGGTGCAGAAAGAGGGAACAGGGGTGCAGAAAGAGACAAGAGAGGTGTAGAAAGAGGGAAGAGGGGTGCCTAAAGAGGCAAGATGGGTGCAGAAAGAAACAAGTGAGGTGCAGAAAGAGGCAGGAGAGGTGCAGAAAGAGGCAGGAGAGGTGCAGAAACAGGCAAGAGAAGTGCAGAAAGAGGCAAGAGAAGTGCTGAAAGAAGCAACAGAGGTTCAGGAAGAAGCAAAAGAAGTGATGAAAGAGACAAGAGAGTTGCAGATAGAATCAAGAGAGGTGCAGAATAATGCAAGAAAAGGGCAGAAAGAGGCAAGTGAGGTGCAGAAAGAGGCAAGAGAGGTGCAGAAAGAGGCAAGAGAGGTGCAGAAACAGGCACGAGGGGTGCAGAAAGAGGCAGGAGGGGTGCAGAAAGAACCAACAGAGGTGCAGAAAGAGGCAAGAGGAGTGCAGAAAGAGGAAAGAGAAGTGCAGAAAGAAGCAACAGAGGTGCAGAAAGAGGCAAGAGCAGTACAGAAACAAGAAAGAGGGGTGCAAAAAGAGTCAAGAGGGGTGCAGAAAGAAGCAAGAGAGGAGCAGAAAGAAGCAAGAGAAGTTCAGAAAGAAGCAACAGAGGTGCAGAAATAGGCAAGAGGGGTGCAGAAAGAGGCAAGAGAAGTGCAGAAAGAAGCAACAGAAATGTAGAAAGAGGCAAGAGAAGTGCAGAAGAGGGAACAGAAATGCAGAAAGAGGCTAGAAAAGTGCAGAAAGACGCAACAGAAATGCAGAAAGAGGCAAGAGAAGTCCAGAATGAAGCAATAGAGGTGCAGAAAGAGGCAACAGAAGTGCAGAAATAGGCAAGAGGGGTACATAAACAGGCAAGAGTGGTGCAGAAAGAGGGAACAGGGGTGCAGATAGAGACAGGAGAGGTGCAGAAAGAGGGAAGAGGGGTGCCTAAAGGGGCAAGATGGGTGCAGAAAGAAGCAAGTGAGGTGCGGAAAGAGGCAAAGAGGTGCAGAAAGAGGCAAGAGAGGTGCAGAAACAGGCAAGAGAAGTGCAGAATGAGGAAAGAGAAGTGCTGAAAGAAGCAAGAGAAGTGATGAAAGAGACAAGAGAGTTGCAGAAGGAATCGAGAGGTGCAGAAAAATGCAAGAGAAGGGCAGAAAGATGCAAGTGCGATGCAGAAAGAGGCAAGAGAGGTTCAACAGAGGCAAGTGAGGTGCAGAAACAGGCAAGAGGGGTACAGAAAGAGGCAATAGAAGTGCAGAAAGAAGCAACAGAGGTGCAGAACGAGGCAAGAGAATTGCAGAAAGGCAATGGAGTTGCAGAAACAGGCAAGAGAGGTGCAGAAAGAGGGAAAAGGGGTGAGGAAAGAGGCAGGAGGAGTTTAGAAAGAGGGAAAAGACGTGCAGAAAGAGGGAAGTCGGGTGCAGATAAAACCAACAGAAGAGCAGAAAGAGGCAAGAGGAGTGCAGAAAGAGGAAAGAGAAGTGCAGAAAGAAGCAACAGATGTGCAGAAAGAGCCAAGAGGAGTGCAGAAAGAGGAAAGAGAAGTACAGAAAGAAGCAACAGAAATACAGAAAGAGGCAAGAGAAGTGCAGAAAGAAGCAATAGAGGTGCAGAAAGAGACAAGAGGAGTGCAGAAAGAGGAAAGAGAAGTGCAGAAAGAGGGAAGATGGGTGCAGATAAAACCAACAGAAGTGCAGAAAGAGGCAAGAGGAGTGCAGAAAGAGGAAAAAGAAGTGCAGAAAGAAGCAACAGATGTGCAGAAAGAGCCAAGAGGAGTGCAGAAAGAGGAAAGAGAAGTGCAGAAAGAAGCAACAGAAATACAGAAACAGGCAAGAGAAGTGCAGAAAGAGGCAAGAGAAGTGCTGAAAGTAGCAACAGAGGTGCAGAAAGAAGCTAGAAGTGATGAAAGAGACAAGAGAGTTGCAGAAAGAAACGAGAGGTACAGAAAAAAGCAAGAGAAGTGCAGAAACAGGCAAGTGAGGTTCAGAAAGAAGCAACAGAAATGCAAAAAGAGGGAAGATAAGTGCAGAAAGAAGCAATAGAGGTGCAGACGGGCAACAGAAGTGCAGAAATAGGCAAGAGGGTACAGAAACAGGCAAGAGAGGTGCACAAAGAGGGAACAGGGGTGCAGAAAGAGGCAAGAGAGGTGCAGAAAGAGGGAAGAGGGGTGCCGAAAGAGGCAAGAAAGGTGCAGAAACAGGCAAGAGAAGTGCAGAAAGAGGCAAGAGAAGTACTGAAAGAAGCAACAGAGGTGCAGAAAGAAGCAAGAGAAGTGATGAAAGAGACAAGAGAGTTGCAGAAAGAAACAAGAGAGGTGCAGAAAAAAGCAAGAGAAGTACAGAAAGAGGCAAGTGAGGTGCAGAAACAGGCAAGAGGGGTAGAGAAAGAGGCAAGATTAACCTGTGCCTCAAAGTTCAGTTTATTGTCAATGATCATGCCAAGGTTCTTAGCCTTGGCGACTGGAATTGGTGCCGTCCCTAATTCGTCAGGCCACCAACTCTGTGACCAGTTTGGCAAAAAATTGCCAACAATGACTACTTCAGTTTTATCTGAATTCAGTCTAAGACAATGAGAGCTCATCCAGGGCCTGACCGCCAGCATGCAGTCCTTAAAATTTTGCATCTGTGGTAGAGTATTTTTTGACACAGACAAGACACTATGGGGTCGATTCCGATTCGGGCCGGAAATCTCTCCGACCGAGCCGGACCCGGAGAGATTTCCGACCGAATCGGACCCGTGCAGTCCGACCGAACGAGTCCGATGCATTCGTATGCCACCGGACACGAGTCGGTCGGACTCCCATTGAACTCAATGGGAGCCGGTCGTACAACGCGTACGCGGGCTCCCATTGCCTCAATGGGTGCGAGGCGGACAAGGGCGCTCCTACAGCGAGTACGCCGCGGAGCGCTCGCGGCGTACACGCACAGGTAGGGGGACCCATGGGTCCCCCTGTGTGCGCTCGCACGGGTACGCGCAGCAGGGGTCCGACACGGACCCCAAAGTACGGCTCCGACAGCGAGTTCGAGTCGGACGGCGCGAGTCGGTCGGAGCGGTCGAGGTGCGCATCGTACTTACCCGGCCGGAATACGTCTCCATTGCGCGGTGCGAATCGTGTCCGAGCGAGTCGGTCGGAGCGGTACGATCCGGGTACGAGTCGGTCGGAGCGGTCGGGTCGCCCGGACGAGTCGGTCGGCGACCCGCATCGTACTCGCTCGGCCGGACCCGCGTACGGTTCGGTCGGGAAACAGGGCTCCGAATCGGATCCGGTAAAGCCGAATCCTATTCGGAGCCCTACCGGCCGAGATCGGAATCGGCCCCTTTGTGTATCGTCTGCATAAGATGTCAGAGACAGTCCGAAGAATCTAATAAGTGTCGCCAGTTCGGATACATAAATATTAAAAAGAGTGGGGCTGAAGGATGAGCTCTGTGGAACTCCACATGGGAGGACAAAGGGAGGAGACTCGTAGCTGCCCAAAGCTACCGATTGTATTCTACCGGACAAGAAGGAAGAAACCAGTGTAAACGCTTTGTCGGAAATGCCAATGGAATCCAGACGATTTAGTAAGAGATTGTGATCGACCTTGTCGAAAGCCGCCGACAAGTCGAGCAAAATCAGAGCAGCAGCTCCCCTTGTATCCAGAACTGTTCTAATTTCGTCTGTGGCTTTAACTAGGGCTGATTCTGTACTATGTTCTGCCCTAATTCCAAACTGTGTTTCGTTGAGACAGTTTTTGTAATGCAGATAGTGAGTTAGCTGTTCATTCATAACTTTTTCCACCAGTTTTGCAGGTAGAGGAAGACGGGAAATAGGTCTATAACTATTCAATTCAGTGGGATCAAGGTTTTTTTTTTTTTAGTAGTGGCAAAATGGATGTCCTTTTCCAAATAGTAGGAAATATACCCTGAGCAATCATGGAATTAAAAATGGTGGTGAGACTTGGGGCCAGCGTCTCAGGGGCTTGCTTGAACACAATGGGGGGAAGTGGGTCATTGGGAGAGCCTGATTTGGCCTGCTGAATAAGAGTGGTGATCTTCTCGTTGGTAATTGGTTTACATTCGGAAAAAGTCGAGGCAGCAGAAGAGCCAACATTGGCTAAGATGCGTTTATCTGGGCGAATTTTTGTGTCAAATATGATATATATTTGCTCCACTTTCTTCAAAAAGTGTTGCGCTAACGAGTTACAAAACTCTTGTGATGGCTCAGTTGTATTTATTTCTAGCAGTCCAGACAATTTAGAGACTCCTTGAAAAAGTTCCCTAGTAGAATTTTTTTCATCCTCAATTTGTTTAGAAAAATAGGAGCGCTTCTCTGTCATTATCAGGCCTTTATATTCAGCCAGTAGAGATTTGTAGATGGAGAGTTCGCTGGCGTTATAATTGTTTCTCCAGCATCTTTCCTGTCGCCTACACTCTTGTTTCTTAGCCCTGAGGGTTTCTGAAAACCATGGAGCTGTGGGTGATTTTCTTTTGTCTGAGTTTTTTTTATAAGGGGCTATCTTATCGGCCACGTATGAAAGCCAGTTATTGAATTGCAGTGAAGCTACTTCCACATCTTCTGGAAGTTTATTTTGTGTTTTAGACAGTTGACCATTGAGCATATTGCTGTCAACCTGTTTCCAACTACGGTAGGTTCTAGTAAGTTGCTTTGGGCAGGTGATCTTGTTTGTGGGAGGATCATGCAACTCAAAAATAATAGCTGAGTGATCCGTCCATATTAAAGGTAAAATCTCTTTGATCGTAATGAATTCGCTATTGGTGAAGATGCCATCAAGGGTATGCTCAGCTTGATGTGTAGGGCCTGTAACCAAGAGGATGTGTAGGGCCTGTAACTAAGAGGAAGAGGAAACAGAAGTGCTGGAAAAAGCAACAGAGGTGCAAAAGAGGCAAGAGAAGTGCATAAACAGGCAAGAGAGGTGTAGAAAGAGGCAAGAGAAGTGCAGAAAGAAGCAAGAGAAGTGCTGAAAGAAGCAACAGAGGTGCAGAAAGAAGCAAAAGAAGTGATGAAAAAGACAAGAGAGTTGCTGAAAGAAGCAAGAGAGGTGCAGAAAAAAGCAAGAGCAGTGCAGAAAGAGGCAAGTGAGGTGCAGAAAGAGGCAAGAGAGGTGCAGAAAGAGGCAAGTGAGGTGCAGAAAGAGGAGAGAGGGGTGCAGAAAGAGGCAAGAGAAGTGCAGAAAGAAGCAACTGAAATTTAGAAAGAGGCAAGAGAAGTGCAGAAAGAAGCAACAGAGATGCAGAAAGAGTCAAGAGAAGTGCAGAAAAAAGCAAGAGAGGTGCAGAAAGAGAAGAGAAGTGCAGAAAGAGGCAAGAGAGGTGCTGAAATAGGGAAGAGAGGTGCAGGAAGAGGAAACAAGGGTGCAACAAAAGGCAAGAGAGGTGCAGAAAGAGGGAAGAGGTGTGCAGAAAAAGGCAAGAGGGGTGCAGAAAGAAGGAAGTGAGGTGCAGAAAGCGGCAACAGAGGTACAGAAAGAGACAAGAGAGGTGCAGAAACAGGCAAGAGAAGTGCAGAAAGAGGCAAGAGACGTGTAGAAAGAGGCAAGAGAGGTGCAGAATGAAGCAAGAGAAGTGCAGAAAGAAGTAACAGAGGTGCAGAAAGGGGCAAGAGGGGTGCAGAAAGAGGCAAGAGAGGTGCAGAAAGAAGCAAGAGAAATGTAGATAGAGGCAAGAGAAGTGTAGAAAAAAGCAACAGAAATGCAGAAAGAGGCAAGAGAAATGCATAAAGAGGCAAGAGAGGTGCAGGAACAGGCAGGTGGGGTGCAGAAAGAAGCAACAGAGGTGCAGAAAGAGGCAAGAGAAGTGCAGAAAGAGGCAAGAGAGGTGCAGAAACAGGCAAGGGGGTGCAAAAAGAGGGAACACAGGTGCTGAAAAAGGCAAGAGAGGTGCAGAAAGAGGGAAGAGAGGTGCCGAAAGAGGCAGGAGGGGTGCAGAAAGAACCAACAGAGGTGCAGAAAGAGGCAAGAGGGGTGCAGAAAGAGGCAAGAGAAGTACATAAAGAAGCAACATAGGTGCAGAAAGAGGCACGAGAACAGCAGAAAGAGGCAAGAGAGGTGCAGAAAGAGGGAAGAGATTTGCAGAAAGAGGGAAGAGGGGTGCAGAAAGAGGCAAGAGAAGGTCAAAAAGAAGCAACAGAAATGTACAAAGAGGCAAGAGAAGTACAGAACGAAGGAACAGAAATGCACAAACAGGCTAGAGAAGTGCAGAAAGAAGCAACAAAGGTGCAGAAAGAGGCAAGAGAAGTGCAGAAAGAGGCAAGAGAGGTGCAGAAAGAGGGAACAGGGGTGCAGAAAAAGGCAAGAAAGGTGCAGAAAGAGGGAAGAGGGGTGCAGATAGAGGCAAGACGGGTGCAGAAAGAGGCAAGAGGGGTGCAGAAAGAAGGAAGAGACGTGCAGAAAGAAGCAAGAGAAGTGCAGATAGAAGCCACAGAGTTGCAGAAAAAGGCAACAGAGGTGCAGAAAGAGGGAAGAGGGGTGCAGAAAGAGGCAGGAGGGGTGCAGAAAGAAGCAACAGAGGTGCAGAAAGAGGCATGAGAAGTGCAGAAAGAGGCAAGAGAGGTGCAGAAACAGGCAAGACAGGTGCAAAGAGAGGGAACACAGGTCTAGAAAAAGACAAGAAAACTGCAGAAAGAGGCAGGAGAGGTGCAGAAAGAGGCAGGAGAAGTGCAGAAAGAGGGAAGAGGGATGCAGAAAGGCAAGAGGGGTGCAGAAAGTAGCAAGAGAGGTGTAGAAAGAAGCAAGCAAAGTGCAGAAAGAAGCAACAGAGGTGCTGAAAGATACCAGAGGGGTGCAGAAAGAAGCAACAGAAGTACAGAAAGAGGCAACCAAAGGGCAGAAAAAGGCAAGAGAGGTGCAGAACCAGGCAAAAGAGGTACAAAAAGAGGGAACAGGGGTGCAGAAAAAGGCAAGAGAGGTGCAAAAAAGAGGGAACACGGGTGCAGAAAAAGACAAGAGAGTTGCAGAAAAAGGGAAGAGGGGTGCAGAAAAAGGCAAGAGAGGTACAGAAAGAGGCAAGCGAGGTGCAGAAAGAGGGAAGAGAGGTGCAGAAAGAGGCAAGAGAAGTGCAGAAAGAAGCAACAGAAATGTACAAAGAGGCAAGAGAAGTGCAGGAAAAAGAACCGGAAACGCAGAAACAGGCTAGAGAAGTGCAGAAAGAAGCAAAAGAGGTGCATAAAGAGGCAAGAGAAGTGCAGAAAGAGGCAAGAGGGGGCAGAAACAGGCAAGAGAGGTGCAAAAAGATGGAACGGGTGCAGAAAAAGGCAAGAGAGGTGCAGAAAGAGGGAAGAGGGGTGCAGAAAGAGGGAAGAGGGGTGCAGAAAGAGGCAAGAGAAGTGCAGAAAGAAGCAACAGAAATGCACAAACAGGCTGGAGAGGTGCAGAAAGAGGCAAGAGAAGTGCAGAAAGAAGCAACAGAAATGCAGAAAGAGGCAAGAGAAGTGCAGAAAGCGGGAAGAGGGGTGCAAATACAGGCAAGAGAAGTGCAGAAAGAGGCAAGAGAAGTGCTGAAAGAAGCAACAGAGGTGCAGAAAGAGGCATGAGAAGTGCAGAAAGAGGCAAGAGAGGTGTAGAAACAGGCAAGACAGGTGCAAAAAGAGGGAACACAGGTGTTGAAAATAGCAAGAAGACTGCAGAAAGAGGCAGGAGAGGTGCAGAAAGAGGCAGGAGAAGTGCAGAAAGAGGGAAGAGGGATTCAGAAAGAGGCAAGACGGGCGCAGAAAGTAGCAAGAGCGGTGCAGAAAGAAGCAAGCAAAGTGCAGAGAGAAGCAACAGAGTTGCTGTAAGAGGCCAGATGGGTGCAGAAATTGGCAAGAGAAGTGCAGAAATAAGCAAGAGAAATGTAGATAGAGGCAAGAGAAGTGCAGAAAGAAGCAACAGAAATGCAGAAATAGGCAAGAGAAGTGCAGAAAGAAGCAACAGAAATGCAGAAAGAGGCAACAGAAGTGCAGAAACAGGCAAAAGTGGTGCAGAAACAGGCAAAAGTGGTGCAAAAAGAGGGAACAGGGGTGCAGAAATAGGCAAGAGACGTGCTGAAAGAGGGAAGAGGGGTGCAGAAAGTTACAGGAGGGGTGCAGAAAGAAGCAACATAGGTGCAGAAAGAGGCAAGAGAAGTGCAGAAAGAGGCAGGAGAGGTGCAGAAAGAGGCAAAGGGGGTGCAGAAATAAGCAAGAGAGGTGCAGAAGAAAGAGGCAACAGAAGTGCAGAAAAAGGCAAGAGAGGTGCAGAAAGAAGCAAGAGAGGTGCAGAAAAAGGGAACACGGTGCAGAAAAAGGCAAGAGAGTTGCAGAAAGAGGAAAGAGGGGTGCAGAAAGAGGCAGGAGGGGTGCAGAAAGAACAGCATAGGTACAGAAAAAGGTAAGAGGGGTGCAGAAAGAACAACTGAGGTGCAGAAAGAGGTAAGATGGGTGCAGAAAGAGGCAAGAGAAGTGCAGAAAGAGGCAAGAGAGGTGCAGAAGGAGGGAAGAGGGGTGCAGAAAGAGGCAGGAGGGGTGCTGAAAGAACAACAGAGGTGCAGAAAGAGGTAAGAGGGGTACATAAAGAGGCAAGAGAAGTGCAGAAAGAGGGAACAGGGGTACAGAAAGAGTCAAGAGAAGTGCAGAAAGAAGCAACAGAAATGTACAAAGAGTCAAGAGAAGTGCAGAAAGCAAGAACAGAAATACAAAAACAGGCTAGAGAAGTGCAGAAAGAAGCAACAGAGGTGCAGATAGAGGCAATAGAAGTGCTGAAAGAGGCAAGAGAGTTGCAGAAACAGGCAAGAGAGGTACAAAAATAGGGAATGGGTGCAGAAAAAGGCAAGAGAGGTGCAGAAAGAGGGAGGAGGGGTAGAGAAAGAGGCAGGAGGGGTGCAGAAAGAAGGAAGAGAGGTGCAGAAAGCAGCAAGAGAAGTGCAGAAAGAAGCAACAGAGTTGCAGAAAGAGGCAAGAGAAGTGCAGAAAAAGGCAAGAGGGGTGCAGAAAGAAGCAAGAGAAGTGCAGAAAGAAGCAACAGAAATGCAGAAAGAGGCAAGAGAAGCGCAGAAAAAAGCTACAAAGGTGCAGAAAGAGGCAAGAGAAGCACAGAAAGAGGCAGGAGAGGTGCAGAAACAGGTAAGAGAGGTGCAGAAAGAGGGAACAGGGGTGCAGAAAAAGACAAGAGAGGTGCAGAAAGAGGGAAGAGGGGTGCAGAAAGAAGCAAGAGATGTGCAGAAAAAAGCAACAGAGGTGCAGAAAGAGGGAAGAGAACTGCAGAAAGAGGCAGGAGAGGTGCGGAAAGAGGCAAGATAAGTGCAGAAAGAGGGAAGAGGTGTGCAGAAAGAGGCAAGAGAGGTGCAGAAAGACAGAAGAGAGGTGCAGAAAGAAGCAGGAGAAGTGCAGAAAGAAGAAACAGTGGTGCTGAAAGAGGCAAGAGGGGTGCAGAAAGAGGCAAGAGAAGTGCAGAAAGAAGCAAAAGAAATGTAGAAAGAGGCAAGAGAAGTGCAGAAAGAAGCAACAGAAATGCAGAAAGAGGCAAGAGAAGTGCAGAAAGAAGCAACAGAGGTGCAGAAAGAGGCAAGAGAAGCACAGAAAGAGGCAAGGGAGGTGCAGAAATAGGTAAGAGAGGTGCAGAAAGAGGGAACACGGGTGCAGAAAGAGGCAAGAGAGGTGCAGGAAGAGGGAAGAGGGGTGCAGAAAGAAGCAAGAGGGGTGCAGAAAGAAGCAAGTGAGGTGCAGAAAGAGGCAACAGAGGTGCAGAAAGAGGCAAGAGAGGTGCAGAAAGAAGCAACAGAGGTGCAGAAAGAGGGAAGAGAACTGCAGAAAGAGGCAGGAGAGGTGCGGAAAGAGGCAAGATAAGTGCAGAAAGAGGGAAGAGGTGTGCAGAAAGAGGCAAGAGAGTTTGCAGAGAGACGCAAGAGAGGTGCAGAAAGAAGCAAGAGAAGTGCAGAAAGAAGCAACAGACATGCAGAAAGAGGCAAGAGAAATGCAACAAGAAGCAACAGAGCAAAAAGCCCCGGGAAGGTGGCAGACCCCGGGGCAGCGGGTGGGGGGGCGAGGCCCCCCTCACATCGAAATATTTAAGCCCCAGGGAGGTGGCGGTCCCTGGGGCTGTGGGGGGACCGCATGCCCCCTGCATATCATTAATATCACCCTGGGGAGTTGGTGGTCCCCAGGGCAGCATGGGGGAGGCAGGAGCCCCCCATGCTTTGTTTTTATAAAAAAAAGCCCTGGGGAGGTGGTGGTTCCCGGGTCTGCGGGGGGCCACGTGCCCCCCACATATAATTAATAACGCCCCTCGGAAGTGGGGACCCCCTTTTTACACTACTCAGGACACAAGAGGACCTCATCACCCCACCAGCAGTGCGCCAAGAGGCGCATTTGCAGAGAGGTGTAAAAAGGGGCATGGCCTCGGACTACCTCTCAGCAATCCCACTGTGTGGGGCTTACTGGAGGAACCTGGTGGGCTAGTTGGCCCCTAAGGACCCTTAGGAATCAAGGGGACTTAATCCGCCAACCCAAAACGTGCCAGGAGGTGTATTTGCAGAATGTTGCAGGGAGGGGGCGCGGCCTCCGGCAAGATGCCGGCTTCTCTTTTTTTTAGAAGGGAGGATGTGTTGCCCCCCTTCTCTTAATATTTTTCGGCCTTGGGGACCCCATCCCCAGGACCTGAGACATTTTATATTTTTTTTTCTTGAAAAACAGGAAGGGGGCCGCACGGCCCCCCCTCCCGAGGCCGATTTCGGCCTTGGGGACCCTATCCCCCGGGGCATGGCCTCCTATTTTTTTTAAACCTTCCTTTTAAAGGAGGGGGCCATGCGCCCCCCCTCCTGAGGCCATTTTTGGCCCCGGGGACCCCATTCCCTGGGGCATTGCCTCTTTATAAATGTTTGTATTTTTTTTTATTATGGGAGGGGGGCCGCGTGGCCCCCCTTCCCTGGGCCACTTTTGGCCCCGGGGACCCCATCCCCAGAGCCTGGCCTCACGTTGGGGACCACGGGGGGATCCCCAATGCCCCCGCGGTCCTTGCCGGCTCCCCGCCTCCTGTGGGAACCGGCATTGCTTTTGGGCAAAGGGAGCTGCTGACATGCAGCTCTCTTTGCCCAAAAGCAATTTGGCTTCGCTTCATGGAAGCGAGAGCAGTTTTCCTGCTCTCGCTTCCATGAAGCGAAGCAGAAGTTTGCAATGGCAGGGCGGGAGCAGTGCTCCTGCCCTGCCACTTCAAACTGCAATGTCCCGGGGGTGGGCACTCCCGGACATTGCTGTAGCTGGCCCTGGGGGGTGGCGGTCCCCAGGGCCAAAGAGGGCTCCTGGAGGGGGGCCACGCGGCCCCCCTCCCAACTTATTTAAAGCCCCGGGGAGGTGGTGGTCCCCGGGGCCGGGGGTCCGCAACGGACCTCCATATTTAAATAAAGTGTGCCCTGGGGAGATGGTGGTCCCCGGGGCAGTGTGGGGGGGCATGAGCCCCCCTACACTTAGTACTAGAAGTAGCCCCGGGGAGATGGCGGGACCCGGAGCTTGGGGGGGGCCGTGAGGCCCTCCCGCCCTAAATAAAGTAAAGCCCCGGGGAGGTGGCGGTCCCCGGGCCAGTGTGGGGGGGAAGGAGCCCTCCCACACATTTTTTTTAACAAGCCCCAGGGAGGTGGCAGTCCCCAGGGCTGCAGGGGGGCCATGTGCCCCAGTGCATTATTAGCAAGCCCCAGGGATGTGGCATTCCCCGTGGCTGCGGGGGCCCCGCTACATAATTCGGCATTGCCCCCGGGACCTGGTCCACCCGGGAGCTTAAAACAAATGAAGCACGGGAGCCCGCGCCTCGTTTGAAAAAATATTTTCTGCCGGATTTGCAAATCCTACGCGATTCTGGCTGAAATTTTTTAAAAAAATGCTTTTTTTGGCCCTGGGGGTCTCTGTGGAACCCCCTGAGCAGGCCTAGGGGGTCAGGGTGTTTCTCCACTGCCCCCTTAGCTTGTTTTTTACATTTTTTTTGTGACTTGGTTCTACCGAGTCACAAGATGGCTGCCAACACTTCCTGGTTTGAAGTGGTGGCAGCCAATCAGGGTCACGCTTGTGATCGGGAGGGTTCAGCCAATCAGATCTCACAATTCTCAAATATCGATATCTGTAAATGTTTAAATTTCTCAAAAACTACTGAACGGATTTACACCATTTAAAGAAAAGAGTGCTTTCTGGATCAAAAGCGACCTTTTTGCCAAATTTGTTGCAATTCCGTTCAGCAGTTCGGGCTGTAGCCTTGTCTAAAGTTTCCTATTTAAATTAACATGGAGAAAACATGTTTTGGGACCCCCCTTTTTCCTCGTCCCCCGCTTGACGAATCACCCCGAAACTTTCAAGACAGGAGCTGAACGGTGCGCCCCATTAGTTTTGAAAATTTCGCGAACAATCGTCAATCGATGCCAAAGATATTGGCAAAAGAATTTATATATATATATATATATATATATATATATATATATATATATATATATATATATATATATATATATATATATATATATATATATATAATTAAAGCGAAGAGGTTCCTTCTGGGATTGAGCCCGAAGCCAGGTGGTGCGCAATGCCGGTGAAACCACCGCCGGACGTCGTAATCCACAATGTACTTCAAATAAGGGCGCACACTCGAAAGTCCTTTGCAAAAAGCAGATAGCTTTATTCCTCAAACGTTACGCGTTTCGACAACCTAATGTTTTGATCACACTATATATATATATATATATATATATATTATCCTATACTTAAGAAATAAGGCGATCACAAGAAGGATATTCCACCACCAGTTGGTTTATTCTGAGTAACGTGTCTGCCTGACACAGCAGGCTTGTGTGAGCAAGCCTGCTGTGTCAGGCGAAACGCGTAACTGAGAATAAACCAACTGGTGGTGGAATATCCTTCTTGTGATCGCCTTATTTCTTAAGTATAGGATAATTGGGGAAGCCGGCGTGCTCCGCAGGCAACAGTGATCTGCCTGCCTTCGGCAAGGGGAGACGGAAGGAGCGACTCGTTTGTGTATATATATATATATATTCACAGCTCCATGTCGCACCAACACGGTGCACTCATTCAGGGCAAGATTGAGTATTGAGTGTTGACATTTATAATTCTTCCATTTGATTCCCCATCCAGGGTGTAATTGTGATAACCTAGTCATCACTACCTCGATAACGAAATGAATTTGTTTAGATAGTAGTGGGTTTGTCTTTTTTTGCGTGTATATAAATTCGTAAAAGATAGCACATAATTTGCCAAATATTGAGGGGGCGAGCAATGACCCACACGCATGTTGAATGTGAAATGTATTTAAGTTGCACATTATGTAATGGCGGACTGGTTGGAAATTGTGATTTCAGTCCCTCATTTATTTTGATTAACTGTTCTTTTAAATGACGGTGACGCAGGCGCTCTTCATGAACATCGAAGAAGGCGTCTGCCGAAACGCGTCTGTGTGACCAGGAGACCGTTGAATAAAGTTACGGTACTCATCCCCGCGAGTGCTTTTCCTTATTTCGGGTACTATTACCCAAGAAGAGAGGAGAGGAGCGAAGATATATATATATATATATATATATATATATATATATATATATATATGTTGTGTTTTTTTCTAGTCCTACTTCTATGTTTGGCCTGTCCCAGTTTTTGCCTTTCAAAATCTGGTCACCCTATGTAGAGTAGAGTAGGGTAGAGCGTGCTAGAGTGGCATAGATTGGGGTAGAGTGGAGTAGAATGGAATAGGGTAGAGTGGGGTACATTGGAGTGGAGTAGATTGGGGTAGGTTGTAGTGGAGTGGGGTAAAGAGGGGTAGAGTGGAGTGGGGTAGATTGGATTGTTCCCTCTCTGCCAACAATTAAATCGCCCCTAAATCAGAAGGAAAAATCTTTGACCTGGACAAACCTGGTTGGTGTATCTGACCTGTGCTCCATCATGGGCAGTCTGAAATTGTGCCTAGGTCCCAATTTAACACGACCCTAGAATATTATTGGCGCTTGGTACTTTTTGGCACTCATAGCTGCCAAGGTTTCAGATTGCTATGTGTGACATTTTCATAATTTTAGTTTAATTATGAATGACATTTCAAGACTATGAGTGACACTTTCCCGGGAGCAAAATCAAGCAATGAAGACGAGGAAAACATGCTGGGGCTGAATAAAGAAGACTTAACACAAAGTCACCTTAGTAGTGATTTAGAGTAACTACGACGACCGGCACGGCACCAACTGACTGCAGGCAGGCAGCTGCCTGATCGTGCGCTGTCAAAAAGGAATTTGTGTTAATTAACACATACACACTCGGGTGGCTGGTAACTTACATCGTCGACCAACGTTAGGCAACAGGTGCAGAGTAAGTTTTAGAGGCCAGTGGGTCTGAAAATATAACGAGATCAAGAAAAGCATGCCCTGGTTGTCAGTACAATAATATAGCAAAAAAGCGAAGGGTGGCCTGGTAAGTTAATGCACATGCTACAGAGATGAGTGAAGTTCAGTACCGAGATTGCATGACTCGCCTAACTAGACTGTGCCACCAGAAGTGCATAGGGAGTGTCTGCCAGAATGAGCACTTGTTTTGAGTGTCTTCCTAGTTCTCTGGCTTGAATGGACAGGGGGACTCCAGGCTGCAGCAGTAGGAAGTGCTGATTCATGCAGGCTGAAGAGCTGCAGACGGTCCAATCCTGAGCAGTCAGACAGCCCACCTGTGTCTGCTAGCAAGACCGGAGAGGATATACCTTTCCCATAAGGGCAAGATTAGGACAGAAAATAAACCCTGGCACCAAAACAAAAGTGGCCCCCCATTTAGCAAATCAGGTAATTAAAATATGGCCCACATTTGCAAGGAAGGGCAGTATTGAATTTGTCAAGACACAATGGGGGTCAGTACGATGGCAGATGGACTTTCGTCCGACCGCCAATGTTGCGGTAGTGGGAGCGGCCGCCTACAAGGCGGCCTACCCACCTACTGCATTACGATGCAACCGCCACCGCAGCGGTCACAGGCCCTATCCCTAACATTGGGGCGGGGATGCAGTCAGCAGCCCCCGCCGCAATGCCCAGAAAAAGGCACTTGCATACCCCTGCACTACGTGGCAGGCACCATGCCGTGCCTGCCACATGGTGCAGGGATATGTAGGGGGGCACAGTGCCATTGCCCCAGGCCCAGAGATGAAGGGGGGCCGCTACGGGCCCCCAAATCTGTTTCCGCCATTCGTTTTGCTGCGGATTGTCTGCCGCAAAACGAACGGAGGAAAGGGATATCATAATCCCTACGGCGGTGCCTGCAAGGCACCGCCGCAATGTTTTGGTTCCGACAGGCGGTCGGAAAAGGACCGCCTGTCAGAACCGTGGCGGGCGGTCTTTACCGCCGCGCTTAACCAACAATTCCTCCCCGCCATCATAATTTGCGGGGGGAAAACAGCAGCACGATGGCGGAGGGCCCGCCACTGACAAGCTGTCGGTGGCGGGCCTTCCGCCATCGTAATCAGGCCCAATAATGTATTGTGTTTTGCGATGTATGGAAGACTGCATGCAATTAAGCTTGCTGCCTGTAATGTTTGTTGTAATATCAGGAAATCAACAGTAAAATCTGGTGCCTCATGCCCACAAACAGCCAAATAAAGCAGGCCCACACACTGACCTGTCACATGATACCCTTCTGGGCATGCACTGGCGGCTTGCCGCGTGTCAAGGAAAAGGAAAGCTGCCTCCCGTCTCGACACCTCGGCTGAATACGTGTTTTGCAAGGTAGGGACTCCTGGCATTTAATCTCCTGGCAAGGTTTCTTAATTTTATCAGGGAAATGAACAATAAAACCTGGTGCTGCCCACCAAAACTAGGAGGCCCGCCCTCAAATAGCAGAAGAAAATCAGACCACTCACTGACCTGTGATAGTGACGTCATTTACACCTGGCTGGGAAGGGACTGCTCTGGCGCCAGGCTTGAGGCGCAGCAAAGAAACTGAAAGCTGCCGCCCACCTCCTCCACTGGCCTGCATAGGTACTGTGCAAGGTAAAGCCTCCTTGCGTTTAAGGTTTGTTAATGTCGGGGAAATCAACAGTAAAACCCGGCGCTGCTTACGGTACACAACAGACCCTCAAACAGCCCAAAACTATTAGCTAACAATCTTACCTGCCATATCTTCCCTCTGAACTGCACTGGCTGTGGCGCAGCACGGAAAACCAAAGCGGCCGGTCGCTTCTTTAACATCTCTGGGGCCAATCAGGCACTGGTGATCATGGTGGGACGGCGGTTTTCTTAAAAATAACAAACTGACAAGGTACCCCCCCTGAATGAACGTAAGGGCTCTGCTGGTTCCTCCTGATTTGATTTTATATCACCTCGGGTGGCAATGGCAGACCACGCGGTATGCTGGAGTGGGAGGCCGGCTCGGCTACTTGATTGAAGCCACGACCAGCTCGCGCAGCCCCTACTATACAGTTCAGGACAAAAGTGTATTAGCCACAGCAGGCCTGGTTCTTAGGCAGCACAGAGCGGATTTAATATACTGACAGTGCGCTCGCAGCTTAAATACAGCTCCAGGCTCCTTGAGCGCACCTCTCACGGTGTGGTCATGGCGCTATAAATGCGTGACTAATGCATTTCAGTGCAGTGATGCGGAGCACCACACTGAAATGTGTTAGTCTAATGCCTGATGTGCGGTACTTGGCAGGACTGTGGCGCTTTGTGTTTTTTGGTGCTATTTTCCCTTAAATCCTCAGAAACCCATTTCTCGGGTTCCCCTATTGGGTTTGTCCCATTTTAGTGTCATTTTGTTATTAAATTCTAAATTTCTAATTCAGTTTGTGATCTTTATTGTTTGACATTTTGACTATATTACTGTTTTGGTGCTGCATAAGTATTTTATACATTGCCATAAGTTAATCCTGCCTGCTCTGTGCCAAAGCTACCAGGGGGTTGAGCTCAGATTAATTTAGTGACTGAGGGTTCACCCTGACAAGGGTTGTGATTAATCCTTGAGGTGGGTAGTCATCCATACCAAATAATAATCACATTTTGTACAATATTCCTCCCTTAGGTCCCACTCCTTACTTTCTGCACTCTTTCAGCCTTGTTTTTCTCCCCTCTGCTGCCTGCTTCTTACCTGATTGCACCAGCCCAATCTGGTTTGGGTAAAGGTATTGGATGCCCTCCTCAGGAGGGACATCCCTCAAACAACCTCCTCTTCCACCCTGTCCATCTTATTACACAAGACATCCTTCCAGTGCTTGTGAGAAGGCTTCTTCTGAACCTCGTTCATGCCTCTCATTTCATTTAACTCTCTCCTTGCTATTGATATCAAAAGGTGTTTTTTTATGTGATGCCCTGGTGATAGCAGGACTAGAGTTGAAAAAATTAATTGACCTCAAGTCTTAGAAACCGTGGGAGCTTCTCTTCAGAAGGTGCTCCGCGTCCAATAAACAATCTCCTGTTGGCAGTGGTGAGTACCTATTAAAAGGATGAAGTTAATATTTTAAGACAGCCAGACCTGCTATTTAAGCCAACAATGGTGCAGCATAATACCTCCTCAATCCATGTAGATCTGACTACATACAGTTTTTGTGAGTTTGTTGTAGGTCCAGAGAAATCTGCTTTGGATCAGTTCTTTCAAAACTATGAGGGTCATTAAGATGGCGGGTGGACAAAGTCCGCCCGCCACCGCAACGGAAAACGGGACCGCCCGCAAGAGGTGCGGCGGTTCCGCCATGGGTATTAGGATGCCACCACCACGGTGGCGGTGGCATCACGTATTGTTCACATTGCGGCGGGCGGTGCTGTCAGCAGCACCCGCCGCAATGCAAAAAACGCATGTTGTGCATTTGAATGCACAACGTGACAGGCACCACGCGGTGCCTGCCACCTTGTGCATTCAAATGCACCCCCCGCCCCTCCAAAACCCTGGGGGCCCGCAACGGGCCCCCAGAAGCAAAGACCACATGCCTTTCCATGGCGGCAACACCGCCATGGAAAGGCTGCTTTCCGCCACCATCCTAATATGGATGGCGGTGTCTTGCAGACACCGCCACCATGTTAGAGCCCTTTTCCGCCCGGTCGACGAGTCGACCGGCGGAAAAGCGGCGGACGGTCTTTCCGTCCGCCTGGGTCCCCACCGCCATCGTAATATGGCGGTGGGGAAATGTTAGGCGGGTGGATGAGAATGGCGGGCGGATCGCCACCGCCATACGGGCGGCGGCGATCCGCCAGACATCATAATGACCCTCTATGTTCAGAAAGCCATTTCTAAGGCCTTGGGTCCGGTAACCCAATAGATTAAAAGCCTATTTTCATTCTTACCAAAGCCTACTTCTGTGCCTTCTAGTAACCCTTTTAGTGCTGCCTGAGGCCCCCTCTCCAAGGGAAGCAATTCTGTGGTGAAGGCATACGCATTGGAAAGGCTCAGACATGCTTATATAGAATCTCTCCTAATGTGCCTCAAGAAGAGGATTCAGAGACTATTGCTAAGAACAGAACCTTCGTCCCAGGCGAAGATAGAGACACTGATGCCTCTCATCAGGATACAGAGGTTCATGGCACCCTTTAGCTAAGTGCCAGAAACATGAAGACCTGGACCCTGAGGAAGGCCCTTGTTATGAATCAAGACCTGCATCTTCCCTTCTCAAATATCCAGAAGAGATCATTCACACCAAGTCAACTCTGTCTCCAAAACTGCTGCTTACATCCAGGGCAGGCTTAATAAGCCTTTTCCAAAAGATGAGAGAAATCGACTTCGTGCAGCGTGCCCCGCCCATCCATACATGAGCATGTCCCTCAGACAACAGCTATTGACCCAGAATTGATCACTTTCATAGGAAAGTTTATTATAGACCCTAGCAATGGCATTCATTGTTCTTGAAAAACGTGCCAAGATAAGCTGTTAAACTTCTCGGGCTGTCCTCTAAAATTCTGGTTCTAGCATTTTTGGCTAAGGAGCAAGGGACTCCCATCACCCCTGATGTTTTTGCCTTCTGGGTAATGCAAATGTTGCCATTCCTTTGGAAAAGCGCGGTCCAACCTGTTATGAGTTAACCCAAACAAATGAGACTGGACAGTCCGCTGGGGTCTCCTTATTGCCAAGCCTTTCATTATAAAAAAAAGTAATGAAATTTGTAAATTTGTAAATACTTTAACTTCACTTGACAAAGTGCAGGTGGCACTTAAAAAAGTATTCCAACCTCACCTTCACTCCAGGGCTGGCAGAGGAAGGGGGCACTCCGCCAGGCATTCACCTTTACAAACTCCCTTCAGAGGAAGCGTCCAGCAGAGGAACTCCTGGAATTACCTCCTGAGAGGAGATCCCTTCTTTCTCTCAAGGGCAAGAGGTTTCAGAGGACATTATCATTGCAGAAGCACCCATGGCAGATATTCCAACAACTCATTTCCAGGTGAGCTACCAGATTTTACTCCCCAATAGAGGTAGGAGGCAGAATACAGCATTTTATACATAACTTGGCTCAGATGATTCAGGATGCTTGGGTGTTGCAGATGGTTCAGAGATTCCATTTGGAGTTTTACACAGCTTTTCACCAGTCTTGCCAGCCCAGGCAGATTCAGTTTCTCATCAGAAGCAATCATTTATAGATCTAGAGATTGCACCTTTTATCAAGAAGAGAGTTATCACCACATGTTCGCCTCAGCCCAAACACTTTGGGGCCGATTCCGATCTCGGCCGGTAGGGCTCCGAATCGGATTCGGATTTACCGGATCCGATTCGGAGCCCTGTTTCCTGACCGAATCGTACGCGGGTCCGGCCGAGCGAGTACGATGCAGGCACCCGCGAAAACTCCGACCGACTCGAACGCGGCTTCAACACGCTCCGACCGACTCGCATGGACACGACTCGCACCGCGCTATGGAGACGTTTCCCGGCCGGGTAAGTACGATGCGCGCCGCGAGCAGTCCGATCGACTTGCGCCGTCCGGCTCAAAAAAGCTGTCGGAGCCGGACTTTGGGGGTCCGCGTCGGACCCCCCTGTATGCGTAGGCGCGCGAGTCGCACACAGGGGGGACCCATGGGTCCCCCCTACCTGTGCGTGTACGGCGCGAATCGCTTCGCCGTGTACACGCTGTAGGGGGCGCCCTTGTCCGCCTCGCACACATTGAGTCAATGGGAGCCCGCGTACGCGTTGTACGACAGGCTCCCATTGACTTAAATGGGAGTCCGACCGACTCGAGTCGGATGGCATGCGTGCGCATCGTACTCGATCGGTCGGACTGCCCGAGTCCGATTCGGTCGGAAATCTCTCCGGGTCCGGCTCGGTCGGAGAGATTTCCGGCCCGAATCGGAATCGGCCCCTTTGTCAGCAGCGTCATTCTTGTTTACAAATAAGGAGGCATCCGTCTGGTCATCCTCCTCAAGGATTTCAACTCTTGGATCCTTTACAGACATCCTACCCAGAGATCTTCTAAGAGAAGGCGACTATATGGTTCGTCTCGATCTCAAGGATGCATATCTGGCAGTCCCGATATTTTCTCGGTGCAGAGACAGACTATCGAGTACAAAATATCGAGTTGCACAAATATCGAGTCATTAATATTGTGGGTCAGAAACATCGACAGCAAGAATATCGTGGTCAAGAATATCGACTTAAGGTAAGTAATATCGATTTTAAAAACATCGAAGTGTTTAATATCGTTTGCAAAAATCAAGGGGCCGATTCCGATCTTGGCCGGTAGGGCTCCGAATCGGATTCGGCTTTACCGGATCCGATTCGGAGCCCTATTTCCCGACCGATTCGTACTTGCGTCCGGGCGAGCGAGTACGATGAGTGCGCTCGCGAAATCTCCGACCGACTCGTTCGCAGGACCCGACCGCTCCGACCGACTCGCACGGGGACGACTCGCACCGCGCTATGGAGACGTTCCCCGGCCGGGTAAGTACGATGCGCATCGCGACCGCTCCGACCGACTCGCGCAGTCCGGCTCCAAGGAGCTGTCGGAGCTGCACTTTGGGGGTCCGTGTTGGACCCCCTGGAAGCGTAGGCACGCGAGTCGCACACAGGGGGAGCCATGGGTCCCCCTACACGTGCATGTATGGTGCAACCCGCATCGACGCGAACACGCTGTAGGGGGCGCCCTTGTTCGCGTCGTGCCCATTGAGTCAATGGGAGCCCGTGTACGCGTCGTACGACTGGCTCCCATTGACTTCAATGGGAGTCTGACCGAATCGAGTCCAATAGCATACGTGCGCATCGTACTCGTTCGGTTGGACTGCTAGAGTCCGATTCGGTCGAAAATCTCTCCGAGTCCGGCTCAGTCGGAGAGATTTCCGGCCCGAATCGGAATCGGCCCCATAGTTGTTAAAAATGTCATTTTTATTATTATGTATTTTAGTATATATTTTATATGTATGTGATGTATGTTTTTTTGTATAAGAATTGTTTGTAATTTTAATATATGTGTTAAATTTTTAGTAGTTATTAATTTTTATTTATTTATATTTTGCGCTTTTAGTTCCATAGCTGGTTGTGGGTTTATAGGGGAATAGGGTGGGAAGTAATTTAATTATATTACATTTATTTAAAAAAAAATATTTGAATTTTGCGTTTTTAGTTCTATAGCGGGTTGTGGGCTTATAGGGGAATAGGGTGCGAAGTAATTTAATTATATTAAATTTATTGATTAACTTTTATTTTTCAATATTTGTTTAATTGAAATGTTATAGTGTTAAATGTGTAAAGTAATTAATTATTAATTAATTATTAATTGGTTATTAATTAATTTTAATTATTTAATTGGTAATCAATTATGGTCATTGTGTAATTAATTTTAGGTGTGTGTTGTGGTGTTTATAGGTGTAATGGGTGGGAAGTCATTTATTTATGAATTAATAATTGGTTGTTAATTCATTTTAATTAATTAATTGGTTATTAATTTTGGGAATTTTGTAATTAATTTTAGGTGTGTGTTTTTGTGTGTATAGGTGTAAAGGGTGGGAAGTAGTTTATTTTTAATTGATTAATTAATAATTGGTTGTTAATTAATTTTATTAGATTAATTGGTAATTAATTATGAAAATTGTGTCATTAGATTTAGGTGTGTGTTGTGGTTTTTATAGGAGTAAAGGGTGGGAAGTAATTTGTGTTTAATTATATATAGTTGTTAATTCATGTTAATTATTTGATATTTATTTTGGGTAATTGTTTATTTTTGTTTGTGTTGTTTTTACTTTTAAAGAGGTAAAGGGTGGGTATTAAATACATTTTAATTATTAGTTGTTAATAGTAATAGTTTTTAATTTTAAAATAAGTTTTAATTGTGTTTTATTATTTTGTAGTTTAATTTAGGTGTGTGTTGTGGATATTATAGTGTTAGTGTGTGTAGTCAATTAATGTTTAATCTTTATTTTTATTAATAATATTTTTTAATTAATTATTAATTATGTTAATTATGTAAATAAATTAAATTAAAAATGTTGAAGTGTTTAGTTATTGATGTGGTGCTATAGGGTAGGAAATAAAATAAATACATTTATGTTTTAATTAATTTTTTTGTTTGTAAATATTTTCTAGTTTAAAAGAATGATATTTTTGTAAATGTATTTATTATTTTATATAATATTTGTAGGTTTTTGTTATATGTAATTAGAATTATAATATGTGTTCTTTTTATATGTTTAATATATATATTTTTTGAAATTTTGTTTATTCATTTTTATTTAATTTTTTATTTTTCATATATATATATTTTTTTCTAAGTGTTTGAGTGTGAATAGTAATTTTTTTTTTCTCCGCTATCCAACACTTTCCCTACTGTTGCACTCAGTGGAGTGGGAATACTAATTTTTACCCCTCCGCTATCCAACACTTTCCAAACTGTTGCTCTCACTGGAGTGGGAATAGTAAATTTTACCCCTCTGCTATCCAACACTTTTCCTACTGATGCACTCACTGGAGTTGAAATAGTAATTTTTACCCCTCTGCTATCCAACACTTTCCCTACTGTTGCACTCACTGGAGTGGGAATAGTAATTTTTACCTCTCCACTATCCAACACTTATCCTACTGTTGCACTCAGCGGAGTGGGAATAGTAATTTTTACCCTTTCGCTATCCAACACTTTCTCTACTGTTGCTTTTACTGGAGTGGGAATAGTAATTTTTACCCATCTGCTATCCAACACTTTCTCTACTGTGGCTCTTACTGGAGTGGGAATAGTAATTTTTACCCCTCTGCAATCCAACACTTTCCCTACTGTTGCATTCACTGGAGTGGGAATAGTAATTCTTTCCACTCCGCTATCCAACACTTTCCCTACTGTTGCTCTCACTGGAGTGGGAATAGTAATTTGTACCCCTCTGCTATCCAACACTTTCCCTACTGTTGCACTGTTTGGAGTGGGAATAGTAATTTTTACCCCTCTGCAATCCAACACTTTCCCTACTGTTGCACTCACTGGAGTTGGAATAGTAATTTTAATTATTTTGCTATCCAACACTTTTCCTACTATTGCACTTATTGTATTGGGCAATTTAAGTTTAAATATTTTTTCATAGTTTGTTTTAATTTATTCTAGAATGTTTTTTTTATATTTTTAATTATTTATATATATATATTTTATTTTTATATAATTTTAAAGTTTTAAAATAAATTAAAGATAAGTTTATTAATTATTTTAAAGTAAATATATATATTTATAAATTATTATGTTTGTGTTTATTTTTTTAATTAAGTTTATTTGTAATATTTTGTAAAAATGTATATTAAATGTAATTAATTTTGTTAAAATTCATATTAATATTTAATATATTTAAAATATAATATTTTTTATAAATATTTAAATCGATATATTTTACATCTATATTTTTTACATCGATATTTTTGATTTAATATTTTTGTACTTACCTGTGTAGGTATGGGAGTCGATATTTTTGTAGTCTATATTTTTTTCGCGATATTTTGAACATCGATATTTTTAACATCGATATTCTATCAGTGAACCTATTTTCTCCTCACTGTCTGTTTCCTCAGATTTAGGGGCCGATTCCGATGTCGGACGGACTCAGGTCCGTCCGACATCGGTCAGGAGCCGTAACCGACCGACCTGCTGTCGTCGGTTACGGCCCTGCAAGTACGATGCGACCGAACCCTGTTCGGTCGCACTCGTATACTTCCGAGCGGAATGCATGCTTGCATTGTGAAAAGCAGGGGTGCAGTTCATCCCTGCACCCTGTGGCCGGCACCCCAAGGTGCCTGCCACCGGGTGCAGGGATCAACAGAGGGGCACCATAGGTGCCCCCAGGCCGCCATCCGGCGGCCTCGCACCCATGGGGGCCCTACTGGGGGGCCCCAAAGACAGTTTCCGACTGCCTTTTCGTGCCGGAAAGACCGGCACGAAAAGGCAGTGAAACATGCCATCGTACTCCCTCGGTCGTGAAGAGGCGGCCGGGGAGTACTGAAGGATTTCCGGACGGCAGACGGGCTCTCCGAGCCCGTCGGAAGCCATCCGGAAATCCGAGTCGGATTCCTTTCCGACCGAGCCCATCGGAATGGCTCGGTCGGAAAGGAATCCGGCCGGCACGTTCCGATTCGGTCGGAAGGGCTCCGGCCATCGTTCGGTGCCCTTCCGGTCAAAATCGGAATCGGCCCCCAAGTGGAGGATAAGATCTGTGAGTTTTTGGCAATGCCCTTTGGGCTATCCTCAGTCCCTTGGTGCTTCCCCAGACTGATGAAATTAGTTGTCGAATTCCTCATGGACTTTGTCTACTAATTTATTTGAACAATATCCGGATCATGTTGCAGGACCCTTTTCAACTGTCATAAAAACTGACATTGACAATGTCTCTTCTGCAAAACCTCAGTTTTGTCATCAATCAAAACAAGTTGGATTTGATTTCCTCCAACCAGATTGCGTTTCTACGTTTTAGACAAACAAAGGAAGTACGAGTTCCTCAGTGGATAACCAAAATATTTTATGTATTAATTTGGCTTCCTAAGTGGAGACAAAGAGGCAGGTGGTTCTCAAGGAGGGGAATTCCTCCTTTTTGGAACTAGGGCCCTCACACACCCAGCAAGCTAGGTGTCATGCTTCATCATATGGGCCTGCTCCTCGTCGGGTCGGCGCTGAAATACCCGACGGGCTCCCGTAAAGGGGCTCTTTATCGAAGATCTTTTGTTCCGGCCGTCAGGGTGCTGTGTGGGTAAGGGGCCTGGTTTGTGTAGATGTATGTGAAAAAGTTAAAACAGATGAGGGAATCCTGGAAAAAGACTTTATTCTGGTAGGATCCCAGTCTGATTAAAAGAAAAACAAGGGTAGGCGACTGCCAAGCTACAATGAGTCTAGAGGCGCTCTACTCCCAGGGGGTCAACATGTTTCACGCCTTATTTAGTCAAAGTGACCTAGTGGCGATTCATCAGGACCTATGGTAATAACTATCTACACAAGTGGTATGGTGTAACCTACCTACCACCTTATGATGGTGCGGGAATGGTACCTGTGTACTTGGTGGCACAACCTAACTAATATGAGGATTGCGCTTCATCAACTGCAGCGGAATCTAGACATCAGAACTGGGATGTCAGCTTCTCGTAGAAGCGTCGTGCGGCACCTACCCCGTTCCGCTGAAGCCGGGATGGTTTCTAGGTTTTGCCATAAACTCCATTTCAGCCTCTTTGTGCCTACCAGGTCAGAAGATCAAGATTATCAAGAAGGAGATCCGCAAGGTCCTGACAAAAGACTATGGGGCCGATTCTGATGCGGGTTGGAAAAGCTTCCCGACCGAATCGGTTGGGAAATGGTGTCCGACCCACTCGGATCGGGAAAGTCCGACCTGCGGAGTAGGATGCATCCGGATGCTTCCAGATACGATTTGGTTGAACTCCCATTGACTTCAATGGGAACATTTGTTCCTAACCGCATCAGAATTGGGCCCTCGGTCGGGAAGACACGTTCCCGATCCGATTTGGAAGGAGCAAATGCCGTTAGGAGGCCTTCCTAACCGCATCAGAATCAGGCCCTCGGTCGGGAAGCTTTTCCAACCCGCATCAGAATCGGGCCCTAAGGGGCCGATTCCGATTCGGGCCGGAAATCTCTCCGACCGAGCCGGACCCAGAGAGATTTCCGACCGAATCGGACCCGTGCAGCCCGACCGAACGAGTACGATGTGCACGTATGCCATCGGACTCGAGTCGGTCGGACTCCCATTGAAGTCAATGGGAGCCTGTCGTACAACGCGTACGCGGGCTCCCATTGACTCAATGGGTGCGAGGCGGACAAGGGTGCCCCCTACAGCATGTACGCGGTGAAGCGACTCGCGCCATACACGCACAGATAGGGGGGACCCATGGGTCCCCCGTGTGTGCGACTCGCGCGGCTACGCGTACAGGGGGGTCCGACACGGACCCCCAAAGTACGGCTCCGACTGCTCTTTCGAGCCGGACGGCGCGGCTCGGTCGGACTGCTCGCGGCGCGCATCGTACTTACCCGGCCGGGGAACGTCTCCTTTGCGCGGTGCGAGTCGAGTCCGAGCGAGTCGGTCGGTGCGGTTAGACCCGGGAACGAGTCGGTCGGAGCGATTGGGACGCCCGGACGAGTCGGTCGGCGATTTCTCATCGTACTCGCTCGCCCGGACGCGCGTACGAATCGGTCGGGCAATAGGGCTCCGAATCGGATCCGGTTAAGCCGAATCCGATTCGGAGCCCTACCGGCCGAGATCGGAATCGGCCCCAAAGTGACCCTCCGATCAGTGACCAGATTGGTGAGCTTATTAGCAGCATCCATACAAGCAATCTTTTTAGGCCCATTGCACTATAGAGCCCTTTAGTGTGTGAACCTGTTTGCAGAAAGGTCTCTCGTACACAGATCAAGTTTTTCATAGTTTGTTTTAATTTATTCTAGAATGTTTTTTTTATATTTTTAATTATTTATCTATATATATTTTATTTTTATATAATTTTAAAGTTTTAAAATAAATTAAAGATAATAGTTTATTAATTATTTTAAAGTAAATATATATATTTATAAATTATGTTTGTGTTTATTTTTTTAATTAAGTTTATTTGTAATATTTTGTAAAAATGTATATTAAATGTAATTAATTTTGTTAAAGTTCATATTAATATTTAATATATTTAAAATATAATATTTTATTTTATAAATATTTAAATCAATATATTTTACATCTATATTTTTTACATCGATATTTTTGATTTAATATTTTTGTACTTACCTGTATAGGTATGGGAGTCGATATTTTTGTAGTCTATATTTTTTTCTCGATATTTTGAACATCGATATTTTTAACATCGATATTCTATCAGTGAACCTATTTTCTCCTCACTGTCTGTTTCCTCAGATTTAGGGGCCGATTCCGATGTCGGACGGACTCAGGTCCGTCCGACATCGGGTCAGGAGTCAGTAACCGACCGACCTGCTGTCGTCGGTTACGGCCCTGCAAGATGCGATGCGACCGAACCCTGTTCGGTCGCACTCGTATACTTCACAATGGGAGCATGCATTCCGAGCGGAATGCATGCTTGCATTGTGAAAAGCAGGGGTGCAGTTCATCCCTGCACCCTGTGGCCAGCACCCCAAGGTACCTGCCACCGGGTGCAGGGATCAACAGAGGGGCACCGTAGGTGCCCCCAGGCCGCCATTCGGCCGCCATTCGGCCTCGGTGAAGGTTTGCCAAGAGCTGCAATGGTGGCTCAATCAAATGGAGGAGAAGAAGAGTACTTTTTGTCCTTGTTCCTGAAATAGTGATCAAATCGGATATCAGAAGTCTTTGCAGCAGAGCGAGATGTGGGGAAATAGCCACAGGAGGTAGGTGGCCACAAGAAGAACTAAACCTGCACATCAGCTATCTAGAGTTTCTAGCAGATCATTTGCAATCTGCTCCTTAGCCCCACATCAAGCCCATTGTTGCATCCTCCTCAAAATCGACAACATTTCAGCAGTTATATCACTCACCTGGAGAAGACAAGATCTTGAATGTTGGTAGAGATTGCCAAAGACTTTTGTCATTACTGCCTCTCCCATGCATATCTGTTTTGGCAGTGCACCTTCCAGGCTAGGACAGCAGTGTGGCGGACTCGAATTCACATCTCTTCAAGGACTCCAGTTAGTTGAAACTTCACTCATTATTATTTACCAGAATCATTGAAATATGGGTCTGTGTAATTTGGACCTCTTTGGATCCTGACTGACTTTTCAACTTCTATTGTTTTACAGTTGGAGGCCAGATCAGTTAGCCTTGATAACGCATGCCTCTTTTCGTGATTGGACAGGTTTGAATTATACTTTTCCCTCCTTTGCTATGTTACCGAGTGTGACGCTCCAAATCAGGAAACAGAATGTGCATATAGTGCTGATCATACTCCTATGGAAAACACATAGGTGGTTTTCAGACCTCCTAGAATTGTCTTATGAATCTCCAATAATTCTTCCATTATTTCTAACCATTCTCCTCAGCTCAATGAGACATCCACATCCCCTGGTTCTACATTGAAAGCTCCAATTAGTAGCATGGAAAACCCTGGAGATGCATGGAAGTGCCAGTACTTTCAGAACAAGCTTGTGGCTTCACACCATGGTGTGACTCAGCTCTTCAGAGGTGCCATTCCACATAAAATAGATGGTCATGCTGGAGCATGGAATAGGAGCTGTATCCTGTGTCAGTAGATTTCACCTTTGTAGTGACAGCGCGCTAGTACTTACACCGCAATCTCTTAGTAAAGTCGTTAAAGATTTTTCCCCATTCGTCGTATGGACATTTTTTGGTTGACTATAAGGGAGAAGATATCAACAATACATTTCTAGCTTGTGAAGACAATGTGACTCCACAGTAAGGACCAGGAATCGCCAAATATGGTTAAACTAATTTATTTTAGGCTATTAGTCCAGTATATAAGCAAACCAAAAATAAGTTCATGAGATACAGCAACACAGCAGATAAATTGAAATATCTCAGTAGATTGAGCCGTAAAGAGATGAGATATAGAATAGTGACAGCCACAACAGTAAAGATACAAATTAAACTAAACAGGGGTTCCATAAGGAAACTTGCCTTCTCTCTTCTAAACATAAATAGGCTACAGGGAGATCTACCTAGGGTCTCTATTTCGGGAGCATAGAAGGTGTCTGTCAGCATAATATAGACTTCTGTAGAAGTCCTGGAAAAAAGAAATCCGTGTTTAGCCTAAATCTTCACACTTGCAAGAATATAGGTAAGCAGAGATGTCTGTCCCTCTCCAAGTCTAAAGAGGATCTGCCTCCTAACCGTGAGAACACCAATTAAAATAACAGAAATTCAGAAACTACCTTAATATTAATATTATTTTTAACAAAATTAATTAAATGTAATATACATTTTAACTAAATATTACAAATAAATTAATAAAAAAAAATATAAACACACAAACATAATAATGTATACATATACATATATTTACTTAAAAATAATTTATTAACAATTATCCTTATTTAATTTTAAATTTTTTAAATTATATAAAAATAAAATAAATACATATATCAATAATTTAAAATTAAAAAATAACCATTTTATAATTAATTCAAACATTTAACTATTTGAAAAAAAAACCGTACATTTCACAGTACAATAAATACAAAAGTAGGGAAAATGTTGGATAGCGGAGGGGTAAAACTTATTATTCCCACTCCAGTGAGTGCAACAGTAGGGAAAGTATTGTATAGCAAAGGAGTAAAAATTACTATTCCAACTCTAAAGCTTGCAACAGTAGGGAAAGTGCTGGATAGCAGAGGGGTAAAAATTATTATTCCCACTCCAGTGAGTGCAACAGTAGGGAAAGTGCTGGATAGCGGAGGGGTAAAAATTACTATTCCCACTCCAGTGAGTGCAACAGTAGGGAAAGTATTGGATAGAGGAGGGGTAAAAATTACTATTCCAACTCCAAAGAGTGCAACAGTAGGGAACATTTTGGATAGCGGAAGGGTAAAAATTACTCTTCCCACTCCAGTTAGTGCAACAGTAGGGAAAGTGTTGGATAGCGGAGGGGGAAAAATTACTATTCCCACTCCAGTGAGCGCAACAGTAAGGAAAGTGCTGGATAGCGGAAGGGTAAAAATTACTATTCCCACTCCAGTAAGTTCAACAGTAGGGAAAGTGCTGGATAGCGGAGGGGTAAAAATTACTATTCCCACTCCAGTGTGTGCAACAGTAGGGAAAGTTTTGAAGAGCGGATGGGTAAAAATTACTATTCCCACTCCAGTGAGTGCAACAGTAGGGGAAAATAATGGATAGCGGAGTGGTAAAAATTACTATTCCCACTCCAGTGAATGCAACAGTAGGGAAAGTGCTGGATAGCGGAGGGGTAAAAATTACTATTCCCACTCCAATGAGTGCAACAGTAGGGAAAGTGCTGGATGGCGGAGGGGTAAAAATTACTATTACCACTCCAGTGAGTGCAACAGTAGGGAAAGTGCAAGATAGCGGAGGGGTAAAAATTACTATTCCCACTCCAGTGAGTGCAACAGTAGGGAAAATAATGGATAGCGGAGAGGTAAAAATTACTATTCCCACTCCAGTGAATGCAACAGTAGGGAAAGTGCTGGATAGCTGAGGGGTAAAAATTACTATTCCCACTCCAATGAGTGCAACAGTAGGTAAAGTGCTGGATGGCGGAGGGGTAAAAATTACTATTACCACTCCAGTGAGTGCAACCGTAAGGAAAGTGTTGGATAGCAGATAAACAGAAATTGATAATAACATTTAAACAATTGAAATGTTTAAATTAATCTTAAAAATAAATAAACAATATTTTTAAAATATCAGATTAAATATATTAAACATTAACATTAAATATATTAATTACATATAACAAAAAGGTACAACTATTATCTAAAATAAATTACTAAATACATTTATAAACAAAAAAATATTTAAAACCTAAATGTATTTATTTTATTTCCTACGCTATAACACCACACCATCCCCCAAAAAATTCAACATTTGTATTTACATTTATTTCCATAATTAACATAATTAATAATGATTTTACAAATTATTATTAATAAAAAAAATAATAAACATTCATTGAATACGCATTCTTTAACACTATAATATGCACAACACACACCTAAAATAAATTACACAATTACCATAATTAATTACTAATTCATTAATTTTTTTAATTAACTAATTATTAATTCATCAATTAAAAATAAATTACTTCCCACCCTTCCCATCATTTACACCTATAAACACCACAGCACACACCTAAAATTAATTACACAATTACCATAATTAATTACTAATTAATTAATGCAAAATATTTAACAACTAATTATTAATTCATCAATTAAAAATAAATTATTTCCCACCCTTCCAACCATTTTCACCTATAAACACCACAACACACACCTAAAAATAATTAAACAATTAACCTAATTAATTGCCAATTAATTAATTAAAATTAATTAACAACTAATTATTACATAATTAATAAAAAATAATTTACACATTTAACACTATAACATCTCAATTCAACAAATATTAATAAATAAAAATGAATCAATAAATTTACTATAATTAAATTATTTCCCAACCTATTCCCCTATAAACCCACAACCCGCTACAGTACTGAAAATGCAAAATTATCAATAATAATCAATACATTTTATATAATTAAATTACTTCCCACCCTATTCCCTTATAAACCCACAACCCGCTAGGGTACTAAAAACGCAAAATTCAAATTAAAAAAAATAATAACTACTAAAAATAATCAATACATTTTATATAATTAAATTACTTCCCACCCTATTCCCCTATAAACCCACAGCCCGCTACGGAACTAAAAATGCAAAATTCAAACAAAAACAATTAAATAACTACTAAAATGTTAACACATATAATAAAAATACAAACAATTCTTATACAAAAAATACATGCATCACACACATATCAAATATATACTAAAATATATAACATTAATAAGAAATCAATATTTTTAACATCTATATTTTTGCAAACGATATTAAACACTTTTTTTTCTATAGATATTCTTGACCAACGATATTTTAACCACGATATTTGTACACATCGATATTTTTACATCGATATTCTGTCTCTGCACCCAATCAAGCAAATGGCACAGCTGGCAATGATTACAAGGGGTCTCAAAGTGGAGTCCAATATGCCACTTCCAAGGTTTCCAAACCACTTGCCTACTGCAACAAACCCATTTCCAATCGCTTCCCAAGCACCTGTAGCTTCCAACTCCTGTAGGTCTCCCTTTAAATTTGTAATGTTCTTAATGTATCTCTTCATCTCCTCACTCTTATCAGGGATAGAGGTAAAGCATCGCTGAACCTTCAACATCTTACAGACTCTACCCTCCTTTGCGAGAAGGATGTCTAACTAACGCAAGGCAATTCTGAATCACCCTAGTTCTTATAGCTATCATTTCAGTGTCCATATCCAACAATGATTATGCGGTACTAGTAGCTAACTTATCAACTATAGTGGCTAGCTTTTTAATTTTGAGATCATTCAAAACCGCTTCTATAGAAGGAATCAATGCACCAAATATATATCCAACTGTTTCAGAACTACTGCTGCTCTGTTTGGTTCTAACTTGTGATCTCACATTGGATCCAGATGTTCTACATGATACATCTTCGGGAAGACTATAGCCAAATAACATGTACCATACCACCGTACCATACCACCCTTGGGGCCATGTAAAATATGTGTGTTCCCCACAAACATAATAGACTCCAGGAATAACAGGATTCTGACCTCCCATGAATAAAGGCCAATTTCCTCCATGTTCAAAAATGTGATCACAATTACTCCTTTTCATCAATTTACTGTGAACTACAGATTTACCTCTACGCACAAATAGTTTTCCTTTGTGTTTCCAGTCTAGAGTTAGTGCAGGCATAACTCTTTACTCTTGGGGGCATATTCTCAAGGAACTATCGCCGAGTTAACGGCACTTTATCTCAGCCAAAGGGGCCGATTCCGATTCGGGCCGGAAAACGTACCGACCGACTCGGTACAAGACTTTAGTCCGACCGACTCGGACCGGCGCCGCACGACCCGGGTAGTACGATGAAATGAATGTGAAATCCGACAGACTCGGACGGAATAAAAAACGACCGACCGAGCCGGACGGAAACAAGCCATCCGGCCGGGAAATCACGCGAAATGAACCGAGCGATACACACTCGGATTGAACCCGAACGAAACGTACCCGCGAACTCCGACCCGCGTAGTACGATGCTGTGCGTGCAAAACACGACCGACTCGCCCGGAGCACAAGCCGTACGACCGACACGCATACAAAACCCAGCCGAAGCAACCCAATACTACGCGACCGACTCGTACGCCGCATATGAAACCTAGCTGACACACAGCGGGAACGAGTCGGACAAGATCGCACCAGACAACTGCAGCGTCCTACTCGGACACAAGAACGACTCATACATGCACCAAAAACACCAAGGAAAAATTAGAAAAAAAAGGGCCAAACAAGCAACCACTAAGCCAATAAATACAGGGAGGGAAAAAAATGGAACAAGGACACACCTCCAACTCCACCTACATAAAGGCCACAAATCCCTACCATGATCCTTTGCAAATTCCACTGACCTGCCAGCACACAACACCATCACACAGCAACCACAGACACACTCACAGCTCATACATCACACAAACCACACACCATTACCACACCTACAAATAGCACCCTCACACACACCCAGCTAAACCTACACTCACACCCCCCCACCTGCACACACACACACACACATCAATCACCACCACCACCCATCACCATGCCCCCAAAGAAGAACCATAAGTTCCTAGATTGTGAATTGGAAGTCCTGGTAGACGAGATACTCAGGGTAGAGCCACAGTTGTTTGGTACATTGGTACAACAGACCCCCATGTCGCAGAAAACCAAGATGTGGGCGAGGATTGTCGACAGGGTGAACGCACAATCACCATGTTTGCGCACAAAGGAAGACATCCAGAACAGGTGGTATGATGTGCGCAGGAGGGTCCGGGACCTACTCAAAAAGGACCACCTCCTCAGCCAGCACACCGGCAGTGGCCCTCCTGCAAAACCAGTATACCTCAGGCCCTGGGAGGAGAAGGTGCGGGCCATCCTACCACCAGTGAGCGTATACGGACTAACAGACATCCCAGAGCCTGGTGAGTACACAACTAATATATACAATATGGTGTGACAACACACACACATCACAGTCAAGGGGATAGGCAAACCATGCACACTTAGCAAATAAACAGCAACCAAAAGATATTCATCCCAAGATGTGAATGCTAGTCAGACAAACACAATACCTGCCATCTCATAGTGACATGTAACTGTGTCATGACATCTACAAACCTAACAACAAATACAGCAAGGCAGTGGCACAAATAGAACCAACAAACACTCACAGATATTTACCCACCACTAGAACACCACCTCACAGGGAAGCTCACTCAAAGGAAGGAATCCTGTGTATGCTGGTCAAGTCAGTGTAGCCAATAGCATGATGGGAGTGGTAGTCACAGATATTGGTCACACCCACAATTGGCCCATCAACACCACTCTCAACCATGCTCACATCACAGGGAGTGGATAAGGACTCACAAGATGGCTGACACTGGGTACTGCTGTGGGGAGCACAAGGCCCTGCTGGGAACTGTGCACCAACAAACAGCACAACACCACTGCCTGACATCCTGAAAGCCAACTTGCACTCCCTGCAATGCAAGCACGTTGCATGGTGGGATATCTGGCTGGGTGGGAAGGAGGACTCACAGCACTGACCATAGTTACAAGCAGCTCTCCTCACACACCCCCTCAACACTAACTCCACATAACCCACCTGGGAAAATGCAATGCCTCACAGCCTAACTGAAGATCCCACAAAGAACCACCACCCTGGGTTATGCTGTGTGAAGCACAGGGACACTCTTGGGACTTGTAGCCAAACAACTGCCAGGACAACACTCCCAGCCATCCTGTCAGCACAGGCACCCCACCCCACAGGGAAGCAGAGTCAAAAGGAAGGAAGGATGGCCATGCTGGGAAGGGGGGTGGAGGCAATAGCATGATGGGAGTTGTAGGCACAGATATTGCTCACCCTCACAATTGGCCCATCAACACTACTCTGAACCATGCTCACATCACAGGGAGTGGATAAGGACTCACAAGATGGCTGACACTGGGTACTGCTGTGGGGAGCACAAGGCCCTGCTGGGAACTGTGCAACAACAAACAGCAGGACACCACTGCCTGACATCCTGAAAGGCAACTTGCACTCCCTGCAATGCAAGCACGTTGCATGGTGGGATAACTGGGCTGGGGGGAGAAGGAGGCCTGGATGGTAACCAAATACCACCAATGCTGGTCATGCACACACCTCAACATTCACATTGACATGCCACAGGTTGGCAGGACAATGTGCTACACCAATATCACTCACTGACTGTCACTATTTAGGAGAATGAAATGTCCTGGCCCACATCCAGAGGTACAGTCACAACTGTCAGGTGTTTGAACAATTAATGCCAGTAGAAACATAACATACAATCTGTTTCTCTCCCCAAAACAGGAGATGATGGGAGACAGCAGCAGACCAGGAGGACTCCCTATCCCAGGCTCCGGGGAACACTGAGCTCACTGGTGTGGATCAGCCTCTCCACTCCTCGGATGGCGAAGAACCAGCTGGACCCTCCGGTGTGAGTCATCATGCAGCACCAGCAGGACCAACATCTGCACCCCCTGCACCCACCCCTCCAACAACTGCCACCACACAGGCCACCCCTGCCCACAACGACACACCAAGGACCACAGATAACAACAGCGCACGGACCCAGGCCCAAACTGGAGCTGCTGACAACGAGCCCCGGAACAACACCCAAGTGGGCCCACGGTCACCTGTGCGTGCCACTGCAGGTCCTGCACGTGTCGCCAGGGGTGGTGTGAGGGGTGGGAGACATAGGTCTCTCCTTGCAGAGGGGTCTGGACTGCATGATGACCCACAACTGGCACGCATCGCGGATGCGTACCAGACTAGCACCGGAGAGGTCAGCCAGGTAGTGGGGATCCTCAAGGACATACAACAGCAGCAGGCTGCCCATCATGCCCGCTTGGACTCCCACATGTCCCGTGTCGAGACACACATGTCACGTGTCGAGACACACATGTGTGGCATGGAGTCCAAGTGGGACACATTGGAACAACTGACAGCGGTGCATAGGGACATACTGACATGCCTCTGCCAGATCAGCACCAACATGGCCTCACCTCCCTGTGTGCCCACAACATCTGCTGCTGAAACAACTGCAAATGCCACAGGGAGGGAGGAGGACTCTGGCAGAGAGTCCCCTGCACCACCGCAGCCTGCACCTGAGGGTCCCCCCCCAAGAAGAGGGGCCGTCCGAGGAGGCCAAACTGAGAGGTCGATGGCCATCTACATTCCCCAGGAAGCCAACACCTGTTCTGGAACTTTTCCTCTGTGTGCATACTGCACGCCCTGTTGAAGCCAAGCCAACTCTCCCACAGGACATGGGGAGCTCTAGTTGACCAAATGTATCAGATGACTGTGGACTTTACTCTGGACTTTTCAGCTACCAAGACTTCCAATTCACATGGGAACTTTGGATCCAAATTTCTATGTACAGCACCCACCATCCTGTGCACCATCCTCACACCTGTATGTAAATAAACTCACCAATACACCATATCTGCCTCTGTTGTGATTCCAATGTGGTTTTTGTCATGTAGATGTTGATCTTCTAAATTACACTGTGCATGCTAACTGCTACAGCAAGTCCAACACTGTCATGTCAGTCATGGCGACGTGACACATATGAGGGAGACACACCACTAGGGCCACAAAACACATACACACCAGGGCCATCAGACTCATCACCTATACTGATGTTGCAACGAAGTACAGTGGAATGTACAGACACACCACCTATTCACAGTCACTGTCAACTAGACAACAGGTGCAGTAAGCAAATGTCAGTCAGATGTGTGACTACAGACAACGCACATCCCAAAGTCAAGCACAGGTTTATTACACATTTCCAACATGTAGTTTCCACTACAAATGCAAGCTAATCCAACCTGGCTGTGGCCACAAAGTCAAAAAGTGCAGAAGATAGAAAGTCCAGGGGTGTGTGGCACATCACCTGTAGGGAAACGACTGCTTCCACCTTGGAAGTTGAATCATGGATTCGGGGATCCAAGTTGATCAGACAACTCCAGCAGCACCCTGTGAAGGACAGACATGACACACAGTCAAAACCACTGAAGAACAGCACAGAACGGCAATACTCATGTCTAATACATGTCACGAGATAACTACACAAAACCAAGTTAGCATGTCAACACTGTTCGGCAGTACAGACCACCTGCAAGGACACATCGCTGCATGCATCCAGTCAAGTAGCACATGGCCACACTCAAACAGCACCAGAGCACCACACACACATATCATGCAAACTCAAATCATTGACATTACAACCCTCTGGAGACTCACATTCAGCTGAAGAAGTTGGTGATGAGCTGTGTGCGGACATCACCATCATCATCATCATCATCATCATCTTCACTGGCATCGTGACCCAGGCCAGGATCTTCCACAGGTGGCGGACGTTGGTCATCGTCATCCAGGATGAGAGGCAACTCCTTCCGCACTGCCAGGTTGTGTAGCATGCAGCAGACGATGACAATCTTGCACACCTTTGCTGGGGCATATGGGAGGGCCCCTCATGTCTTGTCCAGGCAGCGGAAGCGGCTCTTCAGGAGACCAAAGGTCCGCTCAATCACCCTCCTCGTCCGACCATGTGCCTCATTGTAGCGCATCTGGGCTGGTGTCACAGGGTTCCTGAGGGGTGTCAGCAACCACGGCATGTTGGGGTATCCCGAGTCACCTACAGACAGACAATTGCACATTAGCCGATTTGAAAATGTGTGTGGAAAACAACATAGCAGAACACACACAATGGTACAAAGTCAGTACACACCAACAAGCCAGGCACGCTGGTTCGGCATCTGTGACATCATCCTCGGGATGCGACTACTCCTCATCATGTAGGCATCGTGTGCAGAACCGGGGAAACGGGCACACACATGTGAGATGGTCATATCTGCAAGACATGCCACCAGAGCATTGATCGAATGGTAATGTTTACGGTTGCGGTATGCCTGCTCATGTGCCTGTGGTGGTATCAAAGACACAAGTGTCCCATCAATGGAGCCAATTACATGTGGCATCCTCCCCAGGGCATAGAAGTCACTCTTGACGTCAGTGAGTCGTTGACGTGTTGGGAAATAGATGTACTTGTTGAGGTATCTCAACATTGCCCCCAAAACATTGCGTAGCACAAGGCTGAACATAGTCTGTGACATCCCACCAGTAGTTGCCACAGTGTGTTGAAAGGTACCGGTGGCAAAGAAGTGTAGGGCTGCCATCACCTTCACCTTGGGGGTCAGCGCTGTAGGATACGGCCGGCCAGGCTGCAAATGTGGGGCCAACCGCACTGCCAAATCCTCAATCAGCTGCCTGGTGAAGCGGTACCATCGGATGCTGTCACGTTCCACCATCGTTGCCAGGTCTGGGAATGGTCGATGGACAGCAGGAGCCCTGCAGTGCATAGGTGAAGAAAGCAAGATTGTCAGTCACCCCACCAATGTGCCGTTCACCATACTCAATTTCACATGACACATCATCAACATACACAAGTACTTGATGTGTGTGTCGTCCCGTTTGGACATATATGGCACCTACATGGACATCATCTAACATCTCTCTGTTCAACAAGTGTTGACAACTGGTTCCAGGGTGTGCTATGGGACACCATTAGGCTGTGTCACAGTACACATTAACTGCTCTCACGTTCCACACACATACCACAGTGACATGTCTGGACAGATGCTCCACAGGCATCACAGCTCATTGACAGGTAGATTCCCAGGGAGCCTGTCTTGCCACATGGACACTGGCATGACATGGCGTATCATGTACACGTCAGAAAAACAAACATGACACCCACAGCTGGTGGCCCCTGTAGCCTCTGCAGGACAGACATGGACGTCTGTGACACACACACACACACCATCAAAGTTCATGCACAAACCACGTGGATGTGGAGACTGTCTCCCATTGTGCACATGGAGTCAGAGACATGTGATACACAACATGCACACAGACTGTGGAGGGACATCACTATTGTTGGAATGGGCCACCCTGTGACGTACATGCCTTCCCACATGTGAGCCTGGGGGTATGTGACATGTCATACACATACACAACCTGGAAATGTGACCATGACACATGCTCAGAAATGAAAAGTTGCACACCACAGTGGTCATGTGCACAACACACAAAGGACCCTGTCCCCATTAACACGTGCACAGCCTGGGTGTGTCTGCCCCCAAGTGCCACCCCAAAATCCACATGTTCACCCCCATACACAGATAAGGTTATGCTGCCACACATGCCTCATAGACAGTGTGGACTGGGTGTGGTGTTGTAGGTGTGCCCCATGAGTCCCTGGAAAGTAAATGTGGCTGGCATAGGTTCACCAGTGACCAGCATGGTGACATATGCGTGTGACCTGTCCTGGTACGCGTTGTAGAGCAATTGACCGATCGGTGTGCCCGCACGGACCATTGCATTGAATGTGAGCGGGTACGCGTTGTATGCCTGGTACGCGTTGTAGAGCAATGGTCCGATCGGTGTGCCCGGCCGGCCCATTGCATTGAATGTGAGCGGGTATGCGTTGTAGAGCAATGGTCCGATCGGTGTGCCCGCACGGACCATTGCATTGAATGTGAGCGGGTACGCGTTGTATGCCTGGTACGCGTTGTAGAGCAATGGTCCGATCGGTGTGCCCGGCCGGCCCATTGCATTGAATGTGAGCGGGTACGCGCGTTGTAGAGCAATGGTCCGATCGGTGTGCCCGCACGGACCATTGCATTGAATGTGAGCGGGTACGCGTTCTATGCCTGGTACGCGTTGTAGAGCAATGGTCCGATCGGTGTGCCCGGCCGGCCCATTGCATTGAATGTGAGCGGGTACGCGTTGTAGAGCAATGGTCCGATCGGTGTGCCCGCACGGACCATTGCATTGAATGTGAGCGGGTACGCGTTGTATGCCTGGTACACGTTGTAGAGCAATGGTCCAATCGGTGTGCCCGGCCGGCCCATTGCATTGAATGTGAGCGGGTACGCGTTGTAGAGCAATGGTCCGATCGGTGTGCCCGCACGGACCATTGCATTGAATGTGAGCGGGTACGCGTTGTATGCCTGGTACGCGTTGTAGTGCAATGGTTCGATCGGTGTGCCCGGCCGGCCCATTGCATTAAATGTGAGCGGGTACGCGTTGTAGAGCAATGGTCCGATCGGTGTGCCCACATGGACCATTGCATTGAATGTGAGTGGGTACGCGTTGTATGCCTGGTACGCGTTGTAGAGCAATGGTCCGATCGGTGTGCCCGGCCGGCCCATTGCATTGAATGTGAGTGGGTACGCGTTGTACAGCAATGGTCCGATCGGTGTGCCCGCACGGACCATTGCATTGAATGTGAGCGGGTACGCGTTGTATGCCTGGTACGCGTTGTAGAGCAATGGTCCGATCGGTGTGCCCGGCCGGCCCATTGCATTGAATGTGAGCGGGTACGCGTTGTAGAGCAATGGTCCGATCGGTGTGCCCGCACGGACCATTGCATTGAATGTGAGCGGGTACGCGTTGTACAGCAATGGTCCGATCGGTGCGCACGCATTGGCTGGGGCCTGGCATGGCAACGGACGCGTTTTTGAAGCTTCAACGAGTCTGATGCAGTGAATTCAGTTGGCCAGCCACAACAATGTTGCAAATTCATGGGTGTCATGAAGTTGAAATTTTTGAAGGATGCTGTGGGCGTGTCTTGGTGCTGCAATTCCATGGATTGGTCAGATTCATAAGATGCATACGACTTGGACCTATCACTTTGGACACATGGCACAGTATCTGCCTCTGCAGCACACATATAATGCTGGCTGTTCCCCTGAGGGCTCACTTGCCTGCACTACATGCTCCAGGACGACATCTGCCACTACACTGCTGCTGTCTCTGCATCCTCTGGCTACTGCAATGGCACGTACTGTGGAGAGAGCCCCAGCCTTCACCCATGAGGAGAACCAGGCCCTGCTGGACAACCTCCTTCCACAGTACAGCAAGCTGTATGGGACACCAGGGGAGCAGGTGAGTGTGCTGTCCACTGCCTTACTAATTGTGCATGTTGCCTGACAAGCAGGATTTACAGTGTGCACACCACTGGCTAGCATGCTCACTGAGTAGTACTCACCCCCCAAAGTGTGTAGTCACATGCACTGAACAGGTACAGTGGAGTAACAGTGCATTCAAACAAGGTTCACTTCCCATGCAATGATACCATGTAGTAACTGCTGGCAAACTGTCCATAGCCCTCGTTGCACTGCCTGTGTACATCATATGCCCCTGTGATTGAGACATGTATTTTCAACTGTGTGATGCACGGATATGTTGCATGTGTAGTAATGGCCTTTTCACTTTGTCATCCTCACAGGTTGATGCCCATCAGAAGCAGGATATCTGGCTGGCCATCGTCCGGGCAGTCAGATCCGTGGGGGTCTACAAGCGCCGGATCCACAACTGCCAGAAGAGGTGGCAGGACCTTCGGGGCTGGACCCGGAGGATTGCAAGGGTCCAGCTGAAGCTGTCGCCTCCTCGCAGGAGGGGCGGACACCGGACCCTGACCCCCACATGCTCCAGATCCTGCCGGTGGTCTTCCCGGAGCTGGATGGGCAGCTGAAGGGCAGAGAGCAGCAAGGAGGGGGTGAGTCAAAGACTGCACTGTGAACTCTGTCTGACATTCTATGTGCCCTCCTGTGGCGTGGTTAAACTTCCCCAGTACATCAGTCTTGTTGTCCAGTACCCATGTCCCTCTATTGTGACATGGCCACTACCCATCTGATAGGCCGGTGTGCTCCTTACGCTCAGGATAATTGTGTCACTCGGGTACAGGGTCCTTGCATTTTGCTTTGCTCAAGGTGGGTGACAGCTTTTGTTCCCGTGATATTGTGTTAGCCTTCATGGGTGGGTCAATTGCTCACACAATGCCTGAGTCTTGCAATGTAGTCTGGGTGTAACTTTGATATGTGATCCACTTGCAGATCAGAATCACCACATGTCCCTGGGGTATTTGCCACACCCCCATGCTGCGGGTGGGTAAAATGTTTGGGCCTCAGGAGTATGTATGTCAAGTGTGTCACACATGCCTAGCCACCTGCCTACTGACCAGGGCTCATCCATCTTGCAGGTGGAGCCGGACAGTCATGCCTACTCCAGGGCATACAATACACTCTGTACTCCCACTCCCGTGTATCAGCTGACATGCTGTGCTCAGTGAAATGTTCCCTCAGGTGTCTGCCTCTGTGTCGTTGTGCTGTGACTACGTTGTCGGGACTCCTGTGATGTTTATCGGTTAGGGGTCAGCATGCCATCTGCTATTGGACCATGTGAGACAAGACTTCTGTGACTTATAGGTGTTTGATCACATGACTGTGCAGACAGGTGTATGCCACTGTGACTTTCAGGCAGCTGTTTTTCACTCTCAGCACACTGTGAGGTGCTCATGTTCAGAGAGTTGTGTTTCATGTCCCCCATATGTCCAATTGGTATGACGTGGACAAATAGTAGTTCAGATGATGTGGTTTTTGGGGGCTGGACATGTGCACTTGTCAGTTACATTACTTGCCTTCCCCATGTCCTAGGATTGTGACACAGTGCAGACTGTTGTTGCCTGGCTGCCATGGCCATGTGACTGGAGACAGTGATGTATGACTTTGCAGGCATGCCTGTGTCATGGCATTAAACTTCCTAAGAGTGATCCTGCAGGGGAGTGACATGTGCAACATGCACCCCATTGTGGCATTGACTATCCGGGCATGGGTGCTTCATGGGGTCTGGTGCTGGTATGCATCACATGCATTTCTATTGAGACTCTGGCCGTCCATTTATACAGACACCTGCACTCACTCAGTGGCAAGAGATGTGACGTGGGCATGTTCACATTCTTCACCGTGTTCTCAGCAATGTCCAACTACTGTGTAGGTGGTGCATGTGTCCACACTGGGGTCTTACCATCAGACAGGCACCAGACAGATGGGTGCAAGGGCAGGAGGGGTGTCTGTTCCATGGTTGACCATCAGACTGACAATTGGCTTCTCCTAATCTGTGTGATGACTTTTGGCAATGTTCTACTAGAGATGCCAGGGCTTGCTCTGTGATGTGCTGTACTTACTGTGGTGTGTGCGGTCAGTGCAGGTGACTGATGTTTGTCTGTTTCCCTAATTGTTTGCAGATACATCCACAGCCACAGGAGGGGACAGCTCCACGGACCAGGAGGAGCAGCGGAGCCAGACTGGGTCAGCGTCCGACGAGTGGTTAGAGGGACCCAGTGGCACGGAGGGCGAGGGGAGCCACACCGAGGAGTCCTCAGCACCATCCACCTCAGCTGGGGACCACAGCAGCTCGGAGGATGACTCCCTTGTGGATGCGGGTGTCAGCAGCCACAACACCCCAGCTAGTCTGTCTGACCCCGCCACCACCACCACCACCACCGCCCTCCCATTGGCTCCCATTCCTGAGGTCCGTGGAGGCTCCCGTGCTCGGGAGCGTGTCTCCTTCAAGCCAGGCACCGCACCCCCCGCCCCTGTGTCCCCTGCTGCCCTGAGTGAGGAGTCTGTGTACCTCCTTCGGCAGCACCATGTAGGGCAGACAGCAATGCTGACTGTCCTCCATGCACACACCACTCTGTTGACACAGCTGGTGTCGTTCATGGAGGGCATCTCAACGGGTATGTCTGCCCTACAGAGGAGCAATAGGTCCATGGACTCCTCCCTGACGGCAGCAGTGTCCCTCCTCCAACAGTCCCTCACCCCTCCCACCTCTGCCCCATCCACACTTCCTACCACCCTACCTGTCCAAAGCACATGCACACCTGCACAATCACCCAAACACACAGACACGAGCAGCACACACACACCCAAAACCAAGGCAAGACGTGCACACAAGCATCCTCAGGGGACTGATTCCACACACACAGGGGATGGGGAACTGACACACACAGGCAACCACAGTCACTCCGCAATCCTCAAGATCCTCTCCCTCCAGGACCCCTTCCCTTGCCTCACCTGCAACCCCACATACACAGCAGCTCTTCCTCTCTGACCTCGGCCTCTTGCCCTCCAATCCCGCTGATCCAGCATACCGGGAGAAGAGGAAGTCCACACACAGAGAGGGGAGTGCCCCTCGCCCCCGGACACCCTCCCCCAGGCGCAGGCAGAGTGAGCCCCCCACCCGCAAGTCCCCCCGGACCCGGAAGAGCAAGACCCCGCCACCGCCCTGCAAGTCACCCACCCAGTCTCTCACCTCCATCCCCCAGGCCACCACTCCACAAGTTCCACCGCCACACCCTGCCCCAGGTTCCCCACACACCGATACCCCATCCCCAAACTGCTCAGGCCCTCCCCCTGCCACTTGCTCTTCCACCCCCAAACCAGACGCTCTGCCTGTATGTGCCACTGGTGTGGAGACCGTGTCCCCCCTCTGTCCTGCCCAGCTCTTCTGCCCCCCTTCCACTCCCTTGGAGTCATGCACTGCGGTGGAGTCCACAACAACCCCGTCTGACTCGGGCACTGCATTGGGGACCCAGTCCACTCCATTTGACCAGCCCACTGCAGTGGTTGCAGCACCAACACCATCGGACTTGGGCCCTGCGGTGGTGCCGGCCCCCCCTGAGTCAGACACCTCCACTGCAGTTGCCGGTGACACTCCTGCACCCACCTCACCTTCCCTGCCTCCTTCTGGCATCCCCTGATCCTGTCCCTGCGGTGCCTGGCCTGCCCCTCATATGCCCCTCCAAGGGGGATGTCCCCTGTCGGTACCTGTGCAGGCAAGCAATTGGTGACAAGTTGTCACACATCACCCTGTTGGGACTGTGTATTTGGACTGGACATTGGCCGTAGTTAATTTTGGACTTTTGATTTCAATTGCACACTTGCTGAATAAAGCCTCTTTTTGTTTACTTGTGGTTAATCTTTGGTGGTACATGATGTAGATGTGTAGAATCATGCATTTGCTGTTGTAATTGTGTTCAGATCAGGTAAATGAAGTTTTGCTGTGATGGGCTCCATGTGATCCATGGGATATGTGTCCTAATCTAGTCTAGATCTATAGCATCCCTTGCTGCAGTCTGAGGGTGTAATGTTCAGCATTTGACACAGGGATGTACGTTTAGCATTTGTAGATTACCATCTTTGTCCTACACTGTTGCACATCTGTTGGGCTTACCACTGTCCAATGTTCCTAGTACCCTGACTGTGTGCCCGTCTCCACTGGACATGCAGTTTTGCACATCAATTTTGGAGGACTCATCTGTGTATACAGTACAACTGGATTGCCACATGTTTTGGGTGTATGCAGATGACTGACGTGACACTCCCGTACCCAGGCTGATGTGAGCAGAGGCTTCTGTGTGTTGTAGTTGTTGACTCACTGACGGAGTGTCCTGCTGATATGTTTGAGTCGTGCACAGACAAGGTTTGGCACAGTGGACCTTCCACAGGAGTGGAGTGCCCTCATGGCTGTGTGTGATCTGGTGACATTGCGTGTGCCCGTGTTGTGTGTTGTGTGAGCATGTCTGTGCATGTTCCCTTCCCTTTTCATACACAGGCTGTGTCCCTAGGGATGTTCCTGTTTGTGATGCTTGCAGAGTTGGTATGTGTTCAACCAGCATCTTGGACCTGGTTTCTCCGTGATGTGGGTGCATGGCAAACTGATGTTCATGAGGTTGTCATCCCAGGTTGTCTTTGTTGTCAGGGCTGGGGATGTGGGCAAACGCTGATGGGACACATTCAGGATTCCCCTTGGCACTTGTTGTTTACACAAGTAATGTGATTTTGAGTTTTTGGTAGCTTTCAGTGATTGTGACGCGTTGTGTGTGTGACTGCTGCCACTCCTCAGAGTCAGAGCTGCAATGTTGGAAATTGTGTACGTGTGTTCTTTGTGTCTCACCTTGGCTTCTTCGTTGGTGTGTGACTATGGCCAGGATCCCATTGTTTGTGGTGGATTTCACATCATGCGCATGTACGGCGTACTGTGCTGTGTGTCATACATAGACGAGTCATGTTGAGTGGGCATGTGTGATGGGTTTCTGCACCTTAGTTCCCCCCACCACCCCTGGGATTGTCATGGGTGCATGATGTGCAATGTCACCAGTCCATGTGAGCTTCACTGCTGCACATTGGTGGAGATCAGGGTGTGTGGTGTTGAGTGTGCAAATGTGAGTTGTTGCACGGCTAGACCACTACCTCCATATTGGCCTTGGCTGGCAGGCCCTGCTGATTGATTGGAGCTTGTGTAGGTGTGATGGTAGTTTGTAGCTGAGGACACATGGCTGTGGTTCACAGTGTGATCAACATCTACCTTTGTCATCACAGTGGAATTGTCATGCAGGCTAGTGTCTGCACAATGTGGGGTCCCTGGGGGTAGTGCTGTGGTGGGTGTGTCTCTTGCTGTGTTAGTTGCTGTTCCTACAAGCTTGTGTGACATGTGTAATTTGGGCTCCCTCTCATCTAACAATGCCAGATTGCCCACATAGGGGAATCCAATCCATGCGTTACTTGTGTGTGGCACTGTATACACATCTGTGTAATTGGGATTCAGGCCTCCTCATGTGTTGTGTGGTTGCCTGGGGACACTGGCACACACCCCCATCACCTGTTGTGTTTGATATGCAGTGTGAGTCTGCCTGTTTGTGTTAGTGCATTTGCATCACTGCATTGGCATTTCTGTAGTGTGCCATTGGCTGTATGTTGTTTGGTGATTTTCCCCTGCTCTCCCTGGGACTCCTGGGTCATCAGTCAGCACAATGATCATGGTTTGTATGTCCCATTGCTGCCATGGTATGGTATTTGTTCACCTGACATCGACAGTCTCCACAGGTTATATACATTTGTGTGTCCAAAGGTGCAGATATGTGGGTCAGCATCATGATGGTCACTTCTGTCATTGTGTAATTGGCTGATTGCTGGCAATGTGGTCCCCCATGTGTGATGTTTGTATGCACATGGCCAAAACGATGTTTCTGTGTCACTGCACTGTTAGCCTCGCCCAATCTATGTTGCAATGGGACACAAGCACTACTATGCCACAGATGTTTTAGTTGTTGTGTGACCAGGATTCATCCATACAGTTTGTCTTTGGCAGCTTTTACCATGCCTACACTTACCTTATGATCACCGTGGTGATGGTGCTTTGGGCCCCATTGCCACACTGATCAAAAGGTGCATCAGCCTTGGACCCCACACTTACCTTTTGGTGACTGTGGTGATGGGGCTTCGGGCCCCATTGCCACACTGATCAAAAGGTGCATCAGCCTTGGACCCCACACTTACCTTTTGGTGACTGTGGTGATGGTGCTTTAGGCCCCATTGCCACACTGATCAAAAGGTGCATCAGCCTTGGACCCCACACTTACATTTTGGTGACTGTGGTGATGGGGCTTTGGGCCCCATTGCCACACTGATCAAAAGGTGCATCAGCCATGGACCCCACACTTACCTTTTGGTGACTGTGGTGATGGTGCTTTAGGCCCCATTGCCACACTGATCAAAAGGTGCATCAGCCATGGACCCCACACTTACCTTTTGGTGACTGTGGTGATGGGGCTTTGGGCCCCATTGCCACAGTGACCATGGTCGGCTTGTATTGTGGAGGCCACACACTTTTATGTGTCACACATGTGATAGTGGGTCACATTGTATGTTCATTGTCATGTTTTGTGTTGTTGGCATTTGACATGGACTACACACGCTTGTCATGTTGTTTGGGTGGATGTAATTTTCTGTGATTCCTTATGTGGGAGTATGCTGGTTGTGTCATGCATTACCCGTCCTATGAGTAGGGGTGGTGGTAGTGGCAGGCATCCAGCCCCCATGAGTGGGGATGGTAGTAGTGATAGGCATCCAGCACCCCATGAGTGGGGATGGTAGTAGTGGCAGGCATCCAGCCCCCCATGGGTGGGGATGGCAGTAGTGATAGGCATCCAGCCCCCCATGAGTGGGGATGGTAGTAGTGATAGGCATCCAGCCCCCCATGAGAGGGGATGGTAGTAGTGGCAGGCATCCAGGCCCCCATGAGTGGGGATGGTAGTAGTGATAGGCATCCAGCCCCCCATGAGTGGGGATGGTAGTAGTGATAGGCATCCAGCCCCCCATGAGTGGGGATGGTAGTAGTGATAGGCATCCTGCCCCCCATGAGTGGGGATGGTAGTGGTGGCAGGCATCCTGACCCCCATGAGTAGGGGTAGTGGTGGTGGCAGGCATCCATCACACCAAGGGTGGGAATGGTAGTAGTGATAGGCATCCAGCCCCCCATGGGTAGAGGTGGTAGTAGTGACAGGCATCCAGCCCCCCATGGGTAGGGGTGGTGGTAGTGGTAGGCATCTGGCACCCCTGAGTAGGGGTGGTAGTGGTGGTAGGCATCCAGCCCCCATGGGTAGAGGTGGTAGTAGTGGTAGGCATCTGGCACCCCTGAGTAGGGGTGGTAGTGGTGGTGGGCATCCAGGCCCCCATGGGTAGAGGTGGTAGTAGTGGTAGGCATCCAGCCCCCATGGGTAGAGGTGGTAGTAGTGACAGGCATCCAGCCCCCATGGGTAGAGGTGGTAGTGGTGGTAGGCATCCAGCCCCCATGGGTAGAGGTGGTAGTAGTGACAGGCATCCAGCCCCCCATGGGTAGAGGTGGTAGTAGTGGTAGGCATCTGGCACCCCTGAGTAGGGGTGGTAGTGGTGGTGGGCATCCAGCCCCCCATGGGTAGAGGTGGTAGTGGTGGTAGGCATCCAGCCCCCCATGGGTAGAGGTGGTAGTAGTGACAGGCATCCAGCCCCCCATGGGTAGAGGTGGTAGTGGTGGTAGGCATCCAGCCCCCCATGGGTAGAGGTGGTAGTAGTGACAGGCATCCAGCCCCCCATGGGTAGAGATGGTAGTAGTGGTAGGCATCTGGCACCCCCTGAGTAGGGGTGGTAGTGGTGGTAGGCATCCAGCCCCCCATGGGTGGAGGTGGTAGTAGTGGTAGGCATCTGGCACCCCCTGAGTAGGGGTGGTAGTGGTGGTGGGCATCCAGCCCCCCATGGGTAGAGGTGGTAGTAGTGACAGGCATCCAGCCCCCCATGGGTAGAGGTGGTAGTAGTGGTAGGCATCTGGCACCCCCTGAGTAGGGGTGGTAGTGGTGGTGGGCATCCAGCCCCTATGGGTAGAGGTGGTAGTAGTGACAGGCATCCAGCACCCCATGGGTAGAGGTGGTAGTAGTGGTAGGCATCTGGCACCCCTGAGTAGGGGTGGTAGTGGTGGTGGGCATCCAGCCCCCATGGGTAGAGGTGGTAGTAGTGACAGGCATCTAGCACCCCCTGGGTAGGGGTGGTGGTAGTGGTAGGCATCTGGCACCCCTGAGTAGGGGTGGTAGTGGTGGTAGGCATCCAGCCCCCATGGGTAGAGGTGGTAGTAGTGGTAGGCATCTGGCACCCCCTGAGTAGGGGTGGTAGTGGTGGTGGGCATCCAGCCCCCCATGGGTAGAGGTGGTAGTAGTGGTAGGCATCTGGCACCCCCTGAGTAGGGGTGGTGGTAGTGGCAGGCATCCAGCCCCCCATGAGTGGGGATGGTAGTAGTGATAGGCATCCAGCACCCCATGAGTGGGGATGGTAGTAGTGGCAGGCATCCAGCCCCCCATGGGTGGGGATGGAAGTAGTGATAGGCATCCAGCCCCCCATGAGTGGGGATGGTAGTAGTGATAGGCATCCAGCCCCCCATGAGAGGGGATGGTAGTAGTGGCAGGCATCCAGGCCCCCATGAGTGGGGATGGTAGTAGTGATAGGCATCCAGCCCCCAATGAGTGGGGATGGTAGTAGTGATAGGTATCCAGCCCCCCATGAGTGGGGATGGTAGTAGTGATAGGCATCCTGCCCCCCATGAGTGGGGATGGTAGTGGTGGCAGGCATCCTGCCCCCCATGAGTAGGGGTAGTGGTGGTGGCAGGCATCCATCACACCAAGGGTGGGGATGGTAGTAGTGATAGGCATCCAGCCCCCCATGGGTAGAGGTGGTAGTAGTGACAGGCATCCAGCCCCCCATGGGTAGGGGTGGTGGTAGTGGTAGGCATCTGGCACCCCCTGAGTAGGGGTGGTAGTGGTGGTAGGCATCCAGCCCCCCATGGGTAGAGGTGGTAGTAGTGGTAGGCATCTGGCACCCCTGAGTAGGGGTGGTAGTGGTGGTGGGCATCCAGGCCCCCATGGGTAGAGGTGGTAGTAGTGGTAGGCATCCAGCCCCCATGGGTAGAGGTGGTAGTAGTGACAGGCATCCAGCCCCCCATGGGTAGAGGTGGTAGTGGTGGTAGGCATCCAGCCCCCCATGGGTAGAGGTGGTAGTAGTGACAGGCATCCAGCCCCCATGGGTAGAGGTGGTAGTAGTGGTAGGCATCTGGCACCCCCTGAGTAGGGGTGGTAGTGGTGGTGGGCATCCAGCCCCCATGGGTAGAGGTGGTAGTGGTGGTAGGCATCCAGCCCCCCATGGGTAGAGGTGGTAGTAGTGACAGGCATCCAGCCCCCCATGGGTAGAGGTGGTAGTAGTGGTAGGCATCCAGCCCCCATGGGTAGAGGTGGTAGTAGTGACAGGCATCCAGCCCCCCATGGGTAGAGGTGGTAGTAGTGGTAGGCATCTGGCACCCCCTGAGTAGGGGTGGTAGTGGTGGTAGGCATCCAGCCCCCCATGGGTGGAGGTGGTAGTAGTGGTAGGCATCTGGCACCCCCTGAGTAGGGGTGGTAGTGGTGGTGGGCATCCAGCCCCCATGGGTAGAGGTGGTAGTAGTGACAGGCATCCAGCCCCCCATGGGTAGAGGTGGTAGTAGTGGTAGGCATCTGGCACCCCTGAGTAGGGGTGGTAGTGGTGGTGGGCATCCAGCCCCTATGGGTAGAGGTGGTAGTAGTGACAGGCATCCAGCACCCCATGGGTAGAGGTGGTAGTAGTGGTAGGCATCTGGCACCCCTGAGTAGGGGTGGTAGTGGTGGTGGGCATCCAGCCCCCCATGGGTAGAGGTGGTAGTAGTGACAGGCATCTAGCACCCCTGGGTAGGGGTGGTGGTAGTGGTAGGCATCTGGCACCCCCTGAGTAGGGGTGGTAGTGGTGGTAGGCATCCAGCCCCCATGGGTAGAGGTGGTAGTAGTGGTAGGCATCTGGCACCCCTGAGTAGGGGTGGTAGTGGTGGTGGGCATCCAGCCCCCATGGGTAGAGGTGGTAGTAGTGACAGGCATCCAGCCCCCATGGTTAGAGGTGGTAGTAGTGGTAGGCATCTGGCACCCCCTGAGTAGGGGTGGTAGTAGTGGTGGGCATCCAGCCCCCCATGGGTAGAGGTGGTAGTAGTGACAGGCATCCAGCCCCCCATGGGTAGAGGTGGCAGTAGTGGTAGGCATCTGGCACCCCCTGAGTAGAGGTGGTAGTGGTGGTGGGCATCCAGCCCCCCATGGGTAGAGGTGGTAGTAGTGACAGGCATCCAGCCCCCCATGGGTAGAGGTGGTAGTAGTGGTAGGCATCTGGCACCCCCTGAGTAGGGGTGGTAGTGGTGGTGGGCATCCAACCCCCATGGGTAGAGATGGTAGTAGTGACAGGCATCTAGCACCCCCTGGGTAGGGGTGGTGGTAGTGGTAGGCATCTGGCACCCCATGAGTAGGGGTGGTAGTGGTGGTAGGCATCCAGCCCCCCATGGGTAGAGGTGGTAGTAGTGGTAGGCATCTGGCACCCCCTGAGTAGGGGTGGTAGTGGTGGTGGGCATCCAGCCCCCCATGGGTAGAGGTGGTAGTAGTGACAGGCATCCAGCCCCCATGGTAGAGGTGGTAGTAGTGGTAGGCATCTGGCACCCCCTGAGTAGGGGTGGTAGTGGTGGTGGGCATCCAGGCCCCTATGTGTATATGTGGCATTGGTGATGGCCATCCCGCCCCTATGGTGCTGCTGTTGCTGGTGTAAGTAATTTCTGCATCCCTCTGTGTGTGTGTGATATGTCGGGTACGTGTAGTTTGTTTTTGTTGTTGGTGTCTGACTTACCTTCTGCGCCGTACGCGTCCGTGCCTGTTTCGGTAATAGATGTAGAATATTGGTAGGTTCGGCACGATGGGATTCATGGTTGGTTCGTCTCGTTCGTCTTTCTCTTTGCTTCGCCTCGTCCTCGTCGCTGGCGTGTTCGTCTCGTAGCCGTGGATCGTCTTGTGGCGCGAATCGGAGCTTATGTGCGCCTCTCCCGGATGCTTTGACGTGCCGTGCGTAGCGACGGGTTCGGCGCGTACGGAAAGCGCATCGTACTTGTCCGGCCGGACGGGGCTGCATTTTGGCTTCCGTGCGACTCGATTTTGCGTTTCCGGATCCGCCTCAGTCGGAGAACAGGACCTGTATTGGGTGAGTACGACTGGGTCGGGATTTGGGCAGTTGTGTGCATCGTACTTGCTTGTTCGGACGTATGTGCGAATCGGTCGGGAAACAGGCATTCGCCTGGCTTTTTTCCCGGCCGAATGGTATTAGGTGCGCCTCCGACCGGGATCGGAATCGACCCCAAAGTCGTGATAAATTCATCGCCCCATTCACAAGCTGGTGCAAAGAGCCAATATCACCAGTTTACCTGCGATAGCAGCCGCAAAAAACATCTCCACAGATGACCCTGGCAACTAACGCTAATGATATGCAGAGTAGGCGTTCCCGTTTCAAAAATCCGCGACAACGCAACAACGCAAAATTCTCAACGACCAGCCAGATCCGTGATAAGATCACAAAACATGCGATAAGGCGCGTTAGCAGCAGGAATCTAACACCTGCTCTGACCTGGTGCAAAGTCGGACGACAACCTGCACCAGAAAAGGGAGCCCAGCCCACAGCCACACCTGAAGAACAACAGATGCCATGGAGCTACTCATCATGCAGCTCGGAGCCCCAACAGGGACACAACACCCACCGCCACCACACCCAAGTCCGCCACCACCCCCCCCCCGGACCTCCTCCCCCCGACCACCACGGAGGCAGCGCAGACAAAGACAGCGGACCTTCAGGAAACGCACCAGCCTCACAGACTTGACACCAGAGAATGTCATTGCCCACTACAGACTCAAAAGGTCATCCATCGTCCGCCACCTGACCATCATTGCCCACAGGCTGACGGTACCAACACAGCGGACAACCAACATCCCACCTCAGACAAAGCTGCTGGCCGTGCTGCACCTGTTGGCCTCTGGGACATTCCAACCAACAACTGCCAGAGTCGGAGGTGTCTCACAGCCAGCCCTATCCAGGTTCCTCACACCTGTCCTGGATGCCATCACCAGCTTGGTACCCCAGTACCTATACTTCCCCCACACTGCGCAGGAACAACTGGAGACCAAGCAAGGGTTCTACGCCATAGCAGGCTTCCCTCACGTGTTGCGGACAATTGACTGCACACATGTCCTACTTGTGCCCCCTGCCGACACTGCACACAATTACCGCAACAGAAAGCACACGCATTCCATCAATGTGCAGGCAATAGTCGACCACTGGGGACTCTTCACCAATGTCGTCGCAAACTACCCAGGCAGTGTGCATGATTCATACATCTTCCGACAGTCCATCATCAACCGGCGCTTCCAGGATGGCACCTACGGAAATGCAGTGCTCGTTGGTAAGTACCAAATGAGCACACCACACACATCAAATCCACAATCATGCAACTCACAACCCTGGGAATGCACACGTTACAAACACACATACAACATACCCACCCACCGGACACGACTGCACAACGTGCTGCGGAAACCTGGGCTAGCCATGTACAAGAGCCATCACCTGCATGGCACCTCAGCCACACAACAGCAGTATGCGGGGAGAGGTGGGAAGCAGGCATGTGCGAAGGAGGCAAGTGACCCATGAAGGAGAATGCACACAATGCCAAGTGTGGACTGGAAGTGCTGGACAGACTGCAGTATGCAGACCACAGACATATCCATGTCGACACATACTGCTGGTGGTGGTAGTGTTGTGGACAGTGGACGCAACCATGTCACCCCAGCCAGTGGGGAAGGTCTCGGGGAATGTAGCCTGTGACGTCCCCCCCTGCAAGCGTGTGCGGAGTGGGCTGGCCCGGTGTACGCCAGGCCAGCGTAGGGGTGTGAATAAAAAGCACGTAGCTCTGGGCGTGGTTCTCTTCCCGAATGCCCAACGTGTCTGCCAGGGCGGCACCTCCCACCCCGCCATGAGGCCGTTGCTGAGAGCGGTGTCACCACGATCTTGTGCGTCCGCCGCAGCCCGGGCCGCTGGACCCCGGAACCAGTCCCGCCCGGCCGTTCGCATCCAGGCCTCACTGCTCACCTGCCGACACCGGGGTGTCCCCAAGAGGGCCCACCACGTGCCTGCGCTCGCACCAAGCCAGAGGCCCTCCAGCTTGGCAGCCTCCTCAGACCACCACGGCCTCCACGGGCAAGGCTCGCAGTACTCCTCTGTCGTTGACGTACTCCACCGGCCTACACAGCGGACAAGTAGGCCACACATTTGGAACTGAGTCTTGATTTGTCAATTGGTAATCAGTCACAATATCGAATTTTAAATATCGATATGGCAAAAATTCGAGTTTAAAATATAGAATGGACATAATATCGACTTACAAAAATATAGTGGTGCAGAATATCGAAATGCAGGTAAGAAATATCGTTTTTCATAATATCGAAGTTAGTAATATCGACAGTCATAATATAGTTGTTAAAAATATCGAATTTATTTATAGTGTTTTAAGTGTTAGTATATGTGTTAAAAGTATGTATTATTTTTGTAATGTATGTTTGAATTTTTTAAAAGTAATGAATTTTAATTAAATTAATTTTTGCGTAATTTAATTCCGTAGCGGGTTGTGGGTTTATAGGGGAATAGGGTGGGAAGTAATTTAATTATAATATATTTTTTTAGAATTATTTAGAAATAATGAATTATATGTTAATTCTTTTTTGCGTAATTTAATTCTGTAGCGGGTTGTGGGTTTATAGGGGAATAGGGTGGGAAGTAATTTAATTGAAATTAATTAATTATTTTATTAATCAATAATTTAGTATTTAATAATTTATATTGTTAATTAAGTTAATTAATTTATTATTAATTAATTATAAATTGATTAATCACAATTAATAATTAATTGGTAATTATGTTAATTGTGTTAATTTTTTTAATTAATTAGTGATTAATTAGATATTCATTATTAATAATTAATTTGTAAATACGTTATGTGTGTACTTTTTTTAGGAGTGGGGGGAGGGTTGATAGGGGAGTAGGGTAGGAAGTACTTTAACATTTTATAATTAAAATTATTAATTATTTTTAATATTATTAAGGGGCTCATTACGATACCCGGCGTAAATAAATCCGCCAGGCATGGAAGCGGCAAAAATCCGCCCGCATACACCGTCCGAACACCGACCACGCCATTACGATAACACAAACCGAAAACCGCCATCGGCGGAAAAATCACACAAAATACCGCCCGCCATCGTCCGAGTCGGAGTCGAACCGCCCGCCACGGACGGAAACACGCACGACAACACAAAACCGCCCGCCCACACGGCCGACACACCGCACGTGAAATTACGATCGCACCTCCATGAGCGCGGGAAAACCACAAATATACCGCCCGCCAGCGCAAACAACGCCGATGCAAATCGACACGGCAGAAACCATGGCGCCAACGTCCCTGCACAGAAACCATCCGCTCACAAAACCAATAGCACACAACATGGCCAATAAGTCCACACAGCAAGGCACGCACAAATACACAAGCACAGTACACATCCCGAAAACACCCCCCCTGGACAAACAAAAATACAAAGGCCAGAACACCAGACACAACACACCTGAAAACAACAGACCATGAGGACACACCCACATAGGTAAGTACAAAAGCAGCACTCCCACAGACCACAACCCCTTGCAACATTGCAAACCAGAGAGGAGAGGAGAGGACACAGTGACACAGCAAGGACAACAGCACACCACAGAAACGCACACATCACAACCACCACCACCACCACCACCAAACACCGGCACCACAAACCCCCTGCACATTACACAACACACACCGCACCAGCACCACAAACACCATGGCACCACAAAGAATGCCCAAGTTCACGCCCATGGAGCTGACGGTCATGGTCGACGAGATCATCAAGGTGCACCCACAAATCTATGGGAACATGGTCCAACACACACCACTAGCCACCAGAAACAGAATGTGGAACCGGATCGTAGACCAGGTCAATGCAGTCGGGACCCTGCCCAGGAACAGAGTCGAAATTAACAAACGGTGGAATGACGTCAAGAGCCTGGTCAAGAAGAAGGAGGGCAAAAACAGAGAGCTGGCTGCCGTCACTGGCGGAGGGAATCCCGCGCTCTTCAAGACCTTCAAAGCGTGGGAGGAGAAGGTGCGAGTCATCATACATCCCGAGATCCTCGCCGGATTAGCAGGGGGAGTGGAGGCTGGTAAGTACAAACTAATGTATACCAGCACACCGCCATGTACTCACATGCACTACCACCATGCCACAGCTCCCAGGGACAAACACCCCCATGTCCAGCACACAATACACGACACACACATGCAACAGACACCACCACACACAGCCCAAACAGAACAACTGTAAGATGCGTGGGGACATGTGTACATTCAGCCAGCCACGTAACCACCAACAGGTCCCCAAATATGCCAGAAGCGCCACAACGAGCACCCACCACACCCATGTGTCCGCCATAGCTGCACTAACCGACAAGTAACAGTTAAGTGGCAGGAACACAAAGTGCAGTGGGTGGGAGGGTGGACAGCCCAAGTACAACACACACCAGGCCCCTAGTCCCACAGTACAGCAAGGAGGAGCATCCCCCACACCCCACAGCCACGTGTCAGCCACCGCAGTGCACAACGACAGCCGAAAGGTAGACATCACGGTCCTCAGCAATCGGTGTCAGTGGGTGTCCAGCCACCACTACGACCCACAACACCCCCCACCCCCACAGACCTGCAACATGGAGCACCCCCGCTTAGAACCATGTGGCATCCAGTACAGTGCACGCCCGAACAACTTGCAGGTGGGAAACTGGACAGAGCTGGATCACTGGAGGCATGAGGGCCGTAACACGACCAACACATGGGACATGTCACGTAGCAGACGAACACGCAGCACCGCCCACCGTCACGAACAAGTGAACAATGTGCACACGGACATGAACAACAGACTCACACCCCACATGACCCATCACAAACACAGCAACACCCAAGGAGCCACGTCTGCATGCACAAGCCACACTGAACATAGTACCACACGGCAGCCACTGTGCAACCCATCACACACAACCGAAACACCATTGAAGTCCAGTCCATGTAGCCCCTACTGCCTGTCAACCACACACCCCACAACTACGCCTATGTAAGACAAACAACACTAGACGCAACAGAGCGGAACTACATAAATGCACACGAACACCACTGAACCCATCAAACACACAGACACACCATGCACATACAACATACCATCCATCCCATCCGTCAGCCCCAGTCTCATGAAAGGCATGTCATCCGCACAGCTGCCACATATACAGCAGTCACGCTAAGACACATGCCCATGCCCAACCATGTGCCAGAAGTCAATGAAGCGCACGACACACTGTGAGCAACAACACACAACATGGGCCCCCCCGAGCACTGCAGTGATGCACATGGCACAGGGCAGCACGCACACCAAGGAGATGGGACAACTGCAATACGTTGGCTGGCACACAACCAACACTCACTCATAACGATGCGTCCAATGCCATGTCCAGTAATCACAACAGACAGCAAATATGCAGGCCATGTCAAGCATGCACACACCTCAAACCATGCACTGTCATGCTGCCACAACACATGTCACGTTCGGCACCCATGGCTTACAGCATGTACCCCAAAAGCATATCCCCTCCCAAATGCGAATCTGGGGCATGGCCCCCATGTTGCCATATGGGTGCCTAAGCGTTCCATATGAACCCCAAAAGCAAAGTACAAACCAGACCCAGGATGGGCCAGGAGCCCGCATACACCAGAGTCACAATGAGTAGGGGCACAGCAACACACCCATCGGCATGGCCAATCCGTCCCATGCCACATGTGCACAGCACACAGTCCCATTGCCTAGCACACACAACTACAGATGCCACAGCCACACACTCGCCTCCGGGAAACCCATGTACGAGATTGCACGAACTGCCAATGTCAGACGACAAATACATACTTCGCCAGGTGCAACACAATAACAAATCTCATTCTCTCCACAGGTGACGAACTGCCGGATGCTGGGGATGGAGACAGCAGCCAGCACAGCCAGCCCACAAGCCCCCAACGAGGACACACGGATCTGGAGGATCTGTCCTCCTCTTCGGACACGGACCACCAAGCAGGCCCATCTGGTGTGGCAGGGCCCAGCCGCTCCCCAGGACCCCTCCTACCCACCAACCCATCATCCAGGGATGCTGAACAGTCCCAGCCCCCTGCTGCCACTGTCGTTGCGGCCACACCCACGGTCATTGCGGCCACACCCACGGTCATTGCGGCCACTACCACTGCCGCAACCGCCACCATCGCCGCACCGACCACCACCGCCGCCGCCACCACCACCACGTCTACGCTGGCACCAGCCCCAGCGCAGGTGGTGGCCCGGCCAACTGGATCCACCCTGGGAGCCACAGCGAGGACCGTGGTGAGCAATGTGGCTAGTGGGCAGGCCGGTGGCAGCAGGACTGGTAGGAGGAGCAGGGTCAGGGAAACGCCAGCCTCCCCTGGGAGCCATGCCCTGCCTCATATGGCCAGAGTCCTTGGGGCCTATGAGGAGGCCCAAGAACAATGGGTCAGGTCTGCTACAGACACGCGGGAGGTGCTGGGGGTGCTGAGGTCCATGGACGCCCATATGGGCCAATTCGTGTCCCGTATGGACCAACTCGTGGACCTCATGGGCCAGCTGGTGGTGGCGGTGGGGTCACAGGCAAGGCCAGCAACACCACCTCCGCCACCACCTGCTAGGGCGCAGGGTCGGGCAGCAGTGTCCACTTCCCCTGCGTCCACAGCCAGTGAGCACACCTCACCCACCACCAGCAGGTCGCCACCACACACCCCCCTCCCAAACGTGGAAGGGGCCGTCCGAAGAGGAAACAGGTCTCCCGGGAGGACTTCGCACGCTCCAGTCGCAAGTGAGGCAGCCAGCCAGCCTTCCGCCAGCCTTCCTTGACCAGCCACTGCATTGACTTGCTCTACGATCCCACTCCACACAGCCAGCTGGATGGCATGTGTGTGTTGGACTATGGACATAGAACCAGTGGGTACACCCTGAGCTCCACGCAGCCATGACCGACAGCTCATTGTCACTGCACGCACCACTTTTGTCATCACCTTACACACAATCACATGTCACAGTTTGGAATAAATGCACCTTTTTCACTAACTGCTGTTTGTGCCCTGTGTTTTATTTGTACGGAATACAACGGCCACCTTGGGCGGAAAGGCACCTGATGCGTGGCATGGCAATGGAATCCGGAGGGCCTGTAGGGACCTAGGGGTGGGAGACAGAACAGGAGCACATTCAATGAGTGTGTCACACACCCATCACACAGTACATGTCAACAACTACAAGCAATGTACACACATCGCACAGAGCAATAGGGCACAATGCCACAGTCACCAACAGTGGCATACTACCCTGGCCATGGAGCGTTGACACACTGCACGCAGTGAACATACGGCCACCCTGACACAGCACACACACACCTGCACAGATACAGACACATCATCCGTCGTACATGGACACTCACCGTCAAGAGAAGTAGCGGGCGATGAGCTGCTGGCGCACATTCCCAGCTTCCTCCTCTCCGCTGTCCACCTCACTCGAGCTGTCCTGGTCTGCGGGCTGGGGCCCTGGTTGATCTCCGTCATCCACAATGAGGGGGATCTGCTTACGAATGGCCAGATTGTGCAGCATGCAGCACGCCACCACTATCTGGCACACCTTCTGTGGGGAGTACGCCAGTGCACCCCCGGTGCGGTCCAGGCACCTGAACCTGGACTTGAGGAGGCCAAAGGTACGCTCGACCACACGTCTGGTCCTCCCATGTGCCTCATTGTATCGGTCGTCTGCTGGGGTGCGAGGATTCCTCAATGGACTGAGCAGCCATGCCCCATTCGGATACGCAGAGTCACCTGGGTGTGGGGGACACAGAGAACCGTTGCTATTCCAACTGGACAGGGGACAGCATCGCACAACCAGCACGCTACACCACTCCACATACTCACCGACAATACAGCCACGATCCTGTTGCAGATTGGCCATCAGTCGTGGCAAGATGCTGTTGCGCATTATGTGTGCGTCATGGGCAGAGCCTGGAAACTTGGCACACACGTGGGTGATCACCATGTCCGCAAGGCACACCACTTGCACATTCAGGGAGTGCGTGTGCTTCCTGTTGCGGTACAGGTGCTCAGTGGCCTGTGGTGGGACAAGGCCAACATGTGTGCAGTCAATGGCTCCCACGACGTGTGGGATTCTGCCAAGGGCATAGAATGCACCCTTCACTGCCGCCAATTCACGAGCCCTGGGGAAGCGGATGTACCTGTTCCGGTACAGCATCATGGCTGCCAGTACATCCCTCAGCACCTTGCTGAACATGGGCTGGGACATCCCTCCTCCACTGCCCACTGTGTGCTGGAATGACCCAGTGGCGAAGAAATGCATGGCGGCCATCACCTTAGCCGTGGGGGTGACAGCAGTCGGGTACACCCTGCGGGGACGGAGATGGGGCTCTAACATGGCACACAGTCGATGCAGGGTTGGCCTGTCCAGCCGAAACTTCCTGATAACCTCTGTATCGTCCATGTCCGCCAGCAATTGGTATGGGCGGTCAATGTTCGGTCTCCGCCTGGGGAAAATGGCAGAGGACACATGTCAAAGCAACACGGCACATAGCAATTTCGCATACACATCACTGACATGACTGAGCAAGCACATGAGCCACAGCCCAGCTGTCAAGCTGGGACGGCACGGCCACAATACACTTACACAGGTCTACCAACAATGGCAATGGCAAGTGAGACATACCACTGCCATGTGCATGCACATGGTGATCTAGGCCCCAATGACTTGCGGGGCGTGCTGATGGGGACTGACTGCATGTTCGTCAAGCGGCAACGCCACGGCAACATGAGTGTCTGCTGAGCATGGAACTGCTTCCGAGGCTGGATGAGTATGGCACACGACGACGACGATGTGGGCACGGGCTGAGCGGCCAATACAAGTGGGACCTGTGGCACGAGGGGATATGAGACAGTAGTAGGTGTCAGCACTGCACCCTATGTACAGCACTGTACGGATCACACCTCCCGAAACATTGACTGGTGTCCACATTGACAGCCCCATGCCAAGACGGCTGTGTGCTTGCAGTCACACGTCACAGGTGAGAGGTTACATTGCACGTGCCAGGTGGCAGACGTACATAGTGGGAGCTGGCATGTGTGTGCATGTGTCTCCTGTTCAGGATCCACCAGATGGGCGCTGACTCTGTACTGACCATTGGACACAGCATGTTCCGTGGAAGGCTTGTGTGTGTGGGATGGTGGCACTGGATGTGCCTCCGTTGGGTGGGGGGCCATGCACAGGGCGGGTACGTCGATGATTGCGCATTGTTGGTCACGGTGGGTGCACCAACTAAGATGTGTTGCCCTGTGTTCAATTCCTATGTCCGCATGATGATGGACTGTGGATGTGGGCAGACTACACATTGGTCGATGTGCTGTCTATATGCATGTGCCTTCACACCAGGCACAGCTGCCCCTGCACATGTGACCCCTGCTGGACTCGCTGCTAGGTCTGTGGAGCTGATGCACCTTCTGTGCGTGGGGCGGACAGCTCTCCTCACTTCCCTCATTGCGCATGTCATGTCTTTGCCGCAGGTGACATGGATCATGGAGGGCCCACATGTACGCGTGGGTAGGCTACACATGATTGTTCACTGCTCGCCACCCCCAGTCAGTGTTTCGAATGGGAAGGTTGTCGTGCTGGTGGTATGTTCGATGTGGCGGATGGGCGGGCCTAGGTGCGGGCTTACATTCCGGACATGGGGGGTAGTTGGATTGGCGACTAGTTGCAGTACACACGGGACACGTCTCTTCCTTTCCACATCTGGGTCATCCCTTGTACTAACTGACAGTGATACAGTCATCTTCGCCCCAGCCCTCATGTCCTCCCCTCGCTCCCCCAATATGCATGCCCACCTGCGAGGCTAGCGCTTGCACAGGCAGCCCCAAGCTCGCACCAGAGAGGGCAAGGAGTGTATGTGTGGGTCCAGTTGCACGGGTGGGCTGTCTCAGGGTATGATGTGTTGCGGGACGCCGTCCACCTGCGTGGTGCCCCAAATGGAGACCCGGCCTGCATGGACTATGCATCACAGTCTTCGGCTTCCGGATCCGCCACCTGCGACACCCAGTGGCTGTGGCTGCCCTTGCGGCCATGCCGCGTCCGTCTGTGACTGATGGCCCACACATTCACTCTTTGGCCTCTCTGGGGAGGGCTCGGGGGTGGTGGCGCACGCGCTTGCACTTAGTCGCAATGGCATGTGGCGTGGTTGGTATGATGGGCAATGGATGGGATGGTGCGAGCCACCTCCCGTGACGTCAGTGCTGCTCGTGCTGTGGTGCGTCCCCCTACACTTCCATTTGACTTGTGCCATGCTAGACGTTGAGGTTCTATTGCCTGCGTGATATGACCAGGAGGAGCGCGAGGAGACCTCTCACACACCATGCTCCACTGCCATCCCGTGCCCTGTATCGCCTGTGCGGAATGACTATGTTGGGGTTACACCTGGTCGACTGGGGCTGTGTGTGCCTTGTCAAGGGGCATGGCGGGCGCACAACAGGATCCAGCTTGTCCACAGAGGGTGGGCTGAGGTGCGCCTGGTACCGCTTTGTACGTGTGCCCGGCTGCTGTGCACACACGTGTTCACTCCCCCCGACAGGTGTCCTCTCACAATGCCCAGGGAAGCGGTGGTGTACTGTTCATGACCCCTCCCAACACGGCGTGCTCCAACTTGGCATGTGCGCATCTACCCGTCGCACCCACCCACCTGAGCACTGCGTCCATACGACTTCACACGACACATGTGTGTCTTCCACAGTAGTGCTACTCATTTGCGTTGACATCCAATACCAGTGGACTACATGGTCATGTCACGACTGCCGTGTACTTCACATGCTCTCATCCTCTCTCATTCGTACTTGTGAAATGAGTCAGCGGAGACAGTTTTGGTTTCAAACATTATATTGAGTCTTCTGTCCTCTGTGATGCAGTATAGTGGACACTACTGGCAGCGGAATACATGTTGAGGATATACTGAGCATGATTGCAAATGGGATAGGGTGTGGGGTTACATGTGATTGGCTGTTGCATGTGGGATGTGGGCTTCAGAGTGACATCTGCTTGGCCAAGGCTGTGCGAATGTACATTTACGTATAGCTGCGGAGCTGCGGACTTTGACACAGACGGTATACATGTAGCCTACCAGACCGCTCGGCATCATGGGCACAGTCCATCTCAGTTCCATGTGACAGGTTTGCTGCGGTTGTTCCTCATGCACGCGTGCATGTGTGATGACATCAGGGCATGTGCTTGCGTGCATGCAGCGGCGTGCCACTTGTTGTTGCACTGTGGTGGTTACTGGACATGTCACAGTCACTGGGGTCGTGTTGTTGTTGTATGCACTTGTCGTCCATGCAAAGGTCCTGGTATGGGATTCCCGGGGCGGGGGTGGGAGGGGTGCAGCACCCACAGACTCCAGGCGACCTATTCATGTCCACTGAGCGGTGTATGTGTCCATGTGCGCTGGATCCATGTCGTGTCCTGGTTGTTCGTGCAGTTCCGTCCATGTGGGTGCGATTCACAGAGCCCATGCCACTGCCTCCCACGATGCATGCGGTGTTCCTGGATGTGATGGGGAACAGTGTGCATGTCCCGGTCATATCCGATGTCATGGCGATGTCGTTGATGGTGTGGTTACAGTTGCCGGTCGTTTGGTATGGCTGTTGTGGTGGTGACTGGCCAGTCCGTGCGGAAGCTGAGCATGGGTGCGGGGTTGGACTTCATAGGTCACTCGGGGAACCTGCGTTGTGGTCCGACGTATTTACAGGTTGTCAGGTATGCGATGCCGTCCAGCAGGGCTTCCATGTCATTGGTGGTGTACATGTTTGCCAGCCAATGAAGCGGATGGTGGCTGTCAAGGTGTTGTTCGTAAGTTGTCCCTTGGAGGAGCATGATGGGGCATGCTGGGTGACATTCGATGTAGCTGTTCTCGATGATCCGTCGTGTGGAGGCACAGTGGTCCCATTTCAGTGCGGGTGCGATGTTGGCCACATACGCCATGCCCCCATAGGCAGAGCAGGCCCTGTCGTGTGCGTCCAGAGGGAGGAGTAGTGGTAGCAGGTCCGCCTTCAGACATGCCGGGTTGGAGAGGCATATCTCGACGGGATGCTGGTAGGGACACCTCCGACAGTAGAAGACGGGCATGACGCAGCTGAACAATGTGATGCGGTAAGTCAGTCGGTAACTTACGTTCAGCAGGGACAGGAGGTCGCATCCCAATGTATGGAACAGGTTGGTTTTGTACAGCTTGAGCTGTTCGGCGTAGTTGGGTAGGTGTGTTGCGGTTGCCATTTCGCAGCGGTTCGTTGAGGTGGCGTGCTCCGGCTGTGTGTGCAGTCTGCAATGTGCACGCTCCGGGGTTGCTGTGAGCTCTGTGTAGTCGTAGGGAGACAGGACTTGTGTTCTGTTGGCTTGTTTGGAGGACACGGGCCCTCTTCCCACATGCTTCTCAGACAGTTCAAGGTCAGTGCTGTGTGACTCCTTCCAATTAACTTGCATGTGGCCGACATGGGGGAGTGTTTGCTTCTTCCTTCCCCGTCCGTTGTGTGCTTCTGTGATATGCGCTATCTGCCCTGTGGTCGGTCTCCTCGGCATGCCTGTGTTGGTCTATTCTTGGACAATGGCTGTATTCACCGGCTTCTGTCGTAGGGCTGTGGTTTCGGAGTTGGAATGGAAGGTCATTCAGTGCTGTCTGCTCTCCCTTGTGTGGGCGGCAGGCTGCCTTTCCGCTCTGCGTTGGGCCTTGTGTGTGGATGTTATTCTTGGGCCACCTGTTGTCGGTCCCCGGGCTCTTTGGTGTTCCGTTTCATATGTCTTGTTCATATGTGCAGGGTGGTATGGGTTTTTCAGTGTGGTACTGGCGTTCCTCTTCCCGAAGGGGCCCTGCTTCTCCTAGTTGGTGTTGCCGCCGCTGTGTGCTACGCCATGTTTGTTACACTGGGGTGTGTCCTGCTGTTGCGTGACTTCACTGACATGTGTGCGTCGGTTGTGTGGCGTTGGGTGTTGTCCGTGAATTGGGCGTTGGGGACATGTCTGTGGCCGGCCTGTCACGTGTCATGTGCGTTCGGGGTGGGGCTGATGTGTGTGCTGCTTGGTTGTGTCCCTGTGTCTGTGTGCGACGCATGCATGGCGCTGCGGTTGGCATCTGCGTTGTGCGCATGTGTGGCGGCGTCATCGGCGCTTTGGGGCCGTGACGGGGTGGTTGGTTCCTAGTCCCAGGTGGTGTGTACACATGTGTTCCGCGATGTTAGGATTTGGCCTGTGTGTCATATGTGGATGCAATGGTAGATGTGTAGTGTACACGCGCTGGTGGGGGTTGTCCGCTTTTTCCGCCCTTGCACTGTGTGCGCTGTTTGCGTGCACTTGTTGTGTGTGTGCCTACCTGCGTCTCCGCGGTACGTTGCGTCCTTGGTGGTGCATCAGCAGAAGCATGGGAAGGGCCTGCAGTGCTGGATTCATGCTCGGGGTGCCGCTTCTTCGTTGTCCGTGCTCTGCGTCCGTGTTACCGCCTCTCTTTCACGTGCGGTGTCTCTTAGCCGTGGGAGCCGTTTGTTTGCGGCATCGTAATTTATACGCCGGGCGGGACGTGTTTCGTCGGACGGTGTGTGTCAGTTGGGCTGCGCCGCTACGTGTACGGGCGCACTTTGATGGCGGACGGTGTTGCTGGCTTGCCGGCGGGGTTTGGCCTACTTTTCGCATCGTAATTGGGCGGGCGTGTGGACTGCTGCGTGCCGGCGGTAACTGGTGGTTTTTGCATCCGCCAGCACGGCGGTTGTGCTTCCGCCCGCCATTGTAATGGGCCCCTAAGTTATTATATATAATAAAAAATAAAAATGCATGTTATTTTTTTTACATTATATTTATTATTTATTAATTTTATATTACTTTTAAGACATTTAAAAAAGTCGATGTTTTAGCTAACTATATTATTGACAACGATATTTAGGATTCAATATTTTTGTACTTACCTGTTTGTAGATAGGAAGTCGATATTCTGTCATTCTATATTTTTTCATCGATATTCTGGCATCTAGATATTCTGCTCCTCGATGTTCTGTCAGTGATCCTTGTCAATTGCAGACTTCATGTCATTGTACAGGCCTCATTGCAGACTGCATCCCCTTCCGGCTCTGGTGCCACTGACTCTGTGCCACGGGAGTCTGGTGGCGTCAGAGTCTATGGCCTGGGGGTTGTCTCCATCATCATGTAGCTGATACTGACATCTTGGGGAAAAGGAGACTGTAGCATTCAACTCCTCCATATTGCCTGTTTCTGCTTGCTTCTGCCCTCTGCATCATGCTCTGGATGGACACCTTCCACTGTCCCCCGTAACACTCTGCGACACTCTCCTTGGACATCAATGTGCACCCGCTCAGCTCACCTGGCCCTACCTCAGTGCATCGCAAGTCACCGTCCCGTGGTGGTGTGCCTGTGCCGGCCGCTGTGCATCCGGGGCCACCAACTCTGTGCAGCTCAAGTCCTGGAACCTTGCTGTTTGTACTTTGAACTTCTGATTGTCTGATCACTGTTGTAGTTGTTGCCAGCACCAACCAACCCCTGAGGGGTGGCGTACACTACCCGACTCCCATCCAGCACAGGCGTCACTGGACGTGTGGCCCTGGCAATTAAAGGTGCCGGGCGCACGTGCCCGTAGCCAGTTCCACGGATAATCTCAGTGTGTCCGTGTGGTCATTATGTATGCATGTGGGCCCCGGGCCATACCACATTACGTTGTGCCATGTACAGCGGGCGCAACCTAGTCACCTCAGGCAGTGGGGTAGACCTGGGACATGTGGCTGTGTCAGACCCCCCTGTGAGCGTGAGGGAGTGTACCTGCGTACGGCAGTACGGCTTAGGGGTGTGGTCATTCCACAGGTGGCTCTGGGCGTGGTTAAGTTTAGGCCTTGCCAGGGAAGTAACTAATGCGTGTGTCTCAGGTGTAGTGTCGGCGCCACACGTCACGCAAAATTCAATGTTGCCATGTAGCATGCGCCCGGAGTAGGGACTCGGCTGAGGGGTAGATGAGGGTGCGCAGGCCCGCTGGGGGTCAGGGATCAAACATGCGAACTGTTGTGTGTGTCGCTATTTCCGCAGCATAAGCCAAAGGTCTACCCTCGGCCGCATGGCGAGTTCAGCCAGGCATGAACTCTACATCTGTGTCTGCCCTGTCTTTACCATTGCCCTACACACACGTGTCCGTCCACCTTCAGAGCAGGACATCACTGTGTCGTCATCAGGCTTGTGGACATGCGCAGACAGGCATGACAATAGTGTGCCGTAGGGGTGCAAGTGATGCAAGCGTGCTGCGCACTCTGGTGAATATGCTCGGGGGAGGGAGAAGCGGCATTGAGGCTATGTAATCCACATTGATGCTGCTCATTTGCAACAAGCAGTACATGTCATGCAGGAATCACAAAGTCACACATATCACACACCAATGAACCAGTGAGCCTGCCAACACATCATGCCGTACCAACTATTGACTCATGTCTCTCTGCACTGTCACAGGTGACCAAGGATATGCACTCTGCGCTTGGATGATGACACCCCTCCGAGCCCCGAACACACAGGCCCAGAGGCAGTACAATGCGGCCCACAAACGCACCAGGGGCATCGTGGAACGCATATTTGGCTTGTTGAAGTCACGTTTCAGGTGCCTGGACGTCACAGGTGGAAGGCTCCTGTACAGCCCAGACATCGTGTGCAAGATGATCGTTGCATGTTGTGTGTTGCACAACATATGTCTACGCAGCAGGGCACCATGGATACATGTGCCAGATGCACCGGACGATGATGATGGGGATGAGGCAGGTGGACCACAGCCCACTGCAGCCGCTGCAGGAATAGCCCGTAGGAACACCATCATTGACAATTTCTTCACATGAGCACGTCACATTGTGGCAGTCCTTGGCAGTATTGGGACAGTACATAATGACCACAGGCAAAGCATGTGCAAATAAATGCCTTCAAAGAACACTATCCCTGAGTGCATGTCTCTCATCTGTACAGGCACATCACTCAGGCAAGTGTGAGTGCGACATGTAATGCTGTCATTTTTGTGATTTGTTCATGTGTGGTGGGTGTGTCACCTCTGTGCAGAGAGGCTGTTTAGGGTGTCACGTGTTCGAACTGCCAGTTCTGTGTGTCGCAGTTAGTAGGGAATCCCACTCTTCGGCGTTTCACATGTGTCCAGATTCATTCCATTTTGGCTGCCATTTGTGTCCTGCAGGTGACAACAGGGCTCCTTTTGGGCTCAGATATGTACCACCATGATGCAGGGATGCCCCCTGTGACTCAGGTCCCACAACATGGGCAACATGTATGTAAGCGGGAGTCACTGCCCCTACATTCGTCCACGCTTTCGTGATTTGTTGGTAATGGTCATGACACGTCTGTGTGCAGGAGGGGTTGCTTGTCCCTCTGCAATGTGAGGGGGAGATGCGGTTTCACTGTGTGTTACATGCATGTTTCAGCATTTGCGCAGTTTACATGCGGACTGCATGTCAATGTACATTGTGACTGTGGGGAGATGCCTATTTGATGCGGGACGATGCTCATTTGTTCTACGTCACGGATGTGGGGTTGTGCTCGTACATTGTCATCTCACCGTTTTTTTACTCTGCTCTTATTGTGCATTTACACGCATGACGTGTGGGTATTGCAGGCCTCTCACTGGTTATTGCTGATTTTTGTATCACGATTGGCCTCATCGCTACTATTTTCGCGTTCGTGTTTCGCGTTTTTTCTGCGTCGCCTTAGTTTTAACACGTTCATTTGACGCGTTATCTTGTGTCTATCGCATGGTGCTGCCGTGTTGTGAATGCCACGTTAACACAGAGTTGTTTTCCCGCGATGGACTGCGATGTGAAGGGTTGCGTTAAGCTACACTTGCGGTGGTTATCACACGTTCTTGTGAATATGCCCCACGGTGTTCTAATTCTTCTTTAAACCACTTATTGTTATACTTCTGATCCTTCCTTGTTCTCTATTGTGCATCCATCACCCTTCTCTTGTCCTCCACCAAATCTAGAAATTTCTTTCAAACATCAGCTAAGGAACAGGTCAAATTATTCCTATGAGCATAAGCAGTTATCTAACGTTGCAATGGGTTTAAAGAAGCCATCAGCTGTATCCATCTCTATAGCATTGGGATGGTGATTCAAGTGCCTAAACATAGGGACTTCAGAAAAAACAAAATCATAATTCGAAAAATAATACTGGAAATTACCTTGTCTGTATAAAGGGCTCAATATAAGGCTACATGTAATACCATGTGTAAAAGGAATATGGTGATAAGCAATGCCTTCTGCAGCTGATGCAGGTAACTCCGTGAACACATAGCAATCCTTAGCATCCATGGTATCAGTATATTCTAAAAGCAACTTAAAATAAGCATTTGAGGAAAAATCTCCCCTCAATTAATCTACATGTACTGCCTTAAAGTAAAATGTATGCAAACGACTGTCAGTAGGAAATAGGGTTCTAGGAATAGTCTTAGATCTAAGGGGCTGATTACGATGGCGGGCGGACTTGGTCCGCCCACCACCGTAGCGGTGATTGGGACCGGCCATCAGACATGCGGCGGTCCCACCACTGCGATTAGGATGCGTCCGCCATACTGGCGGGCGCATCCTGGGCCTTTAACATTGTGGGCAGTGCTGCTGGCTGCAGCACCGTCCGCAATGTTAAAGGTGCTTGCACCGCATTTCCCTGCACCACGTGGCAGGCACCACGCGGTGCCTGCCACTTGGTGCATAGAAATGGTACCCCCCAGTGCAGCAACCCCCCCCCCACTAGGGGGGCCCGCAATTGGCCATCAAACCCAATCCCCGCCAGCCTTTCCATGGCGGCATCGCCGCCATGGAAAGGCCTCTGCACGAGCACATCCTAATATGGCGGACGGTGCCTGCTAGGCACCGCCACCATATTAGTGGCCCTTTTCCGTCCGCCAGGCAATCAGTGCGATTGCCACCGGCGGAGAAATGGCGGACAGACTTTGCGTCCACCGCGATACCCACCGCCATCCTAATATGGCGGTGGGTAAATCTCATTGTTATGGCGGAACGATCGCCACCGCCAGCCCGGCGGTGGCGATCGTTCGCCATCGTAATGAGCCCCTAAGTTCAGTTGTATTGGGAAGTGTAGGTGAATATAATCCTAAAAGCAAAACAATTAATCCTAAAACAATAGCTATTAACATAGCGCCTAATATGAGCCTATGTCTATTATGATTATTCATTTTGTGATCTCACTAGAATCAGACCGTTGAGTAGAAAATAGCAGCAAACTGATTTCCTCTGTACATTTCTACTTGTGCAAATGGCAAAACCAAGTCCATGAATCATATGATAAATTTATTTACAAAGTCTTCGTGAGTCTTTCCTAACCCTACTCCGTCTTCTTCTAAATTACACCCTTATGCTCCTGCTGCAGCCTCGGGCCTAGGGATTCTTCTTAATTCTTTTTTATAAAAAAGTTCAGTTAATTGCCTCTAATGAAAATAAAGATCAAAGTTCAGTTCAAAAGACCATGCCAGTTGGAACTCGGGTCAGTTCATTCAATGGCAAAAGCAATTCAAACAACGTTCAGCAAAGAACTCAGGTTCACGGAGCTTCAACCGAGAACTCACTACTATCCTCCAAAACACGAGGGGTGGGAGGAGTTCGCAAAGTTGCACTGCGCGGAATTCCACAGAGGTGCATAAAAACTCGGTGGAATTCCGCGGAGTTCCGCTCCGCCCTAGTACTGACAGACGACACAGGTGCAGACAGCATCATGTATTTATTGACCGAGCCCTGATCCTAATAGCAGCAGCCCTGGTATCGGTACACACCACTAACTGGCCTGGAACTGGCAGCAGTCCTTAGTACCCGCAGCAGTACCTTCTACCAAGTGATCTAAATGGTCCACTCCACCCACTCCTCACTGTTGCTGCCATGCTTTTAACCCACCAATGTTCATTTAAGCCTACTTCCTGCTCACCTGTGACAGAGCATGTGCATGCAGCACCCCAGTGAAAGCTGCTGCAGACCCGGGTACTGGCAGAACCCAGCGGATGCGGCTCTCAGGGATGTACTCCTCCTCCCTCCTCTCGCCAGTGGGCTGCTGCTGCTGCTCTCCTTCCTGCTGTTTTGCCGCTGAGAGTGACTCTCCGGTTCTCTCCCTCCTCTCACAAGGCCTGGGAGGGGCCGAGCCATGCTACATCGCTGCTCACAGTACACACCCTCCCGTGCCTGGTGAGGATATCTAATAAACCAAGGCGTTAGCACATGGCCATAGAAATAGGACATGCCTAAAGGGTGAAAGCTGTTGAAATCGAATAAGGACTGAAATCCTTCCTCGCAGCGCATAGAGGTAGAAACTAGGACTTGTGTCTCACTGCGCTATGGCGTCAGGTGCAAGCTTTTCTTTGTGTTTACGTGCTGCAGCGTGACATCACTACAAAACACTATAAGGGCCCGCAGAGGTGCTGCAGGAGAACAGAGAGTCTGTGGTGGAAGGGCCTGGGAGCGGTGAGTGGTACCAGCTGTACCCACATAAATTATATCAGTGGCTGGGTGTGTGGGGCAGGTTCAGGGTGCAGAGAGATTGTGATGTGGCGCTCTAATATATACATATATACCTGTTGCTCCTGACGTACTGAGGGTCCTTTTATCAACTAATAATACTTAAGTTGTGTTATAAGCAAGTGGAGGAATATTGAGGGACTGGGGTGAAGAAAGAGGTGGGGGTGGGAGACGTGTTTGCATCTTACGCTGTTGTGCATTCTTTTACAGAAGGAGGTGTAGTGTGCACCTGTACGTCTCTTTGTGTCCCTTCTCAGGTGTAGTTGCATGGTGGGAGTTTACATGAGGCAGGTTGTGTCAGACCTCACTGCTGAGGGAGACTGCAGAAAAGCTGGCCTTCTTAGTACAGCTTGCTTGTTTAGTCATGTACAAGTCATTTTAAAACAGAATGCAGCTCCAATCTTTAATAATCTCTTCTGGCCCATGACTAGGGGTGTGTGGCGGGGGCAAACTCAGTGGAATCTGAGTTTTTTGCCAAACTGCCCACTCCCAGCGGAGCGCGAAGTTGACAAAACTCCCCAAACTCCGCTGGCGGAGCGGAGTTTACCGCCCACCCCTACAAATCACAAGATCCCCTTTCGCTGTCATTTGCTACATAGTATGTCCATTTTGGGGGAGGGGTACCTCCTACAAGGTACTCTGGCTCTTTTTGATCTCTGGAGCATAGATTGTTCGTCTTCACTGTCACTCAGGCCAGAATCCTCAGTATCCTCTGGGGTAGTATGTGGTACACGTTCTGCAGGCAGGCGCTTGGGGGGGTGATTATGATGGCGATCCGCCCGCCATCTCAACCTGATTTACCCCCGCCATATTATTATGGCGGGGGGTATTGTGGCGGACGCAAAGTGCGTCCGCCGCTTTTCCGCTGATCTCTGGAGCATAGATTGTTCGTCTTCACTGTCACTCAGGCCAGAATCCTCAGTATCCTCTTGGGTAGTATGTGGTACACGTTCTGCAGGCAGGCGCTTGGGGGGGTGATTATGATGGCGATCCACCCGCCATCTCAACCTGATTTACCCCCGCCATTTTATTATGGCGGGGGGTATTGTGGCGGACGCAAAGTGCGTCCGCCGCTTTTCCGCTGGTCGGCAATCGTTCCGATTGCCGGCCGGGCAGAATTGGGCCTCAATATGGTGGCGGTGCCTAGCAGGCACCGCCATCCATATTAGGATGGGTGTGAATCAAGGCCTTTCCATGGCGCAGGGATTCACTTTGGGGGCCCGTTGCGGGCCCTCGAGGGCGTGGGGGGGTGCACTTTGGGGGTACCTATGGTACCCCCCTACATTGCCATGCACAAGGTGGCAGGCACTGCGCGGTGCCTGCCACGTTGTGCATGGCAATGCACAACATGCCTTTTCACCATTGCGGCGGGTGCTACTTACAGCAGCACCCGCCGCAATGTTGGAAATGCGGAATGCGACCGCCAGGGTAGCGGTCGCATCCTAATTAGCGGTGCGGGACCGCCGCAGTCTGGCGCCCCTTAGTCTCTCCCCTCTTGTCTTCTCGGCCAGCCATCTCCAGCTTCCACCCAGTTTGGCACTTCACTAGGCCCTTCATAAGGATCTGAATTTGGCTCAATCACATGTCAAAGGCATAGACTCTCCTGTTTCAACCACAGATGTTGACTCACCAAGACCCCCCTCAGGCCGAAGGCCATTAGAGTAATGGCACCAGACTACCTGCTCTATTTATTTAGAACCTACTATCTGATGTCATTCTTTTCTGTTGTGAACAGAAAAAAAATAATGCCCCACGCCCTGGGAGAAACAAATTCATGTGGTGGGATTTTGCTTCTGAAAAAAAAAAGAAGTTTGGCAGACACAAGCAAAGCAGACACACACTAAGTATATTGTGCCTTCACAGGAGCCGCCATTGCATCCCCTCCTCAAAAGGCACATATATCACCACAGTGCCAGCGATGATCTCTTAATTTGGCTGGTGTCAGTCTGGCTGGAGTGGCAGAGGGGATTAGCTCCACCACCCTGACAGGCAGATTATATTTCTTAAAGATATATAAATATAAAAATACATAGAGGGTCATTACGATGGTGGGCGGACAAAGTCCGCCCGCCACCGTAGTGGTGAATGGGACCGTCCGCCATAGGAGCGGCGGTCCCGCCGCGAGTATTAGGATGCCACCGCCACGGTGGCGGTGGCATCCCCTATTCCCAACATTGTGGCGGGCGGTGTTCACAGCACCGCCCGCCACAATGCTGGGAATGCACGTTGGGCATTGGCATGCACAAGTTGACAGGCACCGCGCGGTGCCTGCCACCTTGTCCATGCCAATGTGCACCCCCCAACATCCTGGGGGCCCGCTATGGGCCCCCAACTGCGAAGATCGCATGCCTTTCCATGGTGGCGTTGCCGCCATGGAAATGCTGCTCACCGACACCATCCTAATATGGATGGCAGTGTCTTGCAGACACCGCCACCATATTATTGCCCTTTTCCGCCCGGTCCCCTGTTGGACCTGCGGAAAACCGGCGGACGGTCTTTCCGTCCGCCGGGCTCCCTCCCGCCATCGTAATGTGGCGGGGGGAAATGGCATGCGGGCAGAGGGAAATGGCGGATGGATCGCCACCGCCATACGGGCAGTGGCGATCCGCCCGTCATCGTAATGACCCCCGTAGTTTTTTCCTTTCTGTCATGAGATTGGAATGAAGCATCACAATGATACTAAGTTGGAGACCTGCTTAAGGGGCCCTATGTAACTAATTCTATTTTAATACGATCATCCATGATCCTATATGGCTAGAGTAATAAAACACTATCACAGTGGGCTACAAATATTCAGTTTTTTACTTTTCTTCTATAATCATTATTTGCAGGTGTTTGTTTAATTCAACTGGACCCGGCTTACAAGTTGCCGATAAAAATGCACCGATTTCTTAAATGAAAGCCCAGGGCAGAAAACATGGTGACCAGATAACATGGAGCACATTGGTAATCCTATCTCTAATTCTGAGGCATTTCTATGACTTTGTGAGTCAGAACGAGCATATAGCTCTAGAAGGGTATTGAAACACTCACGGGTGAGTAGCCGCACTATATAAGTCCCTGATTAATTGATTGATTGAAGAGTAAACGGCTGCAGCTAGCCTTGTAAAGGATTTGATTGTGTATCAGGAGCCACCTCTGTGGTGTCGCATTCTAGTTGTTCGAGCACCACGTCATGACCCGCTATGCCTGGTGGGATAGGCGGGGACTGCGATATGCAATGGGGCGCTGGCAGCAGGGGACATCCCGCTCTCTCTCTCTTGAATAAAGAAGTACTACAACTCCGCTTGGTGATCATGAGCTTCATTTCGAGAAAGGTCCCGACTTTACAAACTGGCGATGAGTCGGACGAACCTCGCGTTTCAGCCGGCAAGGCACTATGAGCGCGTGATGAGCACTGTGCATTCCGCATGTTACAAGGCGCTTCAGCAGCCAAGATCACCGTCACCAAGGTCAGTCAGAGAGGGGGAGCAGCGGAGAAGATGTGGGCAGTTTCGATTCCTACGTGATCCCTCTTCCTTGCGCGGCACTGCGTCTACAGTCGTGTAACCTCCAGCGACCGCTCCCAGCCAGTTTGAAGTACGCGCCCATTCCTCGAGTCGGATAGGGAGCACAACGCCTTGGCGGCCATCTTAGCAACGAGAGATGTCGGCCATCATAGACGCGCGTGTGTGAAGACACACACTCTGCCCATCAGCACTTCAGCAATCTGTGCCAACATTCGGCCACTGCACCTCACGACAGCACGTGTCCACGGCATCTATTCTGCTGGCTATCGACCTCCATGCTAGCCCTGCGGCGTGTCCTGAGCACATAATTCTGCGGGGACACGCACACTGCTTCTATCTCCGTGACCAGCATTCCGGTGGGCACTGGGACTGGCTATAAAGCATTCCCTTCTCACGGGAGCAGTTTCCACTTATCAAAAGCTGCCTGTCAGTCACAATGTGCGCACAAACATTCTCACTGACAAACCCAGTTCCCTTCCTCCCGAAGCCAGGGGAGCCGCCCATGAAGTGGGCCGACTGGAAGTGTTACTTCCTCAACTACTTGTCTGCCCTGGAGGATGAGGGGGAGGAGGAGTTCTCCAGTAAACGCAGGAAGAAAATTCTATTGCACAATCTGGGCCCGGAAGGGTTGAGAGCCTACGAGGGCATGGTAAAAAAACAAGAGGCACGGATGACGCGGATGTATTCCAGCATGCCTTAGACGATTTAGACAGCCATTATCAACCAGTCATTTGCACTGCCATAGACAGATACAATTTCTTTCAGCGGAAACAGAGTGACACGGAAACAGTGGAAGACTATGTAGCAGCGCTAAAAAAAACTGGCAGTGAATTGCAAATTTGGCAATCTTCATGACGAATTTGTGCGAGATCAGATTATAATACACACAGTGAACACTAGTGTACAGGAGAAATTGTGGGTTTGTGGGGAGGCACCCCTGAGTGAAATCATAGCGATCGTCAAGAAGGCAGAACTGTCCAAAAGGTGTGCAGTAGCAGCTAAGAAGGAGAATGACAGCAGACCCACCGTGTGCAAAGTCAGCGACAAGCAAGTCTCCAGTGACAAGCCTAACCCCAGTGCAGGGCACAAGCATAGTAGGAGGCCCGCAAATAAGTATACCAGGCCCATCAGACATACTGGCAAAAAAAAAGGTTGTTGCTACAGATGTGGTAGTCAGTCTCACATGCAAATGATAGGAGATGCCCTGCCTTCCATGTAAAATGCTCATTTTGTGGGGTGGTGGGACACTTTGGTAAAGTCTGCAGACGGAAACCCACCAACGCCACAGTCAAATGTGTCCTGTATGAATCAGAAGTAGAAGATGGGGAGGGTGATGTTGGCGATGATTGTATTCTATGCATTGAGGACATGTCATGGGCATTGATTGTAATAGCCGGAAAAAGCCCTCCTGTATGTTGAACATCGGGGTGTACAGATTTCTATGGTAGCGGACTCAGGGTCCCCGTACACTATAATCCAAAGGGATATCTGGGAAAGGGACTTTGCCAACACCGTAGGGAGTCCCCTACACCCCACCGATGTACATCCAGTCACCTTCACGGGAGAAAAAATCCCCATGGTTGGGTTCAGACAACTCAGGTTTGAATTCAAGGGGAGGGAGACCACTGGCAAATTGTACGTTGCAGAAAAAGGGTCTTCTGTCCTTGGATGGGCTGACCAAGGAGCGTTAGGCATCCAACTCAACTCCAGCGGAGAAACACAAGTACTCACGACGGATAACCCACCCCTGTCTGAAGGATCCACATTGCAAGACGAATTTCCTGAGGTCTTTGGCGGAGCCATAGGGAAACTTTCAAAGTTCACGCACAAGATACTGCTAAAAGATGGCGCCGTACCAGTCAGCCATAAAGTTCGGAATATTCCCTTCAACTGTAGGGAAGCAGTGCAGCTTGAATTAAAGCGTTTGGAAGACAACAGCATCATAGAGCCTATCGAGAGCGCAGAATGGTTGGCGCCCTTGGTCGTAGCACGGAAACCAAGTGGGAAGGTGCGTCTCTGCATAGACCTCAGAGAATTAAACAAGAACATAATAGTGGATAAATTCCCGCTGCCAAGAATCAACGAACTGTTGGCCCAGACCAAGGGTGTCAAGTGGTTCTCCACGATAGACCTCACAGCAGCGTATCATCAAATATCACTTCACCCCTCATGCAGGAAGCTGACCTCCTTCATCACTCCATTCGGCTGCTACAGATTTTGGCGAATGCCATTTGGCCTGGCGTCCGCCGCTGCCGTATTTCAAAAACTGATGCACAGGTTATTCAAGGATCTCAGCGGCGTCTTATACTTTCAAGATGATATACTCGTCATGGGGAAGACCAAAGCGGAGCACGACGACAAACTGAGAACAGTATTACGGAAATTGTCAGCAAACGGTCTCACGGCAGAACTGGAGAAATGCAAATTTGGTCTACACACCGTTCCATATTTAGGGCACGAGATCAGCGACAAAGGGATTTCTCCAAAGAAGGCGAACGTTGAGGCCATCATGTCTGCACCCAAGCCACGTAACAAGGATGAGGTCCACTCATTTCTGGGGTTAGCAGAATTTTACAGCAAGTTTGTCAGGAATTTCGCCTCTAAAACGCACAACATGCGCCAAATATTGAAGAAGAAAAATATTTTCAGTTGGTCGTTGGAGTCTGACAAGGAATTTGAGACCATCAAGAAGGACACTTGGATGCCATTCCCCTGCAAGGTTTCGACAACTCCCCTCCCAGCATATTGACAACGGATGCCAGCGAGAAGGGTTTAGGGGCTGTCCTGTCCCAACGTTCCATGGACGGCACGGAAACCACCATAGGTTTTGCCTCATGTTCCCTCGCACCTAACGAGGAGAAGTTCAGCGTCATCGAAAAAGAAATGCTGGCATCCATTTGGGCCATGGAAAAATTTCGTCAGTACCTATGGGGTTCCCGGTTTACGCTCAGAGCGGACCACAAACCGTTGATTAAAGTCCTCACTTCCAGTGGTCATGCCACAGCTACTCCACGCATCGCCAAGATGACACTCAGACTATTGGATTTTGTCTATGACGTAGAATACCTGCCAGGAAATAAGAACAAGGTGGCGGATTATCTTAGCCGTTCTGCTGCCATGGAGGGGGCACCAACCCACGGTGAGTGGGACGAGTACAACGTAGCATTCACAACAGACCAAGAGGACATTATCAGTGCACAGGATTGGGAGACAGCCTACGACAAGGATGCTGAACTTTCGCATGTGAAAATGTGTGTTACACAAGGATGGCCCGAGAAGAGGCACATGAGAGACGACCTCAGAAAATATTGGGAGGTACGTGATGAACTGTCCATCAGCGATGACACCATCTTTTTGCTAAGAGGAGACAAAGTAGTCCCCCCGAGAGCGTTAGTGGACCGCATCCTCAGCATAACGCACGAAGGACACCTGGGAATCGTGAAGTTAAAGAGGAGAGTTAAACAGTCGTACTGGTGGCCTGCCATTGACACCTCCGTGGACAAGTATGTCAGAGCGTGTGAGCATTGCGCCAATGCAGACAAATCACTGACCATGTTACGGCCCCCTATGGGTGAGTTCACCACGCCCAACAACCCCTGGGAGGAGTTGTCGATCGACATTTTGGGCCCTGTACTGGACTCTTGGGGGATACCCAAGTATGTTATCGTCCTGGTCGACAGATACTCCAAGTGGCCGGAGGTAGAAGTCTGCGAGAAGGTGGACACAGATGCTGTCATTTCTTTTCTCACCAACACATTCTTAAGGGAAGGCATTCCGAAAGTTATTACGTGTGACAATGGTCCCCAGTTTACTTCGGAGAAGTGGGCGGCTTTCCTCAGGAGGAACGGAGTCCTGGCAAAACACACGCCAGTGTATCACCCCGCAGGTAATGGCCTAGCGGAACGGTTAAACCGAGTAATTATGGGTTCCGTTCAAGCGGCCATCAGCGCGGGCAAGAGCTGGGAAACGGAAATCAAGAACACGGTGTGGGCATATCGCATAACACCCACCCTAACAGGATTCAGCCCTTTCAAGGCCCTCAGAGGCAGGGAACCGTTCACCAGAGACAACCACGTTTGGATGAACCTGCAATTACAAAGCAAATGGTCACCAGCGGTGGTCAGAAGCAATATAGAAAAAGCACAGAAAATTTACAAAGCCAACTACGATAGGAGGCATAGAGTGCAAGAGGTCTCCTTAGCTATGGGAGATTGGGTCCGGGTAAAACTGGGCAGCCTGGGGAAGAAAGGCGACAGCAAGTTCAGCAAACCACTACAAGTCAGAGAACTTTACGCACGCTCCGCCTTGCTGAGCGATGGCAAGGTGTGGTCGCAAAGCAGAATGGCCAAATGCAACAAAGTCATCAGATGGAACAAGGACAGCGCTACCACTAGCATGGGATATAATGGAGGGGAGTCGGACAACGAAGAAGGGATTTCACCTCAGGCATACAGAGGAACAACAAGATGAGGGAGACAGGGGGTGATGCAGGTACCATGGCAGAAAGGAATAACTCTGACTCCACACAGCACACTCCACCTCAGGCAACCAATGACACAGGCAACCCAGACATCACGCAAGGGGCTTCCTCCTCACACGACAGGAGCCTGGAGGGGAGCACGATGCAGAGCAGTTCCCGCTCAGGGGAAGCACATGAACCACAGGTCCCTCTCACGCGCACCTGCACTGGCAGGGCAGTGGTGTTACCCAAGAAATACAGCGAGTACGATATGTAATCCACCACCTTCTACACTCATCCCTTCTCACCTCCTTGCAATCATTTCAGCTATCTCTTTCTCTCTCTCTCTCTCTCACTCTCCCCCGCCCAGCATTAGGCCGGTTATAAATAGTAGTCACATTGTTGTTCTTCCGCGGCTCCTCCAGGAGGCGCCACCTCGCTTATCCAGTGTGTAGACTTATAGTTCAGCGAACCCATTGCCCATGAAGTGTGCAGATGTATTGTTCGGTTAGTTCATGTATTGTTGTTAAGGGGGAAGATGTGTGGTGTCGCATTCTAGTTGTTCGAGCACCACGTCATGACCCGCTATGCCTGGTGGGATAGGCGGGGACTGCGATATGCAATGGGGCGCTGGCAGCAGGGGATATCCCGCTCTCTCTCTCTTGAATAAAGAAGTACTACAACTCCACTTGATGATCATGAGCTTCATTTCGAGGAAGGTCCCGACTTTACAACCTCTTCAGATAAACTTAAATCAGCATGAGAATTTATGGAGTAGCTGGGTGACAAATGTTTTCACTCCTTGTTTGCAGATATACCTGGTGGTAAGTACCTGTACAAATCTGTGCTAGACATAATGAACACATTACTTACCAGAAATCTTCATTTCCCCGATTAAAATCCTCATCGTCCCAGTCATTACTGAACTGAGGCATTCTGCCCCCTACAGACACTTAAACATACTTCCGGGATCGTGATCCCGTTTTAAACTAGTCCTCTTTCTATCTCCATGAAGCAGAGAAGACTGTCTGTCCCCCCACCTCACCTTTCACACAAGGAAACAACAGAGGTGAAAGTTTGGGAGGGGTGGAGGGATCTGAACTGGGGCGAAGAGGAGGGGTAATGGTACCGAACTTTGGTTCTTTAGCCAGTGGGCAAGAAAATAATGAAGTTTCTTGGCAAGTGTCTCGGCTACATGCATAACTGTCAGCTACATAGAACATAATTTCTGCTATTTAACTAGCAACTTGGGTAAAAAGTGCAAAAGTCCTGTAAATCGTGCATAGAGTAAATAGAGTAAATAGTAAAGTGTCATTGCTATTTATACTGCTGCCAGCCAAACATTGCACAATCTCTACCATTTAGCTAGCAGGCAGGAAATAATGACATTTCTTTGCTATTTGCACAGCTGCTGGCCGAATAGTGCATAATCTCTGTTATTTAGTCAGCGGTCAGGTAAATAGTGAAACTTGTTTGCTATTTGCCCAGCCACCATTCAAGCTGCACATAATGTCTGCTATTCAACCAGCAGCTCGGTAACCAGTAAAGTTTTTTGGCTATTTCCTTGGCCACTGTCCAAGTCATGCATATGTCTGCTGTTTAGTCAGTAGCCGAGTAACTAGGGAAGTTTCCCTGTTATTTGCACATCTGCAGGAGAAACACTACATATCTCTTTATGGTTAGGCAGTGGCTGCGTAAATAGTGACATTTCTTTCCTACTTGCACGGCAGCAGGTGAAAAACAATGCTTCAGCTCTACTATTCAACCAGCAGACAGGTAAATGATTAAATGTATTTGCTTTTTGATATCTCTTAGTTAACTTGTTGGTGGGTAAATATCAGAGAAAATTCTACTTACCGTGAGAGCAGCTAAATAACTGCCGCCGTGTTAAAAAGCTTGGACTGGCCCAATGCGTCACTCATGACATAGGCCGCGTTACAGCGACTTGGCGACCAATACATTTGTCAATACTCTGGACGCCTCCAGGCACATGTTTAGAAAATAAACTGCAGCAGGAGAGCCTGGTGGGCAGTGTGCTGGCTCACTGTCCCTGCTGAGATGGAAAGCAGGCATCCGCCCTGGTCATCGTTCTTGGCTCATCTCCTCCGAGAAGTCTGAGAGGTGCCAGAATAAAGTCTACGAGAGCAACAAACAGGCACCCAATCTACGCGCCACACAGGCGATGAATCACCAGGGCTGTTTAGTTTTATTAATTTATTCGTCGCTTCGGTGCCACTATGAGGCCGGCTTAAGCTTGTGCTGTTAACCGGTGTTATTGTTTAAGGAAGGAAGGGCTGAGGCCTGCAAATCCGAGCAACTGATGTCCAGCCATGTTACATCTTAAAGCAACAAACATGATGTCCAGACATGTTACATTTTAGGGCAACAAACATGAAGCAATGTCTAACCTACATTGGATCAGAGATAGTGTCTCACAACTGCTTGTGTTTGGTGAACCAAGGGAAAAAAACATTTGTAAAGAAAAAAGTAGCTGCGTGAATGAGAAACAACTGTACTTCCAAAGGGAGTAAATTTCTCAAAACGTGAACGTTTTGTTTTCAGGAGACTTCATCATCACGCACAAGACTGTGAAAAGGAGTTTCATGTTACTGTGCAAGCCTATCAGTTCCTTACTGCTTCCTTATCTCACCACTCCGCCATCACTCCTGAGTGAGTGAGTTAATTGTCGCTTCAACCCCAAATAGCCGAGGTTTTTTTCCATAAGAAGCAGGTGAATTGCCTTTAACATGTTACTACTAAATTAACCTGGCCAATAAAGAGTCCTCAGCCTCTTGCACTATATTTACATTTTTAGATTCGGCGTTAGCCAAGACCTTTTGACTGTACCAACATTTTATGCATAATAAAGTTACTTATAGGGAGTACCGGACAGCCTTCTTCATCCATTGCCAAGGCTGCCCAGGGGGGCCACGTAGGGGACCCTCCAAAAGGGCGGCCGCCTTAGTGCCACAGGAAGGCACAGAAGTCTGCTCACTAGGCTCCCTGGGCTAGGGACCAGGGGGTCTGCTGGCCGCGTCACTTCCGGCCGTGGGAGGGGGACAGGGGTACAAAAGCCTTCCCCCGCCCACTGTACGGTCTCTTGACCGCTACCCGTCTCGCTGTTTCCCACGCCGCACTGCGAGTCCGCGCCCGACCCAACCCTCCGGTGAGTGCATCTCTACCCCCCTACCCCCCCCCCCTACTGGCTTGAGCGGCCGGTATCGGCCATCGCCCATGCTTGGTTCGTTTCAGGAGGGGTGGGGAACAGCTCACAGAGCGTTTTTCGGTGATAATTTGCACCGGAAAGCTGCGTGGTTCGGAGACGGTGTCGGGCAAACGGATGCGTGCCTGGAACATCTAAGTCCAGCAGCAGCCTCCCCTTCCCGCCGGCTGCCCTGGACGCAGTTTGGGTTTGGGGAGAGTGCAGCGGCGGTGCAGGCAGAGATAAACTCAGGCGAAGAGAGGGCGCTCGCACCAGCCATTAGGTTCGCGGCGGCACTTTCCAGAAGATGTGGGGGCCTCTGGTGGGGGGGCAAGTGGTGGGACAGCGCAATCTGCGGGAGCTAGTGATGCGGGTCAGGTCCCTCGCAGGCCTTAATGGGACCCGCAAGCCCTTTGGGGCGCAGGCTCCTCACTGGCAGGATCGGCGCGGCGGCTGCACCCCCCCCCCCTCCTAGCCAGAACTACCCCGTCCTCACCTGCTGTGACGGGGCCGGGGGGAGTCTAGGCCCCTGGGGTGGTTTCTCTCCCGACTCAGACATTGTTGGGTGTCTGGGTTCCCTTGCCCCTAGGGGTCGAGGTGTGGATCCTCAGTGCGACGTCGGGTGCACCGCGGGAGGAGTGTTGGCAGCGGGTGGCCCTGTGTGCTTTTTGGGGCAGTGGATCTGTCCCCTGCCACAGCCATGCGGCTGTTGCATGGGCCGCGTAGCAGCGGCATTGTGGCTCAGGGCGGGCGATACAGGGGTGGTCGCAACTCAGGCTTCCTGTTTCGGGTTCCCCCCCTGATCGCGTTTGGGACCTGTACAGTGGCTGTGGGTCGGGTCGTAGGCAGCGGCGTGTTGGGGGTGGGTTCAGAGCGTCGCGCTGGGTGGTTGGGAGGCGGAGGCGATGGCTTTCTGGGGTGGGTCAAACCCGTACCCCCCCGCCATTCCTCCGTTGTGAGATGGTTCCTCTCACCCAGTGGTCGCAGTCCGATGGGCTCTATTGAAGGACAGATGGCCAACGGCAGACGACTTCGAGGCGAGTGACCCGTTTTGGAGTAGGGTGGGAGGCGGACGGCACTTGCTCTCCCGCGCAAGAAGGATGAGGGTGTTCGCCGGTGGCATACCTTGGCTGGCAAGGGCTGCGTGCGTTTGCCGGGGGCCGGTTGCTCCGCCCCTGGCTTCTGGTCTAGGCGGCCGGCTGCCCCGTTGCTGCCGGACAGGCCGGGCTGGCGCGTGTTGTCAGATCGAGCCCATCGATGGCCCGCTGTGGCTGGCCACAGCAAACAAACTCGGTGGCATGGCACAGGCTCGCGGCCGTCTACACACATCGGCAATTTGAGATGAAATGTTGCCCTGGTGGCAAGTATTCATGGTCAAGGGAGCAGGGTCCGTGCCTCGGCGTCTTGGGTTTCGGGGCGGGTCTCTGTCTCCCCTTACCTACCAGGAACCGGCGCGGTGTGGCGGGTGCTCAGCCAGCGTTCATTGTCTATGAACCGCGCAGTCGCTGAGTCACTGACGCCGGTTACCAGGTTTCGGCACCAGGGGCTTGATCCCGATCTTGGTACAAACCTCGGATGCGGCAGCTGCCACGGGGAGTGTGATTAGCTCCGGGCCGGCTCGCATTTCGGTGCTCGCGGCTCAGCGAGTCAGTCTACCGGCTAGCCTTTCAAGGTCCTGGGGTCGAAGGTGCAGTTGCCTTAAACGTGCCGCATATGCTCCACACGGATCCGGCCCGAGTTTCTCGGATGGGGGGATCACCCTTGACTTAACGCAATTCGCACCGGGGTTTGCGGGCGCGGCCGTGTGGGCACGGTGCTGGCCCATGTTCGGGCTGCGTCCACTGCCAGTCTGACGTTTCGGGTCCAAAGTTTACGTCCTGTACAAATGTAGGTGCTGCCCATGCATTCGCTCCAAGTCTCGCGAGGCGTACCGGAGAAGGAGTCTCTATAGCTATAGCAAATGCAGTGATGTTTCAGGCGTGTTCCCACAGGTTGGGTCTATCTGCACATTCGCGGGCAGTTTTGAGTGCGGGGCGCGCATGCCTCTAATGCAGGGGCTCGGAGCTTGCTTTGGGTTAATACTAAAAATGTCGGCGTGGTCTATGTTAATATGGCAGCTTACTTCGGATCGCAGGGTTCGGCCCCTTTTGCAGTACAGGTTTGTGGCACCCGTCCCCCTGTGATGGAATTTTGCCCCACCCACCCCCGCCTTATTACCGGGGCAGTGCCCATTTGGCCAGTGTCCCCTGCCTCCGGGTGCCGAAGGGGCATGCCTACCAGGCGCCAAGGGTGAATAATTTAAGAGGAATCACGGGGGGGGGACAGTTGGAGTAGCCTGTCCGTTGCCCAGGATGTGTAGCAAACGCTGCTGTGAGCTAGATTTTGGGGGTCACTGGTTAGTTCTGGTGCGTGAATGGTCGAGCATGGACATGGGATGTACTTATTTATGCTGTCCTCGAACGAAAGTGTGAGGAGGGGAGCAGAGGCGCACAAGCGATCGCGTCTTGGGGTTTGGTCCTGCCCGGGGAGACACGGCCACAGCGTGCTGGGGGCCATTCGGTCGGTTAGGTTGCATATTTGAGTTGAGCATGGACGCTGGATTTCATTTATTCACGTGTCTATCGGGGGATGGAGCACTGCAGGTTGGGTTTGAGCAGTTCAGTAGGTCTTTTGTTTGTGGGTTACTCGTTTGGTGATGCCTCCCATAGAGTTGTCTCCACTGGCTTGGGGTGGACTCGCCGGTTGCTGGATGGTCTCTATGTGACAAGGGGTACACAGGATGGATAGCCTGTTATGGGGAGGCGTGCGCTGGTTGAGCGGGGCGCCATGCCCGCTGACACACACACTGAGCCGGGATGCTCACGCGGTGGGCAAGTGAATTGCCATGTGTGCGGCCTCTTGTCCACAGCTGGAAACGGTGCTCAGTTGGGCAATTGCGACGACCAGGGAAACCCGGGCATGACACAAATCGGCGTCTCGGTGGGCTCCTGCACTCGATTGGGGGTCATGCCGTTCCCTCATGTTTCTTACGCGCCAGCTGCTTACACGGTCCCAATGCTGCGGTGGTCACGTGGGCAGTGGTACAACATCTGTATAGAAAGGGGAATACATAGATATGGAGCGGACCATATTCTGAATATGCGTTCCAGTTGATTCACGCAGTCCATAGTACTGTGGTGCCATAAAGGTTTAGGCCACCGCGAGGCACCGCTGCACTGTTCCTCATTTCACCAGTTTCATGTTTCCAGCACGAATAGTACTGCCATTTTGGGCACACCGGTGTTGGGATGTTTGTGGACTTGGGTTCTCGCAGTGACTACAGCGAGATAGGTACGGTAACGGGGATGAGGTAGTCTGTAATGTCTGCATGTACAGGCATTGGCTGGAGGTGTCGTGCGATTCATTTGTGGGCTTAGCTGTGCAGGCTACCCTGCGCCCGGGTTTTAACAGACTAGGACACGCTGTAGCTCAGAGGCACAGACTTTTGCGTTGGGTGTCCACGATCCTCCTCAGCGAGGCGCCTAGGTGCTGGCGGCGCCAGTCAGTTCATCTTTCGGAAAAGTTGCATGAGGACAAATTTGCGATGCTGTGTAAGGAAGAGCCTTGTTGATGTTGATCTTTCACAAAGAAGAGCCTTTTGGGGTGCCATATGCACTAGGCTTCCTGGTGCACTGTCAAACGTTACTGTAAAATAGAGGAGAAATATGGGAAGGGGTGTTAACCTCCTTTGTCTATGCAGTCTCAGCGAGAGGGGACAATGTGCGATTAGTTGATACAGCTTGTTTTAAGTCTCGGCTTGGTATTTGTTACTGACTCATCTTTCGGTTAGAAGGGATGAGTTGACAACATGGGATACACTTACTCCTCTATGACACAGTCATAGAGGAGAATCTGGCTAAAGAGCGTAAGCCGGGCAGAGGGTGTTTGTTAGTGGATTAAGACAGGTGGGAGGTATTCGGGACAGCCGTGGGAGTTTGCCGCCACGTCTTTGTGCCAGCTTCGGGCGTGTGGGCAAAGCTTTGGTCTATCATCTTTGTCAAGTTGACCACTGACAGACTAGTAGCAGCTGGCAGGAAATGTCAATCCACCAATACCACTAGGGCTTTCATTACTGACTTTTGTGAATGTAAGGGATACCCATAAGCAATAAATGTGAATTTCATGGGGGGATGATTTGGTGTCACTTAAGCCAGCTGCTAGCAAGTTTGAAGGTCCTAGATTGAGGGGCCTTTGCACATGTCCTTTGCCTCCAATTTAGATAAACACTCATGGGCAGGGCACGGCCCATGCGGTAGTCAGCATGGTAAGTAGAGACAAGCCTAGGGAAAGCCAGCTCCTCTTGGGCCTGCAAAATACAGCCCAACTCTAGCCTTGCTATAGGGGCAAGGCGAGGGCGGATTATATCCATGAAGGCAATGACAGAAGAGGGTGGACTATGCAGCACCCTTTTCACAGGGTGGGCTCAGCTTTGCAGGCTTATAGTTTATTTAATCCATACTTCGCTTAATTCGGAAGGGACGATTGGCCATTTTCTGACATGCCCTTGTCCATTATTTGTTCCCGCTCCCTCAGAGCCGGGTGTATCAGATTGTACCCTTCCCTAGAAGCACTGCGCCAAGCTGTCATGTTCTGCCGCAGAACTGTGCTTAAGCAATTTGTCACAAATTTGAATACTAGTACATTTCCTAATGTGTTCTGGCATTTGGCATAGAGTGCGAGGTGTATTCCTCAGGTCAAGATCCTTTCCTAACAAGATAGCTCCCTGAGGCATGTGCCGGCTGCAAACCCCATCTGTAATGTTCAGTGCATAAGTAGCAAGCTCTTTCTTTCACTCTTTGGGTGTGATAAAATTAGTAACAGGAAGTGCATTACAATTAACAGCTTTTAGTAAGCATCAAAAAAAAAAAAAAAATAATAATAATAATAATTACGTTTGTACTGGGTGGACTATGCACAGTTATTAGTGTTATGATTCCTCGAGACCGGCACAACATCACATAGATTGTGCATTTGGAGATATCTTCCAGTTCACTGGATCCCCTCAAGCCAACAAGCCTAAAGTAAGCGGAGGATGCCCGATTGATTTGTTAGACCGGTTATTAGTTTTAGTAAACGTCCCTTATACGTGGATAGTCAATGCTGGGGTAGATGCACCAGGATGGGCATGATTCTACTTGGGTTGTCCCTAAGTTTTGGGGTCAAACTAGGTTGGAGCACTAAGTCTACAGTCCTTAGGAAACATCCAGCATTACTTTAACCAAAGTAAGGGCAGTTAGCGATTAAGTATCAGCGAGTGGGTAACATACACCGGCTAACCAGCGACACCGTGCCCCGGGGGCGCGCGCGCTTCACATAAAAACAGTGCGGCAACCAGAAGAGTGCCAAGTGGCATAACCAATAAATAGGAAGATGTGTGTCTCTGGCTTTACAGCTGTGTGGAGCCAGTCTCATTTAGAGGTACGCCCAGGTGATAGTTGGGTGCTTCTAAGGTTCGCATGACCAATGCGGTTTGTGGGATCTCTCGGCGATCCATTGAAAGTGTACTGCAGGAAACGGGGAATCTGGGATTCCGTCACTTTTGCGAGTCTAAGCACACAGGGTCAGAGATGGTTAGCAGGTACTGGCATCTGTGACCCAATGGCAGGGAAGCAAGTAAGGTGGACTGTGAAGTGGTCAACATATGAAAGGGTGAGTGGTTGCCAGCGGCGGGCATAAGACATTAGGGTCGAACCAGATTTCAATCCAGCAAGGTGTTCTCCAGGATTCGCACTCAAAGGGGTCTGGGCTATTGTCTGGTCAACAGGGTGAAGTAAGTGCACCCGGTAGGTGACCTGTTGCGACAGCAAGCTCATCAGCCCCGCACGGTCAGCGATATTAGCCACAGAGGGAGCTGGGTCTTGGTCATCAGGCATGCTAAAGTCCACAGGGAGTTTAAATGGGATGGGGGCACCTGTCCAGAAGGGGCATGCTGGCCTCCGGTCCAGTAAGGGCTTGGACCTGTTTTGCGGGACCAAAGACAGTCTAAACTGATCAGGCAGGAGAAGGGAGAGTAGTCACGTTACAGGGGCTGGGGGACGCTAGGCATTGCCCTTTGCTCTTGGGCAAGGGTTATTTGGCCCTCCACCCGGGGATTGCGGGGTACTTCCCGGTGCATGAGGACGGGTCTCCGGACAAAGTTCCAAGTAGACCACAGCATGCAGGCATGTTTGCAATTGTCAGGACAGACAGGGGGAGACAAGAGATTCAGCAGCCACTCATTCTGGATTGGGGCGGCAACCTCTGCCTTCCTATTAGGGATGCTGCCAGAGCGAATTAAGCAGGTAGGGCACTGGGAGTCGCAATGCTACTAACGATATATAAGGCCTGGAGCGGAAGGATATGGCGAGAGGACTCTTAGGTCCTTGTTGCAACCGACAGGTGTTTCAAGGTGTACGGTTTTGCCCCGGATTGCCAAATGATGTTGCAGTGATGTGGTTTTGTTGTGCAATTTGTTGTGCAATCGCTGAGATAGGAAAGTGGCGTCATGGCTCCTCCGCCACAGAGTTAACGTGGCTGGGTTACCCGGGTATGTGCTGGAACGAGCTGATAAGGAAGCCGCAGCAGAGACTTGGGGGAGGGATCGGTCTACCCCATTTCTGGTCATACATGGGGGAGGGAAGGACCTGACGACTCTGGGGAGGAGAGTACTGCTCCAATACATGAGGGACATCATGTGGCAGTTGAGTATTCAGCTTGGGGCATGTGAACTGTGGTGGTCTTAAACTTTACCTCGCCCAGTTTGGCAAGGAGCCCGATCTGGAGACGCCATTGAGATATCACGTAGGAGAGGGAACAGCGCCATGCATAAATGCACGGAACAAAGGGGATTTGGCTTCATCTGGCATGGTTTACTTCAGGCCAAGTCTACTGGATGCTGGGAAGTGGATGAGGTTCACTTCTCAAGGGTAGGCAAGGACTTAATTTTGCTGAACCTTGGAGAGGCCTGGGAAGCAACAGGATGTAGGTAGGAATATCTGCCTTGGTGGGGGCCCTGGTGGTGACGGTGGCCACCCCCAGAGCTGTGGAGGAGTTACAGGGCGATCCAGAGTCTGCAAGGTACAGAAGGGTACTATATTGCAGCAGCACAACAAGGGTGCTAAGCCAAGGATACCCAGGGATGTTTTAGCGGGTCCCCTGGAAGAACTACGGCGCCTCGTTAGCCCTTCGGGCGGTTGTGGGTCTGAGCAACCGGGGGCTGCCTGGAACGCTCCGCCCACCGGTCGGGGGCGTGAGTAAGGGAGTGGACTGGCGGTTCACTGATGGGAGAGGTGGCCTCTCCCAATAATTGGTAACCACCGGTTGGCGACGGCCACGGTGCAAGTTGGCTCATCAGACGGGCAGGCGGCATAGGGGCTGGCCTGCCCTGGGATCGCCCGTAAGATAACCCACCCTGTTGGCATATTGGTTATGCAAATAAACCTGCAGCAAATTTCTCCACTAAAAAGGTGTTGTGTGGTTTATTTATGTATGTTGCTGTATGAGAACTGAGTGTTGCCGATATTGGCACTATGCCAAGGCTGCCCAGGGGGGCCACGTAGGGGACCCTCCAAAAGGGCGGCCGCCTTAGTGCCACAGGAAGGCACAGAAGTCTGCTCACTAGGCTCCCTGGGCTAGGGACCAGGGGGTCTGCTGGCCGCGTCACTTCCGGCCGTGGGAGGGGGACAGGGGTACAAAAGCCTTCTTCCGCCCACTGTACGGTCTCTTGACCGCTACCCGTCTCGCTGTTTCCCACCCTACCGCTTATCCTGCGGACGGACAAGGGGTAGTACGGGGAGGGGAAGAATCTAACTTATTGTTTTGTGTTTCAGGAGGAGTTACAGGGCGATCCAGAGTCTGCAAGGTACAGAAGGGTACTATATTGCAGCAGCACAACAAGGGTGCTAAGCCAAGGATACCCAGGGATGTTTTAGCGGGTCCCCTGGAAGAACTACGGCGCCCCGTTAGCCCTTCGGGCGGTTGTGGGTCTGAGCAACCGGGGGCTGCCTGGAACGCTCCGCCCACCGGTCGGGGGGCGTGAGTAAGGGAGTGGACTGGCGGTCCACTGATGGGAGAGGTGGCCTCTCCCAATAATTGGTAACCACCGGTTGGCGACGGCCACGGTGCAAGTTGGCTCATCAGACGGGCAGGCGGCATAGGGGCTGGCCTGCCCTGGGATCGCCCGTAAGATAACCCACCCTGTTGGCATATTGGTTATGCAAATAAACCTGCAGCAAATTTCTCCACTAAAAAGGTGTTGTGTGGTTTATTTATGTATGTTGCTGTATGAGAACTGAGTGTTGCCGATATTGGCACTATGGTCTGCTGCTGTGTCAGTCACATTTATCTTCCACCCACAAGAGCATGGAGCAGACGGTCAGGCCACTAAAACCAGTGAGCGATGGCATTCTTCTTTTTCACAAGAAGCACATCCGTACACAAACTAAGGGGCTGATTACGGCGGTCCCACCACTGCAATTAGGATGCGACCGCCATACTGGCGGGCGCATCCTGGACCTTTAACATTACGGGCGGTGCTGCTGGCTGCAGCAGCGTCCGCAATGTGAAAGGTGCTTGCACCGCATTTCCCCGCACCTCGTGGCAGGCACCACGTGGTGCCTGCCACTTGGTGCATGGAAATGCAGGGGGGTACCATGGGTACCCCCAGTGCAGCAACACCCTCCCCCCCACGTGGGGGGCCCGCAAAGGGCCCCCAAACCCAATCTCCGGCAGCCTTAAGGCCTCCCAAAACCCACATCCTAATATGGCGCAAGGTGCCTGCTAGGCTAGTGCCACCATATTAGTGGCCCTGCTCCGCCCGCCAGGCAATCGGTGCGATTGCCACAGGCGGAAAAGCGGCGGACGGACTTTGCGTCCACCGCGATACCCACAGCCATCCTAATATGGCGGTGGGAAATTCTCAGTTTGATGGTGGAACGATCGCCACCGCCGGCCCATCGTAATGAGCCCCTAATTCTCTGCAGTGCCTCGGACAACTTGATGCATGTTTTTGGGACCCCAAAAATATTTTTCCTTTTAGCCAATGTTATCTTTTTTTAGGTCTCGCGTGGTGTGGCAGCGCATGCGCTGCTCGCCTCGCGAGATTTATTGCACATGAGTACTTTGTGAAAAGGGCTTGAAGCCCCGCCCCTTATTTCCATTGGCTCGCGTCACCGTTTATGTTAAACGTTGGGCTGCCATTGGAAATAAGGTTTCTAGGGTGCCTCCATTTCGCTTTTTTGCCCGGCCCATCCGGACTGGACGCCTGCATTACGGCTGTCGTGATGAAGTTTCTTATCAGAAGCTTCGTCACGCTGCCTTGCACGCGCCAGTCCGGCTCTCTGATTGGGCCGGACAAAAAAGGAGACATGGCGCCGCGTGTTTATTTTTGCATCTCGCTTTCACTTTAAAGTGAAAGCGCGATGCAAAAATAAACAGCGGATGCCTGGCCAGCGCTTGTTTACTCTCTTCCTCACTCCCGTGTTACGTCAGGGAGCTCTTTGGCCGGCCCCGATTTTGTCTTCCTTTAGAAGCCCGACGGGAGGTTCTCGAGAGGCAGCATCGAGCGAGAGGACGGAGGCCTCCATGGCCCGGTAAGTGGACTCCAATGCCGCATTCCACTTTCTTACAGCACCTCTCCCCCGTCTCAAAATTATCCTTTTTTTTTATCCCATTCCCATCCCATTCCCTCCCGCACGTGCTCTCTGCCTTCTCATCAGTATGGTGTGTGTTTTTCTCTATCCACTGTTGCGGGTTTCGTTTATTGCCCCATAAAGATAGGATATCGATGCTTGTTTTTTCGACAATTAACAAAGGCGAACTATTATCCAGCACTTATGATTGTATAAAGTGTTGTTCAATACATTGTCAATTTTCCAATGGTCGCCAAAATGTTTTAAAGTGAAACCTTATACATATTTCACATATTATGTCACTACTAGTTTAGGTTCCAACGTTTTTTTCACTGTGACACCTTTCACTATTTTTGAAACTATTGTTTGTTGTATAAACGTATTTTGATTCTTAAGCCCTATGTATATATTGTAAGCCTGGGCGTAGTTCGCGAAGTAGCGCTACGCGAAGCTACGCAAAGTGCAGTTCGCACTACGCGAACTACGCGTAGCACTACGCGAACTGCGTAGTGCACTGTTCGCAATGATTGCACAGTGCCGGATGCTTGTCCGCACTGTGCAATCATTGAAAACGGCATCTTGCACAGTGCGAGCTGTCTCTTACTGCCGCTCGAGTAGATTTTTACTCGAGCGGCAGCTTTCTCAACGCGAACTGGTAGTTTCTCATCGCGAGCGGTCGCGAGCATACGCGACCACTCGCAATGAGAAACCTGACCTCCCTGCGTTGAGAATCTCGCCGGGATGTCATTTTGCTTGCTCGCGGTCGCCAACTTGACGTTGAGGACCGCGAGCAAGCAAAAAATGACAGCTGCACTACGCTACGCTACGCGTGTTTGCACTGTGCTACGTGCAATTCGCGTTGTGCGAAGTAGCGCAAACTTCGCAAACTACGCGAGCGTAGCGTAGTGCTTTGCCCAGGGTTAATATATTGTTTACTTCATTTACTTATTATACAAACAAGTTCTTATATTGACTATATCCTCGGTGTCTGTGGCTAGCTTTCTTTTTGACATCAAATTAACCCTGTAAATTGCCACTGTGCAGAATTGCATTAGAAATAATTTTTTAACACTCCACAGGAGCCAATGTTTCCCCACTAACTTACTTAACCAGGCTCCCCGTGAGTAGGGTTCCCTTGTTTTTTGTTCTCAGTCAAGTTAATTAGGGGCACGGGAGGGGCAGCGCGTCTTCGCTGTCACAGGGCTTGAGACCCCCTGAAAGAGACCGAAGGTGTGCTCTTCGTTTTGTTATATTGTCATGGCCCTGAGTGGTGCCTTTTAAATGTGTAATGTTGTCAACAAGGGGCTTTTCTGTCATTGGCAGCCGTGAATATGAATGGGGCCGAGGAGCAGTTAATTGCTCATTACCTGTCCGCTTGTTTTTTAGGTCTCGCCTACGCAGCGCGCATGCGCTGATAGGCAAAAAGACCTTTTGCCATCGATTCGGCTTTTCAGCCTAAAACGTGCACACGTTCCATTGCCTTCAATGGCAACGCGTGCACGTTTGGCGATTCACTTGCGGGAGCGAGCGGCGCCATATGGTAGCAATTATCGCTCCTGGCACCGCTCGCTCCCGCAAGTGAATCGTACAGGGCCCCTCCTGCCGCGCGAGGCGCCCGCGCTTGTTTATTTTCTCCCGAGGGCTCCTGCAATTTATCCCGCAGGCTGGCAAACGGAATCTGCGTGATTAAATGAACAGTACTCTCCCACAGCATGTACCGTTTTGCCATTTTCACTGTCTTCTGCTGAGAAATGGAGAGAGGTTGGAGAGTGCAGTGACGGTAATAGGGAAATGAAGTAAGTAGCAGCTTTTGCAAATCGCCGCAGTAGCGCGGGCTCCTGAAGGTGCGTGTCATTACTTATGAGCAGTTTTACATGCATGCGTTAAACACCGACAACCATCGCAGATGCAAGACCTTTAGGGTAAAGTGAATCGTCTTATTCACAATCATCCTGCTTCTAAGAAACAGCCGCTGCAGCAGACGCTGCCCTGGTGCTCCTCAGCATGTTCTTCTCTCACATCTGCATTTAGAATATAGATACTTATATTTCACTTCATCTGATTGAACAAGAACGCGCTCCTGTGACTTCTAGCCCAGTGATGCATAAGAGCACTTACCTCCTCCCGACTAAGGCCCTCTTTTCAAAGTGACGGTGCTGGCGGGGTGGTAACTCTGCACCCGTTAACACTGGTATAATGCAGGAATCCTTCATCAGATAATGCAGTTACAAGTTAATTCCGACAGAATGGGAGATAACTGTGCATATTCGTTTTTACCAAGCAGAATTTCACTTTTGTGGGGATTATTAATGTTCACGTTTACCAACTACCGTCTGAGCAGCAGGTAAATGTGACCGATGGCATGGGGGCGGGTCCGGGAAGGTTGTCAGAGGTGAGAGAGGAGAGGAAGCTGCTTGGTGGGGAAGCATTACATACCCCCCCGCCCCCCTTCTGCTGGTATGGGGGTCGGGCAGGGGCCAGGGAACAGAGCAAGGCTGCACTTGCATAAACAAGCATTGAATGGAGTAATGATATCTACGACAATTAGCTATTGTGGCGCAACAGCAGGCCTTTTCTGAGGATTAGGCATTTTCTTGAAACTGATGCATCTGCAAATTGTGTGCAGTAAGGGACTCGCTCTCACTGACAGACTCTCACTGACTCGCTCACACTGACAGACTCTCACTGACTCGCTCACACTGACAGACTCTCACTGATTCTCTCTGACTCTCTCTCACTGACTCTCTCTCACTGACACTCTCACTGACTCACTCCCACTGACTCTCTCACTGACAGACTCACTGACAGACTCTCACTGACAGACTCTCACTGACAGACTCTCACAGACAGACTCACTGACAGACTCTCACTGACAGACTCACTGACAGACTCTCTCACTGACAGTCTCTCTCACTGACAGACTCTCTCACTGACAGACTCTCACTGACAGACACTCTCACTGACAGACTCACTCTCACTGACAGACTCACTCTCACTGACAGACTCTCACTGACAGACTCTCTCGCTGACAGACTCTCACTGACAGACTCACTCTCACTGACAGACACTCTCACTGACAGACACTCTCACTGACAGACTCTCACTGAAAGACTCTCACTGACTGACAGACTCTCACTGACAGACTCTCACTGACAGACTCACTCTCACTGACAGACTCACTCTCACTGACAGACTCTCTCACTGACAGACTCTCCCACTCTCTCACTGACTGACTCACTCTCACTGACAGACTCATTGACTCACTCTCACTGGCAGACTCTCACTGGCAGACTCTCACATACACTCACTGACAGATTCTCCCACTCTCTCTCACTAACTGACTGACTCATTCTCACTGACAGACTCTCACTGATTCACTCTCTCACTGACTCACTCTCTCACTTACTCACTCTCTCTCACTGACTGACTGACTCACTCTCTCTCACTGACTGACTCACTCTCTCTCACTGACGGACTCTCACTGACAGACTCTCACTGACTCACTCTCACTGTCAGACTCTCTCACTGACTGACTCTCCTACTCACTCTCACTGACTGACTCCCCCACTCACTCTCACTGACTCACTCTCAATGACTCACTCTCACTGACGCACTCTCACTGACGCACTCTCACTGACTCACTCTCACTGACTCACTCTCACTAACAGACTCTCACTAACAGACTCACTCTCACTTACAGACTCTCCCACTCTCTCTGACTGAATGACTGACTCATTCTCACTGACAGACTCTCACTGACTGACTCTCCCACTCTCTCTCACTGACTGACTCACTCTCACTGACTGACTCACTCACTCTCACTGACAAACTCTCTCACTGACTGACTCTCCCACTCTCTCTCACTGAATGACTGACTCTCACTGACTGACTCTCTCTCACTGACTCTCTCACTGACTGACTCTCTCTCACTGACTGACTGACTCGCGCTAAAAGACTGACTGACTCACTCTCACTGACTATCTCACTGACTCACTCTTTCACTCACTGACTGACTCACTCTCTCACTCTCATTCACTCTCACTGACTGACTCTCTCACTCTTACTGACTTACTGACTCTCACTCTCTCACTAGCTCTCACTCTCACTGATTGACTGACTCTCACTCTCTCACTGACTCTCTCACTCTCTCACTGACTGACTGACTCTCTCACTCACTCTCTCACTGACTGACTCTCTCTCACTGACTCTCACTCACTCTTACTAACTGACTAACTGACTGACTGACTTACCTTCACCCTCCTGTTATTTATGCCCCCCATAACAAAAAAAACCACAACAAGCAACCATTGGGACAGGCAGATACAAGTTGCCAGCATTGAAAGGACAAAAAACTCAAGACATTTTTTTTTTTTAACAACAAATTTTATTTGGTTATTTTGCAATAGGAGGGCAATAGCCCTACCTGTAAAAGAGAAAGGATGTTTTTAGCTCCAATAACCACATTTCTGTCATATAATGACATCTGCCAAACATGCAGACGAAACAATAAAGATATTATTTTTAATACTTTTTTAATATGGTCGTTCAGTTGTACATAATGCATTTTTGGTCATATCTAAGGTAACAAAAATGCTTCTGACACTTCTTTATTATAACTTTTCAGCCTGCTGCAGACTTCTGTACAGCACAGCTTAAAGACATAGGTAAAGTCAATATCTCTGGCTAAACACTTATAAGATCCCAAAGGCGAGACCTATTGGCTATGCCAATGCTTGTTTCATATGTAGGCACCGCCGCCTATAGCGCCTCAGCAGTCGCTTTGTCTCAACGCCTGTGACTTACACTCACAACCGTTCTCTGGACCCCGGGCCCACCTCGCAGCTCTCGAGGCAGGGTATTACATGCTGATGCACTACCACCCAGCTCGCGCACGGGGAGGTGGCATTGTAATGTGTGCTCCTCTGCATACTGAGCACTTGACAGTACAGATCTGTCGGCAATGACTCCGGGTGTGCGTTCTGCTCGGGAGTGCTTTCACCCCAATGGAACTACTGAGAACCAGTATTGTTTCCAACACAGCATTGCAGGTCCGTAATGTTGTAAGTGACTTAACAAAATGATACCGTCTAAGTCGACCCCTGAAGCATGAAGGGCCGAACTGGCCCGGCCTGTATCTCATCTTCGAATTGAGCAGCGAATGTTTAACTCCTGGAGTCACAGGCATGGTTGCCTAGTCACCTGATATTGTGATACACCGAAACGATGATGCGGAGCTACATGGATTCAAACGGATTTAGTGGGAACAAAAGCCAGGGAACTGACTTTGTAAACCTAGAACCTGCGCGTGGATCGTAGATCGCAGATTAGGAAATCCAGTTCGTCAGAACCACGGGGGAGTGTGCGACACGCTCCGTCTGACAGAAAAATTACCACCAGATTACCGGCCAACAGACACCAGTCGATGCGCAGAAAATTATCCAGCCCAGTCACACACCTCAGGAGAGCGGAAGGCGCTATGTCTTTATGCCTTCCCCAAGAATGTGGAATAACCCTCATTGGACACTCCGCTTGGAGACAGTCATCTATACTCAAAAACCTCCTGATCTAAAGAGAGGCCTGCCTCTTCTTTAAGCTAGCCATCTGTTCCTCACTTCCGCAGATAGTGACATGAATTACCTGGACGTGCAGGCGCCCAAGGCACTATATTAGACACGCGAATAGACAGACAGACAGCAGACAGACAGACAGATTGGTACTATTCAAGGGCCATCGGAAAAACACGTTGTCACTAGATTTACACATGGGAAATGCTGCACAGCACTTTTTCTAATTTAGGAAAGAGTATTTTGCATAATATACAGATAAAATGTTGATAAAAATGTTGATAAAATGTTGAAATTCTGTGTACAATGGATCGATCCTCGCATTTTCACATGTGCTGTCATTAAGCTGCGTAATGGTTTATGTGGCGTCTATTGGAATTTCCAATGATTCACCGGATCGGATATTGACCAATCAAAGACTCTTAGTTACGCTTTTGTCCAGTGGCATTGGATGGGATATTGGCCAATCAATGACAATATCCCCTCTTTGGTCCAGTGATTGTTGATGTGGAAGGAAGGAGGTTAGGGCTGTGATTCGGAGTCAGTCCATTTTGGGTCAGAGCCCTGCTTTCCCCTTGACTCATCGTATGACACCCCAAACAATGTCTAGTCTGGCACGCCTCTCATACGTCAGGGTTATTGCCTGATGACTGCTCGCTGCTGTGGCGTAATTCTAAATGATGGGAGCCCACCCCTGCAGAACGTGTTTTTGGGGTTGTGCGTGTGGTGGGGGGGGGGGAGGGGGGGGCGGGCGGGGATGCGATTGCGACTACCATATGTCAGTCACAGATATTCATAACCCTGAGACTGAATGCGGACCCCCTGAAGGGTGTCCACCCCCTTGTACCGAGGGGGCTTCAGGGGCCTGCGATTCGCCCCTGGTTCGCTGTCGTTGCTGGTGGTAAGCACTGTCCTTTCTCAAGCCATACTCCACTTAAGGCTGGGAAAGTTATTCGTCATTTGTGCGTTTTGGGTTATGAGGTCACAAAAAGATAGCTCAGTGTGTCAATGTGCCTGATGCAAACTGTAGTCTGCACCTGTACGTTTACGCCTTGATGGGTCACTCAGCTGTTCAACTTGTGGAACGTCTGTAATAAATATCACAACTGAGTGATAGTAATCCCAGGCGGTTGCAACGCTACGGACCTGCACGTTTGTGGCACGAGGCACACTATAGAAAATACACAACTTGATACAGTTCCAGGCTCATTCTGTGGCTAGGTGCGTGCATCCCACCTTCCACTCACGATCACACCCCTAGAACGGCTACTAGTGCATGCAGCTGTCGCGACAAGGGCTAGTCTATCGTGCCTTCTGTCCAGTGACGGAGGGTTGTTCTGAGCAGATATCTGCTGCATGGAGCACCGTCTTCCACACAGCGCCAGTGCCCGCGCACTCCAGGCTGAAGCAAATGTTATTAAAAATTGCGCTGTTTGGTCTAAGAGTAGATGGTTGTGCCTGTCTTTGGATGCCACACTCCGTGAACTGGCACGTAGAGACCCCAGAATGTGCCCAGGGTGCGGGCACTGTGTTTTGAGAGGCGCAGGCTGACCGCCCATGACACCGTGAGCGTCTCAAGTTTTACTCCATCCAGAGCCCACCAGAGTGCGCCAAACATCCCAGTAAAAATGCACTCGCTGCAGAAATCTGCAATACAATTCATCCTACTGCAGTCAGTCATTAAAATAAGTACTAGTGAGTTGGGCAATTGTAGTTACCTGTCACAGACTCTGCAGAAGCCTGGTCCGACCAGCGTCTCTCAGGCCTCACAGACCATTCCATACATGAGCTATAACCAGAGCCACTGCATGTATGGGACAGGGAAGGAACAAATTATGTGGCAGGATTAACTAAATCATGCGGCAAGAAAAGGCAAATTATGTGGGATAATGCATCACTTGTTGTGTTAGTATTAACGCGCCTTTTTCGAATTTTTACACATGTTAACACTATCTGGGCAAATGTTTAACCTCATCACTAACAGTCTGCTCCCAAATAAAGCAAAAAGCAACAGAAATGTGACCATTCAGATGTGGTGAAGGGCCTCCTACTGCATGGCAACACTCCGACGCGTTTTATTAACTTTTGATCCATTCGACCTAGAAACATTTTTTTTTTGTGTTAAAATTTGCAGAGTATGCATCCCATGATGGATTATGTGGCAAATGTGGCAAATCTATAATGATGTGGAAAAAGCTACAGCTGTAAACATTTATAATTCCAATGGCTCTGATCAATATATTAGTGTACAGTTTCTACCTAATTGGGAGGCCAGTTGGGCCCAGACAGTTGCGTTGCCTCTATTAGGACCAGTGACACCCTTGCTCTGCCACTGCACATTAGGAGGGCTTCAGACAGGCCACGCTGCCCCCAACTAGAGACTGCAAAATAGTTGCTCTTGAACTAATCTCACGGGATTACAGGATCAGCATGTTCTTTATTTCCCTGAAATCTTCATACAATTGCACGCCCTCCAATGTGCTTTTCGGTTCTCAGTATATTCTTTTTTTTAATAACACATATATTTTTCGAAAGAACAACGCCATGTTCCATGTGACAGTCACATGAGACTCCTTTACTTTAGTTGTTCAGTCAGTTATGCACAAATCAGTAACACACACATAGCTTTTCAAGGGCAGCATGGATTAAAGCATGTCTGGCCATGTCTCCCATAGATGCCACACGGCCTGTGTCACGTGATCACAATCATGCACACAAAGAAGGCTGTCGCGAGCTTTTTCTGCCGCAGCACTGGGCGCACAGACAGTTATGATATGGTATAAGTATTTATATGACACTCACACTACCCCCGTTTTAGCACTTTGCGAATGGGTAGCAGGATACCCTGTGGGAGCCCAGCGCTAGTAATTTAGTCATGCATGAGGATTATAAATTGCCATGCTGTTTTCATGCCACCATGTCATGCATTTTTAAATTTTTATCTCATGCGAACTTATTGTGCAATTCCTTGTAAATGGAGGTTGAAGTTCTTGTGTGTTTGGAGTTAAGGGTGGCACTTCACTCCATTAGGAACTCTGACATTATATTGATGTTTATATAGCGCCTTCTATCCCTTACCATATTCAAGTGCTTTGTGGATGGGTATTAAACTATTCCATTCGATATTTACATTTAAAATGTGTGTCATGGGCATTGTAGATGCATTTCATAAACTGAGGCTGAAAGGCCTGAATCAGGAAGTGTCAGTCACGTGACTGATAGCAGGTTCCATCTCTGAGCACATGTCCATCATGGGAAAGGGCCGGCCTGTGAGCCCTGGGGAACCTTTGCCAAGGAACGGTGCAGTGAAAAATACCCTCTTTGTAAACATGTGTTTTGCCCCTTCTAATGATGGAGGAGGGAGAACTGGGGACTAGATTAAGCTTGGGTGCGTTTTCCTCTTGCCTGGATTGTCGGAGGAGCCACCCCTGTGTTGCAATAGGTCTCGCCTTTCATTAAGTTAAAGCCATTTGCTTTGCTATACAATACCATTAGCAAAGCAAATGGCTTTAACTTAATCAAAGGCGAGACCTATTGCATTTTCAATGCTTGTTTTTATAGTGGCGAGGGCCCAGTAGTACCTCAGCAATAAAGTTTTACAAAAAACATGGTAAAACAAAGCAAGCATTGAGAAAGCCAATAGGTTGGCAACCAACACCAGACCTATTGGCTTTGCCACTGCTCATTTACTGTCTTTGCAAATAGCAGACCTAAGCCAAGAATGTTGTGTCATTAAAGGCCAACTTGAAAAAGACTGAAAAGTGGGGGATAGTAAAGAGGGCAACAGAAAGGATCCTCGCTGGTGCCATAACCTTGCCTCCCAATTTCACATGTAAAGTGAGCAAGTTTGGCCTGCTGGGCCTGATTTTCTAAGAAGGATTGGGACCAAATTACTGTGGCGGCCAAGACTCTTGACAAAGTATAGAATTGCTCAAATAAAATGTAAAGTCCATGGATTCATACAGAGCAAAAATGATGCCCCTTTAAGGATAAAATGGAGACTGTCGCACCAGAACCCAAGCACGGCATTTTCACTCCTAAAACATGGCATAATCCCTGCTTGGACTGCTGACAGAATCCAACAGGAATCTGGAAAGACTTGTAATTGTTAGATAATCTCAGTTTCCAACAATTTAGCAAGCACCAGCAAAGTAGTATTGAGCTGGAAGTTTGAGAGCTTGGAAGTTGACAGATTGGCCTTTTTGATGAGCTCAGTGTCATCTCAAGATTTATTGGGGCCCGAGCAAGACACATTTTTTCTTGTTTTCAGCTAATTCAAGCCCCCATTATACCAAACTAAATTGAATTATATGTTACACTTTCAGAAATGGAATCAAAAGCAGCTGAAAACTCAAACTGCCAGGAGTCAGCTAGCCAAATAGTAACCAATGAAAGCTTGACCGAGAATTGATAAAGCGGTTTCTTTTTGCGCCTGGACCTATATGTTTTTCTTGCAAGAACAATATTTAATGCGGAATTCAGTGTCTAATGAGCCTGCTTCTCCCATTGTAGAAAAACACGGTAAGGGCGAGTTAGTGGATGTATGATGGACTAGTGCATTGTATCAAACTAAGAAAAAAAAGCACATAGCACATAAACTGGTAGCTTTAGCTGGTGGATATTCACAATCACAAATAAATCCCCCTTCACAACTGATGTATGACTATACAACGCATGCCATTTCTATGTAGCCTTAACCACGCAAGTGTCTTGCCCACGCATGCCTTTACCACGCATGGGTAAATTAAACCCATATACAGGGTCGGACTGGGAACCGAAACCGCCCCAGGCAAACTGCTCGGCCGGCTCCCCAGGGGGTTAGGGGGGAGTGCGGCCGAGTTGTTTGTTAGGGCCGGTTTTGGCCGATTTTGTTACAGGGGGCCGATATTGACGGCCCCCTGTAACAAAAACGGCCGCCCAGGGCCCAAAACCGGCCCCCACCATCGCGGCCCACCGGGGAAACGCCCGGTGCACTCTACGGCCAGTCCGGCCCTGCCCATATATATGAGAGTACCAAACGTTGTGATAAGGATTAATGGGGTATTAGGTGAGGCTCATTTGGTCTTTTGGAATGATTTTCAAATATCGGCTTGAGGTGTCATCATGGTTACATGTATTATATTCCTCACCATTAAGAGCTAAGATTAAGGCTCAGCCAAAAAATGTTTGTATGTAACTTTGAAGTATAAAAATTGAATTTAAATGTGTTATAAATATATGTAAATTATTTAGGTAGATTAATTGTATAACGGATGTGTCCAAATGAATTGAGCCCTTGCCACACCAGCGGGACCAGGGGACTGCGAGTCCCAGCTTGCCTTGCGGCCGCGAGTTGCCGCCATCGTTGTTTCCACGCCCGGAGGCGCACATAAAAGCGGCCAGTCACTCCTGCAGCGCAGGAGCCCTTGCCACACCAGCGGGACCAGGGGACTGCGAGTCCCAGCTTGCCTTGCGGCCGCGAGTTGCCGCCATCGTTGTTTCCGCGCCCGGAGGCGCACATAAAAGCAGCCAGCCACTCCCGCAGCGAGGGTGCCCTTGCCACACCAGCGGGACCAGGGGACTGCGAGTCCCAGCTTGCCTTGCGGCTGCGAGTTGCCACCATCGTTGGTCCACGCCCGGAGGCGCACATAAAAGCGGCCAGCAACTCCCGCAGCGCGGGACGCACGCGGGCGTGCCCGGCCGTGCCCGGGCAAAGCCCGGGCCAAGGGCAGGCCCATCTCCGCCCGTCCGCGGTCGTTTGAGGCCGGGCTGGGCCACTCCCCTTTGGTCTTTCATCTGTGGGGGCCATTACCCGCGCATTCTCCTACCCAGGTTTCAACGCGGATCAACGTGGAACAAGCCAATGGCGCCCAGATGAGTGACAATCCCTGTTTAGTTCTGTTTTTCTTTTACATTTAATCTTTTACCTTTTCCTTTAATGGAAGTTTTTTTTAACAGAAGAGAACAATTTTAAAGGGCTCGGTTTTGTCCTATATTTGTGTGTTTTTAGAACGATATAAGGCTTTTTACCTTGCACTTTGCACTATGACCACAGTTTTACGCTCCTTTGCACATAGCAGATTGTATTGTGTACTGTATTTCCTATAAACGCCCTAGCCCTTAGCACTTTGACCCTAGCACATTGTACTTTTGCACCTGGCACTGTATATTGAAATTGAGTGTGTACTAGATTATAGATCATACTAGTTTATATTATATATATAAATACCGTTTGGGAAGTCACCATGACCAGACGCAAAATTAAAAAAGCTATAATTGATAACCCACACACTACAATCGACTCATTTTTAGTGCGAGCAGTTAGCGCAATCTCTGATGAAATTGACAGGACAGTACGTCGTTTATCCCTGGGCCCTGGCAAGATGGTTGGGGAACAGTTAGGTAACAGTAGCGGACTCCAACAGGGAGAGCCTATGCAATCTGTAGAAGCTGCCCCTACTGCGCCCCATGGAACACCTAGGCCCCATGAAAAAGCATTAGAATCTGAACATGACTTGCTCAGTCAACCTGATTTCTCCCCCCCCCTTGCATACACCCAATAGATCGCCATCCCCGAAGAGGAAGAGAGGTTGCAAGAAGAGATAAACAGTGGTGGGCAACTCTAAAGGAAAGAAAGGTCCTATGCAGACCCCTAAAGACCTGATATGTGACAGCCTAGACGGCCAAGGCACTACTGCCAATTCACAAACAACATTAATTATAGCCACAATTTTATCTAAGTTCGAGGAGTTGCTTAGGCCAGTCAACGAGAAAATTGATAAACTATCTAGCGAGGTGACCAACATCTGCGGCCTACTGAGGGACACTTACACTAGTGCCGTGACAAAGAGGGATGCAACCAGGGGAGGGATAGACGAGCCTGCGCCTAAGATAACTACCCCTAGTGTTAATGGAATAAACAAAGGAACAGGTAGAGAACTTCCTGGGGGTCGAAATGATATGGCAAGCGCAGGGTTCACCAGTAGAACTAATGAATTAACAACCCATAATCCACCAAGACAGCAGGCCTTGATTAACCAACCCCGACCAGTTCGAGGGGCTAGGTTGGATGAGATGGATATGGAACATCCAACTGCTACCTTAAATAAGTCAGGTCACAATATAACCCAAGAGAGGAGAGTAGAGGCCCCCATCAACCTGCCCCCTGAATGCTGCCCATAAGTCGCCGTTCTGGTGAACGTGCCCCCCTGCAACCAGGACAAATGGAGAGCCATGATACCCTATAGAACAGAATAGTACACTGGCTTGACAAGAATTGTGGCTTCCGAGTGACAGGAGCTAATCAGATCCTCCTGACACGAAGAGTGGGATGGATTGGCCCCTTACAGAAGTGTCTCAAAGGAGACTGTATAATTATCAATTTTCGAACTCCTAGTTGGGCTAGAAACACCTTAGTTAGAGCACCTCCATTGTCTCAATTTGATTCGATCAGGACACTGTTACCACTTGGTTTCTTTTATAGGCACCTATGGTTTAGACAACATAGGGACGATGACCAAAGTCCCCGGAGCACGAACCTAATTTTATCAATCCAACCTCACCAAGATTTACCAGTTTCAAACAGATACCAGGCCTTGAGCTCCCTCCAAGAAAATGATTGACCTAAGGGTACTAATTACCCTAGACTGGAGCCTCATCCTACTGGAGACTGGGTTGATGATAAAGATGCAGGGGGCTTACCTATAATTAAGGCTCCCGGTTTTCCGTTTAAACAGATTTTTGCATATTAATACAGACAGAAAAATAGTTTTCCTTTGTCTGTATTTATAAATATAAACGGAAAAATGCTAGTAAATATGTTAAATGAGAGATTTTTTGTAGCTACAATAACATAGCATGTTTGCATTTGTGGATTGGTCAGCCAGATTTAAGGTGCTTTGGATGCTAGCTTTTTGGATACAAAAAAGAAAGAAACGCTTTTTCTGGAAATGTCGTCTTTGTCTGACATTTTTCTCTTGCAAAGTGCAGCCTCGGGACGGAGAAAAAAACTGTTCAAAGCATGTAAAAATAAAGAAATCAAGGCACAACAGACGCAAAGTGGCCAGATTGGGTTTATTCACACTCGAACACAGTGGCACCTCTTTACAGAGTTTGCCAGTTAAGCGCTACTTTTGTTTTCTTGTCATTCTTTGAACAGCGTTGAAGTGCACCATTCCTGGAGGTGCTAACAAAGGCAGACGGTAAGGGGCCATCAGGCCTCCTTTTGTTGTAGTATCCTGGCTGGGGCTACGGGGTTGGGGAGGAGATGCACACCTAATAGCAATGGAGGGAAAACACATGCACACAGCTTATCACTTTTCAGGCACTTAAAAGAGGCATGCTCTTCAGTCTCTGTTTAAAAGAGATAGGTATGCACTGTAGGAATGTTAGATGTGCTGGTCTGTCCCAGTATTTACACAAATAACAATTTAAATATCTTTATTTTGCTTTATTTATTTTATAGTTTTATAGCACTGCTCATCCCAATGCAGGGTGTCAGAGCGCTTTATATCACAGTTACCCATTATACATTGACAATAAATCATATGTGTGTAAAGCAATGTAGAGGATGTGTTAATTAAGACAATGGGGGTTACAAGGTGTAGGAGCCACATGTCGTTCATAGCTCACTGTGCTATATTAGAAGGATTAAAATTTATTAACTGCAAGTAACGAAAGGACCTCTTTGTTCAAAGCAATAACCCATTTACCCATCTACATAAATCTATCTAAACCTAAAACAACCAAGTGCCCATTGTCTATTTAAATAAATGTGAAAAAATACTAGCTGCAGCGTCTTTTTTAGCTTGTGACAAAAATAAATGTGGATAAATACAGATAAAATGACAAAAAAATAAATATGGATAAAAACAGACGGAAATGTTAAAAAAATAAATACAATAAAACCGGGAGCCCTACCTATAATCGATCTACCTCAGATTGAGCCTATTGTCATCACAGACACAGAGTGTATATCTATAGAAGTTCCATCTGTAAGTCTAGATAAAGGAAGTAATGGCAAGTACACTCGAGTCAATTCTGGGAAAATACTTGAGAATGGTTACATTATTACCACCTGGAACGTCGCAGGCTTAAGGGGAAAACAGGATTTACCAGTTTGGCAGGATTTTATTACTACCGACCATGATATAATTTGCCTGCAAGAGACCTGGTGTATTGAACCGATATATGTTGAAGGGTTTACATCATATTGGCTCCAGGCTGTGCCTTCACCAGCTGGTAGAGCCAAAGGGGGGCTCCTGACTCTTATTTCAAATAAGCTATCTGTTTTTATTGTTAAAAGAACTATCACTATAGGAACACACTCCCAGATGTTCTGGTTACATTGCAAAGATGGTAGGGATGTGGTCATGGTCAATTACTACAATAACGTGTTCGATTCAACCTGTAGTAATGTTGTATCCGAATTAGACAATGGGCTTGACAAATTGCTAAGCACTATCAAGACTAATATTGTTATAATCTGGGTGGGGGATTTTAATATTCAACCTTGTCCATTGTCGATGACTAAGGTCTGCGGGAACACTCATGGGGAGGATGACGAAAGTATGCATTTTACACACAATGACTATGGTGGAGCTCTTAATTTATTGATGGCCAAATATGACCTTAAATTGTTACAATGTGCATGGGATACCAATGGTGGCTCTATACCAACATTTACTGGTAGAAATGCTGCTTCTATTATTGATCATATGCTTATTTCAGCCAGCAGCAGCTATTTGTGTTCTACCCCATGGATCACTGAGCAAATATTGAGTGACCATAACTGTATTTCTATGTCAACTTTAGTCTGGGGATTAAAAACGGAAGTAAACCAAGATTTCATAACTAGTATTACTCCTATCAGGCCTAATGGGACACATATTAAATGGGTTGGCGTGGACCCTGCAACAGTTTTAAAAGAAATTGTTATTAAATGTGATACAGAGATTTCTTATTGCCTTAATGAGGATGTTAATCCCTCCCTGCTGCTAGCCAACTTCGGAAAAATTAATGTCATTATCGAGGGGATATTGACTGCACCCTTCAGGGAAAATAGTAGACAAAATAGAGGTTGGTTTGATCATACCTGTACACAGGCCCTAAGTCAACTTAAACAAGCCTTGGGTAGTAGACCTAGAAATACTGAGACCATCAAAAACTCAAGCGTTAATTATAAATTGGTCCTTAAGGCAAGGAGAAACAAGCTTCAAGAGTCAGCGTGGGATACGTTATCCATGGCAGCGGATACAGCGAATAGTAAGCTATTCTGGAAAACTGTTAATTCAACGTTTTTAAAGAATGATTAATTCCCAGAATTATTCTCTCATGTAAACTGTGACGCGTGGGTGAGACACTTTTCTAGTATTTTTAATCCACTTGATCGCGATGTACTTCAGTTACCAAGTATAGCAGGAAGTCAGTGGCCGGTGTTGCCCCTAGATATTACCATCGATGAAGTGCATGATGGATTGATTGGCAGTAGGGGTGGCAAAGCACCAGGCCCAGATGGGGTTTCCATTGATGTTTACAAAACTGAAATAGATTTATGGAGCCCCATTTTAACTAGAGTTTTTAACTTAGCAGTGACGGAGTTCATACCGCCGTCATGGGGTCAATCTGTGATAATCCCTATTTTTAAAAAAGGCATCAAAACCGAGGCTAAAAATTATCGCCCTATTTCGCTTCTGGATTCATCATTTAAAGTGATGAGCAGAATAGTATTGGTGAGACTTGAAAGTTGGGTTACTGAAAACGAGATACTCTCACCAGTTCAATATGGTTTCAGAAAAAGGTTGGGAACCCTTGAGCAATGTATTAACTTAGAACTCCTGATAGGCAAATATACACACGCTAAACAGGGAAGACAATACCTGTGCTTTGCAGATCTTAGCAGTGTGTTTGACTTTGTTGACCACTCTCTTTTGTGGCCAACCTTGCTCAATTTAGGTGCCCCAAAAGAAATAATTTTCTTCCCCGCAAGGCTGTATGAGAAACTTTCCTGCAAGGTGCGATATGGTCAGCATGGTGAGTGTACACCACACTTTGAGGTTAAAAGAGGCATCCGCCAGGGCTGCATTTTGGCACCGTTACTTTTTTCTCTATTTATAAATGAAGTCGACAAAGCCCTTAGGTCGGTACAGGCAGATGCACCACAAATAGCTGGCAACCCCGTACCCGTCTTACTTTATGCAGACGATGCGGTGCTGCTCTCCAGAACCCCAGTTGGCCTACAGCGACTAATGGATAATTTTAGCATTTTTACCGAGAATAGGAAATTGTTAATTAACAAGACCAAAACTTTTGTCATGGCCTGTGGTCAGAAAACCAAGAAATGTAAAACTTTTTACATAGAGAATTCCCCTGTGGAATTGGTCAATACCTTCTGTTATTTGGGTGTAACTCACTCAGGAAATGGGAAATGGACGAATGAACTTGTTAATGTACGCTCCAAGATGGTCAAGAGTGCCCATGGGATTTTTAGATTTGTAGCCAAGCTAGGCAACCGTCGTATTAAGGATATGGTAGACATATACCAGGCCAGATGTGTTGCCATAGCCCTTTACGGTGCAGGGGTTTGGGGCCAAAATCATAGCCAGACACTACAGCTCGAAGAAAACTCTTTTTTAAAACGCCTCTTGTGTCTACCCCCATCAGCATCTACCGAAATTACACACCGTGAAGTAGGTATTAATTACCTATCGGATCTCATCGCTTGCGGCCATTATTGCTATGGAGATCCATTTGGGCCAAAGAGGAGACCAAATTTACTCAAACCATCATTAAAGACTGCTTACTTTTGGATAAAAGTTACAGTATCCCCTGGCTCAAATATATTCGTGATTGGTTTAGTAATTTATTTAATCTTCCGATCCAGGGTGACCCAGGCTGTGTGACAATTATATCCAAACAGGAGATTAAGAATACCTTCTTAGCCCACCAAATAGAGATTCGTAGGAGAGTGATAGGGAAGCAACCTACTCTCGTATTTTATCAACAGCTTGAGGGCAGAAGAGGCTTTCAAGATTACTTGACAGTAGTGACTAAGCCATCATATCGCTTTGTTCTGACCCGCTTGAGATTAGGTATAGTACATCACCTAGTTGCCTTCCTACCATGAAAATGTGTCCGTCAACCTTATGCCCCTGTGATGGGATATCCAAACAAAGCACCACACATTTTATGCTATTCTGTAAGTTCTATTCCTTTTTAAGACGTTTTTATTTGAAACCCTCTTTTTTAAAATTCAATGTGAGAACAACCCATGCTGCTATGAACTTATTGGTTACCCTTAATGATCCTGGAATATGCTTTTATGTTGCTTCTTTTATTCTAAAAACAATTGCTGCTAGGAAATCTATCATACTTGATAATTAATTGGACTGTTTTATGTATCGGATATTTTATTCATAAACAATTGCTGCTAGGAAACGTATTATACCTGATAATTAATTGGACTGTCGTACGCATTGGATGTCTTATACATATGTTTTAAATTTTGTTTCTGCTTTTATGGTTGTTGTACGAACCGAATAAAGCTTAAAATTTTTTTTTTAAATTGAAATGAAACATAATCACAATGATAGGAAATATTAACACTTTGATATGTCATTTTGGAAAATGGGTGCTTACAGGTCCCGGAAACGAAATTAAGTTCTAGTTCTAGTTGTTGCTGGGTCATGAGAAATGAAGAGGGACATGGGTTCTCATAAAACAATAGGCACTGTTTTTCGAGATAAGCCCAGTTGAAGGCCTTCTGCCGTTTTAACATGCTTATTTTTTTTTTTTAAATCTCAATAATAGAATTAAAAACATACCTGGATGTAAGTATTATAACAATTTGCCCGGAAACTTGTGTTGCCGAAGTTGCTGAGGAAGGGAGCTGAGTGAGTAGATATATTCACCAGTGGTGGCTGGTAACTTGAAAATAGTGGGGCATAGGGTAATTGCTGGTAGCAAGACTGACAGCAAGTAAAAACTGCAAAAATAACATTATGATGGTAGCAGCATCTCTGCTACCATGTCAACATTATTGTTTCAGTTTTTGAGCGCAAACTCTATGAACAGTTTTCAAGCGCTTTGCCATTACAAGAAACAAACAAAACAAGACAAGAAGCGTTATAAAAAAATAAAGATAACAAATAATAAGCTAGCCTCAGCAGTTGATCGTCTACACCCGCGGGCCGACTCTTTGGAATCCACAACTCTCGTGAAGAGCTGAGCAATGCATGCTAGCAAGGCAAAGTGTAACTAAAACACCATGAATCTCAGCCAATGAAAGATCTTTTCTCATGCTGTTTATAATAGTAAACAGCATAAGAGCAGTGCGAGGATTGGCTGGGACAGGTGACCACAGCGCCCCATCTGAGACCGATGGGGCTGTGTTGCTTGTCCAGCTCGCTGATAGCTATGTCTAGGGGGAAACCATAATCTGCGCATGTCTGTTTGGCCATAAGCAAAATACCGGCCAACCTGACATGCGCAGTTTAGTCAAAGAGCCCAAGCTGCCGGTCGGCAATAAAGCCACACCTATTTCTGTCTGCCTGGAGAGGCAGCTCAGTGTGGTGGGGTGCTGTGCAGCACAGAAGCGCTTTGATGCACAGAAGCACTGGGATGCACAGAAGCACTGCATGTAAGTAATGGCTGTAATCAGGTGGCCGACATCCTTAAGCCCCTAAGTAGAAATCGCAGCTGATATTAAAAAAAATTAAAATTTTGAGCAAAAAAAATCACAAAATGTAATCAGTTATAGTTAGCAGCGCTAACTATAACTTGTGCCTCCGCCTTGTACTGCTTATGACCTCACATATGACATCACTCATGACATGTTCTATGACATTTATGACATCACAAATGACATCATTGAGGACATCACCACCTTCGGCAGTGCGCAGTGAGGGGTTGGCCATAGGGCCTAGCACTAGGGACCTCATCCCCCAAGGCCACTTTTTTTAAATTAAAGGGAAAGGGGGCTTCGCAGCCCACCCTCCTCAAGCCATTATTGGCCCCAGGGACCACATCCACGGTGCCACTTATTTAACTAAAGGGACTTGTTAGGCCCTGGGGACCACATCCTTCAGGGCCACTCTTTTATCCTGATCCCCCAGGGCCCATTGAGCTTGTTTGGGGAGGGGGCACGCAGCCCTCCTCCCCCGGCTGATTTCGGCCCTAGGCACCCCATACCCTGGGGCCTGGTACCATTGTTATGGTGAAAGGGGCATGTGGCCCCCCTCCCTGGCCTGATTTCGGCCCCAGGGATCCCATCCCCCGGTACCCTTTTTATGGGGGAAGGGGCACGCGGCCCCCTTCCTGGGCCAATTTCAGCCCTGAGGACTCCATCCCCTGGGGCCTGGTGCAATTTTTATGGGGGAAGGGGGCACACAGCCACCGACTTCGGGTTCATTTCAGCCCCAGGGTCCCCATCCATTTAGGACTGGCAACATATTGAAGTGGAGGGGGGCTCGAGGCCCCCCTTCCTGGGCTGATTTTGCCTCTGGGGACACCACACCCCAGGGCCTGCCAACATATTGAAGGGCTAGGGGGGCAGGCGACCCCCCCCACTGTCTGATGTCGGCCCCAGGAAACTCATCCCCTGGGGCCTGGTACCAAACTGAAGGGGGATGGTACGCGGCCCCTCTCCCCAGGCTGATTTTAGCCCTGGAGACCCCATTCCCCAGTGCCTGGCATAAGAAAAAGGTGGGTGCCTTGGTGCCTACCCAGGGCATCCACAACACTGTTGTAGAGGCAGCAGGGGGAGCCCCGCAGCCCCATCCGGCTCCCCTCATGCAGCGGGAGCTGGCATTGCTCCCGCCCGCAGGTAGGAGCTAATAATGCTGCTCCCCGCAGGCAAGAGCAATATTTAGATCTGTTTCCCTGCCTGCATTACTGCAATGAGGCAAACAGATCTAAAGTCCACTACCAGCGGGCTGGAGGGGTAGTTTTCCCAGCTGGGGGGGTTGGGGTAGTTTTCAGGGCTGTGAGAGTGTCGGGGTAGTTTTCAGGGCTGGGGGGGTTGGTTAGTTTTTTTTAATTAGGGGTTTGTGTGTTAGGCCTAAGCGCAGTGGAAGCGGTTGGGGTAGTTTTAGCGACAGCGTGGGGTGTGGGAGGGGGTCGGGGTACTGTGTGTTAAGGGTTAGGGACAGCGCTGGGTGGGAGGGGTCAGGGTAGTGTATGTTCAGGGGCAGGTTTTTAGGGGGAGGGGCAGGGGGAGGGGAATGGGTAGTTTTCAGGGAAGGTTTTGGGCCAGGGCGGGGGGAGGGGGGTAAGTGTTTTTTAGCTTAGGGTGGGGGGAGGGTGGTCAGAGTAGTGGCGATGTTAGCCATGCATACCCCTTTACCATTCATGCTTTTACCGTGAAATTGCCTAGTAAAGGCATGTGTGGTAAAGGAATGTGTGGTTAAGACGCATTTGTGGTCGGGCTGCATGGTAGAGGCACGCGTAGGTTAGCCATGCGTGCCTCTATCATACAACCCACTGCCACTATTTGTCAAGTGAAATCCTATTATTTTCTCCTTAATTCCTTTCCCTTGATTTATCCTCCTGCCTCTTTCTACGTGTATACATTTCTAGTTAGGCAGTGATCTCCGGCTCAGTTGAGTAAGAGAAATTTGAAGGGGCAGAATCCAGGAGGAGGGCAGGGAGGTAATGAGGATGGCAAAGCGAGAGAGGTGAAGCAGACAAAGAAGGAACATAGAGCCAAAGATCAGTAGAGAAACCGATGAGGTAGGGAGAGATGTAAAGCAAATCGAGACTGGTGAGATAGCCAGGAAGAAAGATACAGAGATGAGGAAAGAAGAAGAGGTAGGTAGAGAAACACAGGGTAGGTAAGGTTATAGAGTGGGGTAGAGATAGAGCTAGAGATAGGGAGAAGAAAATGTAGGAGTAGGGATGGGTACAAAGAGGGGTGAGGCACAGAGGAAGTTATGGTAGAGAAGTGAGTTAAAGAGTGCTAAAGGCAAAGAGGTAGATGGAGAAGAGGTGAAACAGCCAGAGCACTATAAAGGGATGCAAGGTAGAAGGGCAACATAGAAGTGAGGAATAGGATGACAATCAAGTAAAGAGACTGGTGAGTTACAGAGAAATGTAGCGAAAGGGGTTGAAGTGTGGAAAGAGATTTAGATGTAGAAATAGAGGTGAAGTAAAGAGACAGAGGTGGGGTAGAGAAAGAGAAGTGAGGTTGATACAGATGTAGAGAGAGGCGATATAGAGACAGAGAAGTATGATAGAGAGATGTTGAAAAAGAGCAAGGTAGATAGATCAAGTTATGAAGGTGCGCAAAGATAGATAGAACAATTTATGTGCATTGTGGACTCTTTCCTTGGCCATCTTTCTTCAGTCCAAAAGGTGCCACAACGTGTGCCCCATCCCCATATACTTGAATCTAATTCTAATACAAGTACATGTAGCGTTGCGCTGCCGTCTTATCCGTCGAGCTCTGCTGGACTCAAGATATTGTGCAGAGGGCCGCCTGAATAGGTTCTTGCTTGTTGTTTGTGCTGGTTATTCATATATATATCTTTTGGCACTCACAGCCCCTGAAAAGCAGGGGCATCATCTTTCCAATATATGTGCCTGCTTCAGAGTGCAACCTCGTCCCTCCAACCCTCTAAGGATTAGACAAACCTGTGTATGTAATACAGCTTCTATTTGAATGCGACAGGGAATTCTGCACAGCCCCGAGGCTGCCGGGCACATGATAGATTCTCCATATTATGACCCCCATCCGTCTTGGAATCAATTGCAGGTCGTTCAGGTTTTTCTACTACAAGATTTCTTTTTACATACATGGTAATCTGCAGGTACTTTGAGTATTACTAATATGTGGCTTTCCTGAAGAAAGAGCTATGCTGAAATATGCGTAGACAATTGAATACAAGCCACAGTATGATTCATCATCACAAGACATGAGTTCAATAGAATGAAATATTGACCTTATTTTGCAATGAAATATTACTCTATGTATGATGTTTCACTGCCACACATATCACTTTTGTACTCTGCTTTCTAGTGGGTGTGGTTTAGAGTGAATGTTGATGCGAAAGCTGTATACATGAACTATTGTGGTCTTTTGAGATAATGTTTGTTTTTTAAGTCTTTACTTGTGCTATATTTTGATCTATAAATTATTGAATGTTAACCAATAATAAAAGATCTGTTGTCTCACACGCTGTATATATTCCTCTTCTCGCCCTCATATATTTTCATTATTAATAGAATGTACCTGTCCTGGTTGCTTAAGGTTCTGCACATTGACGTACATCGGGAAGATTGCAAGACCATTCCAGCCCCTATATGTGATAGCCTCCAAGACACTTCTGCCTTTGCTTCTGCATCCATCGGAACCATTTGTGCGTAACCCAGACTTTTCTGCGGATGCCTTATCTTTAGACTGTGGAGCGTTCTGTAATAAAAGGGCCCCGGTAATATTGTCTGGATGAATGAGGACAGTAGGCCTACCAATCTTGCCTACTGCTGAAGAAAGACCACATGGAAGGGACTTGAACCTGTACATTTGCCCCTACCAAATAAACTGGAGATACTTCCTGTGCTTGTAAAAGATGGGCACTATTAAATATGCGTCTTTTAAATCCAGGCACCCCATCCAGTCTAATGGAAGCAGGATATCCCTTAAACAAACTACTGCTTCCATCTTGAAATGGCGACAAAGAACAAAATTATTTAGATATTTTAAGTTTATCAATGGCCTGAACCTTTTGGTTTTCTTTGCACCTGGAAATATTGCTGATAAAACCCATGGGATGTCTGGAGCAGAGCTATATTGCTCCCTTCATCAGAAGCTCTTTTACTTCTGAAGATATCAAATCCACCCCTTCCTGGGAGAACTTCATTGGCATTGACAGTCTGCCCTGAAAGGGAATTGCGTAGAAGTCTGTTTGGAAGCCCTTTACTGTCTGCAAAACCCATAGATCATTGAAAATTATTTCCAACTCCTGCACAAATAGAGCTAAACTGCCCCCAATATTTGCAAAAGGGAGAGAGTGCACTCTCATCTTGTGTTCCCCTTCCCCTTGTTTGTTCGTCATAGTAGCCAAATGCAAAACGTCTGTCCCTTCTCTGCTAGACGAACACAGGCCTGGTGTACTTAAACTCTCAGTTGTAATAGGGTCTGAAGGGGAATCATCTGCCAACGAAGCCACCCCGGTATCCGCTGGCTCTGGGACAAACCTGTAAAAAACCTCATCAATGAAGAGTGGGATATGTCTAGAGACTAAAAAGCCTGAATGTAGCAACCTATTCCTTATATAAATTCATCCCCAAAAAGGGAGCCTTCTGTATTTAGAGAGACATCAGAACCAGCCATTCCTCCCGATTTCAGGTCACTTCTCAACAACAGCCCCTTCCTCCTCTCTAAGGATAGGGCAGCATTGGCATTTCCTAGGAAACAAATAGCCCTTTGGGCCAGTCCCTGGACTCCCCTGTAGATTGTGCTTGTTCTGCTGTGCATACTATTCTAGCTAGTGGACCCAAAGTGTCCAGTAATTTATACTGACTGTAGGCCCAGGTTTTGTCCACCTCTTTTTCTAGGGTCCTGACTCCCTTTATTAAAGAAAGTAACAATTTTTGCATCCAGTGTAGGTGTTGGCATCATCTCATCAGATATTGTAGGGGCATTCAACCCTCATTTTGGCTCTAGTAGCCCTATCTGGCCTTTATGTAATCATCCACGAAAGACAGAGGGAACCACTCCATATAATTTGGGTGTTCTAATAAAGTGGGATCCAACATAGGTTTTTCCTTCCAATCCAAAATAACCTACTGTGGTTTATCATTTTATGCTTTCTTATTTGCATCAAGCATACCATCATCATCTTGAAAAACATTTTCATATGGCCTATTATTTTGACTCCCAACCGACCCTAGGAATGGATCATACCATTTGGACCCAAAATCCATTTCATCTTGAGGAATTGAACCTCTACCAATTATCGTAGGCTTGTTACGATGTGGCACCATTAGGTGCCACTGCTTACTCTTTGAGAGTTTCTGCCCCCTGCAGGCATAGTCAGGGAAGTACACATGGCAGTCAATACTGAATTGCCTGGATCTGTTGCTACAGACTTAAAAAAAGAAGATACCACCTTTGAGATAGAATTTGAAACTGGGATATCCAAATCTCACAAAGGTAGCTATTAAATATTTCTTCCTCTGTCTCTTCCATTTTCTAGCATGGTCTCTGCTGCTTTTATTATCCATAATGACCTGCTAGTCACAACCCCCAGGGAACTGAACCACCATCAAGAATAACATATGTAAATGGCCTTCTTTAAATCTTAATTTGTAGACACAGCACATTCTCGTGCTACCATTAAAGCAAGATTAAAGTCTCTTTCACTCATAATTAGTTAGTTCACAGCACACATAAAATCAGCAATACATTGCAGAATTAAATTAGAGATACTAGAAGTGTATCAAATCTCTATGCACATTGAAATTTCAAAAGAAAATATTTTGCTAACTTACGTCAGGGGAACAGCTAACTCGAACTCCCAACCCCACACTGTATTCCTCAGCCCATTCGCTGCCTCATGCTTACAAATGTTTAATAGAAAACCAAACAACTGCAAATTTTTTAATTTTCAAAAACCTGTGGGACTGCGCTGCTCCTACCACGCGTCCTGCCGGCCACAATGTATCACAAGCACAACTGCTCTATCTCTTTCGATACAAAGTAACTGCCCAATAAGCTTTACCAATGAAATCCTTCCCGAGCACCGCCTCGTAGAAAAGCTTACAACAATAAACAAGCCAAATATTACATAACAAAACACATTTTTTCTCAAAAATGTCCCACAGCACCACGCGCCAGAAACATATGTTCACAGCAAGAAAAGAGGAAGCTATAAAGTTATTGGTATGATTGATTTGTTATATGTCACTTCCTGCTGGGACCTGCAGGATTGTGGGTATTGTAGTGTGTTTAAGTACTGTGAGAAATAAACAGTGAGAAGAGGCTGCATAATATGAGCCTCTGGACTTGTAATTAAATCACATATCTGTTTAAGACTATGCCGCGCCCAAGCCCAGAACTGTCTTTCAGGCACATAGGAGGCAGGATCTACAGAGCTACACTACAAGACATGCATGCAGCTCTGGGGTAGACAGACTCTTTCTCTAATAAATACTATTTATTAGTCATCAACAAGGAAATTGAGCAATTTACAAGGAAGTCAGCAAATGTAAAGAAGAAAAGCATAAACCTTAGAGATCAAAAAACAAAAAAGCAGAACACTGTCAAAGGAAAGGTACACAGGGAAGCGAGATTGTTGCACATAAGCTGTATTAATTACTTTGGAGCGGCACACAGCACCTCCCACATCAGGGTGGATGAGATCACAGACAACATACAATACTATCAGCACTGGGGATAGAATTGTCTTTATAACATTGCATAGTGGTGCTTCGATACGTCTTTGGCCCAGGAGAGGGAAGACTATGCAGCACCAATAAATTATTTGGATAGAGGGTGAGATTGGTGCTCTTTCATCTCTATTGTCCCTCTTCAACTTAGCATAAACCTTTTCGAAGTTCTTCTTAGGCATGGTGAAGGGAATGGTATCTCCATTGTACCCTAGCAACCAAATGTTTTAGTGGAACCTTCTCTAAAAGCCCCACTCATGATCCTGGAGGAAGTCCAGATGGGTAGCTTTACACCCATCAAACTACCGGCCAAACCTATGTCAATCTTGAAGCAAAGTTTTTTTTAAAGAAAACTGCAATGAGAACATTAATAAAAGAGAAGTACAGACTGACAATCTCCCACACTCAACCATGCTTCTCCACCATAGCAAAATACTAGAAGCCGAAGAGGTGTTGTCGAACTTTCACTTTCCTTCACATAAGATTCGAGTAGTAGTAACAGATTGAGAGGGTGAGCTCAAATTCCCAAACTCTTCCTCCCATACCTACCTTATGTGCTTTTTTTGCCTACTGACTCCTTTAGATGTCAGGGGATTTACGGGAAGCATCTCTTAGCCTAGCCAGTGCCCAAGTCTGTGCTGTATTGTATTAGCAACTCTGCACATTAGCACGTCATCACGCGATAGTCTGTGCATGACAGAGCTACCATCTGTGCCATATTCACCACTGTTGGCAATTAAGCAATGTTCAAGAGAATAGTGATTCCATGACACATACCGTGCAAGTGTGCGTCAAATTCCCTGATGCAACACATGATAGCTGATGGCAGTTAGACTAGTGGACAGAGACATCTAGCTGTATATTATCATCAGAAAAAAGAAATGTTTGTGAAAGTGCATGGCTCCACTGACATCACTTATTTGTGTACAAATGTTACATGAGCATCACTGTCGTTGTACACTCTGGTTGTTGAAGTTTCTAACATATTTGGAGTGTCATTTAGCCGTAACGCTAGGTAGTTTTCGTTTAGGGATGGAGGCTGGTTTCCCAAGCCTAATTATCTCACGTCCTCTCAGACAACCTACCACCAAAAGCCTGTAAGCAAATGCTCCCCTGCCCGTCACATGCCAAAGGTCATACTCCTGATTTGCATTTTGTGAAAAACATACAGTGTTATCTATGAGTACTTCCTATACTTTGGCTTGCTCACTAAGCAAGCAGTCTTCTGATTAATCTTTCTGCAGTTGCTCTCTGGTGAATCCTTATATGACTTGACCCCAAAATGGGAGATTTGCCTTCACTTGTGGCTGTGTTGTATGGGGACCCGTTTGTCAAGGTGCAAGGTCTCTTCATGACAACTTTCATGATGACCAAAAAGCAAAGAAGGGTTTAGGCTCCAATCAGTAAGGCTGAGCCCTATTTAAACTAAAAACGGGAAGCGTTGCTGATTGTTAAATTTAACACAGCAGTAGATGGGCTAAATGAACTTTCAGAGATCTATAAATTATGAGTCACATTAGTGTATTTCGTGACGTTTTCAACAAAAATTCATGAGATACCCATTGTTTTTCTACCTTGGATTGAAATCTTTGGCGTTTATATGAATCGAGCCTAGACCCCGTGGAGCTGGAGACTATAGCATCCAGTACTCTGCGGGACCAATTGAATGCAGCAGGCTGAATGAACATTTTTGATATTAACGCCACTAGACGGAGTACGTTGTTACATACAGATAGAAAAACTTTTTCTATTCAACAATCCTTGGCGGTTATATGAATCCAGTCCGGGTTTTGTAAAGCCGGAATTGCATTAAACTACAGTACCCAGCATACAGCGGGAATAATTAATTTCAGCAGGTCCTGTCAGCAGTTAAATTACTTACGTTTTCAATCGCTGTAACCGTCAAGACCACGGCGGCTTGATACGAGGTTTTTCCGTCGAAAGAAAGGCTCGCTAGAAAGGTACGTGTATTGACGAGCACTATGAGCCTGACGAGCAGCTTGCAAATATGAAAGCCGAAATAACGAAGGCTCTTTCAATCCTTTAAGTCGGAGTAGGGTTTAGCAACTTGAATGGTGGTTAACATAAGACCCGGCTACCTTCAAATGGTGGTAATTAGCAACCAGCTCTTCTATTTTTTAGAAAACACGAAGCGAGACGGACCTTGACAGTACACCAAGGACGATATCAGAAGTCTGCGTGCAGACTTTGCAAAAAGGTAGATTTCTTTAAATCGGCCATGCAGTGAATTTGAGTCTATAAAATTCTAATGTGGTACTCTCAAAGTCTAATGCGGTATTCTTTTCTTTCCGCCCCCCCCACCCCGCCCTATACAGGATTCACGCCAAAGAGCTACAAAAATTTCCATGAAAGTTTTGGTTTTCGGTCATTGACCAGCCTCTGCAATAAATGTAAGCCCCCTGTATAAACATTGTAGCTAGAGACTTTGACTGACACATTTTTTCGTTGAGAGGACATTTTGATTTACATTTGATGTTTTTTCTGTAGGTTTGCTCTGTAGGATGTTTGAATAAAGACAAGCAGGGATCGGCTGATCTCGCTGTATTAAACAAGGTAAGCAGACTCCGAGTGAGGAGGCGGAGTATGAGGAGTGTGGTTTATGGAAGTTTGGCTAAATATTAAGACATTGTTGTCTGTTCTCTCTTCCAGCTTTGTGGTCCTAAGGAGAACCCCATAGTAAACTTGGGGGTTCGAAATGCGTCGACCTGTTTTTGCCAATCAAGTGTATAAATTAAAGTGAAATTTGGAAATTCTTGGAATTTTTGAAGTCTTTCTTGTTTGGCTTTTGTTTTTTCGTTTGTCTTCATATGATGTGTACAAATATGAAATATTGAAAGGGTTTTGTGTGTGGGTTTGCTGGAATGTGTGTGGATTGGAAATTGTGTATGGTTGCGATGAATGGTAGATGTGATACGGTTGATTGAGCTTGAAAGAGAGGTTGATTTTGATTTGAGCACGTGAAAATATGCAGTGAATTTGTGTTTTGTAAAGGACCTGTTTTTGCCAATCAAGTGTATAAATTAATGTGAAATTTGGAAATTCTTGGAATTTTTGAATTCTTTCTTGATTGGTTTTTGTTTTTTCGTTTGTCTTCATATGATGTGTACAAATATGAAATATTGAAAGGGGTTTTGTGTGTGGGTTTGCTGGAATGTGTGTGGATTGGAAATTGTGTATGGTTGCGATGAATGGTAGATGTGATATGGTTGATTGAGCTTGAAAGAGAGGTTGATTTTGATTTGAGCACGTGAAAAAATGCAGTGAATTTGTGTTTTGTAAAGGCAAGACAGTTTGCCTTTTGGTGTTTGTCAAAATTTTTTAAATGGATTACATTTTCTTTATCTAAATATGTGATCTTTTGAAAAAATTTTGATTAAATCTTATTGAAACAGATTGTTTAAGGTGATATTGATTCAATTCTATGCGCCGTTAGAAATAAGAGAATGAGTATCAGTATTGGCATTCTGATGTTGTTTATAACTTTCATGATGAAGCACAGCTATCACTAAACAACTATTTCAATAAAGGCTGTGTTTGCAAAGGCCAATAGAGGCAGACTGTGTTTAGGAAGGCTCTCCTCTCATCAAGGCCCTCAGAGATTTGGTGGGAAATGGCGAGGTGGCTGAGAGTTGGTTTGTATACTTTCTTCTAAGAAGAGCTGGGAAGAGAACAAGATTGTACAAAATTGGAGACACTTGATTTGGAAGCGTGGGTACCTTAAATTGTCTATGGTTCCATCTGTAATTTGGCTCATTCACATTTATGTTTCTCTGAAGGAACAGCAGATGATGGACAAGAAATATAAGATCTTTTAAAAAAGGGTGCAATTCAGTTTTCTTTTGTTCACCAAAGTGAAATTCTGAACAATGTAGTTCTGGTCACCAAAAAGAAAGGCATTCTGTTTGGATATCACCCTGAAAAACATTCACAATGCATGATCTGTTGACAACCCAGCTCCCTCTCCTATTACTTGCCGTTATGCTTACCTTTGACAATGTACTGCAATGCGCAGCATTTGGCTAGGTCTGCGCTGCAGATATACTGTATTCATACATACATACATACATACATACATACATACATACATACATACATACATACATCTCAATGGCTACCCCCTCTAACAGCATTTCAAGAGGGAAGACATTCATCTTCTGCAGGATCTTCTCCTTCAGAGAGCCTGGATAGTCTGCTTGGACGTCAAGGATTCTTACCTCATGGCCCATATTTTTCCTTTCAATTGACAATTTCTTCAGCTTTTCTGGAAAGAACAAGTTTATGAGTTGTGAGCCCTTTCGATTAGGCTCGCTTCAGCCAATAGTCCTTACCCAATGCCATGTGTATGGTAGTGGAACCTTAGGATGCGAAGGATAAAAACAATTATTTATCTGGACAATATAATTTTCATGTTGCAGGAACCACACTTTCTTTCTAAAAAAGTTTTCAAGGCCATAACTCTTCTCCAGGGATGTGAGAAGTTGGCCTGGTATATGCTGTTCACTAATTAAAGTGGACACCTTGCACCAGAATAATTCGACTCTTATGGTAGAAAGGTTTAAGACAACCTTTATAGAAAGCTATCCTAGTGGTAGCTGTGGAGAGCAGCCTTCAGGCTAAGTCTTGAAGGAATGTAAAGCAGCTTGTTTTACCACACAATCTCTTGAATCACCAAATGAAAAGACACCACACAGGTATATATATCAAATATATATGTATTTATTAATAAACACTCTCTACTAATCTCTTTATGAGATTAGAGGTCAGGAACATATGTACAAGTCAAATGTTATCAAAAATAAGTTTAGCACAATCGAATATCACAATCTTAGTTTGCTAGACCTAGGTCTAGGGCATCTAGAATCGAGGGACCCCCAAGAACCCCCCCAGGTAGTTGTAGGAGACCCACAGGGGACGGACGCGGTGACCTGGCACCGGTGCGAGTCCTGTGCGAGTCTATGCGCTCAGACGCGATTGAGATTTCAATGTTAAAGGTCCCTTGCGTGCTCGAGGCGAACACACCGATCGGTCCTTGTACGAGTCGAAGGACGCGGTTATAGATAGAGTTGCAAGGGAGATGGACGCGCTGTGTCTAACACAGACGCGAACCTTGTGCGAGTCAGTGCAATGGAGATCTCAGTGTTACAGGCCCTTTGTGTGTTCGAGGCGAACACCGATCGGACTCAGTACGAGTCGAAGGATACAGTTCTAGATAGTGTTACAAAGGAGATGGACGCGGTGTGTCTAACACAGACGCGAACCCTGTACGAGTCAGCGCAATTGTCGCACTTAGAAAGTTAGAGTTTTAGGACACTTCGAGGGAAGCTACAAGCAAGTCACATACATGGTAAGTAGTTCTAGGGCCCACACCCACAGGAGCACCGTAGTGCTGAAGTTACCTCACCCAGGGGAGCCGGGTGCATAGGTGTTCTTTGGTGTCGGGTCGCGGCGTCGTTTTCAATGGGAGCCAGTGAAGACTTGCTGCTTGCGGCGACAGGAGAAGTGTCCGGAGGAATCCAAGCCTGGATTCGGAAGATGGAAGACCTGAAAGCAGAGGGGACAGTGTTCAAAGTCACTTGGCAGTGACTCGGGGCAAGGAAGATGGATGCCCACCGTCGTCGCAAGATTCAGGTTGTTCTTGGTGGCCTTGACTCTTCAGCCACGAGGTCCAGGAGGTGTTGACGACAACCAGGAGCTGGATTCTGCGTGTCCCACAATGTCTGCAGCTTACTGCCATGTCGGCGACTCGATCAGAGCCAACAAGCCTTGGTAACAGCAAGTCTTGGGGAAAGTGGGAAGAGACAATGGCGCAGACCAGCAAGGTCTGTGGGACTCACCCAGCAATGGTAAGTCAGGGCAGGCCTGGAGCAACCAGGGGAGCTCTTCGGTTTCTTTAGAAAGTCTTCTGGGGTCCCCCAAGCCGGCTGGCAAGGGATCATGAAGACACCTCGGGAGGATTCGCTCACAGGGGCCCACGGTCACTCGGGACGTGGTAGGCCTCTGATCTTCGAAGGGATTCCTGCTGGAGGCTGGGACCACATGTGGTCCAAAGCACAAGTTCGTAGAACATTGTGAAGGGGTTGCACTTGACAATAGTGCACGGTACCCAGGGGTCGCGGTTCCTCGTCACTCTTGGGGTCCACTGGCCTCAGCTTCACTGGAGACTCACGATGGCCTTTGAGAAGTCAGGAAATCCACTTCTTGGGCTGCAGGGACTTCGGACTCTGGCGGGAGCGGCGTAGTTTGCGACTGTCGTTTGTAGTTTTTGGTGCCTGCCAAGCAGGGGAGTCCCTCCTTGACTCCAAGGGAGATTCTTCAGTCTTCCAAAGGTAGTGGAACGTCGAAGGTCCGGGATTCTTCTTCAGAGCGTCGTCCAGGGAAATCTAGGGTGCAATGCACAGGTTCCCCCTCTTATACTAAAAGAAAGGGAGGGACTAGCTCTATGACCCTACCTATGGGAGGGTCAGGGGAGTGGGTGGCTACACCCACTTCCCTTTGTCCAGTTTTGCGCCAGAGCAGGGGCAGGTAGCCCCTGAGCCGGTTTGAACTGGCATATGCACAGAGGAGCCTTCTGCTCCCCCAGTGCAGGACTTCAAAGCACTCTAAGAGTGCACCCACCCAGCCCCAATACACTAAACCCTGTCTGGGAGGTGGTCACACCCCCTTGGGACAGGATATCTATTGTTGGGCTTCCTCCACTGCGAGTGTTGGTCATCAGCAGGAGGGCAGCCCAGTGTCTGTGACTGGTGGCATCCATTTTGTGATGCCAGGGCTCTGCAGGATTCTACCGCGTTTCCACAGTAGGTACATGTTTATCCCTCTAGAAGGGTGGAATGCTACCCCCGCCGCCAGGACTTGCGGGGGGGGGGGTAGTATTCCAAGGTGTTTGACACCAAACACGGCATGTTTTGATGCAGCCATTCCAAAGTTAGCATTTTACCGCGAGGATATAATGCACTTAAAAGTATATGGTTTAACCGCATCCACAGACAGCCCCAGAGAATGGACTCTGAGAGCTGCAGAGGGGCCCTGCTCAGGCAGAGGCACCCTCTCACATAGGAACCAAGCACCCTGCCCTCAGGATTGATAGGGCCTGCCTTAGGGGTGACTGATAGGTTTAAATGTGTGTGCAGGAGAGATATAGGAAACCTATATCTCAGTGAGGAGTTCTAGCACCACCTCACCCAGGCTGCAGTAGCAGGCCTGTGGTGTCAGATTTAGTCTGCTTCCCAGGGGTGGCATAATACATGCTTCAGCCCCTGGTAGGCCTGTGAAGTACCTATGCCCTTGGTACCTAAGGTACCATATACTAGGGACTCATAAGGTACCACAGTATCCAATCACTAGTGCACCTAGAGTGCACTCCAAATCGTTTAAAGAGAAAGCAGATAGGCTGGGGACCTGAATAGCAGGTTCCCAGCCAAACTAAGTCAAAAACCAACAAAACACCAGGAAAAAAGTGGGGGCAACCATGTAGTCAGATTCCACCTTCCTACAAGGGATTTCTGATAAATGTCTGTAAGTTAGGCTTGAACCTCAAACAACTAATGGAGTTTTTAGGCTTCAGAGGTGACTCTGTTTCCTCTACACTGCAGCTTCTAAGAACAGGAATAAGTGGGAGATGTGCGAGATTCTGTCACAAGCTAAGGTAGCCTTAAGATAACTGCCAAGAAAAGTAGGTCCTCTGGCATCATCAATTCAAGCAATTGTTTTGCATGACCACTTCAATACAGGGCTCTGCAGAGAATGAAGATCAGTCACTTGCTGAAAGGTTTATCTTACATAGACAGGGTGGCACTCTCCAATTAAGCCATATGAAAGATCCATTGGTAGTTGGATTACATTGAGGCATGTAATGGCAGCGTGATCTTTGGATTCTCACCAGACATAATTATGTAGTTTGATGGCAGCAGAACAGGATGGGAAGCTAGATGTGGCTCATCGTCCACAGCAGGGACGTGATCATCAAACAAACTCTAGGTGCATACAAACTGCCTGGAACTGCTTGCTAGCTCTTTTACAGTCAAGTGTTGGGCAAACACAAAATTAACTGCTGTTTATTGTTAAAGATGAACAATGTCTCAGGGGACTGCTACATAAACAAACTGGGGAAATCAAGTTTAGGGTCGTAACGGAATTGGCCAAAGAATTCAGGCATTATTGCCTAAACCACAAGGTGTTGGCCTTCCTTGAATATCTACCAGGGAAGAGCAATGGAACTTCATATTGGAGCTCTCAATTCCTCACCAATTGCAGCAAGTGGAGGCTGGACCACTGAAGCTTGGGGACCTTGCAACTGAAACTAGCTTGCATCATGACTCAGTCACCAGCTGCCCCAGTTTTTCAGTTGGAGGCCAGATCCACTGATTCTGGCCACAAATGTGTTCCTACAATCATGGGAGAATAGCTCCAGTATGTCTTTCCACCAGTCATAATTAATCCTCAAGTCACAATGCAAGCCTGAAGACAGCAAGCAGAACTGGTTTTGGTTAAACCACTTTGGAGGTAACAAGTGTGCTTCCCAGAACCACCGTTGCTTCTCCAAACCTCCTTCCACATTCTCATCAGATTTTGATAAACACTCAAGCATAGCTTCGTCCTATTGCCAAGCCAGGTCATTTGAGTCTGATCATATGGAGAATTTCTGGGGTTAATGACAAATCCTAGACTTAGAATGCTCAGTTTCCTTCTTCTTCCACCAAGCTTGGGTGCCGGTAGTTTAGAAGAGATAAATTTCAGCATGGAAAAAAATGGTCTGATTGGTGTATGGATCAACATCTGCATCAATTGGGGGCAAAAGTGATGAAAGTTGTCAATTTTCTAGAAGAATTAGCAGATAAAGGATTAGTCTATCAGTAGGTTAATTCCTACAGATCAATCAGCTTAGCAAAGCATGTGCCATTGGCTAATTTTCTATAGGGGAACATCCTGTGGGCAATAAACTAAGGAAGGATACCCAAATGATCACTCATCCAGAACCATAATAATCTTATTTTTTGGATATTAATGCATTTGTTAGGCTATTTGAACAATACCCAGTCAATTTGGATCTTACTAGAGAACAGCTACCAGCAAAATTGGCTTTGCTGCTGTGACTCGTGTCATGCCATATTGACTCAGATGCCTAGCCAATAGATTTTGATTGCCCATCTGCACAGGAAGTGACCTCACTAGATTTCCCATCATCTGTCTGCACAGAAAGTGACATTACTGGATTTCCCATTATCCATCTGCACAGGAAGTGACATCACTGGTTTACTGCCAAAACTGTCTTTAAAAGAAGAAGCCAAACAAGAGGACTTCATTTCCCATTGCCCATCTGCACAGGAAGTGACATCAATGGATTTCCCATCATCCATCTACACAGGATGTGATATCACTGGATTTCCCATCATCCATCTGCACAGGAAGTGACATCAGTGGATTTCCCATCATCTATCAGCACTGTAAGTGACATCACTGGTTTCCAGCCCACAGTACCTTGCTCTCTTCCCTCCTTCCAGGACCTATACAATGGTGGCTGCAGCGTGGACTCGCAACGGGCATGTTGCTGCCGCACCAAAGGCATCCGTCTTTGCCTGGACTGCTCTCAGTTCCAGGAAAACCCTGGTTCGCCCCCTATCCATCGATACCCTGATGCACTCTTCCATGCTCTTAACCCTGGCTGCCGAACTGCTGCCACACCACACAACATGGAAGGAGCAATCACATGCTCCTCCTGCAAGTTCTCATGCACTCTCCCACACCCACTACCCACCACTCTTACAGCACCCAGCACCCCACTCGCTCACACTCACATAAACCAGCCACTCGCTCACACAGACCAAACACCATCTAAACATGCCACACTTGCATGCATACTCCTCAACATACGCTCCCTCTCCAAACATGCCATGGAGATATGGAACCTACTGGAAGACCACGCTTCGGACCTGCTCTTTCTCTGGAAACGTGGTAAACCCAACCTCGGCACCAAACATTTCTACAGCCATTCCTGTTGGCTACAAGATCATTAGGTAAGACCATCAGCACAAGCCAGGAAGTGGAGTCACCATCATATTCAAAGATACCATCAGTTTCACCCCCTACATGGACACCCCCACCAGCTACATGGAGCACCTCAAGTTCAAGATACAAATCACAGCCAACTTCTCCCTGGGCAGTACCCTCATAAACAGACCACCAGGAACCGCAACAATTTCACCAGCAACATCATGGACTTCGTCACACCCCTCTTAATCAATGCCAGCACCTTCATTTTCCTCGGAACCTTCACTTTACCTAGAAGACAGCACCAACCTAAACTCTATGACTCTCTAGAAAACCTCATAAACCTTGGCCGCACCCAACACGTTACCGAACTCACCCCCCACCGGACACCTATTTGACCCGATTTTCTCCTAAATCAGCAACATCACAGTCGAAGAGCTAGCAACTATGACCTTGACAGACCACACCCTCGTTAGTTTCAGCACCCCCATCCAACTACCACCACCAGAACCGCCTGCCGCAGCTGGAAAAGGATCTCAGAAGAGCAGTGGGCTTCTGCCCTTTCTGAGCAGCAGCCCGAGCACACCAGCAACTTGCTGAAAGCCACCTAAAACCTCAACAGCTGGATCACTGCATGTACCAACACTCTGGCTCCCCTCAAGCACAACCCAATGGCAAGCGCCTGACAACAGGCCAGCTAGTACACAGAGGAACACAGGTTGATGAAACACTACTACAAGTAACTGGAGCGCAAACGGAGAACAAGTCAAGAGACCACAGAGAAAAACATCTTCAAATCAGCTCTAAGATGCTGCCATCAGCAGATATGTAACACCACGTGCACAGCTTTTGCAGATTGCATCAACATCAGCACTAACAGCAGCAAGGAAATCTTTACATCATCAAAGATTTCACCACGCAATTCTTCTATAACAAAGTCACCTCCATATACAGAAACTTTGACCCTCAAACAGACTCTTCCACCGTCACAACTCAACCGCCCATTATGGCTGATGAAAGAACCCTGCCTTCGTGGCCTGCCCTCACCACCGTCTAAATCCCTACTAACATGAAGACCATCCCCTAGGGGGCTCTGTCTGACCCTTGTCCCACCACTCCTTCACAAAAGGTCTCATACCAATTAGCGAAGCACTAACACCATCCTTCATTCCTCTATTGACTGAGCCACAAGCCCGGACACCTAGAAACATGCCACCATCATGCCCCAGCTCAGGAAATCATCCCCTGACCCAGCCACACAACTACAGACCTGCCTCCTTCCTACCATACCCTGCAAAGGTTTTCAAGAAACTAATCAACTGACGCCTCACTGACCACCTAAGCAACCACCAGTTCCTCAGTGCCATGCAGTCCAGATTCAGGCCCAACCCAGTACAGAAACAACAATCATCGCTACTACAGACGACATCCACATAACCCTTGACAGAGAGGAGACACAGCAGCCCTCATTCTTCTGGACCTTTCTGCAGCATTTGACACAGTCTCACACCCCCTCCTCATCAGGAGCCTGCACGAGATTGGCATCCAAGGACCCGCTCTCCTGCTGGACCTGCTCCTTCTTAACGGATAGAACACAAGCTGTCAGCCTCTCATCTTACTCCACAGAAACCTGCAAACTTATCTACAGAGTACCTCAAGGTTCATCGCTCAGACCCAACCTCTTCAACCCATACATGATCCCGGTGGGCAATGTCATCCGCGCACACAACATTAACATCCTCTCCTTCTCAGATGACACGCAACTCATACTCTCCCTCTCAGACAAGACCCCCAACACAAGAAACAGGCTCACCACCTGCATCACCGAAGTCGCTAACTGGATGAAAGCTAACTGTCTCAAGCTCAACAGCAACAAAACAGAAGTATTGATCTTTGGCAAAAATACCTCACCTTGGGACTCGAACTGGTGGCCGCACAAACCCGGCCCACGCTCACACCCAGAACCTACGCTAGGAATCTCAGAATAATCATCGACAGCAAACTGAACATGAATGCATAAGTCAATGCTATAACTGCATCCTGCCTCACACACATTCAAGGCACTACACAACTCAGGCCCCACCTGCCTGAGCAGTCACATCTCCTTCCACCTAATACCCAGACCCCTCCACTCCACAGGACTCCTACTGGCACACATTCGATGCATACACAAAACCAGATCAGGAGGACGGGCATTCTCTTATATCGTTCATAAAGCATGGAATCACCCTCCCCTCCCACCCCACCCCCTCCACACCAGATTCGCCACCTCCTCTCTTCTTACATTAGGCAGAAACTGAAAACCTGGCTTGTCAATTAACCAACCTACTATAGGTAGAGCGAGGCACACTCACCTGCTCAGTGCCAGGGTACCCTCACGGTTGATAATGTGCTTACGAATACACAGAACATAACAACATAACACAGAATGTTCACCCCAACAGGGTCACTTTTGCCATTTTCCAGGAGAACCAAAATGTCTATCAGGTCAGAATGTTATGTTTCTTTTCCTAATAACCTCAGACTGTGCGTAATGCAATGTTTAAAAGGATATGAGTGCAGAATAAGAACATTTAGGCCTAGAGGAATACATCAGTTATTGATTTACCATGTAAAGGTGTCTGCACCTGTTTCTATTTCATCATTAACAAAATGAGTGAAATTAATTAAGTCTCAATCAGGGATTGACAGCGACTGATTTGGAACCTATTCTGTTAGAGAAACCTCCAAATAGTAATCGGTGTGTGTGAGGTTGGAAGACATTGTGGGTTCAGCTGAGTGTTCTAGGAATTTACATTCAAATCTATTGCATAATACTAGCTTCCAGAGCGAACACAGAAAGCAACTGCTGCCAGCATCCACGTCTGAACGTTTTATTCTGTTAAGACACTGAGGTGAGTATTATCCCACCCTGTATAATTTGATGAACTAATTTTTGATGGATTAATTTTGTATGTATGTATCATATTTTTATCCCATCCAAATGTTATTATTGCTGAAGAATGCTGATAAAGAGGCTATTCTAGAAGTAAAGAACGAGACAATCATAATACCTGTCTCTGTATCCTTAACAGAATGAACATTTTCAGAAACCAAAGCCAGAGTAGAAGTACAATATAAAGTGAAGATGGGACATGCACGCTTTCAGTAGGTGGTGTTTGCTACACTCTCTGAATGTGAGTCGAATGTCAGCCAGCCTGCTTGCACAAAGATTGGTGTATCATGCTCAACAATGAGCCATTGCATGCTGCTGCCTATTCTGGTTTATCTACACATGCTTCCCTTAAAGAGACCCACAAAGTATAAAGTGTCCACACCCGCTCCAAACCAGAAGCTCAGTAGCTGAACACTGGTAAGTTTATTAGGTTATCAGAAGGTGCCTTTTGCACCTTTGAGCACCAATCATGCTTACTTCTATGCTGCTTGCCGTGCAGGCTGCATGAAATACCTTGGGAGGCCACTTCAATGTTGGACAAGCCTTCCCTCAGCCATTTGTTTTAGCTAAGTGGACAACTGGAAAGGCACACATTTCATGCTTATAATTCCAAAGAAATGCTGCAGCAGGACAGAAATGTGTTGACCCTACTAGGCATCACCTAAACATTATCAGGCAGAAAACATAGTTATGTAACCCAAAATCTAAGCACTTGGATATGAGGCCTTACATTGCAACATTCTAAAAGCTATTTTGTAGATTTACTACAAGTATGCCTTTAGTTTCAGTGGAAATTGGCCTGCAGATTTGTTAAAGCCCATTTTATAAGGGGTCATGGCAGCCATCTTGGATTAGAGCACTTACCAATGTAGTTCGGTGTCATGTCAAGGTTACCGGATCATGCTATTCCTATTGGTAAGAACGAAAGGGCGTTAAAAGCCTGTGCCTGTTAGGTAGCCCTTAAAATGCAACATCTCCAAACCTTCTTGCCTGAAAATTACACAGTGGCACTTCAAATGCTGGTGTGGCTTAACAATTAAATTTGCAACCATACCAAAACAAACCACCGGATAACATCTGGTCACCATAGCCCCCGTAACATAGTGGTTCCAACCCTGTCCACATTAAGCCTTTCTATTAAAAAAATATGCAAAAGAGTAATTGAACCCCAGTATGAGAAGATAAGAAAAAGAAAACTTTCAAAACATACAAGGCTGGTATCTGTGAAGGAGTGTAAGAATAATTCCAGTAGTATGTGACTGCTACTCTGTGAGGGTGGTAGTGAGTGACTGCTAGTGAGGCGTGTGAGAGAGCTGTCGGTATTTAGGCTGAGACAGGAATTAATATGGGCGGGTTTTTGATACTCCTTTGGTGGACAAATGTTACCTAGTAGTAGGGCATTATGAAAGCTGCAGATTGGTCAAGAGAGTCAACTTTAAAAAAGTTTTAATTCTAACCAAGTGTGACTGCGCATGTAATTACTAAGCCTTGGACACGCATAACAGTCTTCTGTTGTGCTGACAGAGGTTTAGCAATTATGGATCCTAAATAGTTGGCAGGTGTTTGCACCGCCAACAAACTTCTCTATTGTGGACATAAATAGCTGTCCTTGAAAAGATATTAATGATTACATTCAGAGTTTTCTCTCACTGCGCCCGTCCTGCACATTTGTGGAGGTAGGGGTGGACGACGGCACCCTACCTATGATTTTTTGCTAATTTGGGAAAGTTTTTCTTTGCAGTTCTCGCAAACTGCTATTAATGGTCACAGGACCTATCAAATTTAAGTAAGAAAACCGTGTAGTACTTATGAAGTGTAAAAATGATCTTTTCTTGTTAGAAAGGAAACAGATCTTTAATTTTCTTTATTAGAATAATTGATAATAATTATACTTATAAAACAACAGATACCTGAATTGCAGATGAATTTAAAATGACACATTTGTTTTCACTTTCTCCTTACTGTTAAAGTTCAATTTTCATGACATAGAAAACATCCCTAACAACATGGCTCTTCGATTTACACAGGGTCAAAGACGGTGACGTGTTACTTAAGTCCTGCCATTCTAGTTCTTTGCCTAGATGCATGCCAACATTTGTGCAATCCAAAGAGTGAGAGAGATGCCATTTTCTCCCACTTGTATTAGAGTGAGGTGGTCTTAGGTGCGAAAAGAGGAATATTTTGGGCTAGAAAGGAAATAGGAATGGATGACATCTACATTTCTCTGCTAAATGTCTCAGCAAATATTTAAGTTTGCCTGGTATTACTTGCGGAAGAAGAAAGTCTGCGGGCAGATTGGTTCGTGGCACTAGCTCTCTGCCGCCGGTTGTTTCCAGCTCTTGTTCTCCTAGGACTCACCACAGACTGGCTTAACACATTCTGTTGGGGTTGAAACACACTTTGTTGGCCTGTCTCTTTCTCCACACAGTTGAAAGTTAATGCAATGCCCAAGTTACTTTTCATTACCCTGGATGACCCATCAGAAGTGCCATCAAAACATCTACCCAAGGCTATTTCTTTTGCTGTTCTGGGGTCTTGGTCAGTAACAGTGTAAATGCCATAGTTATGTCCCAGTGGGTCTAGAGGAGCAAGCATAGTGTATTCATTGGTGTCATTATTCACAGGGAGAGGTAAGTGATTGACAAGATATTCATGAAGCATGCTGTTCACGTTTTCCCTGCGGCAACTTCCTTGTGGAAGAATTTTCACCATTGTGCGATCTACTCTGTCTTGATCATATAGCATGCCACTGCACTTGAATTCTAAACAGGCTGTGGAAAGATTGGGCTGGTCCATATCCCGGATGCTACGCACATCTCGGATACCGTATAGTTTACCCACAGTTTGTGGATGCGTACCACCCATATTGCGAGACCTCAGATTGATTTCCTGGGGTCCAATGACTTTTACCTTGATGTAACATGCCCTGAACTCCAGGGGCTTAGGCCACCAGGCGAGATAATCTGCGGTCCAACTCAACGGGTCATCTTCATTAAAAGGAACTGTATTGTACTCGTATCGGTCACCTTCCACTCTGTAGAACCTAAAATGTGCATCGCCATAGGGAGCTTCATCACACTGTCTTGCATGCTCAAAGGCATATATGGGGCCATTACTTTCTTCAGCAGCATTGGGGGATGGCTTGGCCACATTGATTCTGAAAGCAGTCTTTTTAATTTTAGGATCCTCATGATCTGTTCTCCTATAGCTAAGCTTGTTGAGGTAGGGCTGTGGAACACCAATGGCATTAGGGTTGAATTTAGGAGCAGATGCAACAGCTTCCAGTTCTTCTCCTCCTCCTAGGGTTGCTGTCACATAGGCTGAGTAGGCATCAGGCTTTTGGTCATCACAGAAAGCTGGCAAGCATGCCCCATTGGAACCTGTGATCACGCTGTCAAATCTACCCCAGGCTCTAGGGTTGGTAGAAAAACCAGATTCAGGTTCCATGTTAATTAGATTAATCACAACACCTTCAATTTGTTCACTTGGCAAGAACCTCTCACTTCTATATGCCCTGATCTTGACATAACATCTTCTGCTTTCTGGGACATCTAAGTTGAAAAGCCTCCTCTCTCGAATTTCCATGTTTCCAACCAGAAATATTCTGTCCTCCCTCTTCCCACGTTTTCTAGTTTCGAATTGAAAATCTCCTTCTTCTTCCCATAACCCAGTCTCTGGGTTGAGTGACCAGAGCTTCATTTTCTCCAGGTGTTCTGGCATCTTTATTTGTGTGGAATCCATGAATACCTTTACCTCACCAGCATTAAGCGTTTCAGTTGCTGCTTCATCTGTGAAGTCCAATGAGAACATACCATATGAGCGAAGTGGGAAGGTGTCACCTTCTTCATTGATGAAGTTAAGGTCACTTTGTGCTGCAGCAGCAGTGGCAATGTCCCTCGGATCCAGAAAAGACACACTGGCTTTTACTTTACCAGTATAAATTTGTCCATTTTGCTTATAAAATGTGTTAGGGGGGATTTCCAGTTCAGCAATGGGTTCTGTTCCTGCTGCCTCACCAAGAGGAATCAGGTTGGACTGGGAAGAGTCAATGGTGATTGGGGCTTTCTTCCTCAAGAGTTGAACCTCATGGAAGACTGCTCCTCCTTTCTTATTGAAAGGCAAAACTTTAGTGGTGTTTACAAACCTTTGCAGTTGATCCACAAATGTGAGAACCAGCCTCTCAGTACCTACTGGAACTTGGACAGAGAAAGTTCCTTTGTATCCCGTTAAACTCACTCTATTTTTCCCAAGATAGATATGGCCAAACCTCAGAGGTTCACCGTTATCAGACGCAATGGCCCGTCCCCGTACGATGATCTTTGTCTCAGTGCATTTTTGACAGCCACATTCTGTTGCTACTTTTGTGGGTAGTGTGTACCCTTGACATGTGATCTCCCTGGTTTCTGTTTTGGTGACACCACAGCAGTAGGCCACTGAGTCTTTGCAGCGAATTCCTTTTTCAGGCTCTCCTGCACAGGTGCTTGAAGGGCATTTCCCCACATCATAGTAGAAGGAGTTGGTCGAGTTTTGGAAGCAGTCTTGTGGAAGTCTTATGAGGTGGCTTTCAGGCGTCAGCTCACAAGAGGGGCCAGTTTTTGCTGTAAGATAAAATATCAACCATAGATGTTATAACTGTGAGTATCAGTGCTACCGCAAGTCTGGTCTATAATCAGTTTCAAAAACATCGAATTAAGTTTATCTCTACTCCTTTCCCTCACTCAACCTCTTCTCACTCATCTGAATAAGCCATTATGATATGAAAAAGACACATCTTGACATTCAAATGAGGTAAAAGTATTGTTACTGTTTTGTAAAGTGGAAATTGCAGACTTATGAAATTAAAACAAATACATGACATGGTCCTAACTCTGTCCAAGCCCTTCTAATTTTTTAGAAGGTCTAGCTTGGACTACTTCTGCTGCCATAACTGCCAGACCAAATCCAAATCTCCAGTGGGATGGGTGCATGGCGAGGGGGGAGCAATGGGGCAAGTATTGCTCTGGCCCTTGGGGAAGATTAAAGTTTTTTGATTAAGAAACTCACAAGTCTATCTGTCCTTGGGAAGATGGAGGGATAAGCGCACATTCTACCTTGCACTTGGGCAAGGCGAGATAGTAATTATTAATTGCATCCCTCTTCACTCTTGGGTAAGACGAGGAGGCTGTATCCTCTAATGTCCCTTATGGGGTTTATAATACAGTGACTACCAGAATTTGTATTTAAATCCTTTGACATTCATACATATTCGAAGAGGCTGTACATTTTTTAGTATGAAGGACCTAATGCATCGATGACGGGGCTGGAAGGCACAAAGAGGGGCTGCCAGGGCAGAGCTCAGTGGCACATTTGGGAGTTGCTGGGGGTGGTAGTCATGGAGAGGACCTGAAAAGAGGGATATGGGCATAAATAAGGGCTAAATGGCCAGGGCAAGATGGCACGTAGCAGCTGTAGGGTGTTGGGGAATACAGAGAGGCAGCAGGTGGCCGGGGACATTTAGAAGGGAGGTGGGTACAGAGAGGGGCTGCAGGAGTGAGTCATGGCCGGAACATAGAGGGACTGCAGGGGACAGGTGGCACAGAGGGGCTACAGGCAGGTGGGGAAACACAAGAGAGGCTGCAAGGGGTGGCGGGGCACACAGAGGACCAGCAAAGTTGGGGCAGGGCAGCTCACATAGGGCTGCAGGTGGGTGGGCGCACACAATGGGGGTGCACCGGAGGCAGGAGGCAGTGGGGCACATATAGGTGCTGGCAGTAGAGGCAGTTCAGGAAGGCACAAGGAGGCTATAAGGAGGTGAGGGGACACAAGGGGTTGCAGGGGCGGATGACCTAAAGAGGGGAGGCTCAGGCACACAGAAGAGCTGCAGAGAGGGGCTGGGGCACATAGAGGTGCTGTAGGTGTGAATCAGGGTGGTACATAGAGGTGGTTCAGGTGGTGGCACACACAGAAGACTGAAGAGGAAACGGGGGCAGGGCTAGACTGGACACTAAAATTGGCCCTTTCAAAACTGTCCAAACCAGCCTTCACTTGAGAAAGCCTTGAATAGACCTCAGGGTATGCTTGGCTCATGGCAACCAATCCAGCTCTAAAAGCAGCTCACTAGCTTGCAATCTATTGTGAAATTGAGTCCAACGCTGGGCAAGAGACTAAAAAAATTAATCAAAGTCTCTAAAAAGCTAAAGTTTAAAAGGAAGTAATTGTGACTAATATAGTAACATTGCCTTCAAAAACTAAAAACGTCTGAATTAAGGTGCTACTTTTGCCTAGTGTCAGAATCCTGCTGTACTAAGTCACCCTTAACTTCCATGCCAATCTATAGTCTTTCAAACGTCACACACCTTTTTAAAGAAAAATATACACACTACACAATATAATTAGCTACAGCCCTGAGCCTAATTCCTGTTGTGCATGATCAAAGGATCCACCGTGGTAGATTTGCAGATCCACTAACTCAGTCACGCTTTGTGATTGGCTGGCCGCAACCCGAAGGAAAAGTTGAGGCTGCCATCTTAGGACTAAGGGACTCGGTCCAGGAGCCCTACAAAATAAAATAAATAAGATATTAGGGGTCAAGGTAGGGGTACCCTGACCCCTTGGACCATATGGGAGGCAGGATTAGGGGATCTATTGATCCGCACATCCACCCTGAGCCCCAGTCTTCCCCCTGGAACATTGCAGCATATCCGGATCCAAGGCACAACAAAATGAAAAAAAAGGGGGAAAGGGGTTGGGCCACAATGGACAGCTTACATTATGTTAAAAAAAAAATCCCTGTAAAAAACAAAGTTTAAAGTGACGTTATAGTCAGGAATTGTAATAATATCTTACTTTCCATTAAAAAAAAACCTTAGAAATTTACTTAAAAACACAAAGGTTAAAGGGATGTTACAGTTAGAGGAAAATGTCATTTAAAAAATAACATTGTCAATCAATCAGGGGTTTGTTAAAGCGCGACTACTCACCCGTAAGGGTCTCAAGGCGCTAGGGGTGGGGGGGGTGCAGGTTCCATCCATCAAGGAGGGGGTCTGTCGAAGAGCCAGGTTTTGAGGTTTCTTGCGAAGATGGGGAGCGATGTTGTCTGTCTGAGGTGGAGCGGAAGGGCGTTCCATGCTTTGGCCACGAGGAAGGAGAAGGAGCGGCCTCCCGATCTGGTCTTTCTGGTGCGGGGGACCACGGCGTAGGAGAGCTGGGCTGATCGTAGGGTCCTTTGGGGTGCGTGGAATTTGAGTCGGCTCTTCAGGTATGCTGGTCCGGTGCCGTGGAGGGCCTTGTGTGCGTGGGTGAGCATCTTGAAGGTGATTCTCGCCTCGACAGGGAGCCAGTGGAGTGTGCGCAGGTGCTGGGAGATGTGGCAGTGTTTTGGCAGGTTGAGGACCAGTCTTGCGGCGGCGTTCTGGATGTTCTGTAGCTTGCGGGTGAGGTTTTTGTTTATTCCGGCGTAGAGTGCGTTGCCATAGTCGAGTCTGCTGGTGACCAGGGCGTGAGTGACGGTCTTTCGGTGTTCGAGGGGGATCCATTTGAAGGTCTTACGAAGGAGGCGGAGGGTGTGGAAGCAGGAAGACGAGACAGAGTTGATCTGGCGGTCCATTTTGAGCTCGGAGTCCAGGATGATTCCCAGGTTGCGTGTGTGGTCCGTGGGGGTTGGTGGGTTTTCGAGGGCGGGGGGCCACCAGGTGTCGCTCCAGGCATCGGGGTTTGGGCCCATGATGAGTACTTCTGTTTTGTTGGTGTTTAGTTGTAGGCAGCTGTTTTTCATCCATTTGGCGACGGCTTCCATGCCTTCTCGAAAGTTGCGTCTGGCGGTGTTGGGCTCGTTGGATAGGGAGAGGATGAGCTGGGTGTCGTCTGCGTATGACACGATGTTGAGTCCGTAGGTTCTGACGATGGGGGCGAGTGGAGCCATGTAGACGTTGAAGAGCGTCGGGCTGAGGGAGGAGCCCTGGGGGACTCCGCAGGTGGTAGGTGTGGGGTCCGAGAGGAAAGGGGGAGTCTGACCCGCTGCGTCCTGCCGGAGAGGAAGGAGCGGATCCAGTCGAGGGCCTTGTCCTGGATTCCTGCGTCGTAGAGTCTGCGTATTAGGGTGCGGTGGGAGACTGTGTCGAACGCCGCTGATAGGTCGAGGAGGATGAGGGCTACTGTTTCTCCTTTGTCCAGTAGGGTGCGGATGTCGTCTGTTGCGGCGAGGAGGGCGGTTTCCGTACTGTGGTTTTTTCTGAAGCCGGATTGGGAGGAGTTGAGGATGTTGTGTTCTTCAATGAATGTGGCGAGTTGGCTGTTGATGGCTTTCTCGATGACTTTCGCTGGGAACGGGAGCAGGGAGATGGGTCTGTAGTTTTTGAGGTCGGTGGGGTCCGCTGAGGGTTTCTTTAGGAGGGGGTTGACCTCGGCGTGTTTCCAGTCGTCGGGGAACGAGGCGGTCGCCAGGGAGCGGTTGATGGTGTGGCGGAGCATGGGTGCGATGGTGTCGGCGGCTCTGTTGAAGATGTGGTGGGGGTAGGGGTCCGTGGGGGCCCATGAGTGGATTGACTTCATTGTCTTCAGTGTGTCTTCGGTGGTGAGGGCTGTCCAGTCGTCAATCGCTGGTTTCCGGGTGTCGGGGGTGGTTGGTGAGGGTTCAGTGTGTTTGTTGTCTTCGTCGAAGTTGTCGTAGATGCTCTTGATTTTGTGGTGGAAAAAGGTGCTGAGTTTGTCGCAGAGGTCTTGTGAGGGAGGGATGTCGGTAGACTCGCTAGTGGGTTGGGCGAACTCCTTGATGATGCTGAAGAGTTCCTTGCTGTTGTGTGCGTGGGTGGAGATTCTGTCTTCAATCGCTTTTTTCCTCGTTTCTCTGATGAGTTGATGGTGGGCGTTGGTGGCGGCTCTGAAGTTGTCGTGGGCTTCTGTGGATTTGGTGTTCCTCCAGGCCTTTTCGAGGCGGCGGTATGTGCTTCTGGACTCTCGAAGTTCGGTGGTAAACCATCTGGCTTTCTTGGCGCGGGTATTGTTGTTTTTCTTGAGGGGGGCTATGGTGTTGGTGCTGTCCAAGATCCATCTATGCAGGGTTCGGGCTGCGGTGTTGGGGTCGTCGTTTTCCGCGATGGTTGGGGTGGAGTTGTTCGTGGAAGCAGGGGCTGGTGTCTGTGGATGGTGGGTGTTCTGAAGGTGAAGTGGACGCAACGATGGTCGGTCCATGGGAGTTCGGTGGTGTGGCTGAAGGTGATGGAGTTTCCTGTAGTGAAGAGGGGGTCGAGGGTGTGTCCTGCTGAGTGCGTGGGCTCGGTCACGATCTGGCGCAGTCCAATGTTGTGGAGGTTGTCCAGGAGGGATGTGGTGTTGGGGTCCAGTTGGTTGTCGAGGTGGAAGTTGAGGTCTCCCAGCAGGGTGTAGTTGGTGGATGCGATGGCCTGCGGGGAGATAATGTCCGTGATGGAGTTGGCGAAGGGTCCGCGGGGTCCAGGGGGTCGGTAGATGAGGGTTCCTCGGAGGGTGGCGGTGGGGCTGGCCAGTATCTTGAAGTGAAGGTGTTCCATCAGTTCTGTGGGCTCGTCAGGGAGTGTGCTCAGGCGGAGGCTGGATTTGTGGACGATGGCGATTCCTCCTCCTGGGCGGGTGGGGCGGTCCTTCCTGGAGATCTTGTATCCTTGGGGGATGGCGATGGCGATGTCCGGTCCCGAGGTGGTGTTGGTCCAGGTTTCGGTGAAGAACGCTACGTCCGGGGTGGTGATGTCGAGGAGGTCCCAGATTTCTGTGGCGTGTTTGTGGAGGGAGCGGACGTTGAGGAGGATGCATTGCAGGGTCTTCGGTTCGGTTGTGTTCTTGTGGGCGGGTTGTGCTGGATCTGTGTTCTTGGTGGTGCTGCAGGTGTGCCGGCAGCGGTGACAGCTGAAGGGTCAGTGGGAGTCGGCTGGTGATGCTAGCTTGCAGTTGTTGTTGCGGCCTGGGTTGAGTGCGTGGAGTGCTGCTGGGTCGTAGCGTTGGCGGGGCGGAGGTCCAGGGTTCCTGGCGCTGGTCGCGGTCGGGTCGCGGACGGGCGCAGACGGGCTTGCCCCGCCATTAAGTAGGGGTCGGGGAGGGCTGGACAGCAGGGAGGCGGGAGCGGGGAGGGGAGCTGGATTGGGCCGGTCGCGCTGGGGGGAAGGGGCCACGGGGGCAGCAGCGGCGGGGAAAGGTAAAGGGAGGAAATAAGGGATAAAGAAAAAAGGGAAAATAGGCAGAAATAAGGCACAAAAGAGCAGAGATGCAGAAAGGTGAAAGATAAAAGAGGGTAGAAAAACGAGTGAAAACTAGTGAAAGGGCAGAGCGAGAAGAAGGGGAAAATGAGCAGAAATAAGGCACAAAAGAGCAGAGATGCAGAAAAGTGCAGAAAGGTGAAAGATAAAAGAGGGTAGAAAAACGAGTGAAAACAAGTGAAAGGGCAGAGCGAGAGGAAGGGAAAATGAGCAGAAATAAGGCACAAAAGAGCAAAGATGCAGAAAAGTGCAGAAAGGTGAAAGATAAAAAAGGGTAGAAAAACGAGTGAAAGAGCAGAGTTAGAGGAAGGAGACAGAGGTCCACTGGACCACCAGGGATGAGGCGCAGGGAAACCTGCAGGTGGAGGAGGGCCTCGATCACCAACACTCGAGAGTGCAGGGGCAGGCCTCACTTAATGGTGGAGCTGCGAGGGTGGGAGAGCAATTTCACTGAATGAACAAAATTACTGAAATTCACCAATTATAGTTATATCAAGTAACTATAACTCATGGCCTAAAGTAACTATAACTCACAACCTCGACATGCACTGCTTGTACCCTCACATATTACATCACTTATGACATGTTCAATGACTGCATTGATTACACCCCTAATGACATCTGACATACCATCATTGATAACCACACTGTACATGGGCTAAAAGCCCATACATGAGCTAAGACCTGGAAATGGTTGCCAAGTAAATCATGCACCAAACATCATGTAAAGTATGACAAAGCCTCCTCAAAATTGAACAAGTGTATTCTTTAACATGCAGAAGCTTTGACTATAATAAGTCACATTATATCACTGCACTTAGAGGTCCTTATTAAAAGGTTTTAAACATTAACTTAGACCCATTCGGGCCCCCGCCTCTGTTCTGGCGCCAGTGCCATTAGTGACCTGAGACGCAAGTCATTTGTCAAGCGCACCCTGTATATGGCCCAGATTCTTATAGTTAGAGCAACATTATAGCCTATTAAATCAAACACAATACGTTTTTGTAAAGCTCATATTCAGAACTCACATATTTGAAGGTGCTTTCATATATGATAATGAAGTAAAAGGAGGATCAGTGAAATAAAATATTGGCCTAAGATCATATAATTTGGTTAAACAGGAAGCCGGGATTAATCCCAGATTTTCTGGTTTGTATTTGAACAAATCAATCACTAAATCTGTATCTTTTTTTCTCCCCTTTTCACTTCGAATGTTACTGCTTTGATTTTAACTCTTTGAAAGCTCAGTTCATTTAGGACCTCGAGCTGAGCCAGGGCCAGGCACCTGGCTGAAGCTTTGCTTGAGCTTTCAGTGACTCACCCACCTCTAGTGCCACGTTTACTTTTTTTTTTATATATGTCTTGTTAAACCTACTCTATAGTGTCAATGCACTAAAAGAGAAAAGCACATTTTAGAATGCATGCTTTTAATTTCCTTAGAGGTGCTTTGCTTTTAAAATTTGAATTACAATAATACACATTATTACATGAAACACATTTTAAATATTAACACATTATGCCCAACAAAAACACACTTTTGTCAAATGTTTGGCAGACATTGCTGCTGTTTCAGGCAAAAAATGAATTCTCACTTGCCCCACTCTGCCATTTAGGATATGGTTCAAAGAGGGGAGTATTTTGTGCTTATGTCTACTCCCATCGTTATAAAGAAGGGTTTTTATGCCGACCCAGAGCACATTACATAGACCCATAGTGTGACGCAGTAAAGATCAAGAGTTTGATTGCTGATCTTAATGACTAGGATCCTTATTGCCACTACTATAGTAATAAAATGTGATTGCCTTTTTCACTATAGTTAGAAATTTTGAAATCTATGTTTTCACTATACCCACACATACATACACACACACACACACATATATATTATATATATATATATATATATGTTCTCGCTCTCTCAACTTTCTTCAACCTTTGGTTTCACTTTGCTTTCTGATCTTAAAGTTTGATGTCAACATCAAAGGGGCCGTTTTGGTCCTTACCAATGACAGCCAGCTTGGCAACCTTGGACTTAGCAGAGCCTGCTTCATTTTTCGCCAGGCAGTAGTAATCCCCAGCCTGGGTCATGTCTAGGTTCCTTAGTACCAGATTATTGTTGTACCGGTACACTGCGTGGTCCAGTAGGGTTCCATTGTGGTACCTATAGTTCAACGAGAAAAAATCCTACAATTTATTAAAGTCCATAGTAAGGCTGAGGTCTTCCCTCTTCTGTCCTCAGCTCTGCCCTGTTTGTTCATACATTGCCATAATATTATCAATCTGTTAATAGTATGCAATACCAACAGAATTGTTTTTTCACTTTTTTTACTTTTCCGTTCCATTGAGAGCATTTGTGAATGCAAGGATTAAGTAAGTGGGGGAACCCCCACATGCATCAAATACCTCAGTAGGTTGAGGGTCAAGATCCAGCTGCAGATACTTAAGTGTATCCAGTTATGTTCTTGTTATGTTAGGGACCTTGTAAGTGCAAAGTGACTTACTGCTGTATAGTAAAACAGGTGTGCGGCGGAGAAGAAAGGCTAGTCTACTCTACTAAATGTTATAGCGTGAAAAGTTTGAGATGGCTGCTTTCATTTGTAATGAACATCAGGTGAATTTACCAGACCATTTCTGTATAGACTTAAAAGGATCTACTGCTCACTCTGGCCAGCAAGAATTTGGAACTGCAAATATTTGGTGGTAGAGGTGCATAGATTATGCCTAGGCTAATAGTGCATGAGTTTGCTGACAAGTAAACTTGGCTAGAATAATGAAGTGATCATTGCTCAGACAGCACTACAATGTACTTTAAATTAATTTGTTATATGCTCTGTCAATCCGTGGTCAAACTTGGCTTTTCATTCTTCTTAGGATGTAGCCCCTTCCATACCTGTCTTCCCGAGGCAGTGGGCCTGTTGGCAATGTCCCAATTTCCCCACAAGATGCTCTGCCTGTGAGAGACATTCCCAGCTTATTAGTGCAGGATTTAGGACGAAAATACCTGACCAAAAATTCACTTGATCCTTGTCTCCAAGTCGGTCAGTAAAGTTTCGAGAACCAGAGAGTGCTTCCTTACCAGAGATATTGGTGAGGTGTGGGCTCCCCCATGGCGCCGCAGCAGAAGGTGACACTCTCTCCTTCTCTCCGTGCTTTGTCCTCTGGGTTCTCCACAACATACGGCTTCTCTGTAGAAGGCAATGATCATTTAGCATTTGATGGCTCACAGAGGTGTAAACAACTCATCACAGCATCGTATGCAACTGTTTAAATCTTCATTAGGAAAACTTGGCTCTTTCTTTTTGAACTCCCCTGTCTGTTAGTCTACACAGTTATTGGTCAAGCAGTCATGATTGACACAATCAAAGATCACGTAAAAGAAGACCTATTTTCTTTCCATCTTTTTCCATGTTTAAAAATATATAGAATATAAAATATATATAGATAGAGACATTGATAGTTTTCTGTAAAAACAGTATGAAGTGTAAGCGGGGAGCCCAAATTATGATTTAGCTATTTAGGAAAACAGGAAATGATAGTAAAAAAATAACAGTTTTCTCAGAGGGTTAAAAAAAAATGCAGCTGATAATTAAAAGGCTATCAAATATATTTTGGAGTTTAAAAAAAATTGACACCATAAATTAAAAGTGCTAACACATTTTTGGATAAAAGAGAGAAGCCTGATTAAATCAGTAATATGCAGTCATAGATGGGTAGTACACCGAAAAGCTTATTATGTTAAATTAATTCATATCATATGCAGAAAACAAAACAAAAACACTACCAGGCACATGCATCAAGGTAGGATTTTGCGAGTCCTTAATTGCGATTATTAAGGAATCGCAATTAAGGACTCGCAAAAGCCTATGCATGTAGGAATCGCTATAAAAATAGCGATTCCTACACATTCCTTATTTGCGACTCGCAAATTACGAGTCGCAAATAAGGAATGGCTTCCCATTCATTCCTATGGGCCTACAGGCCCATAGGAATGAATGGGAAAGTACATGCGCAATTTGCGAGTACCAATTGGTACTCGCAAATTGCGCATGCAATTCAAGGGTGCAAGGGTGTCAAAAGGACACCCTGTTGCACCCCATAAATTGATCTGTGCACAAATGTTGCGCACACACATGTCCAGAGGACATGTGTGTGTGTAACCTACAACTTTGAAAAATGCACTTTAGTGCATTTTTCAAAGTTTTTGCAAATTACCATGAAGTTCAACTTCATGGTAATTTGCGCCCCCTAGTAGCGAAATCGCTACTTCAAAGTGGTTCTTGCATTGCATTTAAGGAATCGCAAAATGCGATTCCTTAAACTTAAATGCAATCGCAATTTGAGAACTCGCAATTAATTGCGAATTCTCAAATTGCGAGTGCCTTGACCCTTCATGCATTGCAAATGCCCTTTTTGCGGGCGCAAACGGCCGATTTTTGCGAATCGCACTGTTTGCGAACGCAAAAATGGTTGATGCATCTACCTGTACGTTTTCAAGTCATAAAATGTTCCAAAATAGAAGTCAGAATATATTTGTACCTCCTATCCCCAGAGATGAAACTAAGGTGGGTAAACGGAAGGTTCCATCAGCGTATTGCTACCCTTGGAAAGAGTTTGTAGAGATTCGTCTTGAGGATGGACAGACAGAAAGAAATGGTCATCCCTGACATACACAAATAAAACCTGCCCTAATTCCTGGCAAGGATACACATGACGCATCACAGGATCATCAAGTCGCCAATGCAATGCATCTGCAGTGCTGGCTCAAAAAAACATAAGTGAAAGAAGGGAAAATCTATGGCTTTCAATGTGGGAAGATTGTGGATCATTAAAAATGCAAACAGTTACAGTGGTCCAGCTTTTAATGAAGGAACTCCTACATCTCGACATGCCCGGAGACAAATGATAACAAAACTTCTTTATATAGTGCAACCTTCATCCGGTAAAGACTATCATGTCACTTAGAAGAAACCACAGTTAAGCCAGAACTAGATAGCATAGAGTAACTGAGTCTTGTGACCCTCAGGAACGATATGAAGCGACAGGTAAGTTGAAGGAAGTTTATTTCTGTTGAGAGACCTCCTGCACCCCTGAAATTGATCTGTGCACAAATGTTGCGCACACACATGTCCAAAGGACATGTGTGTGTGTAACCTGCAAACCAGATCGCAGCCCGCTTCACAGCCAGCCTTGAACAACTGACTCACTTGGAACACTTCCCCTACACCAAGCCTCCAGAACGTAGACTGCTGTCCACACTCCACATTCCATTTCCTCAACCTGTATCCAGCACACACATAGATACAGGATTACAACACATCTCCCCCTTTACAACAAACACAAATATAACAAACAAAACAACAACAACAAAAATAGCACAGGAGAAAAAGCATTGCTTTTAAAAGAACTCAATGTACCCATATTATTGAACAAAATCCCTCAAATAGATAGGTGGCCTGCGCAATCTGGGATTTCTCGGAGCAGCATGTCCTACATCCCTCGAAACTCCAACCCCAGCATCACCTGTGCCCAATGAGGGAGAACAACTGGTTTCCCTCTTGAGAAAAGCTCAGTTCTTCATAACTCATGAACGAAGACACGCTGCCCCCTTGCTCCTTTCTACCACAACACTGACCACCTCTCTGATGCAAAGCTACATCTGTTATTCCAATTTTCCCCATTCTCCATCCAACAACACAGAGAAGCGGCGCACTTCCTTGATTCTGGGGAAAGGAGTTGGCCTACCGGCTAGGGCGGTTGACCTCGAATCTGGGGAACTGGGTTCGAGTCTCGGTAATGACGCTGAACATCCTGTGATTCTGGGCAAATCACTTAATCTCCCCGTGCCTAACAAAAATGAATGTGTCCTCATGTAATGCAACTGGTGCTCATGTAAAGCGCTCTGATACCCGATTCGGGTCAAGTTCACGCTATATAAAACTCCGTAAAAAAAAAGAAAATAATGGCCCTTTAAACTTGACAACCCACCTCCTCGCTGAGGATACCAAACTTTGACCCAATCTCCAACCTGGAGACGCACATTGTTCGAATTCCTGCTGTTAACCCCAATGCCGCTCTTCACATCAGCAGCAAGCCACATCCTCTCCTCCATCCAGGCTGGTAACAATTTAGAGCCTGCTACCCTTCCTCTCATCAACTCAAAAGGGGATTTCTGAATTGCTTCATGAATATTTGTATGATATGTGGAGTCCAGCACCATACTACTGACATCATGCCCCCCGCAACAGCCATTTGAATAGAGCCCTTCACCAATCTATTTGCTCTCTCCAAAATGCCATTTCCTTGTGGGGTGTAAACGGATGTGCGATTATGTACAATCCTACAAGACTTTAAAAAGACACTCATCTCTGCAGAGACCAACTGAGTACCACTGTCTGTCACGATGACACAAGGTACACCCTCCTCCCCAAAAACCTCCTTCAACGCTTGAATAGTTGGCTCTAGTGGTAATCTCCCTTAAAAACTTGACAATAAGCCACTTAGAGTAGACATCTACCACTAACATGGCGTTCCTCATGTCATGTCTTAACTCATGCATCGGTCCAATAAAGTCCGGCTCAAAGTGCGCCAAGGACTACTAGGATCATTTATGTGTCCCATGTCTGATTTTACACCCACCTTGAGTCTTTTTTCTTGTTCCCTGCACACCGCACATTCATCAACCCACCTATCCACCTGCTCATCCATGCCAGGCCACCACCAACTCTCTTGCAACCTCTTCTTGGTTTTAAACTGTCCCAGATCCCCTTCATGTGCCATGAATATCAACGTGGAGCAAAGACCCCTGGGCGGTACAAACCTCCTCCCTCTCATCAATGCTACATCATCACTAAACAACAATTCATCAAGAATTTTCAAGTAAGGTCTGACATGCATCGATACAGTGCTTCCTCTCCTTCCACCATGTTTCAACAATCTCTTGACCTCACCAAGCACTGGATCCACAGCCATAGCCTCCAAACATTCTGATTTGGTAATGGCATGTAAGTTATACAACTCCAAGACAGCATGCACAGTGGCAACAGCCCCCTCCTTCTCTTTAGATGAGACAGCTGGACCATCCACCACTCTCCACTCCAAGGACAATCTCGACAAACAGACAGCTTGGCAATTCTTCCATGCTAGGATGTGCTCCACCACATAGCAAAGTTCTTGGAGCCTAGCTGCCGATCTAGCCAACCTTGCTGAACTGTTACTTCCCCTGCCTGCCTGCAGAACCTCGATCAAAGGCTTATTGTCCATGCGTATGAGAAATTTAGTACCCCAAAGATAGGTCCTAAAATACTCTGCTCCCCAAGCTGCAGCGAGCGCCTCAAGGTTAATAATGAAATAGTTCCTTTCAGAGGTGGTGAGCATGCAGGAAGTAAAGGCCACCGTCCTCTCAACCCTGGCATGTACCTGTGACAGAACCGCCCCAATCCCAGTTGCGCTTGTATCAACTGTAAGAACTGACTTCAACTTCGTATTGAAAGAAGTAAGAATCCCTGCGTTACAAATCTCTTTTTTGATTAACTCAAAACATTGTTGTTACTCCACCCCCCAATCATACGCAACCTCTTTCTTCAATAATGCTCTTATACATGCTGTTTTGTCTGAGAACCCTTCAACAAACTTGGCATAGTACTCAATGAGGCCCAAGAATGACCTCAACATGTTTTTGTCCGTGGGAGGCACAGCCATCTCAATCGTCTTCAGTAAATTATCCTTAGGCTTAACTCCTTCCGCAGTGATGCTGTATCCCAAATATCCACTTGTTCGACTAAGAATTTACACTTGTCTTGACGTAGGATCAAACCAGCATCCTTCAGTTTATGTAGTGCCTGCCTGAGCGCCAAGTTATGTTGCTGCACGGTGTCTCCAAAAATCAAAATGTCATCTTGAAAGTATAAGAAGTAGTTCATGGCTTTAAATACCTCATTCATCATCCTTTGAAACACGCTGGCAGCAGAGCACAGGCCAAAGGGCATACGCGTAAATCTAAATGTTCCCTGCATAGTGATGAATGAGGTAAGTGACTTCGAATCCTCATGCAACTTGATCTGATGATAGGCATTCTTCAGATCAAGTTTTGAGAAATACCTGCCACCACCCAAGGCCAACACCAACTCATTTATATTAGGCAGGGGAAAAGTGTCCACCACCACATTCTGGTTGAGTGACCTCAAATCAACACAGAACCTGTACCAGCCATCTGATTTCTCTGTAATAACAACCAGAGAAACCCAGTCAGAAGTCTCTGCCGGCTCAATCACACCATTAGCAAGTATCTCATCTAATAACTCCTTCACAGCATCACAAGCAACCAGTGGAATCCTTCTTACCTTATGCTGCACCGGAATAGCATGAAGCTTCAGCACAATTTTGTGGGCATACCCCTTGAGGAGACCCAACCCCTCCTTGAAGACCTCCCGTACTTCCCCCAGGATATCTGTAAGGGAAATGTCATCAACCACCATTACCTGTTGAACAGCCCTGGGATTAATTATAATATGCATATCATATTGATGCATCCATCCTAAAATTGTTGGTGCATCATGCGCAACATACACTTTACCCTTGGTCACTCTGTTTTCAAATTGTATGTCAGTTTCCATGTAGCCCACTAAGTTTATTGTTTCACCATGGTAACCACTGGGTTGGATGTCTCTGGGCAATAACTCACAACCCTTCCAATTCTCAAGGAACATACTCTTAGGAATGATAGTGTGCATAGATCCACAGTCAACCATAAGTTCGACCTCCTTACCATTGATCCCAAACCGTGCATGGGGACTAACCAACTTAGTACTCGCACCCTCAACACAAAGAATGCGATCCTTGCTGCCACCCCAGGCACAATCTTCATCCACAGCAGACACCTTAAACTTGGTGGGTTGACTGCACACACTGGCAAAGTGGCCTCTCCGACCACATTTCCTGCAGTCCCACCAGCCCACATAATCGTTCACCATCCTCCCTCTACTAGAATGTACTTTGGCCTAGGGTTTCGCAGGCGTGCAGGGGAGATGACCGGACGGCATGTGGGGGTCTGACACCCAAGGAGAGTCGCTCCCTGCCGCACAGACACGCCGAGCAACCGTGGCGCGGTTGACCGCGATTGGCCAAGTGGAGCACCCAGGGCCAAGAGGGCTGCCGTGGGTGAGGGAGGCAGCCTACTCCGGCTGAACCGGGGGCCTCTTGAGGGCATGAAAACACGGGGGATCGACCCAAGGGGGATGAAAAAGAGCGGCACCGGGCAGTCAGAGTGGGACCGACTCTGTCTCCTGAGGCCTGGCCTTGTGGGTCTGACACCCTGGTCCCCCCATTCCCCTCTTCCTGGGGCAGTGGCATATCATCGGGGCCACCCAGACAGAGGTGAGAGTGCCGAGGGGGAGCTGGCCAAGATGGCCCCTCAAAGAGGCCCCCAAAGGGAGAAGAATACACAAGCCAGAAGGCCTGGGAGGCCTTGCCGTTGGATCTTGGAGGCAGCCCTGGCGGGCCAGTCAGCAACTGGACTTCTCCCCCTCCCACCGAGGCCAAGTCAGGGGGGATTTTACATGGGACCAGTGACACAGGGAACCCGCGGCGCAGAATACAGGGGCCCCCTATCTGGAGAGGGGTGATGGACTGCTCGTGCCACTCTGAAAAGGGAACACAGGAGCTGGTGGGTCCTCGAAGCGATGAGGTGACCTGGAAGACACTACATGGCGCCCAATCATCCACTGTGAAAAGCCTGGCTAAAGATAAAACATGTATAAACAAAAGGAGAGAGCGAGGATTGCTTTTAGGGTGCGTCCCTATCCCCTGAGTAACATTAATAAACAAAGTGGACAAACCCACTAGTAAAGACGACTCAGTTTCGCTTTTCGAGTGCCAGAAACCCACTAGGTTTGTAAAAAGAACCCTCACCCACCAACCTAGTTGGTGGCATGCTTCATCATAGGATTCCCAACCAGGTAGCCGAATGCCACCCGGTTGTGCTTTAACGCCTGGATTACAGCGGAGCGGGATTGGTGTGTGAAAAGGAAGTGCTGGTAAAGTGGTGCAGATTAAAAATGTCTCTGGGAATCCTTACTGATTGATTTTTTATTCCCGGCGGCCCAGGACAAGGTTAAATCAGAATGAGGACAACATCAAGATTAATTGGTCTTAGTTATTCATGTGGTCAACATGTTTCAGCCTCTTCAAAAAGGATTTGGAGGCTTTCTTCAGGACCAGACTGCGTGAAAAACAAGTGATATTGTGGCAAAAACACGCCACGTATGAATTTTTTCAGCACACACGCTAAGGTGTGCTGTGCATGCAGTGGTGTCTACATACGTACGGACCCACTGGAAAAATGTAAAAACACTAGCTACGTGTTGTAGTAGCTTTAAGCAGATCCTTGAAGGGGCGAACGCCTGTAGTCACACATTCGTCAAAGCAGGGCGCCCGCCTCTGGTACCTATTTCGGTTCTTCTCATCCAGATTCCCGAGAAGAACCGGTGGGTGAGGGTTCTTTTTACAAACCTAGTGGGTTTCTGGCACTCGAAAAGTGAAACTGAGCCGTCTTTACTAGTGGGTTCATCCACTTTGTTTATTAAAGATAAAACATCCCACATAGCCAAAACATGGTACGCTTGGCAGATTTACACAACCTGGGTGTGCAGCGTAGTCCTAAGTTCTGGGAGCAACGGGAGGAGAAAGACTGGGAACACTGCAGCCCTTTCAGACACTGTTGTCATCTTTGCTGCCATAAATCAATCTAGAGAAAAACTGGCAGCAAAAATAGGTATGGTCGGCAGCAATGTGATGCTTTTACGACAAGAACCTCCAGAACGCGGTGGGCAGAATCACCGAGGCAGAAACCCAAATCTCCAGAACAGAAGATTCAGTTTGCACCCTGCAACAAACAGTAACAAAATTTACATCGACCACCAGTAAACCTGCTGCCAGTGTAGAGGACATGAAGGGACAGGAAAGGAGGAACAATTTACGTTTTGTGGGATTCCCTGAGAAGCTCCTGGACCATTGACTCAAATCCTTTATGCTGCAAGAAGCCTTGTCCCCTAGTTTCTCAATCAAGAGAGCGCACAGGGACCTATCCCCTAAACCTCCTGCTAGAGTCATCACCCGAATCCTTAACTATTGGGACAGGGATGCTACACTGAAATGCTTTCGGACCCAGGGCCCAATACTCCTTGATTCATTTGTCTTGTAATTATGCGATTATTCCTATTTTGTATTCTTATTTGATGTCGATTTTGCATTTATAGCCTTCCTTCCATCCTTTTGTAAAGCGCTCTGATATCCTTCGGGATCTTGTTCGCGCTATATAAAACTTTATAAATAAATAAAAATAAAATAAACAAAATGATTTCTGCTCCATAATGATCTTTCCTGGCTGCACAATATTGATCTGACAGCAAAGGAAAAACTTCCTAGCGGCCTCCAAGAAATGACTATGAGACCTTAACATAAGGTACATGCTCCTATACCCGGCCAAACTCTAGGTCATATACAAATCCCAGACACTCTTCTTTGAATTGAGTCTTTAACTGGACTGACAAAAGAATCCACATTAAGCCCACACCCCGCCGGGAAAGGGCAGCGTGCCCTTGGTGGAAAGGGTTGCGGCACTCCCCCGGTTGACCCGGGAGGTGAACATGCAGCAGATATAAGTCTCGCTTGACCTGCAGATCCTGATAGTGAAGACCCAGTGGATAATGGGAGCAATGCGATGAGTAGGCAGACAAAATGGCAACTGACACAGAGGACCGCCCGGCCTCAGAAGAGACACTGACCAGCTAAAGATGGGAATAAGCTCCAATTAGATTCACCCTTTGGAGCTGAACAAGGTGGAGGAACACCCAGGAGAAGAGGGTACACTTTTTACTCTCACGCACACCACTCATTCTCCCAGCTCAATTACTGCTTACTGCCATGGTCACAGACTCAAAATTTCACACAGACATGTGTACTGGCCAGGGGCTTGTAGGATCACTTACCAGTCAGCCTCCACATGCAATTGCGGCACCAGTGCACACACAGTGCTGGTGCTATGGCTGCATGGTCCCAACAAGACACACAGTACATGGAGGAAATAGGTCAATCCATTAACTCCTATTTCGTTTGGTAGACTCCCTGGGCACTCAACAGGGGAGAAGCAGCTGTGGCTGCAATCCATTACCCTTTCAGAATCACGCATTTCCTCCCTTTAGGCACAGAGCCGGCAAAGCTCAGACTACCTGGCCTGAGGGGAACTGAAGTATGCCCAACAGCTTCTCTGACAAATCCAGATGGACGAAGTGAAGAAGATGTGTCATGCCTCACAAAATTGCATTTACCAATGGGGGGACAAGCAAACTACTTCACTGGCTGTGCTATCATGTGTCCCAGTTGGGCCTAGATGGAAACACTGCCATTTTTACATATACACATGTTTCTTCCTAAAGTTGCCTTCACTCTCACACAATGACTTTTGCCACACATTTGCAACCATGACAGTGCGGATTAGTTTCTAGTAAACTATAGTTGCTTACAAAATAACTTCGCAAGAACACTATCATGATACCTTGACACATCATGTACAAGGTTAATGCATACATTGTGCAAATTGTTTCATACATAAGGTGACAGAGCTATCTATAACACATAAACAAAGGGGGGCCTGACCAAGATCTCGGCCCAAGGCAAGGATGCCTTTTGTTATAAGTAAATATCAGTTTCCGGGTGTTGGCAGAGGAGCGCATTGCTGTCATTCGCGAGATCTCGACATACTGATGCTTCAGCCCAGCAGCCTGCTCTGAGGGGTGTCCAGCTCATGGCCAAGACGGGGACCTACATTCTTTCCCTTCAGGTAACGGGGGTTGGATCACCCAGTGCTGGGATTCTTGTCAGAAAACTCAAACATGCCCTAGACACTTAGGTTAGGGGACGCATTGTAGGAGTACGCCAGATTTATATATTATTTTATATCCTTGCATATATACATTGTTTTAATACAATGGTCGAACTTTCATTCTGTTCACTGTCCTAACACTTCTAATACCTTTCATTTGCTTCTGTCTATTGATCATTGCAGCACATATATTTTATACAAGGTTTACGTTGGTTCAATAAATATTGAAAACGTCCCACTATGTATTCCTTGTAAATTTCTCTGAGAGAAAGGGAGCATGAGTGACTGAGCAACAGCGGTTTTCAATCTGTTACCATGATTCAGGGTTGTCATGTTCATTGGTTGCCAGAACCATTTGCTACCCACCTAAGGTTGGGTTGGCTTATGGTGGCACTGTGTGCTAGCTGGCCTATAGGATGACATATCCTGAGGTGGTGCATTGAATCAGTCTGGCACCATCCCAACGGTCATGCTGTCCACAAACGTGCAATTTCTACTGTAGAATGGAAACTACACAACAGTACTCCAATATTATACATCAAACACTTATTCCGCACATCACGGACCGAAATGGCTGGAAATTTATAGACCACAGACTAATTGCCCAACAATTCGCATCGTACTACCAAAGGCTATATTTCCAGAGAAACATTGTATTGACCGAACAAATAGAGGAGTTCATTTCCAACCTCCCCCTCCCGTGTCTTTTGGCGAGTGAATGGGCCTCCCTGGAGCTATCACAGGCCCTGAACCAAATTACACCAGGGAAGACCCCCAGCCCAATTGGCCTCGCGGCCGAATTATTTAAAAACGTATGTATAAACTGAAGGACCCTTTGGCCAACTTCCTCCAGACTACCTGAAAGCCGAAATAGCGGTCAATCCCCGAGCCTTGGCATGGGACAGGTGCTCGTCGTATCACCTTATATCATTGCTCAACTTACAGGTTAAAATAATTGCCAAAGCATTAGCTGACAGGCTACTGAGGGTGATCCCCACACTGGTACACCCTGACCAATCTTGTTTTATGCCCACAGAGCCACCAGGCACAATACTGGGAGACCTCAGAACGCACTGGCTTGGGTGCAAAATCTGGGGGGACAAGCAGTGGTCTTAATAGCCTACATTTTTTTTATTTATTTACTTGAGTTTTATATAGCGCTGGCTAGATCCGGAGGTATCAGAGCGCTTTACATAAGGAAAACAGCGAGTTAAAAGTTGCAAAAACATTCACATTAATTACAGAATGATTACACATTCAATACCGGAGTTATTAGCGAACATGAAAATCATGATCCAAAAGGATAGGGAGGGCTGGGAGTCCATGGGGAGGAGACAGCAGCGGAGAAAGAGACAAGACATATGTCCGAAGTCCGGCTGGGTAGGTGACGGCCGTAGCGGTGTGCCAGAGCCAGTCTCCCCTATAGCTGTCGGAGCAGCTCCACCGGGAGTCGGTCATGCGGTTCGGACTCCGCCGGATAGGAGTGAGGATCAGGAAGAGACCGAAGGTCTTGAGTCCAGTGACGGGCGAGTGGCGATGGCAAGAGTGGCAGGATAGGCAAGGGTGTGTAGCTTGGCTGCCATCTTATAGTCGGGCAAGTCGACTCTATTGATCTCCACGACTCTGTAGCTGGGATTGTCTCTAGTTCATTGGTTTGAATACTCAGCTGAGCCAATTTTCCTAGTGGAACATCGGGACCCCCTTGTCTAATGGGACATCTTCCCTTTCCGGTAGGACTACCTTGGAGGGCGCCATTTTGGGGTCAGGCTCGTCGATTTTCGATTTAACAGTATTTGCTGAGTTTAATAGGGGATTGGTTTAGGCGCCAGCAGGTCCACTGAAGCCACATTGGGGTCGCATGTGGCAGTTTACCGCTCCCCCCCACTCACCGCCTTGGAAGCGTGTCCGTTGTGGGTCTCAGGGAGCAACTGCAGGTCGCGCTCGTGTGTCCCTCCCTCTCCAGCCACAACCGTACCTTGTAAGCAGAGCGAGATAGCACAAGGCAGCGGAATCACCCCAGTGGAGTCAGCAGGCACAATTAAGGTGAGGACCGAGGGAGGGGGGCGATAATGGCTGGTTGGAACGGAGGTCGGTGGCATCACAGCGCGCTTCAATCGGCATCAGTCGCTTGCTCAAAACTCCCCGGGCACCATCTTGGCTGATTCAGTGGGAGGGAGGTCACGGCAAATATAACTGCGGAGATCGCTCGGAGAAATGCGGAATTGGTCTCCGAGTGAGCCGCCAACGTTCCGGTTTCGGAAACTTAGTAGCGGGTGGTGAAGAAAAGCGGTGGAAACGCCGTTCTGGGGGCTGTAGGAGGGTTCGCAACGGAGCAGTAGCTCCGAGTGGCCATGATGGGAGCTGGCTCCTCCCTCTATCTACATGGAGAAGGCCTTTGATTTGGTATGCTGGACATATCTATTTGCCTTCCTGTGCCACCTAAACTCGGGGTCAGGTTTATCGCCTATGTCTGGCTACTATACACTGATCTTATAGCAGTGGTGAGAGTGGGGATTGATTGCTCAGAACCATTCATGATATAAAGGGGAACGAGACAGGGCTGCCCCCTGTCTCTTCTCCTATCTGTTATTGCTGTGGACCCCTGCAGTGTGGCTCTGGTGGATGCCCAGATACGGGGTTCGAATGGGGAGAACGAGTCTCAGATAGAGTGGCATTATATGCAGATGACATTCTGATCTTCCTTATGGACCCCGAGTTTACAGGTCCAAGTGCATTACAGATCGTTAAGATATTTGGTGAGACTTCAGGCCTACATCTCAACGCAGCTAAGTCGTCTGTGTTCCTAGCTAACTCCTCGGGTGGGTGGCGGACCTTCAGGTGGTCCACCAGGAGTTCAAATACCCTGGGGTGTATGTCACTTTGGACACAGGGGTGGCTTGAAAATGCAACATTCAGCCACTCATGGAGAGGCTGGCCTCCGTCATCAAAATGTGGTCCCCACTGCCTTTGTCACTACTGGGCTGGTCTGCCATTTTTAAGATGGTGTCCCTGCTGAGAATTATATATCCGCTACAGAACTACCCCAATGGAATTCTGCACTCCCTCTTCGAGAAACTTAACTCCATGCTACACAGCTTCCTGTGGAGCCAGGTGTTCCCCCGCATAGCCCCGGCCAAATACTTCCAATTTACATACTTAGGGGGCATTGCCACTGCAAACGTTGAAGACTACTATAGGGCATCACACCTACTGATCATTAATGAGTGGCGGAGTGATACCCAAGGGCGACCGAGCATACGCCTTAGAGAAGCGGACTCACTGAATATACACCATTGTGGGGAGGGACTTGGCTGTGACAGGTGGCGGCGCTGGAGGGTTTCTGACAATGGGACCTTATAGGCATCACAACATTGGGAGACATAATGTAGAGAACTGCCCTTAAATCATTCCAAGTCCTACAGCCAGAAGACACCTTACATGAACACACTTTTTCCGATACCTATAGCTCCAACATGTGCCATATATTACAGAGCAGGAGAAACTCCCCGAATTCAACCCGCTAGAGGGCAAACTACTTATGGGTAAGTTGGGAAACTATAAACTGATGAAGGTCTACCGCTCATTGATCCTCAACCAGCCAGGCCCCTTCAGCATGCTAAGCTGCCTGGGAGGTGGATGCGGGGGAACTCGCTGACGTGAAATGGGCCGAGGCCAGAGAGTCACCCCATAGCCCAGCCATAGCGGCTAGACTTGGCCTGATACAAATAAAGTACCTCCACAGACTGTACCTCACCAGACTGAGGTTGCGGGGATGAGGGTGATCACTTTCTCCTGATGCCTTCAATGCCATACCAATGAGGAAGACTTCCTAAACATGGTCAGGGGCTGTGACAAGCTGACACTGTTTTGGATGAATGTCACCTCTTGCCTCAACTTTGTCCTGGGCTGGAGGGTCCCAATAGACCCTAAATTGGTCCTGCTTTACAGAAGTGAAGACCTTGACAGTAATAGATACAAGTCGGCGCACTCCAGCTGAGGCTTTTATAATCAATCACCAAATGGGACTCAGCCCAGCATTGGAAGGACATATCCCCCCCACCGGTTGTGGAGTGGAAAAAGGACCTTGATCACTATGAGTATGGGGAGATCTGTATATGTGGCCAGGGGCTGCCGTAGGAAATATGGCAAGATCTGGCAGAGATGGGCCGATTACCAGGGAATATGCTTGGAACCGAGACACTAGACGAAGAAATCATGAACTATAAGAAACACCTGTTATACGGAGAACACTCAAAGGCCCTGGTCTAACATGAGACACTCGGATGGGGAGGGATGGCCTAAGGGGTGGAGGCTGGGATTTAGGAGGTGGGGGAAACAATGTCTGACCACTGTTGGTTGTTTACTTCGTTATGTAATGTAATGAAAACACCTAAAGAGATGATGCAGATTGCTACCATAAATCCGGTCAACATCAATAAAAATGTGTTAAAGAAAACATGGGCTCCAATGCAATAGGCATGTAGGGGAATCAATATACTCCTAAAGAAATCATAAAGCATGTGAGATACTGGGATTTTGGATGCAGCGTGATAAAAAGCCCAGTGTAGTGAACTAATTCTGGTGACCCGGGTTGTTAAGAGTTTATGCACTGTTAGTCAACAGATGTTTAATTATTCGTATTCTTTTGTTTAGGTTGAATACATCGACACTCATTCTCATTTCCCAGCAACAGCTAGGGCCAAAATGATCGGAACTAACTACTCGAGGGTTCAATTTCTTCTATTGCACCCATCACACACAACCTTTTTAAGTCCACCATCAACTAATGTCAGTTCTTCACTAGTACTCTTTCTAGCCATGTCACTGACATCACCATACTTGAGAATCATCAAACGGCAGAACCCTCTCACCTTGCCTAACTACATGTTGAATACTTACCAGAAAAGCTTCTTTGCATTCTCACTCGTCACTCTGCACCCTCAGAATTGACTAAGAACACTCAAATTTAAGCATCATTCTTAAAGCCTCTTGATGACTTCACTGTAGATTTGTCCCTGGCCCTGTGATATAAACCTTTCCACAAAATAACTCATTCTTGAACCCAGAATTTTCAACCTGCAGTATCACATGACCAATTCCACACTCACACTCCTCTCAGCCACCACATGCACACTGTTCTTTCCCACAGCATTCTTCTTACCCATGCCCACACCATTGTTTCAAATACATTCCTCTACAGGACAAAGAATGCCAAAATATTTGGGGATGTGGTCCAATAGATATGTTTTCTGATCTCAACACCCAAAGATATAGGTTTCAATTCTATCTTCAGTACTTCCCCAACAATCAGTGTAATTCAAGGCACATCACTTTAATCGGCTGTACCCTGCATTTTTACTATGTGTAATGTAAATATGTGCTGAGTACTATTACTTGCATTTTACTGTGAATGTATTGTGTTATTTGTGTCCAATTATCTTAATTACCTCCGTATGTAGTCTCTAATGTCTTACCATACACTGCTATGCTAACATAAACTTTATTTCTTAAATAACTCCTTTTTCACAATCGGAATGCCGACAGGGGAACCACTCGCGCTTGGTTACATAATCCATCCTACTTTTCCCTTGCGGGGCAGTATTTGTCCCTTCATACCTATTGCATACAGATCCCTTCACAACTCGTTGAACCACTCCAGGTTCAGACTTGGAGCTCCCACATTCTCATATCTTACACACATACAATAAACACTCAATGCGTTCAGCAATATCCATGGCGAATTGAAGATTTGGATTCTCAACACATTGATTGATCCCTCGGGTATTCTTCTTCCACCTCTGTCAATGTGCATATCACAAGCCACTCTTTCATCTCCTGAGTCACTTGTATTCTAGAGGAGATTTTGTGTCTTTTAAGAGTGTTTGTGTTTTTTCTCAAATACTTTTCAAGTTTCAACAAATTTTCCCAATTTTGGCAGAGGCTGAAAAATTCTCAAACAATGACAAAGTATGCCTTTTTTGTAATAATCCGCAAACTTTTCCATGCTTGCCATCAGCATGTAAACAATAAGGAAAATGCTACTTACCAGTATGCATCTGTTCTTGGCATGTAGAGCTGCAGAATATCATACTTTTGCATAGATCGCCATCTGGTGTTGGGCTCGGATGCTTGCACCTTGTTGTTGTCTTGGAAGAAGTCTTTTGTAGTCACGAGATAGGTGACTCCTCCCTTGGACGATAGTGCGCATGGGCATTGACTCCATCTTCAGATTTTTTTTCGCCATGATGGGAAATGATGGAGTTTGTAAGAAACAGAAAAGATGTCCATGTGAATGTATCTAAGTAAGATAACACTGGAACAGGTACAGGTTCCGGGGAGGCGGGTGGGCGTATGATATTCTGCAGCTCTACATGCCAAGAACAGATGCATACTGGTAAGTAGCATTTTCCATTCGAAGCATATGAGCTGCAGAATTCATACTTTTGCATAGACTGTACAGTAGTGTCTCCCCTAGCGGTGGTCACCTGTACCTGTTGCAGTGGTTTGGAAAAGTGTCTTAAGAACAGCCTGGCCTACAGAAGCCTGTTGCTTCGCCTGCACGTCTACACAATAGTGTTTGGTGAAGGTGTGTGTAGTAGACCATGTCGCTGCTTTACAAATGTCTTCTAGGGGAATGTTCCCTGAGAATGCCATGGAAGCCCCTAGTTTGCGTGTTGAGTGCGCTCTAGGGGAATTGTTAATGTGCGTTTTGCCTTCTGGTAGCATATTTGAATGCATTTGACTATCCACCTGGCAATTCCAGCTTTGGAGATGGGGTTGCCTTTATGAGGTGGAGAGAAAGCTACAAACAGTTGGTTTGTCTTTCTAAAAGGTTTAGTCCTGTCAATATAATAAAGTAAAGCTCTTTTGATGTCAAGTGTGTGAAGAGCTCTCTCTGCTACGGAATCTGGGTTTTGGAAAAACACTGGTAACTCTACAGATTGATTAAGATGGAAAGCAGAGATTACTTTGGGAAGGAATTTAGGATTTGTTCTAAGAACCACCTTGTTACGATGTATTTGTAAGAATGGTTCTTGTAAGGTTAAAGCCTGGATCTCACTTACTCTCCTGAGAGAGGTGATTGCGACAAGGAAAGCTACTTTCCATGTAATAAAATGCAGTTCACATTTGTGTAAAGGCTCAAATGGGGGACCCATGAGCCTAGTAAGGACAATGCTTAGGTTCCACACTGGAGAGGGTGGCAGTGTGGGAGGAATTATCCTCTTAAGGCGTTCCACAAAGGCTTTGATAGCGGGTACTCTAAACAATGATAAATGTTGTCTGTTTTGCAGGTAGGCGGCAAAGGCAGCCAGATGTAATCTTATGGATGAGTATGCTAGATTACATCTTTGTAGATGCAGCAAATAGCAAATGATATTCTGAATGGAAGCATCTAGCGGGTCAGTTTTGTTGTTATTGCAGTAAATGACGAATCTTTTCCATTTGGCTGCATAGCAAGCTCTAGTAGTAGGGCGTCTGGCTTCTTTGATAATGTTCATACATTCCGGTGGGAGGTTTAGGTAACCGAACTCTAGGACTTCAGGAGCCAGATTGCTAGATTCAGTTGTGCTGGATCTGGGTGCCTTATCTCTCCATGGTTCTGCGTTAGCAGCTTTGGGGAGAGACGTAGTTTTTGGTGTGGAATTACTGAGAGTTCTAGGAGTGTTGTGAACCATGGTTGCCGTGCCCATGTGGGAGCAACGAGGATCATTTTGAGAGACTGTTACTTGAGCTTGCGTACTACTAGCGGAATGAGTGGGATTGGCGGAAAAGCGTACGCAAATCTGCCTGACCAGTTCATCCATATCGCATTGCCTTTGGACAACGGGTGTGGAAACCTGGCGGCGAAGGTTGGGCATTTTGCGTTTGCGTGTGTGGCGAACAGATCTATGTCTGGGTGGCCCCACATGTGGAAAAATGGTTGAAGAACTTGAGGATGAAGTTCCCATTCGTGTATCTGCTGTGTCTGACGACTTAGCAGATCCGCAATCTGATTGTGTACTCCTGGAAGATGTTCTGCCAGAAGATATATGTTTTGCGGAATGGCCCATGTCCATATGCTTTGCGCTAGATGAGATAGCTGCAAAGAATGTGTTCCTCCTTGTTTCTGTATGTAATACATTGCTGTCATATTGTCCGTGCGGACCAGGACTGTCTTGTTGAGGAGATGTGCTTGGAATGATTTTAGCGCTAGAAATATTGCCAGTAGTTCTAGGTGATTGATGTGGAGCACTTTTTGTTGAGTGGTCCACCTGCCCTGAATTGTGTGGCTTAGGAGATGAGCTCCCCAGCCGGTGAGTGATACGTCCGCTGTTAGCACTATCTGTGGAACTGGCTCTAGGAACGGCCGCCCTTTGGAAAGGTTTTGTGTGTTCCACCACTGCAGAGAGCGATGTGTGCGGCTGTCCACCAACACCAGATCTGTAAGTTGACCTTGAGCTTGATTCCACTGACGTGCTAAGCATTGTTGTAAGGGGCGCATCTGAAGTCTTGCGTGAGGTACTATGAAAATGCAAGAGGCCATCATTCCTATGAGCTGCATAAACACTCGAGGTGGAAGGGAGTGTTGGGGTTGAAATTCTTTGATGAGGGTTTGCATACTGACTATCCTGGCTGGATTGGGATATGCTAGAGCTTTGGAAGTGTCTATTGTGGCCCCTAGATACTGATGTAAGTAGGAGGGCTGTAGATGTGACTTGGCGTGGTTTATTGTGAACCCCAAGTGGTGTAGCAGCTGAATTGTTTGGTGAGTGTGATGAACACACTGACTGTGTGACTTGGCTTTTATCAGCCAGTCGTCCAGGTATGGGAACACATGGATTTGCTGTCTTCGCAAGTGTGCGGCTACTACCGCGAGACACTTTGTGAAGACCCTGGGTGCTGTGATTACTCCGAATGGGAGAACCTTGAACTGATAGTGCTGGCCGTCCACTGTGAACCTTAGATATTTCCTGTGAGCAGGGTGTATGGGAATATGGAAGTAGGCATCCTTGAGAGCTAATGTGGCAAGGAAGTCGCCTTGTTGCAGCAGTGGAAGGACCTGTTGGAGAGTGATCATGTGAAAGTGATCTGACTGTATGTAGAAATTGAGAGGTCTGAGGTCGAGTATTGGCCTGAGAGTACCATCCTTCTTGGGGATTAGAAAGTACAGGGAGTAAACCCCTGTCCCTTGATGCAAAAAACCCAAGGTGGACCCGAGAGACCTCAAGAACTTCCGGCCCATCTCCCTGCTTCCGTTCCCAGCCAAGGTCATCAAGAAGATCGTCAACAAACAGCTAACCCGATACCTCGAAGAAAACAGCATCCTGGACCCATCCCAATCGGGGTTCCGCAGCAACCACAGCACTGAGACTGCCCTCATCGCCGCCACCGACGACATCAGGATCCTGCTGGACAACGGTGAGACCGCAGCCCTCATCCTTGGACCTCTCCGCCGCCTTCGACACGGTCTGCCACCGCACTCTACACGCACGCCTCCACGACGCAGGGATCCGAGACAAGGCCCTGGAATGGGCCACCTCCTTCCTCACCGGCAGAACCCAGAGAGTCCGCCTCCCACCATTCCGATCCGAAGCCTCCGAGATCATCTGCGGCGTACCCCAGGGATCGTCCCTCAGCCCAACACTGTTCAACATCTACATGGCCCCGCTCGCACGCATCGCCAAACAGCACGACCTCAACATAATCTCCTACGCCGACGACACTCAACTGATCCTCTCCCTCACCAAGGACCCCTCGCCGCCAAATCCAACCTCCATGAAGGAATGAAGGCCGTCGCCGATTGGATGAAGATCAGCCGACTAAAACTGAACACGGAGAAGACAGAGGTCCTCATCCTCGGCTCCAACCCCTCAGCCTGGGACGACTCCTGGTGGCCAACGACGCTGGGAGCAGCCCCGACACCCACCGACCACGCACGCAACCTGGGAGTCATCCTCGACTCAACGCTCTCCATGGCCAGGCAAGTCAACGCAGTCTCATCCTCCTGCTTCAACACCCTCCGCATGCTTCGCAAGATCTACAGGTGGATCCCGACAGACACAAGAAGAACAGTCACCCAGGCCCTCGTCAGTAGCAGACTTGACTATGGGAACGCCCTCTACGCGGGAGCCCCGGCCAAGCTCATCAAGCGACTGCAACGCATACAAAACGCCTCCGCACGCCTGATCCTCGATGTACCACGCCATAGCCACATCACCCCCACCTGAGGAACCTGCACTGGCTCCCCGTCGACAGGAGAATCTCCTTCAAACTCCTCATCCACGCACACAAGGCACTCCACAAGACTGGCCCAGCCTACCTCAACAGACGACTCCTCTTCTACGTCCCCAACCGCCAGCTCCGCTCCGCCGACCTCTCCCTCGCCACCGTCCCTCGCATTCGAAGAACTACCACCGGCGGCAGATCCTTCTCCCACCTCGCCGCCAAGACCTGGAACACCCTTCCACTAAGCCTACGACAGACCCAAGACCTGCTGACCTTCAGGAGGCTACTCAAGACCTGGTTGTTCGACCAGTAGCAGCACCCCCCCCTTTTTTCTCCCCAGCGCCTTGAGACCCTCGCGGGTAAGTAGCGCGCTTTACAAATTCTGTGATTGATTGATTGATAGGGGAACTGGTTCTATTGCGTGCTTTTGAAGCAGTGAGAGAACTTCCTGTTTGAGAAGCGTTAGATGTTCCGTGGACATTGGACGCTGTTTGGGCGGTATGTTGGGGGGAGTTGCAGTAAGTTCCAGGCAGTAACCATACTGGATAATTTGTCTTACCCACCTGTCTGTAGTGATGGAATTCCAGACAGGTAGGAACTGTGAGAGTCTTCCTCCGACCGGAGTGGAATGGTCTGGAGGGAGCGGAGGGAAGTAATTGTTTGTTAGTGGGGGAGGTGCGAGTATTGTTACCTCGGCCTCTCCCTTTGTTGTTATTTCCCCTGTACCCACCTCTGAAATATCCTTTGTTGGGGGATGTTTGTGTGGGACTTTTATAGGAGGAGGAAGCAGGGTCTGTGCTGATGTTCTTGGATGCGCCCCTATAAAAGGAGCGACGAAAGGAGCCTCGTGTAGATGGAGACTGTAATGCTCCCATAGATTTCGCAGTCTCAGTGTCTTTTTTCATTTTCTCTAAGGCTGTGTCTACAACTGGTCCAAAAAGTTGTTCCTGATTGAACGGCTGATTCAGTATAGTAGTTTGCACTTCTTGTTTGAACCCAGAAATGCGCAACCAAGCATGACTTCGTAATAACACGCTAGTGTTGATTGATCTAGATGCAGTGTCTGCTGCATTGAGGGCACATTTAATGGATGCGTTTGTGATTAACTTGCCCTCCTGAATCAAATCATTGGCTTTGGCCTTGTATTGGTCAGGCAAATGCTGCATTAGGCCCTCAAGCTCATCGTAGTGAGCCCTATCGTATCTCGCAAGTAATGCTTGTGCATTAGCTATCCTCCAGTGATTAGCTGCCTGGGCGGCAACTCGTTTGCGTGAAGCGTCTAGTAATTTAGACTCTTTGTCTGGAGGTGGAGCATCACCGGAGGTCTGAGAGTTGGCACGCTTCCTAGCATTGGTCACTACCAGGGAATCTAAGGGGAGTTGTCCTTTAATGTAGGTGGGATCATTAGGGGCGGGTTTATATTTTTTATCAATCCGAGGATTGAGAATCCTGGTCCTGACAGGGTCTTTGAAGACGTCTGGAGCATGTTTGATGACACCTTTCAGCATGGGTAATGTTTGTACTGTCTTTTGTGACTGTGCAAAAGTGTCTACTAGGAAGTCTGTCTCTGTGGGGTCTGAATGCATTTGAATGCCATGATATTGGGCAGCCCTATCAATGAGCTGACTAAACCCAATGTTGTCATCTGGGGGAGATGGCCTTGTTGGGTATGCATCCGGATCAGGAAGGTCTGGAGGATCTACAGGGTGATTGTAGTCGTCCCATGTGTCCTGTGGTATGTCAGTGTCATCATCAGGATCATCGAAAGGGTCATTATGTCCACCCCCACCCCCTAGGTCATCATCATCCTGTGGTGGTGGTGAGTATGGAGGAAGTATGGGAGACTTTGGAGGAGACAAAGGCTTAGTAGGAAGAACAGGAGAAGAGGGTCTTATTGGTGAAGTTGCACAGTCTCTTTTCTTCACAGCCACCTCAGGGATGTGTGGGGTGTCCAATTTCCTCTTGTTCTGCGGAATATTGACAGTATGGCCTGTTTTAGGGTCCACATGCAGTGTTTTCTGTTTCGGATCGATAGGATCCGGTAGAAACAGTTCTTCCTCGTTGGCGTCTCCCTTCGGCGCCGATTTTTTCGGTTCCGAACGTGGTTTAGATTTCTGCTCTGAAGCCTTAGAAGGGGTTTTTGGGTCCTTCGGCTTCGGTGTGGAGTCCGAAATCTTTTTCGGATCCGAAGGTTGTCGAGGTTTCTTCGGATCCGAGGCCTTGTGTTCTTTCGGTGCCGAAGTGCTCGGTGCCGAGGTCTTTTTGAAGACAGCGGGAGTAGGATGTGTTCCCGCTTTTGGCACCTATGGTGTTTTTGGGGCACCGACGTGCGGCTTGCTCGGTCCCGAGCCACCGGAAGGCTTCTCCTTTGTCTTCGGAGCCGGGCCCGGAGGCGGGGCTTCTGAAGTTTTCTTTGGGTTGCGACTAAGGCCTTCAGGCGAAGTCTTGACTGGAGCCTTCTTTTTTTCAGGTGGGGTTGGGGCAGTTGTACTCACACGTTGACCTGGATTGATGTGGTCATCGGGGTCGGAGTCATCTGCTTCGGATACAATGTCGAGATCCTCCGAATCCTCTGCCTCTGGAACGTCGGGGCCTTCATCGAAGATGTCTTCTGGCACCGATGCAGCCTGTTGCGCCATTACGTGTCGTCGAGCCCGGCGATCACGGATAGTCATCTTGGACTGGAAGGAGGCGCAGGCTTGGCAATCTTTTTCTTCGTGTTCGGGCGAGAGACAAAGGTTGCAGACCTTGTGTTGGTCGCTGTGTGGGAATTTAGCTCCACACTGGGGGCATTTTTTGAATGGAGTCCTTTCCATTAGCCGTAGGCCCGAAAGGCGTCGATAGGCCCAGCGGCCTGCGTCGACGACCGGAATCGAGCTTTGAGTTAGCGCGTCGAAAGGCACGCGAACGAAAACAATACCGTCGAGTTTGCGATGGTTTTGCGCGTCGAAAAGGTTTGGAAAACACAGTACCGAACCGGAGCGCTGAAGTTACATCCGAACCCGATGGCGGAAACAAACAATCTGAAGATGGAGTCGATGCCCATGCGCACTATCGTCCAAGGGAGGAGTCACCTATCTCGTGACTACAAAAGACTTCTTCCAAGACAACAACAAGGTGCAAGCATCCGAGCCCAACACCAGATGGCGATCTATGCAAAAGTATGAATTCTGCAGCTCATATGCCTCGAACATACATTTCCATTGCCTCCAATAATGAATAACAGAGGATTATAGTTTACTCAGGTTCTTCACTTGTTGTTCCTTTGAATCATCCCATGGCAATTTGATGAAACTACTCTGAGTGCTCCACTGGGCCTGATCTAGCCCTTGCTAAGATTTGGCACAGGTTTCTTTTCTCTGCATATATTGTTGTTAGCTGCACCTTTCTGGTTACCCTGATGAAGGGTCATGTTGGACCCAACACCAGGATCGATAATATGCCAACAAGGCCAGGGATGCGTCCCTCCATCTATGGAAAATGTGACAGAAGGTGTTTGCATTTTGCATTATTAGCTGCTATAGCATCAGCCCATTGCACAAGTGTCTCCCTTTGCAGCAGTCGTTGACTTCCAAAGAGGACCACTGTAAACCATTATTATAAATATTGCTTGCGTTTCACTTAATAATGTATATATATGTCTTTCATTGTATTAGTAATGTAGAGCATGTTTCTTCAGGGCTCTTCACTACATAGTATGTGATGAAAGCAAGTTGTGTCCATTAGTTCTGAGGACAAAAAACACATTTCTGAAGGCAACCAGCAGAAATGCAGCCCTAGTCTTGAAAGTGCTGGGTTCCCTCAGAAGGGCATGGATCTGCTCTCTCATAATTGGAGCTCAGCTCATATGATGGGAGCTGAGCCCAGAAAAGTAACATTTATGATTTTTTTTTAAAACGCTCATCAAATATTTTCTTTACTTGTAGCATATTTGACCACACAACCTTGTAATGCTTTTGGTTCATAAAAGAACTAACTGATGTTAGCCTTCTGCAAAGGACAGCAGAAAGAATTTCTTAGAGAGCTGCAATCACAAACTGAGAGCTTAATTTAGAGTTTGATGGAAATGGAAAATCCTCTAGATTCTGGAAAAAACTCTAAATAAGGAGTGAGATGCACTGGATACATTTCTTCCATCCTTATATCCCTGGGAAGAGGAAATTTGGTAACAGGAGTCTCTTCCGCAGTTAACTTTTCTTCAAAGAATTGAAAGATTTTCTTTTACTACAAAATTCTAACTCAGGTCCTATTTCACCTAAGGTGGCTGGGTTCATAAAACCCACAGGGGCGGCTCCTCCGCAATGGCAGAGGAGCGTCACCCCACTGGCTCAGAGCCAGCAGCTGAAAAATATAACGATATTTTAACATCGTTTTATTTTTCAGCTGCTGGCTCTGAGCCAGCGCTATAGGGAGCGGAGGGCTGGGGCCATGGGAGGAGTGGTTGGTGCACTTATAAGTGGCCTGTGTGTTTGGCCGGCCGTCTTAGGCTGGCCAAAAACACAGGCGCACTTAGGTTTTTCCAACCCGGCTGCATTGCACAGAAACTACACAGACTCCTGTGCCTGAGAGGAGCCTCAAACCAGCCTGCTCAGGCCAGTCCACGTGCTGCTCTCATAAAATGAGAGCAGCGCAGGGATTGCACAGGGAGTCTGTGATGACGTCCCAGGGGCTGCTGGGACCAGGAAGACCAAGGCGTGACGCGGGAGGCGGCAGGCAGCTTCAGGTAAGTCTCTTTGAATTATTAAATCTCCCCCCCCCCCTGTGTTCTCCCTCCTGCGCTCTCCCCCGTCTCACCTGCCCCACTACTGTTTGTTTGTGGCAGCAGCCACTGAAAACCCAGTTAGAGGCGCTCATCCAAATTACATGGTTTCAGGAATAAATCTGACCTTGAATGGAAAAAATTGCAACTGATGCGCGCATGAAGTGCATTTGATTTTCACAAGTATATTTTTTATGCAGAAGCAAGTTGTGTTCAGGTAGAACAGCTTCCCCATACCCTGCAGAGATGCTCCTCTGCTTGTCTTGTAACCATGCCCTTAGATGCGTTCAGATTCCTCATATGATAATCTCTACCTTTCCTGCATTTAACTTCAAACTGCATCAAGTCATGCTCCACTGGCATCAAGGAAAAAGGATCAATGTATATCTGTATGCCTTCAGTGGTAGTTGTATAATGTGAAACTTGTTGGAGAACAGTGGAGTAAAGAACAGCATGCAGAGTCTAGGATATAATCCAAGATTCCTTAAAGTGTGGCAGATTGTACATAGGATCCTAATGTGTAGGGTAATGGTGTTCTTTGAAGAGATTTGTTTTCAATTATTTTCTGAATTTCAGGAGCAAACAGATAGACAGAAAGTGCAGTGTATCATCTCTATATGCATGGCTCTGAGGCCCTGACTATATATAAGTTGTAATAACGGGGCCATAAACATACCGAAAAGAATGAGAGATAATGGGAAAATATACTTTGAATTTTCGCACTATATGTATAGGCCTACACGTACTAACACACAGAGTGTTTCTGGTTAAAAATCAATGACCATTTGGAGTTATCACTTATAAGAGATTCTCCAACTAACCTTCTCTTCGGAAATTCACCTTGGCAGAATATGTCTTGTTGCTGCTCTTGGGCACGGTGAAGGCGATAGTTGAATACTTTTGCTTCTTGATTTTCAATATAGTGTTTCCATCTGGGCAAAGACCAGGGATGCTGAACTTCCCCAGACTGTCCGACTCCGTCATATGCTTAAGTTGTTGGGCCTGGAGATAGACAATGGCTCCCTCTGCTGGCGCCCCATCCGGAAGGTAGACCGCCCCGTTTAGCTGGTACTCTTCACATAGGCAGGAATCACAATCGGCATTCAATTGCCCCATTGTACAGGTCAAGTTGCAGGCTGAAAGAGACAGTCAGGTGTAATCAAAAGGATTCTGTAAAGCAGAGTTCATAAAACATCATACAGCACTATGTGGGTCACTTTCATGGACCTTGTGGGGTTTTCAGAGCCGAAGCTTCCATTGGTTGTATGTTGTGATTCCTTTAATTGGAGCTATTTGAGAAGCTGGTTTTGGCATCAACTCACTAGGAAAAGGGTGCAATCTAGAAGTTAAATCCTCATCTCTGATTTGATTCCTAATCCTCTCTTCCCCCATTGACCAAGATGTGTCACCCTTGGTAAACACCTTCATCTACCCTGGCTTCTCTTGCCATTCCTGTAAGGACTTGGCGCATTTGGAAGAAAGGTTTAAGGGATTAGTTTGGTCCTCAATAGTTTCTTTTCTTCAAACAACATTTTATTGGTATGCAATGTTTAATTCAACTATATAATGTCATTAAAACAAACTTATTGGGTAAGCACAAACGCATCAGACAAGCAGCACAGTTCCAAGAACACATTGGTCCTGAAAGGCCAAAGATTTCCCAGATCTTTTGGTTGTTGTCACATTTCTTCTCGTGCACGTTTTAATTCAGTTTGTAATAATGCATTCACTTTCCCCACACTTTCTCAGATTTCTCCCGTCACCCACTTGCTTCTAATATTACTTCCGGCCCCCATACCCCAGTCTATATTTGCACACGATATCTAGAATTTCAGTACTTCATAAGTGTCCAACACTTTTGCCAGATCCGTATGTGCTAATGCGAGCCCCAGGTTTCAAGCAGTATTCTGGTGGAGGTTTGTCACTGATATTCCCAGTATTACTCCTCTACCTTCCTTGGGTATTGATAACTCAGTGACCGCCAGGATAGCGACCCATACTGATAAGTAAAAGCTATCATGTTTAGGGCACAATCAAATAGTTTGGAATAGAGAACCCTAAATGTTGCATCTCTTCAGACATTTGTCGTCATTTGATAGACGCATCTTGTAGAGGAAAGTGCGTGCCCACTATACCCTGTGTAGGATTTGAAATTGCAGAAGGCGAAACCCGGACCTAATTGTAATGTGCCTAGAATGCATAAACCCTTCTTCCCAATCGGAGGCTTCCAGAGTGCCCATGTTACCCTCCCATCACAGGGGAAGTTCTCATTACCTTCATTATCATTGCTCCTGGTTACAGTCATAAAGATTGAGGTTGCTCTGGCCCCAGACAACCCTTTTACACCTCAGTTCGATTTCAACCTTAGTCCCACTACTAGTTAAGACTTTCCCATATGGCCTCTCCTTCCCACTGACACATCAGGCTGGTTTCTGCCTGAGCCCAACTAAAAGGTTTTGCAAGATTTATTTTTAAGTTCATTTTGTATTGTATTTATGCAACACTGGTGGCCTACCTGGCAATGCAGAGTCTTTTGCCCTCTCCGATCATGGGCTTGGCTTGGGCATGGAGCTAGGTGTAGGCAGTAGGCTTCATGCAGTGTGAGAGCGCATCCATGTTAGAATCGTGGTCTCTGCGTGCCAATCAAATTAAGTACACATGGAGATAAAAGCAAACAGCTAGGAGAGTCTAGTTTTAGTTAATTAGCACTCGTGAGACAGTTTTTTTTCTTCACCCTTTATAACATGCCAAGAGCAGTAGCTCATAGGCTGCAGACTACCTTGCTGGCAACATTTCCTTCCTTTGTAAAATGGGGGTTTCTGGGGATGGCATCCAGAGGATGTCAGCCCCCGGGGTTCTTTGGCGAGTGGCGATATTTATTTACTTTTAGTTAAAGGTGCAATAAACAAGGAGGGAACTGCCAGGCAGCTACCAGCAACTGTAATCTCAATCTGGCGTTCCAGCTAGAATCCCCTAGGTTACCTGAAAACACAACCCCACAATCAAGGATCTGAATCCAAAGAAAACAAAAAATTCATCAGACTATCAAGTGTTTACCCACCACATAATCATCATGCAAGACAGGTGCTCACCGGGACCTCTCATAACCCCTGCTGTCTTTCCCCTTCTCAACGCCTTCACATTGAAGTTTTCTTCTATGGTCTACTTTTTCTCTCCACAAATAATCAGCCACCTTCACTACTTTCTTGTAATTCCACACATTACCATCACTCAACAATACCGTGTAGGGATACACTTTCTTTACCTGTAAGAAATCTGAACCTTTTGCCAAACCTTTGTCTTCCTTCCATCCTCTCTTCACGCGCACCCATTCTCCTACCACAGAGTTCTGACTGATACCTGTCAATACACCCAACAAACCATCAGCAGAACTCCTCTTTTCCACTCTCTTGGATATCACATCTCTTGCTTTCCTTCTTCGCATAACTTCAAAAAGTTATTTTCCCCTGATACTGTTAGGTGTGGAGCAGTACTACCACACCAGTTTCCTTACGGCGCACCTCCACTGGTTACCTTGACAATGCCAATTGCAAACCCTCCTTGAGAGTTCTGTTCCACCTCTCAACAAGACCATTACTCTGGGGGTAATACACCGATGATCTTATGTGTTCCACACCCTTGATTTTTAAAAAGTCCCTCATTTCACGGGAGACAAACTGTACCCCATTGTCAGGAACCACGCATTCTGGTATTCACTCCTTGTCTCATAACTTTTTCAAAAACCCTACAACATACCTCGTGGTCACTTGATCAATAAATTTGACTTCTTGTCATCTTGAAAAATAGTCGATGACGACTTAAGCATACTTGGGACATGTCCCGAGCACTCTATAAGGGCCAGAGATATCCAACTCAATCTTTTTCCATGGGGCATCTATCTTGTCACTCTCCACTGGCAGGTAATCCACCATTATTTGGGATTATTCGCTCCAGGCACACTGCACACATTCACTAACTGAGCTCTCCACATCTTTATCTAACCCTTACCACCAATATTTCATCCTTATTCTACTCTTGGTAGCACTCATGCCAGTGTGACCTTCATGCGCTAACTTGAGTATATGGCTCCTTAATGCTTCCGGAACAACTAATAATTCTCCTTTCAAAATCACCTCCCTGACCACAGCTAACTCCACACTCACATACCAGAAAGATTCCGCTCCATCTGATGCCCTCCCTTTCATTGACCATCCTCCTGACATGTAACCTTTGACCTCCTGTGATATGCCATCTTCCTTAACTGCCTGTACCCACTTTTCATAAGATATTCATCCCTCCCTGAGTACAGTTACCCCTGCTACCAGCCACTCCTCCTTACTTTCACCTACCTCACCAGGATTGTCAACTGGTAATCTTGACAGGCAGTCTGCCACCTTATTCTTATTCCCACTAACATACTCTATCCTTAAAGTGAACTCCAACATTTTTAAAACCCAACATGTAATTCTAGTTGAAGCTTGGCACGTCCCCTTTCTGGTGAAAACTCTACCACCGGGCAATGATCAGTACGAATTATAAAATCTATATCCTACACAAACGTCCTGAAGTGATTTACTCCCCACCGGCAAGCCAATCCTTATTTTTCAATCATGGAGTATGATAGCTCTGCCACCCTTATAGGTTGTGAAGTGTATGCAATGGCCACCTCTTTACCATCCACATACTGCATTAAAACTGCCCCCAAACCAACACTACTAGCATCAGTACAAATTATGTTTTTGCTGTGCATGTCAAAAGGTTTTAAAGCCAGAGCCAAAGCTTTACACTTTCTCAGCAGCATAAAGTCAATTTTGCATTCTTCACTCCACTTGAACTTGACATTCTGTACCATCCACTACCGCATGTTTTTGATTCTTTCCGAGAACATCTGGACAAAACGAGAATAGCACTCGACCAAACCCAGGAATGAACTCAGTTGGTCCTTATTCCTAGACGACAAATTCAATGTGGAAAATGTTTTCACCCCATTGAATGTCGACAGCATATTACCAATGCTTGGCAAGGGGTGACGATCCACCCAAATGGCTTTTTTGAGATCACGGAGATCCACACAAAGCCGTAGATCCCAATTTTCTTTCCTTGCCAAAACCACAGGGGCTAACCATTCAGAGTCCTTGATCTCTTCAATAATCCCTTCCTTACACAATCTTTTGAGTTCATTCCACAAAGGCTCTCTCAACACCACAGGCACAGTTCGCTGCTTATATGCTCTGGGACACACTCCATGCTTTGAAACAATTTTATGATCAAACCCCTTTAGTAAACCCAAATCTTTCTCAAAGACCTTTGTACATTTCTCAACCCACGTCTTTTTGTCTGTTGTGTTCACACCTGGCCTAGCACCTAGAATCTGGTCAGGATGGTTGGGACCCAGTTTGATTAGCAGATCCCTCTGCTGAGGCCATCCCAAAAAACAGGAATCTTCCCTGCCAATATATACTTTAGAGTTAGTTTTGATACCCTAAAATTCCAATAACCCTTCAAAATACCCCACCAGATCAATAGATGTGTTTCCATAAGCCACCAATTTTATGTCTGGAGTACACAACATGTGACCTGGAAACGTGCCAAGTTGCTCCTCCGCAATCAACGTGTAACCTGCCCCCGAGTCAGCCTTAAGATGCACTTCTACTCCATCAATCATAATGTTACAAAATGGGTGGTTTCTGTTGTTGGAGCTCCTGACCTCCCCCACATGTAACAGAAACTCTTTTGTGCCTTCCTCCTCATCCAAATTATTGACAGATCCCTTATGCTTGGATTATTCATTGCCAAGTTATCTCTCCCTTTACAAACTCTTGCAAAGTGCCCCTTCATTTTACATTTCCTGCACACTTGTTCCACTCCAGGACAACACGTGTCAGTAGCAACATGACCTTTCAAGCAACACTTGTAACAAACAGTGTTCTTTCCATTCGGTTGGTTATATCTTCTTGAGGAAACTGTTACATCTTTTTTCTCTCCTGACGTTTTGCATGCGATTCCATAGATGTTTCCACTTTCTTGAAGTCACCTGTCACCATCTCTTTTAGTCCTTCTTTGGTGTTCTCTGCCCTTTTGGCAATATCAATGTCCTTTTGTAGTGTTAACCCTTCCGTATTTTAAAAGCTTCCCCTGAATCCTCTTCTCAGACAGTTTTTGCATGAGTTGCTCCCTTAGCATGTCATCTAGAAAACTCTTGTAATTACAAGTGGACACTAATGATCGTAGAGCAGCCATGAAACTGACTCCCTAGGTTGTTGAGTGCTTTTCAAGAACTTAAACCTCTCCACTACCTCATTGTTTCTTTTTCCAAAATTGTGATCCACTTACAACTCTGCTGTCTCGTATGAATCCCCTTCCGAATCATCATCATCTTCTTCAGGCCATGGAGGAAGATGTTTCAATATGCGTTGTCCTTCAGTTTCCAGACAGTGCTTGAGCATAAATAATTTGCATGAAGCAGTAAAAACATCACCTCTCACTTCTTCTACATAGATCTGGAAACCTTCCTTCCAATCCTCCTATGCTACAACTGGCTCTCTTGGTGAGTTAAAAAACAAACACTGTTGGTACAACCATTTCTTTCATGTGGAGAAAATATATATAAGTATTTATTTAATTTATATATTTATTATTTCTTTCCTTTAATTAACCTGTTTTTCTAGAGTGAGTGTATCTCCAGTAGGTTAATTATAAGTTTCCCTTATTTATATTTGCTGTTGTGAATTGGTTCTTTAATTGGCATAAGCCGTAGGCTTCAGTGTATTTTGGCACATTGTTTGCCAGCAGCGAAGCAGGGGTTGCTGGGTTACACCCACTTCCATCGGGTTCCTTGTTCACTTTTATTATTATTCGGTGTTCAGGGTACATCAGGTGCTGCATTGCTTCGTCAAAGCGCAACTGCACCTGTTGATTTTGCGGCCGTTGCTAGGTGATGCATCTATCAGCGGCACAGCCTCAACGAGGCACTTCACCATGGAGCAAGCTCGCGCTCAAGTTATGGCCGTACCAGAGCTGTAGACCCCCAAATTCTGCAATAAATATATCTGCACAGTTATTCCCTCTGAATACCGCTTCCGCTTCAACAAATACAATCAGCAGGAATCGCCGCAGCCGCTGAACAACTCCGACACTGCTGGCTTACTGCTAAACAGCTCCGACATTGCTGGCTCTGCCTGTATGCTCTCCTCCCTGCTGCTGCGTAGTCTCCTCGTCGCCAGTGAAAAGTCGATGATAACCATGTAAGTGAAATAAGGACACTTATTTACTTTCAGGTAACGGTGCAGTAAGCAAGGAGGGAGCTGCCAGCCAGCTGTCGGCAACGGTATTCTCCGTCTGGCATTCCAGCTAGAATCTCCTAGGAATTCTACCAGGAACGCCATTGTATGTCAGGCGAGGTGCACACAGAGAAAGAGAAATACAACAGATAGTCAATGCCTGTGGGGGCGCATTCATCTAATGAGACAAAAGAACAAATTTGGAAAGGGGAATTTGTGGATGTATTTAAATTATTACACAGAGAATTACAGTCAAAGGAGGGGTCCATGGAAGAAGAGTGGTAATTGGCTAAGACGCCACGGGTGCCTAAGACAATTGACACACGAACGTCAGCTTTCCTAATTTTTGCCAGCGTCTATTGCAAGAAATTTCCAGAGAGATCAGTGTCAATATTCAAATATTTGGCCGTGATTCGCAGAAGCACACATGGCTTTTCGGGAGTTTGCCTGGCTGCATTATGATGAATAATTCAGGGCAAGGATTGTTCTAAAACCAGACAAGCCATGGGGGTAGGTAGATAATGAACTATGGGTCCAATGGATGTATCTACAAAGACCACTTCCCACATTACACACAGCAAGTAGTTTAGCAGTAAGTATCGGCCCTTTCAGGGGCGACCTACCTCGGGAGGGGTGGGGAACTGGGGCAGAAGTCAAAATTCAAATCCAGGGTCGTGCTGGAGCTTCAGCAGAGGCTTTTTCCCAAGGAACCCATGCAAATATAAGCACAAGTGTGCCAAGTGTGGCATGCAGTCTTACAATGTTTCGGGGAGCAGGCACATTTCAGCAGCAGTGGACAAGGCAGGGGATCCTACCCACCTGGGAACAAGGGCTTTTACACCAGTTAACATTGAGATCTTGAATCCGTGGCTGTTGTTTTAACCCAATAGAGAAGAAGCACTGATTTGGAAATGGGGGTTTGAGACAGGTTTTCTGCTACAATATCAATATCCAGACTTAGAAGGTTTGCTGAAAATTTGAAGTCTGCTTAGGAACCCCCACAAATAGTGAGACAGAAGCTAAACAAGGAGGTCATTTAAGGGAGGATGGCAGGCCCATTTACATCATGGCCATTGCCAGACTTGATGGTTTCCCATTTGGGGGTGGTATCTAAGAAAAAGGCAGGCGAATTCTGGTTGATTCATCATTTGTCCTGGCGTGAAGGGTCATCTGTCAATGATTTAATCACTCGGGAGGATACAGCAGTACAATTTGCCTCAATGGACGAAGCTTTGGCCTTGGTGTGTAAGGTGGGCCCTGGGGCCAAACTGGCAAAATGCAATATAAGATTTGCACTTCGCCTTCTCCCTAATCACCCAAGCGATTTTTCTCAATTGGGCATTCAATTTGAGAACCAGTTGTATGTAAATAAAGTGCTGCCGATGGGCTGTACTATATCTTGCAAATTATTTGAAACCTTCAGTACATTTCTACAGTGGTGCTTTATGTTCAGGTCAGTGTAGGAGAGTAGGATCTGCTTCTTATAGTTCCCCCCACTTTTTTTGCCTGATGTTTCACTGTTTTCGACTTAGTCTGACTGGGATCCTGCTATTCAGGACCCCAGTCTATCTGCTTTCTCCTCTAAATTGATTGCATGTACTTTAGGTACACTCCAGATTGGATTCTGGGGTAGCCTTATAAGTCCCTAGTATATGGTATACTATGTACCCAGGGCCTAGGTACCCCAGAGGCCTCCCAGGGGCTGCAGCATGTATTATGCCACCCCTGAGAGACCAGTCAAAATGACACAACAGGTCTGCTACAGCAGCCTGTGTAAGGTGGTGCATGCATCCCTTACTTAGATATAGGTTCACTATATCTATCCTAATCACTGCACATATAAACCTATCAGTCACCCCTATAGCAGGCCTTATCAATCCTGAAGGCAGGGTGCTGGGTTTTATGTGAGAGGGTGCCCATGCATGAGCAGAGCCCCTCTGCAGCCTTCGGAACCCATATTCCGGGTTTGTTTGTGATGCAGCCAACCATATATACTTAAGTGCATTATAACCTCGCGGTAAATGCTAACTTCAAAACGGCTGCATGGAAAAATGTCGTGTTTGGTGTCAAACACCTTGGAATCATACCTCCACACCAGTAACTGGTGTGGGAGGTATGATTCCACCCTCCTAGAGGGAGAAATATGACAACACCGGTACACCCGGTACCAGATTTCTTGACCCTGGCATCACAAAATGGATGCTGCCAGCCACAGACACGAGTCTGCCCTCCTGCTGCTGGACGAAACTCCGGCAGGGGAAGGTTTGACAATAGGTTTCCTGTCACAGGGAGGTGTGACCACCTCCCAGACAGGCTTTAGTGTATTGGGGCTGGGTGGGTGCACTCTCAGAGTGCTTTGATGTCTGCACTGGGGGTACATTTGGTGTCCCTGTGCATAGTCCAGCTCAAACCGGTTGCAGGAGCCATTTGCTCCTGCTCTGGTGTGAAACTGGACAAAGGACATGGGTGTAGCCACCCCTCTGTCCTGACCCTCCCATAGGTGGGTCCCCAGAGTTTGTCCCACCCCTTCCTTGGGTATAAAGTAGGAACCCCTGACTACAGGACTTTAGATTTACCTGGACTAAACTCTGCTACAGAAACCAAGTACTTTTGACGATCTACACTTCGTTGGACGACTGAAGAATCTCCCTTGGAGTAAAGGAGTTACTCCCCTGCTGAGCAGGCACCTAAACGCATCTGACCGGTTTGCAGCTACAAAGCTCCTGAAGGACTCCGAAGATTTCTGCAACACAGGAGGTGGGTTCCTGAGGTCTCCGAGGTTGATCTGCGCTCTCAGCAATCCTGAGGCTCGTATCCCTCATGGGGACCGTGAAACCTGTACCCCTGGGCACCGCGTACATTTGCAGCAGCATATGCTTTTCGGCGATCCCTGAAGCTGTGCTTTGGGCTACTTGTAGTCCTGACCCGAGCAGTAATTCCACTGAAGATTTCTGGCCTACACTCCACGAATGTTCCGTGGGCTGGTATTTAGTGATTCAGCTCGAGGTCCCTTTGCGATCCTTGGTCCGTTGGCTTGTGGGTCCCTGAGAAGGCAACTTTAACTTTCAGTGGGCTTCCCTGGTTGCTCCAGATGTGCCCTGACTCTCCATTGCTTGGAGAGTCCCCAGGACCTTGCTGGTCTTCACAGAAGCATCTTTCCTCTGACAGCATGGGTTGCCGTTGCCAAGGCTTGTTGGTGTTCAATCCGGACACTGACCCCCAGCACTCGACATCCTTTGTGGGACAGCTCGAATCCGGACTGTGGTCATCGTCGACATTTCCTGGTCCCCGTGGCTGCAGAGTCAAGCTTCACCTCATCTCACCTGAAGCACCCGACATCGGTGGGCATTCGATTGCTCCGCTCCTGGTCACGTGAAGTGACCCAGACTTTGTCCCCTCTGCTTTCAGGTTCTTCTCATCTCTGATCCAGGCTTGGATCACACCGGACACTTTTCTTCTCCACTGCAGCAGTACTTTTTCGCATCACGCCATTGAAAACGACGAGGGTTTCCGACACCACTTGACCCCTATGCACCCGGCTCCTCTGGGATAGGTAACACGGGTACCTCAGTACTCTCAAGGGTGCTGGCCTTAGAACCTTTTATGTTTAGCTGGGTTTGCTGAAAGTCCTCTCCTAAGTGGCCTTAATCTTTAAATTCCCAACCGCGACTTTCCCATAGAGTTGTACGGAGCTCGCATCTGTGTTCCCACACTGCACCCGTCCTTTGTGGGTCCCCTGTGTCACTACCTTGGGTGGTTCCTTGGGGTCCCAGTGATTCTACGTGCTCTAGGCACTGTGTCTAGTCAAGTCGTGGTTCTTATACCACTTTCTTAGTATATGGTTTGGTCTCCCTGGAGCCCACTGTGTATTGTGCTATTTACTGTCGTTCTAGTGATTTAATATTGTGTGCTTTGTTCTCTAATCTCATAAAGAGGTTAGTAGAGAGTGTTTAGTAATAAATACATATATTTTATATAAACCTTGTGTGGTTCTCCTTTCATTTGGTCATTCAGGAGGTTATATACTGGTAAAACAAGCTGCTTTACATTCCTTCGAGACTTAGCCTGAAGGCTGCTCTCCATAGCTACCACTAGGATAGCTTTCAATAAAGGTTGTCTTTAACCTAATCATCAATAAAGGTCGTTTGGACTGGTGCAAGGTGCCCACTTTAATTAGTGGACAGCATATACCAGGCCAACTTCTCACATTGGTGTGCAGCGGTTGGGATTCAAGCTTGCTATTGTTTTACCAGATAATCTCATTGAGTGACTAACTGAAAACCACTAAAGGTACTTAGGTACATATAAATCAAGACTAGAATAAAGTAAGTTCTACTGAACTTAGAGTTGGGTAAGTCAAGGGCCTAGCACACCCTTTCTCCAACTCAAGAGAGTTTCAGTTCCCACTACGGTAGGTAGCTGCATACACCACACCACACTAGCATGTCTTCTAGGCCTGAAGCCAGTGGCTCCTTGCCAACTAAATATGACCATCTCTCATTCCAAGAATTGAAGGGAAAAACCCAAACACTCAACGTCTCATAGAGACTTTGCTTTTAGATGACCTCAGAAAGACCCCAGGGTCTGATGAGGCAGGCAAAGGGGGTGGGGCAGCAGAAGAGGAAAGGCCAGGAAGTGAAAACTTCAACGACCTGGACTCTGATGCTGGCCAGGAGGATCAAAATGATTCTACCCTGGACAATCCAATTCTTTCTGAAGGTGAGGAAGGAGGCCTCAATGGCCCTCTCTTTACCCCACCTGGAAGGGTTAACAGTTTACCAAGAAGATCAAGATCTCCTTCTCAGGAATCTAATCATTCTGGTACATCTGTAGGGAGCTCTGTTTCTCATAGGACCTCTGCTTCTCATAAAAGGGAGTCCTCTTATGAGAAGAAGTGCCAACTGCTTGAGTTTGAGAGAGCTAAGCTCAGAATCAAGAGAGAGCAATTGGCCTTAGATAGGGAATCCCTGGAGCTTCAGAGAGCTTCTCAGAAGTTGGGGCTAGAGCCCCATGGTGGCAGCAACAGTGTCCCTAGAGGTAGAGAACATACTCATGACCATAGGAACCTGAACAAGATTGTCCCTCCCTACCAGAGTGGGGATGACATCCACAAATGGATAACTGCACTGGAGAGGGCCTGTAAAGTACAGAGGGTCCCTCAGGAGCAGTGGGCAGCAATCCTGCGCCTCTCCTTTGCAGACAAAGGTAGAGACAAGCTCCTCACTGTTAGAGAAGAGGATGCTTATAATTACAAAGTCCTGAAGAGTGCTCTGATTGATGGGTTTGGCTTAACCACTGAACAATATAGGATAATGTTCAGAGACACCCAAAAGGCACAGACTCAGGACTGGGTTGACTTTGTAGATTGTGCTACTAAGGCTCTGGAGGGCTGGTTACTTGGCAGTAAAGTGTGTGACTTTAAAGGATTGTATAATTTAATTATGAGAGAGCAGATCCTTAATAACTGTAAAATCAGCTGTTGCATCAGTACCTGGTGGACTCTGATCTGACCTCTCACCAAGAATTGGGCCAGAAGGCAGACAAATGGGTCAGAACCAGGGTGAGGCAGAAGGTTCAGAACCAAGGTGGTGACTCCAAGAAGCAAGATTCTAAAAACTCTGATAAGGGTGGGGAGAAGGGTAAAGACCAGAAGTCTTCTCAAGGGCCCCAAAAATCTGCATCTGGTGGGGTGTCACAATCAAACAAGGGTAAAGGCAAGAAGAAGCCATGGTGTCAAATCTGTAAACAGAAGACCCATTGGACAAGTGATTGTACCAAGTCCAAGGACTCAACTCCAACCACCACTGCCCCTAAGGCAACTGTTCCCCCTAGTTCAGCTCCAAGTGGTGGTACTCAGAATAAGGGTGTAGTAGGGTTAACCCTGGGATCTGAGATGGACTCTGGCCTAGTCAGAGTTCCAGCTCAGGCTGTGTTGGTCTGTGATGGAGGCATGGATATTGCCTCCTTATTTGTAAGCCCCAGTAATCTGGGCAAATATAGACAGCAGCCTTTGATAAATGGAAAAGATGCCTTGGCATTCAGGGACACAGGAGCAAGTGTCACAATGGAGACAAAAGATCTTGTGGCTCCTGAGCAAATCATACTTGGTGAGATGTACCAAGTGACCAATGCTAGCAATGTCAGGACAGACCATTCCTTGGCAGTTGTTAATTTCACCTGGGGAGGGGTAACTGGCCCTAAAAAGGTTGTGGTAAGTGCAGACCTCCCTGTTGAATGCTTGTTCGGCAATGATTTAGAAACTTCAGCTTGGGCTGAAGTGGAACTCAGGACTCATGCAGAAATGTTGGGTATCCCTGCAGATGTGTTTGCTATGACCAGGTCACAGGCAAAAATGTCTAACACTGAACAGGCCCTGGATCCTGGAAAAATGGACCAGGCGCCTTCCAAGAGGAGGAGCAGTAGGGGTAAGGCAGTGTCTTCCCCCCTGCCTCAGAATCCAGACCAGTCTCTTGAGGGAGCTGATCTGAGTCCTGAAGAAGGAACTGTCCCAGATGAGCTTGAACCTGATCAGGTTGAGTTCTTGGGGACAGGGGGCCCTTCCAGGGCAGATCTGAGCCAGGAGCAGCTGAGCTGCCCCTCTCTTGAACCCCTCAGACAGCAAGCTGCTGCTGAGGCTGCTGGGAGTGCTGGTGGGTCCCATAGGATCTACTGGGATGATGGACTCCTTTACTCAGAGTGTAGAGACCCCAAGCCTGGAGCCACCAGGAGTTTGGTTATACCTCTGAAGTTTAGGAGCTTCCTACTGACACTAGCACATGACATCCCATTAGCAGGTCACCTAGGCCAAAACAAGACTTGGGACAGAATTGTCCCTCACTTTCATTGGCCTCACATGTCTGAAGACACCAAGGAGTTTTGTCGCTCCTGTGTCACCTGTCAAGCCAGTGGTAAGGCAGGTGGCACTACAAAGGCCCCCCTGATACCACTACCTGTGGTGGGATTGACATTGTTGGTCCCATGGATCCTCCAACTGCATCTGGGCACAGATTTATACTGGTGGTGGTGGACCATGCCACTAGGTATCCAGAGGCCATTCCCCTTAGAACTACCACAGCTCCTGTGGTGGCAAGGGCCCTCCTGGGAATCTTTTTGAGGGGGGGGGGGGTTTCCTAAGGAGGTAGTATCAGACCGAGGTGCAAACTTCATGTCTAGTTACTTAACTGCTATGTGGAAGCAGTGTGGTGTAAATTACAAATTTACCACCCCTTATCACCCACAATGCAAAGGTTTAGTTGAAAGGTTCAACAAAACCCTAAAGGGCATGATTAAAGGTCTCCCAGAAAGGCTTAGGCGCAGATGGGACATACTTTTGCCCTGCCTTCTCTTTGCCTACAGAGAGGTTCCTCAGAAGGGGGTTGGTTACAGCCCATTTGAGCTTCTGTTTGGACATCCAGTTAGGGGTCCATTGTGTCTAGTGAAGGAGGGATGGGAGTTACCTCTCAAACCCCCTAAACAGGATATTGTGGACTATGTACTTGGTCTCCGCTCCAGGATGGCTGAGTACACGAAGAAGGCAACTAAAAACCTTGAGGCTAGCCAGGAATTGCAAAATGCCTGGCATGACCAAAAGGCTGTGTTGACTGTTTATCAGCCAGGACAGAAAGTATGGGTGTTGGAGCCTGTGGACCCAGCAGCCCTCCAAGACAAGTGGAGTGGCCCTCATACAATTGTTGAGCAAAAGGGAGAGGTTACCTACCTGGTGGACCTTGGAACTCCCAGGAGCCCCCATAGGGAGCTCCATGTCAACAGGCTCAAACCATATGTTGACAGGGCAGACATGGGCTTGCTCATGACTACTGATGAGGGACAGGAGGAAGAGAGTGATCCACTCCCTGACCTGCTCTCACAGAACCCTGATGATGGTTCAGTAGATGGTGTAGCCTTGGCAGGCAGCCTCACTGACCAGCAGCAAACTGATTGCAGAAAAGTTCTCAACCAGTTTAGACATATGTTTTCACTGACTCCAAGTCAGACTACCTGGTGCACTCATGAAGTGGACACTGGGGACAGTCTGCCTGTTAAAAATAAGATTTACAGGCAACCTGACCATGTCAGGGACTGCATCAGGACTGAGGTCCAAAAGATGTTGGATTTGGGAGTGATTGAACCCTCAGATAGGCCTTGGGCTAGTCCAGTAGTCTTGGTACCTAAACCTCACACCCAGGGTGGTAAGAGAGAGATGAGGTTTTGTGTTGACTACAGAGGTCTCAATGCAGTCACTAGGACTGATGCCCATCCAATCCCTAGGGCAGATGAGCTTAAAGATACTTTGGACTCAGCCAAGTTTCTGAGCACATTTGACCTGACAGCTGGCTACTGGCAGATCAGACTAGCTGAGGATGCAAAAGCCAAAACAGCATTCTCAAACCCTAGTGGGCACTACCAATTTGTGGTGATGCCCTTTGGGTTGAAGAATGCACCTGCCACTTTTCAAAGGTTGGTGAATAAAGTCCTTACAGGCCTGGAAGCCTATAGTGCAGCTTATCTGGATGATATTGCTGTCTTTAGCTCCACCTGGGAGGATCACCTGGTCCACCTGAGAAATGTTTTGGAGGCCCTGCAGAAAGCAGGCCTCACTATCAAGGCCACCAAGTGCCAGATAGGGCAGAGTCAAGTTGTATACCTGGGCCACCTTGTGGGTGGAGACCAGGTTCAACCATTGCAGAGCAAAATCCAGACCATCATGGACTGGGTTGCTCCAACCACCCAGACTCAGGTCAGAGCTTTCTTGGGCCTGACTGGGTACTATAGGAGGTTTGTCAAAGGGTATGGATCCATAGTGACCCCTTTGAATGACTTAACTTCCAAGAGAATGCCAAAGAAAGTTCAGTGGACAGTTAGCTGTCAAAAGGCATTTGATGACCTGAAGCAGGCCATGTGCACTGCTCCCATTCTGCAAAGTCCTGACTACTCCAAACAATTCATTGTCCAAACAGATGCATCTGAGTTGGGGGTACGGGCTGTGTTATCACAATTGAATGATGAAGGTCAGGATCAGCCAGTAGCTTTTATTAGCAGAAGGCTGACCCCCAGAGATAAACGTTGGTCAGCCATTGAGAGGGAAGCCTTTGCTGTGGCTTGGGCTCTGAAGAAGCTGAGGCCATACTTGTTTGGCACTCACTTCATTGTTCAGACAGACCATAAGCCCCTCTTATGGCTAAAACAGATAAAGGGTGAAAACCCCAAACTTTTGAGGTGGTCCATTTCCCTACAGGGGATGGACTATACAGTGGAACATAGACCTGGGAGTAACCATGCCAATGCAGATGGACTCTCCAGATATTTCCACTTAGAACATGAAGACTCAACTGGTCAAGGTTAGTTTAATGTCCTGATGTTTGGGGGGGGGGTTGTGTAGGAGAGTAGGATCTGCTTCTTATAGTTACCCCCACTTTTTTTGCCTGATGTTTCACTGTTTTCGACTTAGTCTGACTGGGATCCTGCTATTCAGGACCCCAGTCTATCTGCTTTCTCCTCTAAATTGATTGCATGTACTTTAGGTACACTCCAGATTGGTTTCTGGGGTACCCTTATATGTCCCTAATATATGGTATACTATGTACCCAGGGCCTAGGTATCCCAGAGGCCTCCCAGGGGCTGCAGCATGTATTATGCCACCCCTGAGAGACCAGTCAAAATGACACAACAGGTCTGCTACAGCAGCCTGTGTAAGGTGGTGCATGCACCCCTTACTTAGATATAGGTTCACTATATCTATCCTAATCACTGCACATATAAACCTATCAGTCACCCCTATAGTAGGCCTTATCAATCCTGAAGGCAGGGTGCTGGGTTTTATGTGAGAGGGTGCCCATGCATGAGCAGAGCCCCTCTGCAGCCTTCGGAACCCATATTCCGGGGTTGTTTGTGATGCAGCCAACCATATATACTTAAGTGCATTATAACCTCGCGGTAAATGCTAACTTCAAAACGGCTGCATGGAAAAATTTTGTGTTTGGTGTCAAACACCTTGGAATCATACCTCCACACCAGTAACTGGTGTGGGAGGTATGATTCCACCCTCCTAGAGGGAGAAATATGACAACACCGGTACACCCAGTACCAGCTTTCTTGACCCTGGCATCACAAAATGGATGCTGCCAGCCACAGACACGAGTCTGCCCTCCTGCTGCTGGATGAAACTCCAGCAGGGGAAGGTTTGACAATAGGTTTCCTGTCACAGGGAGGTGTGACCACCTCCCAGACAGGCTTTAGTGTATTGGGGCTGGGTGGGTGCACTCTCAGAGTGCTTTGATGTCTGCACTGGGGGCACATTTGGTGTCCCTGTGCATAGTCCAGCTCAAACCGGTTGCAGGAGCCATTTGCTCCTGCTCTGGCGCGGAAACTGGACAAAGGACATGGGTGTAGCGGCTGTAGCCACCCCTCTGTCCTGACCCTCCCATATGTGGGTCCCCAGAGTTTGTCCCACCCCTTCCTTGGGTATAAAGTAGGAACCCCTGACTACAGGACTTTAGATTTACCTGGACTAAACTCTGCTACAGAAACCAAGTACTTTGGACGATCTACACTTCGTTGGACGACAGAAGAATCTCCCTTGGAGTAAAGGAGTTACTCCCCTGCTGATCAGGCACCTAAACGCATCTGACCGGTTTGCAGCTACGAAGCTCCTGAAGGACTCCGAAGATTTCTGCAACACAGGAGGTGGGTTCCCGAGGTCTCCGAGGTCGATCTGCGCTCTCAGCAATCCTGAGGCCCGTATCCCTTGTGGGGACCGTGAAACCCGTACCCCTGGGCACTGTGTACATTTGCAGTAGCATATGCTTTTCGGCAATCCCTGAAGCTGTGCTTTGGGCTACTTGTAGTCCTGACCCCGAGCAGTAATTCCACTGAAGATTTCGGGCCTACACTCCAAGAGTGTTCCGTGGGCTGGTATTTAGTGATTCAGCTCGAGGTCCCTTCGCGATCCCTGGTCCGTTGACCTGTGGGTCCCTGAGAAGGCAACTTTAACTTTCAGTGGGCTTCCCTGGTTGCTCCAGATGTGCCCTGACTCTCCATTGCTTGGAGAGTCCCCAGGACTTTGCTGGTCCTCACAGAAGCATCTTTCCTCTGACCGCGTGGGTTGCCGTTGCCAAGGCTTGTTGGTGTTCAATCCGGAAACTGACCCCCCAGCACTCGACATCCTTCGTGGGACAGCTCGAATCCGGACTGTGGTCATTGACGACATCTCCTGGTCCCCGTGGCTGCAGAGTCAAGCTTCACTGCATCTCACCTGAAGCACCCGACATCGGTGGGCATTCGATTGCTCCGCTCCTGGTCACGTGAAGTGACCCAGACTTTGTCCCCTCTGCTTTCAGGTTCTTCTCATCTCCGATCCAGGCTTGGATCACACCGGACACTTTTCTTCTCCACAGCAGCAGTACTTTTTCGCATCACGCCATTGAAAACGACAAGGGTTTCCGACACCACTTGACCCTATGCACCCGGCTCCTCTGGGATAGGTAACACGGGTACCTCGGTACTCTCAAGGGTGCTGGCCTTAGAACCTTCTATGTTTAGCTGGGTTTGCTGAAAGTCCTCTCCTAAGTGTCCTTAATCTTTAAATTGCCAACCGCGACTTTCCCATAGAGTTGTACGGAGCTCGCGTCTGTGTTCCCACACTGCACCCGTCCTCCGTGGGTCCCCTGTGTCACTACCTTGGGTGGTTCCTTGGGGTCCCAGCGATTCTACGTGCTCTAGGCACTGTGTCTAGACAAGTCGTGGTTCTTATACCACTTTCTTAGTATATGGTTTGGTCTCCCCCTGGAGCCCACTGTGTATTGTGCTATTTACTGTCGTTCTAGTGATTTAATATTGTGTGCTTTGTTCTCTAATCTCATAAAGAGGTTAGTAGAGAGTGTTTAGTAATAAATACATATATTTTATATATACCTTGTGTGGTTCTCCTTTCATTTGGTCATTCAGGAGGTTATATACTGGTAAAACAAGCTGCTTTACATTCCTTCGAGACTTAGCCTGAAGGCTGCTCTCCATAGCTACCACTAGGAAAGCTTTCAATAAAGGTTGTCTTTAACCTAATCATCAATAAAGGTCGTTTGGACTGGTGCAAGGTGCCCACTTTAATTAGTGGACAGCATATACCAGGCCAACTTCTCACAGTCAGCTCATGTGCTACTCACTCATTATTTGGACAACTTTTTGTTTGTTGGTGCAAGCGGTAATAATGCATGCCGAGCCTCATTGCAGAGCTTTCAGAATTTGGCAGATGAGATGGGAGTTCCTTTGGCACCAGAGAAGACTGATGGACCAAGTATCTGTTCAGTCTTTTTTGGCATAGAAATAGATACCATCAGGATGGGAGCTAGGTTGCCTTGTCAGAAAGTGCAAGGAATAGTAGCTTTGCTGGAGAGCGCCATTAAAGCTCACAAACTCCAACTCGGTCAGCTTCAACAATTGCTGAGTCATCTCAACTTTGCATTTAGGTGAGAGCAGGCAGGGCATTTTGCAGCAGACGTGGTTTTGCAATGGCAGAAGCGAAGGTGCCACATCATAGAGTTCAGATTTCAGCTGCACTGAGGGCCGATTTTGACGTCTGTCTGATGTTTATGAAATGTTTTAGTGGTGTCATAATGTGGTCAGTGGATGATGACTTTGTGTGATTGGTTCAAATTTACTCAGATGCAGCAGGATCAGAAGGTTTTGGTCTTTTCTGGGAGGATCAGTGGTGTGCTGAATAGTGGCCTCTGAAATGGAAATAGGGGGGGTAGAAGCATCACATCTTTTTTAGTTCTTCCCTTTGCAGGTGACGCTAGCAGTTTGTGGACATACTTTGGCAAATAAAACAGTGACTTTTCATGTGGACAATAGAACAGTGGTGGATTTGGTGAATGGCCAAAAAACAAAAAAGCAAAGGACAAAATGCAGTTGAAGCTACTGCAGAGATTTATGTTAGGCTGCTTAATGTATAACATTGTCTTTAGAGCCAAACAAGTGTCAGGCGTGGACAATCACACCACAGATAGTTTGTCTCGTTCACAGTGGCAGAGATTCCGTGTTTGGTGCCCAGAGAAGATTTGCAGAAAACCCAGGTACCAAAGGAGGTTTGGGGTGTAGCAGATTGACGATTATTGAATTGGTGGAAAATTCCAGGCGTGCGTGGGAAGAAGTTTTGGTAAATGGTGCAATTTGCAGGAACCAAGATGCAGAGAGGCAAGAGGATGTGGTGAGGTTCATTATGGGTAACATTGACAGAAGAGTGTCAGCCACCACAATATCAGGAAAACTAGCAGGAATATGCTTTTATGAAAAAAAATTCCTGGGGTATGAACCCTTAGCAGGTGAGATGGGTAAGAGAATTTTAACAGGATGGTCTAAAGAATTCAAGAGGGGTCAGTTTAGGAGCAAACCAGTGTCCATGGAAAAGCTGGTGTTGTTGGGTAAAGGACTTTCAAGGTTTGTTATTCCCCTATTGAAAGTTTATTGTTCAGGTTATGCATGCCTTGGTTATTTTTTGGAGCTTTTAGGATTTTGGAGCTATTAGGTAGAGGCAAGGAAGGAGGCATAAGAGTTGAGAACATTGATTCGTCTGAAAATTCAGTGAGAATTTTTCTGGTGAATTCCAAAATGGACCAGGCTGGTAAAGGGACACGGATATTGTTCTACAGGATTGGGGGCCCAGTGTGCCCGGTGGAAGCCTGGCAGGATTTTATGGCAGCAGGGGAGGCAAATGTGAGCTAGTCTTTCTGCATGCAGATGGGTCCAGACTGGTAGCAGCACAGGACCTGGTGGTCATGAGGAAGATACAAGTCCAAAGAGGGGAAATACCATAATATTTTGGTGCCCATTCTTTCAGGATCAGTGTGGCGTAAGAGTCCACCAGGTTGGGGTTTTCATCACGGGAGGTGAGAAAATTAGGCAAATAGTCTTCGGATTGCTGCTTAAGTTATAACAGCAATTTAGATAACTTGTATGTTTACTGTTTACTAAAGCTTTTCTTTTATTCTAAGTTGCGTGGTGGACCGACCCTGGCGGCGTTTCCAATTTGGATTGTGGGTCATTCATTCATTAAGTGGGCAGCAAAGCAAGCAGAGAAGAGACCTTGTGAATAAAATTTGGGTTTTTGATTTGATGCGATAAACAATGAATGGTGCGGGAGAGGTATTATGAAGTAGGGTCAATTGCTGCCCTGTTTGTCAGATTTGGTGTCAGAGAACCATGTCCAGATAATTTGGTTGTGGGCTTGGGGTTACTAAAATAAATAAAAAAGGATTTGGATTTGGATTTGATTGGTAGGTCGTGGTTGAGTACTCATGGTTTCTGGACAGCATTGGTACCAAGAAGGGTCTGGGATGGGGCCTTGAAATAATCAGCAGTTGAGAAAGCAAGTAGGAAGGTGAATAGAGAGAATCTGTAAGGCGATGGGAGTGGGTTGGCTAGGACACAAGGATATCAAGAAAGAAGATTCCATGTTCTTCTCTCCTTTATGGGGAATTAATTATACTTATTGGAAATCAGGGAAATGTTAACCATGGCGTTGGCGATGAAGAGTAGGGCGATAAAAAGACTTGTATGGTGACAGCCAATTTTGCTGTTGTTTGCGAAGGTGGGATTAAGAAGGCTGGAGTGGTGACAGCCAATACTTGTTTTTATGACAGATGTCCTGAAAGAGAAAACAGCGTGGAGAGGCGGGTGGGGGGGGGGCAGGAAACACTCTTTGTCAGGGTTTCTTCCTGGTGTCAAAAATGGAGGAGCTCCCGACAGGCCGGAAGGGTTTGGGGCCTTGCAGGGTAGTCATGGCAGAGAGAATACAGGAGAGCGATGTTGGGTCACGTGTGAAGTAAAGCGAATGGAAGGAAAGGGGATCGCAAGGAATGAATGTTTGGATGATGGCTTGGGGACTGTTTACTGTTGAGAGGGAGGTTTAAGGGTGGGGAGGATCAGGAAAATGATTGTATTCGTGAGGAGGGGTTTTGATAAAATGTTTGTAAAATTAATAAGTTCACAGTCTGTGTTCCTGTCCTAATAAAGTGGCCTTATGCTCTTACTTTGGCTGGTTATGCTGTGCCTGCTTGCCCAATAATGGATTTAGTTCCTGGCGACATAGAGCATAGAAAGAGCTCCCAAAAGGGAGGCAGTGGTTTTGATAACAAGATCAGTGCTGGAATCTCTGATTAAAGAAGTGGTGAATACAGCAATGGTGCAACCTCCTGATGAGAGACAATGTATGGATGCAGATGAAGATCTGGATAGTAGTCCAAAAGTAAAATACATCCCTGGGAGGCAGTTATTGAAGGTTACAGCACATATAAGAGAAGTAACAAACCCCAGCCAGATGAGGAGAATTATGATGGACAGGAAGCACGAAAGTGCTTTTAAAAGGGGATATTCAACAGCACATTTTGCTCTGAGAGCCCGCATATATTCCGCATATGCCTCAAGAGCGATGTTAAGACTTTCAAGGGTTATTTGATTGTTTATAGGAGAGGAAAAATCCCACTGAAGTTCTGGATAAGGTGGAACTTTGAACCCAGTTTCGGTGTAACACCACTTTTGACTCTTTATGAACAGTCACAATGTCAGCTGGAGCATCAGTAGGCAGCAGGATAATATTGCGGCTGAAGCTCTGGAAGGTGGAGAAATCCCAGTGATCATTAATTCACCTTCTCCTGTTAAAATGTGATAAATTGTTTGATGCTCAACTTGATAAAATAGTGAAGAAGTCAGCTGAAGAGAGGAAAATGCTTTATCCATTCTGAGCCCCTACAGCAATGAAATATTTTGCCTTTTCAAATACTACAAGGAATTTCCCTTTCGAGGCAGGGTGTGAGGTCAGGGGTGCCTTCTTCTCCAAATCCAAACCAAAGTCGGATAATTAGCAAACAAATAAATCCTCACTAAAAGTATTATCCGGAATGGGTACTGCATGAAATAATACCAATGAGTTGTAGATATCATAAGAAATGGGTATGCCACAGAGTTATCAGGTTGCCCTCGAGACCGTCACTTCTGCTCCACTCCGATTCCTAGAATTCCAAGCAAAAGACAAGCAATAATTTTGGTAGTGCAAACTCTGTTACAGAAGGGTGCCATAGTCCTGGTAGTACATTGGTAGAGAAGATGTGGTGTACATTCAAAAATATATTTGGTACCGAAAACCAGGGAGAAAGTAGAGGCCAATTCTGGGCCTAAAATGGCTCAACAAATTTGTCTGTTGCACTTCCTTCAGGATGTTGACACTTAAGATGGTAATTCCAACATTGTCAAAGGCGGCTTACTTGCGACCTTGGATTTAGAGGAGACTTATTTCCATGTGCCGATAAGAGAGAACAGTCAGCAATATCTTAGATTTGTGATACAGGACAGCTATTTCAGTACAGAATGCTCCCTTTCAGACTGGCATCATCACCACGTGTGTTTACAAAGGTACTGGCACAAATTGTGGCATCCCTGCAAGTACAGGGTATACACTTATTTCCATACGTTGATGACCGACTCTTCTTTTTTGCAGGTGGAGTCCATTGTGATGGGAGTATATTTCTGCCTAGAACATGTAGTTCACCATAATGTTTCAGATGTCCAATCTTCTAATGGAGCTGAAGAAAACATTAATTGGGACACCCAAAGACACCCAGAAGAGGCAAATATTCCTTCCAGAAATCAAGATTCAGTCGTTACAGAATGAAGTGTTACAAAATACTATCCTTACGGAAGGTGATAGCCAGGCATTGGTTACAGATCCAGGATCTAATGTCGGCAACAACATCAATGGTTCCTTAGGCAAGTCACCACCTTCAACCAACAGCGTATCACCTGATGGATCATTAGTTGCTGGTGACACAGGAGTACAAGATACTAATCCCAGTATCGGAGGAAATAAGATCCCACCTTCACTAGTGGCTAGATGAATCAAACCTAAAAAAGGGAACATTTTTCAAATATCCAAACCCTCTGGTTGTTACATAAGATGTAAGCTCATTTAGGTGGAGAGCAACTCTCGAAGGGATGGAAGAGAATGGGGAATGGTTTGTAGCTAAGCTATCGTACTCCTCCAATTGGAGGGAGTTGATCGCTGTATGGCATGCTCTCCAGACATTTGCTCCTAGTCTAGAAAATTCTGCTGTATTAATCAGGACAGGCAACCATGTAGCAAAGTCCTATTTGTGCAGGTAAGGGGGTGCAAGAAACATGACCCTGCCTAGAACTGCCAAAGAGATCTTTTCATGGGCAGAAAATCACCTGTTTACTCTGAAAGTAACATATATCCTTGGTGTGGAGATCATTTAAGCGGATAGGCTAATTTGCAATCTTCCAAGATCATTTCCATTTCACTTAAGCCCTCATTAATTTCAGGTGACAGTGGAAACGTTCGGAATGCCATGGCTTGATTTATTTGCCTCTTTGAACAATGCTCTTCTGGGCACACCAGACTATTTGGGTGGTGGATGTGATGCTGATCCCATGGTTGCCAGGTACACTGTTTGCATTGCCCCCAATAACTCTCCTTATGAAGGTCTCACAAAAGATATGGAGCGAGATGGTGGTGGTAATACTGAGTCCTCCGTATTGGTCTCATCTGTGGTTTCCACAATCAGTTGGTGAAAGGACATTTTCTTCAACTCCCTTTACATCCTCCTCACCTTCAGTTTCCAACCTCAACCTTGAGACAACTGAAAGCTCCGCGTCTCACAGCATGGAAACTGAAAGGCTATCCCTCCAGCAGATAGCTTGCTCTCGGAAGTTGCAACTGCCATTTAGGCTTGTTGAAAGCCATCAATGCTTACAACTTATTCAAAGCATTGGAAAATTTTTGAGATGTGGTGCCAAGATAAGAGTTTTCAAGTGAAGTCATACAACCAGTTCCTGATATTCATGCTTTTTAATGCATGCTTCCTCATTGGAGTTATCCCCCTCTATTTTGTTGCCCCAATGGGTGACAATTAGAGGTTTCAGAGAGGCATCTGGGAATATTCCAAGTAATTCTGCTAGCTTTCAACTTCTTAAGAACTTCAGATTAGAAGGGGCAGTAGTTAATACTCCAACTGCTAACTAGGATTTGTCTTTTGTTCTTAAGGATTTACCAGAGAAACAGTTTGAACTATTGGATACATGAGATATTTTATGGTTTTCAGTAAAAGTGTGTTTTTGATGGCCACAACATTGCTAAAAGATTAAGCAAATGGGTTCTTTGGTGATCAGTTATCCTTATCTAAAATTCCTTCTGGTAAATATCTTGAGATCTGTTCCTAAGCATAGACCTATGGTCCAAAAACATTTTAATTGTTCACATGAAATTGTGCTTCTAGTACTTGAGAATGATTCAGCAACTATTATTCCTCCATCATTAAAAATTAAAATGGCATTAGTGATCTATTTACAAAGAACAAAATACTTTTGTTTCTCTAATGCTCGATCTGTACTGTGGTGCTGCGAATAAGGGGAAGAAAGTCACAACAGCACCCCTGAGTAGATGGGTCAAGCAGGCTATCTCACATACTTATATTTTAGCCAAGGTTGTAGTTCCAGGCAATTTACAAGGTCACTTTACCAAGTCAGTCTCCACTTCCTGGGCCCAGTATAGCTGGGGTTTCCCTGCAGGAGATATGTAGAGCAGCCACTTGGCCCATGCCTAACACTTTTGTGTCACAAAGGTTACAGCTAATAAGGATGACTTATTGCAGTTTGGTACAAGTGAGCTGCAATGAAATCATTGTATTCATGTAAAAAACAAAGACAATTGGGTAAATAAATGACTAGAAAGTGAAGAGTGTTGATGAGGAGGTAATGAACCTTTTACTTACCGGCAACCGTCATTACTCTGAATCAAGTGCTGCTCACCCTAGTCAGTATGCCCACCCTCCCTCCCGTATAAGACATCACAAAAGTTTTGCTTGTAAAAGTAAGCTGGGTCAGTGGGAGGGCATAGTCTTATTGGGAAGTCCGAAATAGTAGGAAGATTACGGTTGAAATTGAAGTGGCGTGTAAGAGGGCTGTCTGGGACAGATCCACCTCAATAGTTATGACTGAATAGAGGAGTGCTTGATTCAGAGTAATAAAGATTACCAGTAAGTAATAGGTTCAATAGCTTCAGTTTCCAACCCAAGGCTGCTTTAAGTTGATATTATTTTTTGTAGGGCTCAAATTTGCATATGCACCTCTTATTGGAGGGGGGAAATGTGACCTCTACTGGGGAATCTCATCACAAGCAGAGACTCAAGATCTACTCCCACATTTTCAAACTTTAGATAAAAAAAGAAGCATACTTTTCTGACAGAAACGCTAGATGGCAGAAGTGTGCACAGTTTATGCATCTCATACCAGACACTAAGCTGCCAAACTAATTTACAGGTCATATTCACATACATTGAAATCGGCACTTTTAGATTAAAGTCATGGTCGTTTGCTCAGCTTGAAGGAAAAACTCTGTGTAAGATTGTTCGAATGGAGATTAAATGATAATGAGTTTGAAATTAAAGGACTACATTAACCATAAAGCACGGGGAAAAATGACGTGGAGCAGGGCATCGCCTCAATGCAGGCACACACCTGTAAAACATTATATACTTTTTGTCTGAGGGCAGCCACAGCACTGTGTGGTTTCTACTGGTGGGGGCATAGTACCTGCTTGACAGGAGACTCCCTCGCAGAGACGACCCTCCACGCTTGAACCAGTGCAATGGGCCTCCAGCTGACTTCCTGCCAGGCAGGTCCTGGTGCGGGTTTGGACACCAGCTTCTCCACACTTTACCGGACACTCGCTCCACGAGGACCACGGAGCCCAGTCCGCCTTCATGTCTGCAGGCACTGAACCTGAAATAAAGTAACATTAGGGCAGGGATCTCGAGAGAAAGGAAGTGGGGTGTGAAGGGACGGCCTACAAGTGTACACTGAATAAAGGAACCAGGGCACAAGTCGGGGGTACAAGCGGGTACACGGCGTCCACCAAATATTTACACAGGGAAGACACCGTCCTCCTTGCCAAGAAGTTGGGCCCCACTGATATCTGCTGTACTTGTACCCGTGTAATTTTCAGACACCGGGACACATTCAGCAGCGCCTGTATGTTATCTGGTTTCCATTCCCAGCAGCAACATGCAGGCAGCAAGGGGGGCTTTTTTATTTTCACCTCCAGCTGGGCCACAGATGAAGGCCGAAGTAAAGGGCCCATCAGGCCTCCTTTTGATCCAGTACCCTGATTGGACGCAGCCTGGAACCTCGCACTTAAATGAAATGCAACAGAGGGGGAACAAAAACACACAGCTTGTTATCTCTTCACAGGTACTTAAGAGAGAAATGCTTTTGACTTTGTTCAGTCCCTGTATATAAGTACATGCACTGTAAGAATGTCAGATGTGTTGGTCTGACCCAGTATTTACACAAATAACAATTTAAATGGCACTATTTTATTTCTTTTTTAGTGCTACTCATCCCAGTGCAGGGTGTCAAAGCGCTTTATGTAGCATGCACATTATACATTGACAATAAATCACGTAAATGCGTAAATCAAAGTACAATATGTGTTACATGAGACAATGAGGGTTACAAGGTGTAGGAGTCACGTGTGCTTTAACTTCCTGAAAAACATGTGTGAGGTCTTAATATCTGATGTCACTTCTTGTGATGTCACTTCCAGTAATGTCATGTGTGATGCCACGCATCATGATGTCATGCGCTGTGATGGCACACTCCATGATGTGACTTGCATACTTTCTAACTTGGTTAATCCCTCCACTTCCTTTTTAGGACTTGTGCCCTGAAAGGAACATTACAACATGTGTGGTGGCTACTCTCCCACTGCATTCCTCATGTGATAACACTTTATTTTCCTTACATTGCCAAAAAATCTGCAGTACTGTATTATTCCATTGCACTCGAGCTGTGATTCCTGTACAGGCACGCGAGAAATGTGTGGACTCTGAGTGGACCACTGTATGATTCTAGCGTATTTAGGGCCTCATCTACAGGAGAATGGCGCAGCTCAGCGCCACAAGCCATTTAGCTGCACCGTGCTGTGTGATTTTCAAAGCACAGGGATGTGTTGTATTAACAACAATACGATGCATCCCTGTGCTTTTCCCTGCGCTAGCACACAATTGGCTGTCATTCGCCAGCACAGGCACCCTTGCATCATTTTGCAAGGGTGCCTGCGCTGTGGGGATGATTTTTTTGTGCAGAAGGGACACCTTCCTGCCCAAAAACAATCATTAATGGCATTTTCCTTGCTATGCATTCTGCAGAATGCAGCATGCATAGAAAGCAGAAAAAACGAGGAGAAATAAAAGTATTTCTCCTCGTTGTGCCATTCCTATGTCTCCACTGGGGAAGCATAGGATTCTGACGATTCCCAGTTCTGCAACATGTTGTAAATCTGGGAATGCGTCAAGTTCCATGGATGTTGCTTGGGAACACCCATAGCAACACCCATGGAACGCCCCTTTCACACAGAGTAATGAGTAAAGAGACCCATATTCACAAGGCCATGAAAAGTCATGCTGATGCGTCAAAAAGAGTGATGCACCGGTGGCTCAAAGGACTTGAAAATAAATGCGTCAGAGTACAACTACAGTCAAACTGCAGTGCTATTTAGAAACATATGAAGTGTGATTGTAGCAGGTGTATTAGAAGTGCAGTGAAACTGTGCATCTCTGGTGTGATTCTAATGCTCCTGCTGCATGACTTCAGAGTGTCTGCAGTGGAACTATTCCATGGATTTGCTACAATTTATGTGTACTAGAATTCTAGTGCATCAGAAGTGGTAAGTTAATACATAGCCCGTGGTATTAGAGGACATAAACGGACATATAAATTGACCTCTGCTCCAGCCATACTGACCAGCGTCCACTGGCCTGTCAGCATTCTTCTATTTTCCAAGTAGGCCAATCCGCCTCTGAGCCATTCCCAGGGCCGGACTGGGAACAAAAACAAGCCCTGGCAATTCAATTAGACCGGCCTGGGGGGGGGGGTTGCTATTGAGGAGCACTGCTACTGCTTTTGTTACAGGGGGCTGATATTGCAGCACAGCTGCAAAACCAGACCCCAGTAACAAAAACGGCCCCCACCACTTAAAAACCGGCCCCCACCCTTCTGGCCCACCGGGAAAACACCCGGTGCCCGCTACGGCAAGTCCAGCCCTGGCCATACCAATCCGATTGACTGTCATAGCAGTAAAGGTTTTTGAAACCCTCATGAATCAGCTTGGCACTCACCTTTGGGACACAGGAAGCGGACAGCGTAGTTGGAGCAGTTCCTGCCAGCCACCTGCTCCTTGTTGATGCACCAGAAGCCCCGGGCCAGGCTGGCGTGCACCACTTCCCCCGTCCTCTCAGCTGGGATCCAGTCAGCCGTCCTGGCTTCGACCCTAGTCGGCGCCTTGCACACTTTGTCCCGGTAGTAAAACCGAATCGCGTCCAGGCGTTCGTAGTCTCCGTTGCCACCAGGGTGGTCGACATTGAACCAGTTCGTCCACTCCCAGGGCTCTAAAAAAGAAAATGGAGCGTACAACAAACGTGACCACTTATTACACCAACGAGGAGAAATCCAGAGCACCACGAGGCAATGAAAAGTTCTCAAGTTTCAGTCCATTGTCACTGTGTTACGTTTAGTTACACACTGTATTCCATTACAAAGGTAACAACTTTACCCAATAAAATGATTTAAATTGTATCAGTTTCTAAATAAATTATCATGGGAACGCAGCAGTATATTGAGAAGCTTGTGTGAAAACAGCGAGTGTGGAGGAAGAGTTTAGTCTTAGAAATTACCGGCATACTAAACCTTTAGTGACATATCCCATGAATGAGTTGCAATAATAATACTTTTTATAAATTGTTTTTCTTAAGTCATAAAACTGAGGATTAAATCTATGCATTACAAACTATCTTAGCACTGTGATCGGCTTACAACTTTAGGTTCTTAAGAGTAACTTCTTGTAGAACCAGTAATGCATCACCAGAAGTTACGGAATGGTGTATCCATCTGGTAAACTACAGCACAACCAGGCTATCACTTTCTGATATCAAGTAATATTTTGACAGAGACATGAGCATCAGTCAAATGGGGACAGCCAGGTGCAGCAGCCCTTTGTACTCTTGAATCCTGTGATGTTATCAGGGTTAAAGGTTGGCAGATAACTCCTCTGATACGCCTGGTATTTTGGTGCCAGGACTTTTGCATTGCCCCCAATACCGCTCCATCTGAAGGTCTCACAAAAGATTCGGAGTGAGAGGGTGGTGGTAATACTGAGTGCCCCGTATTGGTCTCCTCTCTGGTTTCCACTGATCAGTTGGCGAAAGGGCATTGTCTTCAACTCTATTTACATTCTCCACACCTTCAGTTTCCAACCTTGACCATAAGACAACTCCATAGGGCCCAGATGACCCAAAGTTAGGGATCTGAGATTTGAGAGGATCAACAAAGGTCATATACTGATAGTGGCATGCACAGGGTTGTGTGCTACGCAGGGATCCCGTTTTTCCGTCCTGAAGAACGCCACGGACTAGCATAGGCCAACAGGCAGAAACAGGTTGACGGTTGGAGTGGTGATGGGGTACTAGTTCCCATTTTCTCCACGTTGGTTTTTAATACCAAGTGGTACTACATTTAGTATAAAGGTCAGTTTAGCATAACACATTGTTTTTTAATTATACTATGCCACTGGTCCATTCTTAGTTAGAAGTGCCTCCCTGATCCTCAGGTGTAGGCCTGCCCTTCATCAAACCGGGTTTTTGAAGAGCGTGCGGAGTCCTATGATGAAGCATGACACCTGGTGGTGTGTGAGGACATCATGTCACATTTTTGTGTGTATACCCAGATATAGGCTAGTGTAAGGTGTAGCATTGGTTTAAATAGTTTCTCGGGTGGCTCAGTTGTGTTTAACGGTTGTGATGGGAGGCCAGCTCACCCTAGAGGCCCCACAGCCTCTAGTTCCCTACCATGGATTGTGTCCATGGTAATCTGTGTATTGATGAGCCCTCTTAGAGTACCTTTCAAAAAGAATACCCATGAAGCTTCAAATGATTCTATCAATTAAAGTCTGTAGTAGGCTCCCAAGCAGCCTTTAAATTTGCTGATTAACTTATCACTCACATTTACATTAATTATTTTCACGTAGCAAGCACCACGGAGACAAGGCTTGCTGCTTCTTTAACTTTCTGTCCCAACTCTTGCTTCACAGTACAGGTGATCCCCCTACTTCCCTTCAGGCCCGAGGCAAGTCAAGGTCGACATTAACCGCTCAGGAGCAGTTTAAAAAAAAACAAAAAAACTCTGTGAACTGTTTTGGTAAAATATAAAAAATAATTGGGAATGTTGTTCCCAACAGATTGACCTCTGGAGTGCCTCCCTCCTCTCTCAGCTACTGATGCACGTTTGTAAGTTACTGCTGGGCCTGCATATGTGACAGTAACTCTCAGTCATGGAGAGCAGGAGCTGTGAAAGGAGAGAGAAGCTACAGAGAACCTCAGTCCACTTTCTTGTGGTGGAATATTGTAATAGACCGATAGTCTGGCACAGCCGGCTGTACCTACCATCAACGTCCCACTCTCTTGTTATTGGTCCTCCACTAATAATTGTGGAGTCGGCCCTAATGGCCTACAACCTGCAGCAGCAGGCTATAATGCTATATTCTTTTACTGCTGACGTAACTCCTGTACAGCGCCTTAATGCCTAAACTGACCCCAACAACACCAAAGACATAAATAAATTAACCCCTTTTCCATCTAGAAATAGTTAGCTGGAGCACATTGATTAAGAGTTGTTTACCATGGCATTTGTTAAAATATGGCATTAGGAATGAGTATATCTACAGACTGATTCAAATACTCATGGTTTGATCCACTAGTAGTATTAATACTCATCTCAGGATTTGTTCAATTCTTTATCAATGATATTAAAAGTTAACAAATGTCCTTCTTTCCTATATTTTCAAGCTTTATGCGTGCACATTGGAGGCCTAACAATAAATGCAATCACATTTCGCACGCGTCCTGGGCTGTTTCACAGGGCGCCATGTTGCGTCTCTCACCTGACGTGCTGTTCTTCAGCCTTACTTGAATGTGTCTTTTGCCAGTTTGTAGTTTTTTGGCCGAGTGGCTGAACAGACCTGCATCTTTCTGAGTTCCTGCAAGAGATGTCACCCTTAGATTACAGACTGTTCAAAGAAGCCATAATAATTTTCATGGTTTTATGGTCTCCCGCCTACAGGGTCTTAAATGTGTCCAAGAAACTGGAGCCTTGGTTGGCAGCTGTAGGGAAGGGAAGGTTTAATGTATTCGTGTTTTGCTGTTGTGAGAACAACAACCCTGAGCAACTAAGAATGCATGCACAATATATGATTACTCTATATATAGCCCTACAGACTAAGACTTAAAATTGAGATATTTTTTATTATTTGTTCATTATCTCTTTAAAAATTCTGACATACAGAATATAATGGATTAATCACAACAAGACAGTATCTCTTCAAAAATTCTGACATACAGAATATAATGGATTAGTCACAACAAGACAGTGGAATGTAAAGACAATAAATAATTATCCACAGTCACACAATCATACTATAATACATCATCAATTTAGGACAATTACTATCATTGTACTTGGATGATGTATTATACAAATAATTTTAAAAAATTCAATTTTAAGTCTTAGTCTGTTGGCCTATATGTAGAGTAATCATATCTTGTGCATGCATTCTTAGTTGATCAATTCAATTCACTTTATTGATTTTGACCTCTTCAGAGATCAAAAATTTTAAATGAATACAAAAACAATACGTTGTTTAAATACAACAAGCCGTATACATAATTTCTTTTTAAAAACTGATAAAAAAGATTTTAAAAATGTAAACAAATTGTAACAGACAAATTCATTTGGAGGTGATCTAATTAAAGCGATCAGGTCGTTGATGGTAAATAGATTATATCTAAAGCATATAGGTTTTAAGAAACAATGTCGAGCTCCTTCTAGGACTTTGTTGGGATAAATATATAGCACATGGGCTAAATCTTGGACTCCTCCTCTACATAGTTCACATAATCCTGTTTTGTCACCTGTATCACTCCAGTATTTTGTGTTGGCCTTTATTAGAAAGATCCCTAAATGGAGCATAAGGGGAGAGGTGTGGCGCCGCAGCCAGGGCGACTGATGCTGGACGCTGGGGATCACGGTTCGAACCGTGGCTCCGGCAGCAGATATCTGCCCAGCACCATGCGACTCTGGACAATAGCTTGCTTAATCTTCCCAACGGCCCCCAGCGCCAAGAGACCCCTTCAGGGGTGATTCGTGCACTAAACAAATACTGGACTTTCTTACTTACCTATAATGATGCAGCGTCGAATGCTGTGTTCTAGGGTAAATCTCAAGTATTTTTGACAAGTCTTATATTCTAAAGTAGCTATAAAAGGCCTATAGTGTGATAACTGGGAACAGTGTGCAATGTCTAGATCAAAACTTAGTCCCGGAGTCATGTTTTTAAAAAATATCTTCTGATGTGAGGGTGACCAAGACAGTTAGAATGTTATAGAGCATTGAAAGTGCTACAATGCTGCTGTAAGATTTTCATTAAAAGTATATAATCTTGTTTCGACCTTAAAAGTTTTGTTATTTAAGAGGGCTCTCAGAGAGCCTTATTCCGCATGCAATAGGTTAAACGCCCATCTAATTAAGTTGGCCAAGGCTCTTGAGTGGGCACTAGCTATTGAGAGCTCCAGACGTAGTGCTTGAACCGGTGTAGCTTGGATCATTGTAGTTATTTCGCTTCATACGTATTCAAGATATGCCATTTATTTATGGAAATATATTCTAGTGCATGTGACAAAGTAGGGGGAATTTTAGCACAATAGATTTCGAGGAGGGAATGAAAATGTCTCTTTCTAGAGGAAGACTAAAATCTCTTTAGGGCGCTTATATGAGCTGCAGCCTTATGTTCCATATCGTGCAAAAGGGAAGTGGTTCAAAGGTCTGTGAGAATACTCTCCCCAGGTAGGTAGACACTTTTACTACTTCTACAGGTCTCCCACCCAATTTCAAGCCGAAATGGATATGATGTTTCCTCTCCCTAAACGGTACCACTTTTGTTTTGGAAATATTTACTTTTAAAAGATTTTCTTCAATATATCTAAAAAGAGCGTCTATGTTACGCTGTAAACCAATAGGTGTAAGGTCAAAAAAGACCACATCGTCTGCATACATTAGGATTTGTATGTTGTGTGAAGCTATTTTAGGAAGGAAGTTGTTTTTTTTTTTTTTTTAAAACAGTCTGGTAGATCACTTAGAAAAAGGGAAAACAAAAGAGGGGCTAGTAAACATCCCAGCTTTAGGCCATTCTGAGTGGGTATCTTATGGGTCAATCCCTTTACTCCCCCCATCTGAACTCTGCACCAAGTTGATGCATGTAGGGAAACAATTAGCGTCGAGAGCTTCTGGGGTGCCCATTTTCATTAATTTCCTCCACAGGGTAAGTCTATCCTGTCGAAGGATGTTGAAAAGTCTACAAACTATAGACCACCTGTGACTTGCTCGTTGCATACTTATCGATAATTGTTTGTAAGAGTGCGATAGTCACAGAATGTTTCGGCCGAACGCCTTCTTGGACCATTGGAATCGCACCTCTGGTGAAGGCCCAGTATTTAGGTGATCTAGGCTGCTTGCCGCGAAAATTTTCCCAGTTGCATCCAGGAGTGCAATTTGACGATAATTATTGGGAGGTAGGTGGGAGGCTTTTTTTAGAAGTTGAGTGAAAATACTTTGTGTCGATGAGCTTGGAATATGACCGGTATCATAAGAGTAGAAAATAAGAGGAGCTAAAAACTTGCTCCATCCTTCCGGATTGCTTTGAAGATCTTTTACGGGGATCTTATCTGGACTCATCGCTGCTGAGGCTCTATCCTTCCTTATGTATAATTCAATTTGTTTCTCAGATGGTGCTACTATCTGCAGTTCAGTTTCATTCTGAGACTTCTGATTGCAGGGTTCTCTGCAACTGGAGTTAACCAGATTTGCTTTCTAGAGCTCAAGAAGATACTTTTCCCATTCGTTCTGAGAAATCGGGGAGGCATTTGAAGATTTTCTGTTTCCAATTGCTTTGGCAATAAGATGCCAAAATAACTTATTGTTTTTTTTGCAGAGCTGCCTCCTGTAATTCGACCCAGTTTTTATCCATTATTTCTCTGCTTCTTTTCTTCTTGATTCTCTTCTGGTTTTTTTTTGTATGGTAGAGATTTCTTTCCTCCTAGAGGCTGAGAAAGCGATGAATTGCTGTCTAATTAACTTTTTCAGCCTTCTAGAGAGGCCGCCCACTGGATTGTTCTTCTTTCTTGGTATAGTAAAGGGGACTGACAACTTCTGTAGTGTATGGACTATTGAGGTGAGGGTATATTCAAAATTTGAGACTGGATTAGTTTCTTTGTTAATTTTACACATCTGCTGATAGATAATTGCTGCATTCATTTTGTTCACACTGTCGGTGTTCCATATGATACGCCCCTGTTTTTGTGCTATTAGGGTGTTGCCGTTCTCATGTGATGGGAGCCAAGAGAATATGAGCTGTAGATTTAATTCGAGTTTTAAGTGAAGTATTGCATGATCACTTCCTTATGTGAACTTAGTGTTGAAAAGCCTGAATTTCAGAAATAAATCTTGGCTACTGATTACGTAATCTACTATAGAAACACCAGTGGTTCCCTTTCTTGTAGACGCTGCCGGAACATCACCTTCTATTCTGTCATTCAGGATCACTTCATTAATTCCATTTGATAATTCAAGTTGCATCTTCCCACGTTTGTCAGCTTTTATGGCATCTGGAAAGACTAGAGTTGGTATAGACCAAGTTTCTTCTAGGTCTTTGTTCCTGCAGGCTTTTATTAGGGCGTTAGACATTTTCACGTAGAAGTCTCACATTAATAAGAATTGCGAGTTTCCGCTTATATCAAGAGTTGATTCTAGCAGATTGCATATTTTTCCTAGCAATGGATTGAATTCAGGGCCTGGTGGAACATAGATATTAAAAAGGAATAATGATTCGACTGAGGGAGATCTTTCTTTCAAGATATTTATCTTGATACATTAAACGTTATGACAGGGTAAATGGATTATTTCAAAGTCTTACTTAATTTCTTTCGATAAAAGAATTGAAAGTCTGTCCTTTGCATGGCCTCATCTTACCCTCATGGCAGGAATTTCAAAAGCAAAGTAATCTTTTTGATCAAATTTATCTAGAGACTTAGGGGCCTATTACGATGGCGGGCGGACAAAGTCCGCCCGCCACCGTAACGGTGAATGGGACCGTCCGCCAGAGGTGCAGCGGTCCCGCTGTGGGCATTAGGATGCCACCGCCACGGTGGCATCCCCCATCCACAATGCTGTGGATGCACGATGTGCATTGGCATGCACAAGGTGACAGGCACCGCGCGGTGCCTGCCACCTTGTCCACGCCAATGTCCCCCATGTGCACCCCCCACCCACCCCAACACTCCGGGGGCCCGCAACGGGCCCCCAACAGCAAAGACCGTATGCCGTTCCATGGCGGCAACGCCGCCATGGAATGGCTGATCACCGGCTGCATCGCAATATGGATGGCGGTGTCTTGCAGACACTGCCACCATATTGCGCCGGTTTTCCGCCCGGTCGACGAGTCGACCGGCGGAAAAGCAGCGGACGCAGACCCCCCAGCCATCCTAATATGGCGGGGGGTTATTCAGGCGTGGATGCCGGGCGGATCGCCCCCGCCGGGCCGGCGGTGGCTACTGCCGGCCTGGCGGGGGCGATCCGCCCGCCATCCTAATGGGCCCCCAAGTATCTTGAAGGCAAACAATTGCGGGAGAATTTTCTAGTACGCAAGATAGTTTTAGTGGTTCCAGTCCTGGGATATTACAGGAAACGATAACAATGTTCTTGCCAAAAGGGAGTTTAGATCCTCTTCTGTGCCTATTGCCATTTAGGTTGCCTGAGAGCCAGGACCAAGTGTTTCCCTTTAGTGTTTTATCTGATTTAGAATTCAGAGAGTCAGAAGTGGTGGTCGGCTATTCTCATATAATGCTGCCAAACTTTGGAACTCCCTTCCTCTTCAGCTACGTAGGGAACCCAATCACCTGGTCTTCCGCAAGCTGCTGAAAACATGGCTCTTCCCTAAGTGATTCCCTGAAGCTTCAGTTATCCGCCAGCGCTGGGATGCCTATGGGTAGCTCTGCGCTCTATAAATGCTGCTTCATTCATCCATTTAGGTAGGCTGTGATTCCAGAACTGCCCATCTCCATCGTCGATACGATTGTTAATTTATCTACCGGTACATGTATTGAGTCATCATTATAGTAGTTAGATGGTGGGAATTGTTGCTTCTCTTTTGTATATTCTATGGGTAATGTGAAGACAGCTGAGTTTTTGGTTTAAATCCTATTACGTCAAACCCGTTTTTGTGCAGTGTTTCACTTTCATATAGTACAATTGATGGAATCACACTTGACCAGAATTCCACTCTTACCGTAGATACATCAACCTTATCGGGGAAGGATACCTGCTTTTTATCTCCGGAGATTTAAGTGACTGGAGAGGATGGAGATTGTGTAAGAGATTTAAGATCCTTTATCGATTTAAGGGATTGTTTCCTGTAGCAAAAAGATCGGATATCTCTAAGGTTTGATATGAACTCAGAAAATGCCTTTTTTCTGTGATTGGGGCATTGGAGTTGGTTACCGGTGCAGATTGTAAAGGAGAGCAATAGTCCTGTAAAGGATTTAAGCTTGTAAAATTGGGTGCTTGAAGATTCAGTTGCTTAGATACTTCCTTCCTGGGCACTATTGGGAATATTCCCATGTCTTGTGTAAGCTGTGAATTGAGTGGTTTTTCATCTACCGACCATTTTGCTTTTTCTTGTGCATCGATTGACAAGAGGGAATGTTGTGAAAACCTGTTTTTGTGATTTTTCTGCTTTGAGATAATGGGGTTATTTCTATTCCTTTTCTTCATTGATATTTTTATTTGTGTTGTCGTTTTTGTATTGGGGATTTTTGGACGCTTTATTTTATTGATTGTCTTTGTTCCCATTGTATTCAATATTGTAGAAGATGTCGAGGATTGCTGTGAGGACTCTGATGCACCTCTGCGATTGAATGTCGAATAGCAAGGAGAGGTTGTATTTGACTCGCAGTCACCTGCTGAATCCATAAATAACTTTCGTAGCGAATAAATTGTATCAGCTTTTCCTCTTTTCTTTTTTGCTTTTCTCTTGCTTATTCTGCAAGTTTGTGTTGCGCTTGCTACTTTTTGTTTCTGGATTTGTGCGTACCCCTCCAGTAGAGATGTTCCTTGGGTTTGGTCGGTTACCTCTCTTTTATGCATTTCATTTCCAATTAATCAGCTTGGTGTAATTTGCTTATTTTTCTGATCCACCAAATATTGTAATGCAGTAGTTTGTATATCCCGTATATGATCAGAATTGGCTGTGGATTTTTTGAGCAGTGAGAGTATTGATTCTAGAATCCTCCACAAGGAAGTGTGCGACTCTGAAATAATTTCTTACTTGTAGAGAGGTGTGGTGCAGCGGCCAGGGCAGCTGACTTCGGAGCAGGGGGCTCACGGTTCGATTCCCGGCTCCGGTGGCAGCTCCGCTCAGCACCATGTGACTCTGGGCAATAACTCACTTAATTTCCATGACGGCCTTGAGACCCGTGAGGGTGAGTAGTTCGCGCTTTACAAATACGGATTTACATTTACTTGTTAATGGAGTGAGGAGATTAAAGTAGTCGGAAATCTGAAGAATGAGATAGGTTTTCGTCTAGGCTTTATGGATTACTTGGAGTACTATTAAATAGTTGAAGAGTATCTTTCGGTGGTTTGGTGTCACCTGTATGGGGAACCTGGCTCACGTTTATGTCCTGAAGTGTGTAATCCATTATAGTGGTATAAATCGGAGCAATTTAGGGAGAGAGTTGTATCTGGTCTGTTGTTGCTGAGAAGTCTGACGGCTTGTATCCTGTAATTGCTCTGTCCTGACACTCTTGACTAGTGACATAAATCTTTCCGGTGTTATTCATTTTTCTCAAAGTTGCTCAGATATTCCTTTTGGCATGATGTCTTGGCCTTTTGTTACAGATGGTATGGAAGTGGGAAAAAAACTCTGGGGCATAATAGCAAAACCGGCGATAAAATTATCGCCGTTTTAGCGGCAGGAAACTGTCGCTAAAACGGCGATAATGGGCTTGCTAATATGCGTTATAGAATTCCAATAGAAGCCCATGTTAGATGTGCAGGACATCTAACCTAGGCTTCTATTGAATTCTATAACGCATATTAGCAAGTCTATTATCGCCGTTTTAGCGGCAGTTTCCTGCCGCTAAAACGGCGATAATTTTATCGCCGGTCTTGCTAATATGCCCCTCAGTTATTGTGTATATCCCTGGAGGAGCTCCTATATGTGCAGATCACAGTTTGCTCTTTCTCAAAGATTGTGCTGTGCCCAGTCTTTTCATAAATATTGTGCGGTTTCTTAATATTTTAAAAGCCATACATGTAGGAGCCTTAGTGGGGTAATAGGCCCCAGATATGACTGGACTTTTAATATGCTTTAAATTCCAGCGGAATTGCACTTTTCCTAAGGTTGGAATTCAGAAAGAGAATCAATAAAAACTATATAGTGAGAGGACTGGGGTTCTGACGTGTTTTAATAAATTCTTGATTCTGGTCTCTTTCTGGTCTCTTTGGGCGTCCTCCCTGGAGTATAAAAAGATTTTTATTGCTGCTTAAAAATAAATTGGATAATGATGTTTATTGGTTTCTACTCCATAGGGGGTGGACTTGTACAGGATAGACACTAATACACGCCCAAGCCGCTCCGGCATGGTACAGACTGCCTCCGTGCAGCGTTCTGTGAGGCGGCCTGATGCTTATTGCCTGGTTCACTGACCACCACAAATACTCTATGCACCCCTTGTCTGAAAGTTTCCCACCACTGCCCGAGGCTCTCCACACAGACTCCAGTGACCGCAGCAGCCTCTACTGCACTTCGTTGACTGCGCTCGCACTCCCACGCCTCAGCATCACAGGAAACAGGATACTCTCTTAGTTGCTCAGGGTTGTTGTTCTTACATTAGTAATTTCCATGCCCTGAGAACAATCTCTGTTTACAGGGGATCCCTATTTATACACTAGTGTTTTGCTGTAGCAGGCAAAATTCAGTACCAGGCACCAGAGAACTGTAGAATTCATACACAAGATTACGTAGCTTCATATTTTTTGCCCTGAGTCCAAACACGTTTAAATCTTCTCTTAAACAACATAAACGCCTTCAACCTAGGGGTGTTTTATAAATTAAGTGTAGCCACTAGGGAAGACTTTTACCAATGTATTGCACGCGTAGCCTTAGGAAAGCTCTGAGATTGTGTCTTTAGACAACCAAGCCTATCATTTTAAAAACAAATTAGGAGAGATTGTGTTAAATATAGTAAAGAAAGCCAAATAATAAAAACAAAACTATTGGAGTCTGGCTTGACATACAGCTTTCTTTCATTCATCAGACCACAGTTGTCATGCAAAACATCAGTTGTCAGTTTATAAAGCTAAAAGGTTGATTCCCTCCTCCAGATGAGCCATCACATCACACTGATAATGAAGGTATAGGACAAGCCTTGTCTAGACTGCTTCAAACTGGCCAATCACATGCAGAAGCTCCAGAGCTTACAAGCAGTGAGAATCTTATAAACCCTAAAGAAGCCAAACTGCATCACTCAGGCCCCCAAGGACCTTAGTTGGCCCCAAGAGGAGTAAAGGATCAATTTCCAACTATTTACCATCATCAGTGTCTACGAGCTACAAGACCATCAATACCAGCAAAAACTGGCACCTCACTACACTTCCAGTTAGGAAACACAAATCCGATTTTACCAACCAAATCTAAGCAGACTAAACAAGAGGGTAAAAGTATCAAAAACCATGGAACACATCTTTGAAGCACTTTTTATTTATCTGACACTAGGAATATAAAATAAGACAGAATCCTAATCACCAAATGTATGTTTAGCACAAAAAAGGAACTGAAAACATGGTTGTTGTATTTGCATTTTCCATCTTGTTGCCCAATAGCGGGACACAAAAATAGGTTAACAATGTAAGCACCAAGGGTGCCATTTAGACCTGAACATTAATGTCCGGTAAATTCATGCGGTGTGCTCCAGGTGTTAGTGCACTCAATTCAGAGACCTGGGTTTAAAATGGGGAATAATGTGTGGAAACGGCAACTGTGTCATTGTGCACACATCAGTACCACTAGCGCTGTGACTCCCATGGTCAAGTACTAGCAGGTACAATGTGCTAGTACTTGAGTGAACAAATATAAGGGTATGCTAATTTACAAATCCACTATCTTGCAACTTTGTGTCATTATGCATGCATAATTACTCCTTCAGGACTTATTTTTTTTTTAAGATCAGCTTCGGCGGCCATCACAGCAGCGGGAAACCTTTACTGATGCAGCAAAGAGCAACTAAGTGGCAGGTGGACTGCTGACCCCATGACATCCGTCAGGAGATTCACCATCCAAGCTCTCTACTTTGCCATCGTTTCCAGACTCCATGCTGATCCCCTCCACCCCCTCACAGTTGTGCCTCCATAAGGTGGGTTGTGCCGGCAGGCAAAGCTTTCCTGATGCCGGAAGTTCTGCCCAAGAGACATTTACAGCAGGAAATCCAGGTTTGCAGCAGGCAGGGTAGAGTGTTTTCCCTTAGGATGATGCCGGATAACTTCAGCTGGTGTCGTTGAAATGAATTTTCCAACTTTGCCCAAAGTTGCTGGCATACATTTTCCCTACATGCCCCCTCCCTATTCACGTGCAGAAGTGAGTGCAGCTTGCACTCAACTCGCGATAAGCAATAGCAGCATCATGGCATGTAGTGGGATTAGTTCTTGTGATATTTTAATTTCTGGTACAAAAATGGTGATGGAATATGTAATGGCTCAGGAAAAGCGCTGGCCATTATTTTCTAGTACTGTATTAAAATTTGACATCTGATTTTCAGTGGGCATTTGTAGGTGGTGCACACTGCATCAGATTAGCAGTGCTTCTCCTTTTGCACACACATTTGCCTGCTGTGCCTCCAGTGTTTGGGACTGAGCAATCAGTCTTCTAAAAGGGGCATACATGATTTGCTGCTATGGAGAAAAATTGATCCTGCATACTTTGCTAAACCTTAAACTAATGTAATAGTTCTTTAGTTCACATTTGGGACTACTGATGAGAACCATTTATAAGCAGCTTTGTAACCAAAATATTTGGAAAACTGCTCTGAAATACACCATTTAACCCTAATTTATCCAGCATTCCCTGCTATTGAAGCTTTAGTTCGCTAAGTGAAATCCGAAGCTGCTATGATGTCTTCCAGGGCTGTTTTGGATTGTTGTTCTAGCCCTGCCAACTAAAGATCTGCAAAGTCCTACAGCACATTGTCAAAATGATTATCAAGCACTGACTCCTCCAACGTAAAGCGTCTGCCTAGCTTCACAACCCTGCGAAGCTGACTTCATGTGCACAGATGCATTGATCACTCCTGGACCTTAATGTATAGCACCTCATGTAATATGCATACATGCTTGTCCACCTCCCTCTCCTAAGCCAGAACCAGTTGTAGGATTCCCTTTGTTACACACAAAATAGCAATTTGTTGTTGCAGCACTCCTTGTCACTTAATAAAAAAGCAATTTGTTGATCTTGTGATTTGGCGCTGTCTGGTGTAAGACCCTATAGAAATGCCGGCCCTGCCTTACATACTATTTTTGTTATCAACTACTGCTAAATTCCCACATACTTTTCACATAAACTCTAACCGAGCCATTCCGATTTGCATGCCCAGCAAAATACAAAAATACAAATAAAAGGCTTTGGCTTTCATTAGTACCTTTGGTCAAGACTTAAAGTAGTTTGACAGCGACCGCCAGCTCTGAGCTGGTGGAAACGCTGAAAAGATGGCAAACACCCCGCTACTCACAAACCTGATGTGTGAATTTTTAGATTATAAATTGTTCACAATATGATGGGTGGCCTGCTCTTGGGTTCATAACAACAGCTCTGCAAAGAGTCTTCACAGCACGAGCACCTCAAAGGTTTTGAAGTCCGAACCCCGAAACAATATGGTCTGCAGAATGCACTGCACTGTCATGTCCACAGCACCAATTCATCTGATGTGCGTCCAGTAGGGGAACCACAACATAGACCTGAGCGAAATATTCTACCAGGGTAGGATGGGTATAATCTATTGCTGCTATGGGATTGGCTGTGGGATTGTGCATGGATGCTGTCCACCTTGGAGGAATTCTGCACAAAGCAGCACCAGATCTCTAAGTAGGATAAAAAACGTGGCGGTCCCTAAAAGGGACGTGGCCTAAGAAGGGTAACTAGAATTTCTTTCCAAGAGGCGTGGCCAGTATAATTAAGGCCACTTTTTAAAACATGTAAAATAAAATCCAGTTCTTCACATAGCATAACACCCGACCAGTATTTTGGTGCCTCTCTGTGAACTTTTTGTTACTGTATTTAGACATATTGCACTTTAATGGACATGCACCTGAAACAAGCCAAACCTATTGGCTTTGCCAATGCATGTTCGGAGCACCGGATAAATGAGTAACTACAATGACTCATGTTCTTCCCGTACTTTCTTCTACAGTCTCTCTGTTAGACACTTATTCCCTTTTCCCCCCACCTTACTGAAATCCTCCACATGCATATTTCACACCTCATTTATTTCCTCTTCAGCAACCTCTTTACAATGGATGTCAATTCACCAAAATGGCTGGGGCAACGGAAGCGACATCACACACCATTTGACCTTTACTTTCACTCACACACTTACTCATACACGCACATTCACCAATACACACACTGTCTCTCACATAAACACTCTCTCACCCACAAGTATGAACACAACGTACATTTAAAAGCATTTTTTACTTACCTCAGCTCCCAGAGAGGGTCATAGTTCAGCTAATTGATTTTCAATTTGTATTACACTGATAGTGAATAATGTGATATTATTCACTATTAATGCAATATTAAATATCAACAGAAAACAAGGAAAGTGGAGCCCAAACAGTCTCCATAAGGTCGAGCTGCCTCTGTGTTCCGGGCACTGATTTTGCCACCTCTGAGGCCAGGGGTTGCAAAGGCAGTGTCAGGGGTCACCTGGGGCAAGCCAAGAGTCACAGCTGTGACCCCTGGTGACCCCTAAATGACATCCATGCTCTTTACACTCGCTCCTGCATGCACTTCCTTGCATCTCCTTCAATTCAACATCCCCCTAGACACACAAGGCACCCACTCATCAGTAAGTGCTGCATTTTTTTTAGTTTCACCCAGTCAGTTTTTCAGTAGCTGTGCACATCCTTCACACATTTTCGCAGAATATAATTGCCACACATGATCACTGCTCTGTGCGATCTGCAGAGAGGCCAAGGACTGGATGAGCATGTGCTCTGAAAACCCTTATAAGCCACTGACAGGCACTGTGAGAAATGGCACTACCGTCAGTCTTCAGCTCTCTCAATCATGGCCCGTTATAAATATCCACAACCTCAACTCACACAGACACCTATAGGCAACTCAGTTAACATTAGGCACTATACAAGAGCAATACGCTACGTATAAAAAAGAAACTACAGAAACAACGTCCTGGAAAACAAGCATTGGCAAAGTAATATGTCGCGCCTATGAGAGCTACTGGCTTTGGCAATGTTTTGTAGCCATTCTGTACAGCAGCACGGCTGCTTTGGAGTGTGGCTAAAACTAATTTTAAAAAGCGCTATGACGAAGTCAGTGCTAATGTGTTTTTTTTTTTAAGTGCATTAGCACTGGATGCATCATGGTCCTTTTTTATTATTATTTTTAGCCATGCTGCACAGAACCCACATTGCTGCGCTGCATGGATAAAAGTCATTGCCAAAGGCAGCAATGCCCATGCTGTACAGAACGAACAAAAGGCAATGGCAGAGCAAATAGTCTCAAAGGCAAGACCTACTGTCTTTGCCAATGCTTGGTATGTCTTGGCACCACACCCCTATATTTCTAAGCAATCTCCCCACGCATGAAAAAGAGAAAAAATTTAATTTGGCAAAAAATCCTATCACATAAAGAAACCAATTATGTCCATGTGCATTTCTTTTTTATTTAAAAATCTTTTTATTAAACTTTCGTCAGATGCAGTGCACAGTATATCAATGACAGGCATTTTAGAGTCGTGAACAAAGAAGCGTACATATCTGAGACAATAATCCAGTGGTGTAACAGTTATTCTTATTCTCATCGTCACAACACGTTTGATCATCGGAAACCTTCTTGTCCCGCTTATTAAAGGTCTCAATATCTTCCCCCCTCCCGATCTCAAAGGTCCCTATGTGCCCCCCATTGGTGCCATATTTTCCATGTGCATTTCTTAGTGAAAATACATTTGGAAGCAGATAACATCTGTTGTCACAATAAACATCCATTTCAAGGAAGAAAAGGGCTTCTTTGAAGTGTGTGAGGCATAGTAAAACATACCTACAACTGGCAAGAGGTTCAAAAGGACAACAGGGAAGAAGAAAAATTAAAGTAGTACCTCAGTCAATGCGTGATCAGAGGAAGGACATCAATCAAGTAGAAGCAACGAGTACTTGTTCCATGCTCCAGCCAAAAGAAGAGGAAGTGAAGTCAGCATGCGCTGGCCAATTAAAAGGCAGCAGATAAGAGTGACAGTAAAGCCAAAGAATGGTAAACAATGGGGGGCAGGGGCTGCAATCCCCTTCTTATATACAATATCTCTAGCAAGCTAGGGTGCATGCAGTGAAGACCTAAAAAACACTCTAAGGGAATGCAAGATTAAGGAAATCGTGAAATATAAACAGGAACTACATGCTGACATGAAGGATTTTAACCGTTTTTACAGTCATTGTTCAGAAATTAATCGGTTTTTGCCTGTGTAGTTGAGGACATGAATATAGGGCCCGTTAGGGGTCCATTTCAGTGTCAGATTTTAATTACTGACATGTCTGAGCAGCACTGCAGCATATGCACAGACCTAGGGTGACCAACCGTCCGTAAATTTCACGGACGGTCCGTTATTTTGGTGTCTAGTCCGTTGTCCATTATAATTCTTTTTACGGACGCCTTTTGTCCGTAATTCTGGGGTTTGCAGGGATGACCTCTTTGAGAAGCGTGGCTGCGATGACCCCTTTGAGAAGCCTCAGGGGTTTCACAGCAGACCCTGTTGGGGGCCAGCTCGCATTTCTTTAAAGTGAAGAGGTTTCCACAGCTCCTCCCAGACTTGTCAATTAGCCCCATTGTCATTCTGTCTGTGCCGATTCTCTTATACATAATGACAATGGGCCATGCTGCAGTTACAGCATGTGGTGTGTATGTGCCTGCATTGGAGAGTCGGGTGCCATAAATGCTGGGGATGTTCCTGACTGCCAAACAACAGAAACAGTATTTTGCTTTCACTCTGAAGGTCAGCGATGGCTGCACAGCCTAGTAGTTTTTTGTGGAGTGTCAGTCCAGCGCATTCCAGGAACCAAACTCTGCCCATTAATTCTCAACCCCCCATTTCTGCATAGTTTCACCCTGCGGGATGGGTATTTTTGTCACCTGCTTTCCCCATGTCTTTGTTGGGGACACCACCACCCACCTAATTGCCAGGATGTTTGAATTCATGTGTGTCACTCTACCATGTACAGCTTCCTGACAGTTAGTTGAGCTGACATTTTATTTTATTCTTTGTTTTTGGTGGCGCCTATACCCTCCTTTTCGGCAGACTGGCTCAATCTATGCCTAGGGCACCAGGCAGGAATGCCTAAGCTTTAGGAGACACACAGCCCATGAACTTTAAAAAGAAGTGAATACAATATAACTAGCCCGTATTGTAAATTAATAAAAAAATAGAATTTAAATAGAATTTAAAAAGTACACTTTTAACCCACTTTGTAGTTTAAGAGAAAGGAACTATTTTTAGGCAAATATGAACAGTGGCTGTGACTTTGTGCCATCGCTCACACTGAAGGGCGCAATGATAAAGTGGGTTGACCTATAGCCCCTTGCTGTATGCTGTGGTGGGCTGAAGCAAAGTGTAAATTTAACAATTTACAATTTAACAGGTGAGTGAATGATGCTGGCTCACCAAAGGCCCCTTTATGTATTTATACTTCTGCACAACTTCCTCTGTGTCTGTAAAACGTACATTTTTTCCCTGAAGTTTTGTCCTGAATTTTGACCTTGTGTCCTTAATTTTTGTCCTGAATTTTGGCCCTTTGTCCTGAATTTTTACACTCACCGTCCTGAATTTGCACCTATGCCAGTTGGTCACCCTACACAGACCTCGCGTAATTGATGGTATCATTATGCATGTAAACCAGTCAGCCAATTATGCAATTTTCTGAAGATAATGGGGCATATTCTCAAGGAGCTATCGCCGAGTTATCGGCACTTTATCGCAGCCAAATCTGTGATAAATTTATCTCCCCATTCCCAAGCTGGTGCTAACAGCCCATAACACCAGTTTACCTGCGATAGCATTCGCAAAAAACATCGCCACAGAGGAGCCCGGCAACTAACGCTAATGATATGCAGAGTAGACGTTTCCGTGCCAAAAGCCGCGACAACACCACTCCACAACATTCTCAATGACCAGCCAGATCGGCGATAAGATCACAAAACATGCGCTAAGGCGCGTTAGCAGCAGGAAACTAACACCTGCTCCTACCTGGTGTAAAGTCGGACGACAACGGGCACCAGACAAGGGAGCACAGCCCAAAGCCACACATGAAGAACAACAGATGCCCTGGAGCAACCCATCATGCAGGCCTGAGCCCCAATAGGACAACAACACCCACCGCCACCACCCACAGGACCCCCCGGGGGCCCTACCCCGGGCACCCCCCACCCCTCCCCCCCTATGGACAAAGATATTGCACATCAACCCCACGAAATCATGAACCAAACAAATCGCCTGAAGTCGCACAATCACAACACCCAACATACATGTGTGGCCAGAAAAAGGGAAACATACACCCATATCAAAATATCCAAACAATACGTTTATTACAGAACAAAGCAAAATAATAAAATCTGAAGAGGCATGGCGGATCGTCTCAGGACATTCTGTAAGTCACAGCCTGCAAAACAGAAATCTGGATCAGAAGGTGTGCCATGCGCCCATCAAAGTACAGAGAGAGAGAGCAAAAGAGAGGAAGAGAGAGGGAGAGAGAAAGAGAGAGGGAGAGAGAAAGAGAAAGAGAGAGGGAGGGGGAGAGAAAGAGAGAGGGAGAGAGGGAGAGAGAGGGAGAGAGGGAGAAAAAGAGGGAGAGAGGGAGAGAGAGGGAGAGAGAAAGAGAGGGAGAGAGAAAGAGAGAGAGAGAGAGGAGGAGAGAAAGAGAGAGGGAGAGAGAAAGAGAGAGTGAGAGAGATAGAGAGAGGGAGAGAGAAAGAGAGGGAGAGAGAAAGAGAGAGGGAGAGAGGGGGAGAGAAAGAGAGAGGGAAAGAGGGAGAGAGAAAGAGAGGGAGAGAGAAAGAGAGAGGGGGAGAGGGAGAGAGTGCCGACACTGCGGACCTAGGCCTCACTGCTCACCTGCTGCCACCGGTGTGTCTCCAACCACGTGCCGGTATTCACAGCAGTCCCCCAGGTCCCTCATCTGAAACAGTTTCCAGAGACATGAATGGCAGAGTCCATACAGTTGCACACGCCATCACCGCTTGCCCGCCCCTGCGCACACAGGCTGCTGCACCCCAGTCCCTCCCGCCGCCCAGCGGTGATTGCCCGCCCCTGCGCAACCAGGCCTCACTGCTCACCTTCCGCCACCGGCGTGTCTCCAAGAGGGCCCACCACGTTCCGGAGGGATCACCAAGCCCGGTGCCCGCGACCATGGCACCCTCCACATCATGCAGCCGCGCACCGCGGGCCACCAGGTCACACACCTGACTCTGGGTCTTGATTATGCAATGGCAGAGACCACATCAGTGCACACGGCATCATCGCAGGCTGCACACCCGCTCAGCGCTTGAGGTGCCACTAACTCTGTGAAGCGCGACGCAACGCCACGTGGCGGGAGGGCCGCACTGCACGCTGGCCCAGGCCTACACTGCGGCCCAGCAGGGCTCACACTAATCCTTGCCAGTCTGGAGCGCCAGGACAGCGCATCATCGCAGGCTGCACACCCGCTCAGCACTTTAGGTGACCCTATCTCACTGCACCGCAAGACACCATCCCGTGGCGGGGTGCCTGTGCCTGCCGCAGTGTATCCGGTGCCACCAAGTCTGTGCCTCACTAGCCATGGACCATGAATGATTGAGTCCCATTGTGCGGACGCCATCATGTCACTGGGCAATGTGAGGTGGCAGGGCCCTAGGCCCTCATGCACACATGAGAACTACACGGAGACACCCAGTCAGAGAGAGTGGAAATGGTGTCCAGCACATGCGCCAGGCCATTTTTATTGCCAGGGTCACATGTCCTGTGACGCCAGTGCTGGATGGGTGTGGTGTGGGTGTACACCAGCCATGAGGGAGTGGCTGTGGCATGCTGACAACTAGACCTGTGAGCTGCAGAACCCCACAGTGAAGAACAAGGACATGTAGCGCTGTCGTCCCCCTCTGTGTGCGTAATCGGAGTGGGCTGTCCTGGCGTTTGCCAGTCCAGCGTAAGGGTGTGAACAATGACCCCGGGGCTCTGGGCGTGGTTCAGTCCTGGGCTGGACAAGGAAGTGACTAATGGATGTGTCTCCGTTGTAGTATCGGCGCCACCCGGACCGGAATCGGCAATCTGTCACCCTGTGACAATAGTCCCACAACATGGGCAACATGGACGTAAGGGGGAATCACTGAACCTACATACTTCCACACTTGAAAGATCATAGACTTGACACATCTGTGTGGATATGAATGTTTATTACACATTCAGGGAGTGTTGCAGCTGGAGCAGTACAGGGCCATGCCAAGCCCACTTCACATTGTCGGCCCGTGGAGGGCCAGCCAGAGTCCTTCAGGGAATGACAGGTACATCAGGAGAGGAGGACTTCAGTCCGCAGTCTGATAGCTGTGTCATTGGCGACCAAACAGAATATGGCAGTCCATGTCGAGGTCAGAGGTGTGTCGCAGAGTGCATCGGGGGACAGTGGAAGGTGATGATGCAGAGGGCAGAACCAAGCAGAAACAGGCCACATGGCGGAGATGAATGCTACTGCGTCCTCCTGACCACGAGGGCGGGTTCATCCGCATCTTCGTCCTCTGCTGTTGCATGTGCCTCACATGGGGGTGGTCGTGTACTGTCCCCAGCACTGTGTGGCACAGACACATCAGGGGCCGGAGATGTGGATGGGGTGGTAGCAGCAGCATGCATCAGCGCCAGGCCTTGTGGCAGCAATGCCATGAGGAAGGTCTTCAGGGCATTGAGGGACCCAGCTACCTCTCGCTGGTGTGCAGCCGTGGCACCCGCACTTTCCGCCTGCGTCCGCTCCATGTTCTCCATGATCCTCCGCATGTGTCCCAACTCGCGGGCGAGATCGCTGAAGGAACTCTGGCTAGACAGTCGTTCTTGTCGCAGAGTCAGGACTCTGGCGATGTCCGCCATGGTCCGTTGGAGGGCATGGAGTGGACTGTGGGCGTCCGTTAGGGACTGTGAGTGGTCCCTGATGGGACTTAGACACCCACGTATGGCGTCTAGTTTGGCTGCCATGCGGTCGAACACCACCTGCACCTGTTCAGTCAGCTTCTCCTGGCACCCCAACACACGGCGTTGGAAGGCCATGTGTTCGTCGTGGGGGTCCTGGGAGGCAGCCGTGGTGGTGGGTGCTGCCTGCTGTGTGTACTGTGCAGGGGGGGGGGCTCCTCGTGGCAGCTGGGTTGCCCTGATCCTGGAAGTGGGCTGCGGAGGCTGTCCACGAGCTGTTGGAGGGCGTTGGAGTCGAAGGTGTGGTGGTCCTCTTCGTCATCAGAGAAGAGAGGTTCGGACTGCTCTGCAGGAGGTGTTGGATTTCCCCCTGCAATGTGAAGGGGAGATGCAGTTTGACATCGTGTACACATGTATGTTGACGCATTGTACATGTCTGCATTCAGACTGCATGACAGTGTACATTGTGACTGTTTGGGGGGAGCTGCCTCTTTGATGCGGGACAGTGGACATTCCGACTACATCACGGATGTGAGTTTGTACTTGTACATTGTCAACTCACATTTCCCTGCGGTGCCATATGTGATTGGCCAGTATCTACGCACATGCGGCACCTGTTGTGTCCTCTGTTCTGTTGTGGACGTGTTGCGGTTTGTACCACCTCGTTGTCAATGTTGATGTGCTCTGCATGTTATGTGTGTGTGCCGCATTTTGGGGGAGTCGCCCCTGCAGCTCTGATTTAGCTGCCCTCCTCCCTTCCATGCGGTGTGCCTCTGGGTTCTGTGCTTCTGCAGTGCTGAGATGTTGCATACCTGTGTGCATTGGTCTCTTGGTGGGAGTTGTGGGTCTGGGGCATGGTTTTTCCGCAGATGTGCTATGCTTAATTGTGCATGTGTGCCATTGTGCCCATCTCCCCCCGTCCCCCCAGTCCCTGGTGGTTACTCACCCTGTTGCTGTTGTGTCCGGTCATGTTGAGCTGTGTCCGGTCCCCTGACTCCTGCCACCGTCTCCCCACTGATGACTGTGGACATCATTTCCTCCATCTCGTCCAGCTCCTCCTGTGGCGCTGGACTGCCACCTCCAGTCTGCATTGCTGCCTTCCGGTTGTTTGCGAGTTTCTGCTTGGTTTTGCTCTTCACATCATTCCAGCGCCTTTTGACCTCGTCCATTGTCCTCTTCAGCAGTCCGACTGCATTCACCTTGTCCACGATGGTCTGCCATATTCCATTTTTAGTTGCCAGTGACACAGTGGAGGTGACGAACAGTGATTGATGGTGTTCTATCACCTCCGTTGTCAGGATCCTGTTTTCCTGCAGACTGAACTTGGTCTTCCTCTTCTTCTTGTCCTTGCCCTTCCCTGACCCCGAGGTCCCAGGCTGGTCCTCCGTGGGGCTTGTGGGGTTCTGGTTGTCCTCTGTACTTGCTCCGGCTGCCTCCATTGTGCTTCGCTGTTGTTTGGCTTTTGTCGGTATGTTTTTTTCTACTTTTATGGTGCATTTTCCCGCATGACGCGTGGGAATTGCAGGCCTGTGGCTGGTTTTCGCAGATTTTTGTATCGCGATTGGCGTCATCGCTACTATTTTCGCGTTGGGGTTTCGCGTTTTTGCGGCGTTGCGTTGTTTCTAACGCGTTCATTTGACGCGTTGTCCTGTGACTATCGCATGGTACCGCCGTGTTGTGAATACCACGTTAACACAGAGTTGTTTTCCCGCGATGGACTGCGATGTGTAGGGTTGCGATAAGCTACACTTGCGGTAGTTATCACACGTTCTTGAAAATATGCCCCACAGAATTTTCACGGCAAATTCCGTGGAACGTTTCCCAGCAGTTGTGCCAGGTTGTGATCACCCCTGTGGACGATTAAAGCACCTGGAACCCAACACTGACTCCAGCTAACGAAAGCCTCTGCAACATATGGAAACCGCGCCCTACCAAAAGCACTACATTGCCATACACGTGGCAGACCTGTGCTTAGCATACTGCACTGGGCGTGTCTGGATAGCCTGCGTTATGCTTCTTTCCTGCGTATCCAAGTTTTGCCAGTATTGTTGGTGTGTCACTTTGTAAAACGGCAGCCTAGTGTTTGAGAGCCATCTTCATCACGCCGACTATCCTACTTGTGAACAAAACGCACGCCCTATTTTGTTTGGCAAACAAGGAACAGCTCTGGGATGATCTGACCTGGCTGTTGGGAGGATGGTGTTCTTCCGCTCAAGCCACTACTATCTGTAGTAATCAGGGACCTGGACCACGATGGCAACGAGCCTTAGAAATGACTGGATTAATAATATCAGTTGACCTGTACCGCCATCTACAGGTTGCTCAGCAGACTTCCTTTTCGTGAAAAAAGACAAGCAAACTAATTTCAGAACAGGTGTAAGACAAAGCCAGCCAGTCTGGTATTGTATTCTAATGTAATTGTATTTATATAGCTCTTACCACGCCTGACGGTGTTGAAACGCTTTACGTCAGGCAGTACGCTGATTCGGGAACCCAGAGTTAGTGTATAGTCCAGTGTTTATTGATTATTGTTGGTTATTGCCATTATTCGTGTGCTCTGAAGGAAACCATGCCATGCACTTATTTGGGCAAAATGAGGTATGATCATTTATAGGGGATATGTGAGTTGTGTAGACAGTTGGTGGTATTAATAAATGAGCTGGGGGGACGCATGGGTATTACAAATGGGTTTATTGTGATCTCTTAAATGAGGTGTTGGCAATTTGCAGAAATGCAATAATAGAGATTAAGACACACACCCCAGACACAGTAGGCTGTGTTTGGAGAGAGGAAGGCATGCAGGGATGGAAAGTAGAAAAGAGTCATTTGAAGGAGAAAGGAGAGTTGGAAATCAGAACTCTTTAATTAAACATAAGCGTTCATGCAGAGCTTTAAGACCAAATAAGAGGATTTTTGACGCCGCATGCAATCTGAGAATGCAACACTGTGGAGAAAAACAACATTATTTTGTATTTATAGGGAACAACTTTGGTATGCTGAGCATGAAGATTCTTTTGTTTTACGTGTTATTTTTCTGGCTTTGGTATTGTACACATCTAGGGGCATATTTACGTTCCCTGGCGCATCCCTGCATATCAGCAGGGATGCGCCAGGGAAAATGCGTCACGCAAGTTTACCCTTGCGCCACGTCCGATGCATTTAAATGCGGCGCATCGTGGTGCAAGGATAAGCAGATGTGTGACGCATCTGCCGGCGGAAGGTTGGCGCAGTGCTGAAGTTGTGTCGCAAGCGCGACGCAACTCCAGCACTGTTCCAACCTTCCCTATCCCTAACATGGTGCATCAATCCTTACGCCTGCTTGAAGCAGGCGTAAGGATTTGACGCACCAGCGTCGAGAAAGTGACTGCGTGAAATCTTGTAGATTTCACTGCATCACTTTTCCGAGGCGTTCCTGCGCCGGAACGCCCCCTGCGCCGGTACGCCCACATGAAACCTGACGCAGGTTTCATGTGGCGCAGGGGTTTACTACGTGACGCATCTCCCTAGATGCGTCACGTTGTAAATATAGCGCAACGCGGCGCATGGTTTGCGTCGCCGCTGCGTCACATGCGTGACGCAACGGCGGCGCAAAAGTGGCACAAGGGGCTTGTAAATATGTCCCTCAGTATGGTTTTCATGCGAACTGGATCCAGATTTGCTGTAGATGAGTGTTGCTGGATTCTGAGTGGTTTGAGGTTTGTGGTTGAGCTCGTGCCTGAACATGCTGAGAGAAGCCGTTGGCGTGGTTATTTAGGATTGTGTTTGTGAAATAAACATTTGTCTTTGTCCAGTAAGTCCCTAATATCTGAGATAGTTCTAGTGCACCGTAAATAGTGGGATAAGACATCTGCTGTACCTGGTGCAGAAAACTGGGATTGTATAGGAACGTTATTTGCAAAGAACAGCACTATTTAGAGCATGCTTAGCATAGAAAGAACACGAGGAGGCACCTTGTTAATAGGTGTGACAAGAAACATTTTATAATTTTAATGATAATTATATTAACCTAGATTTTTATAATACATAAAACCATGATTTTTATATACATGGGTATAAACCGCAGTCACTAATTTCAACTATTATAAGATTTTTACAGTTGAGTCCTGATATCACAATGCCTGCTGCCAGAGCCAGCAGCTGAGGTTAAAGGCAGATTAGGTAGGAAGCATAATTAAAGTAGCTGTTTAAACAAACAAACGGAAGGTCGCTTTTCTTTCTTCTGTTCTATTTTATTAGCTTACAATGACAAGCAGAGCCAGTATGTTTATTTTTTTGCACTCCCTAAATAAAGAAATGCTAGAATCTTTCTGCATGTTTCTTCTACATGTTCCGAGCTACTTGTTAAATTGGCTTGTATTGAACTGTTTCTAATATCGGTTTGCAGCAAATATCCAACAGGTTTTTGATGTGTTTAATTTTACACTAGAGCTTTTATTTTTATTCTTCATGTTTGCAAATATACTCGCTCTTTCATATGAAAGAGCTATGCACCAAAGTTTTAAGTGTTTGTGGGAAAGGTGATGGTGTGACCATATATTATATGGGATAAAGTACCCCATGACGTACTTGCTAAGGATATTGCAAGTCACCTCGCAGTACCATAACCTTATAGAGGAACTCAGCCATAGGCCTTGTCCCTCTATATGGTTATGGAACTCCTTGGTGACTTGCAATTTCCTTATAATGTACGGCAAGCTGTATTTTATCCCTAATATATATCACTTACTACCGCACATATCTCTATTTTCGTAGTGTTTTAATTTATAAGTGTTTTTAGTAATACCGAAATCAGTGAAACAGATTTTTTAAACCTTGGACATGAGTCAGCCTTGTTGCAAATTCTCAAACCACTGTTCTTCAGGTTGTACATATAGCTCTGCAACGGGGTACTTAACCTACTGAGCATGCAAACTCACAATTGGTGGTAGTAGTAAACACATGGACACCAATCCCAGTGACACAGGTGTTTGGATTGCTATAGAAGGGAGTGAGTCTGGAGGAGGGTCACTTTTCAAACTACTGGGGTCTATGATGCTGGATTACCAGTATAGTAATCATTCACATGGATACGCATAATAAACCTGGCTGTAAAGTTGGGACCTTTTACTTTATTTTATGTACACTAATGGTAACTATGTTGAAGAAATAATGGCATCGGTTTGATTTGGTCACAGAGCATTTGGAACATCTGGACGGTGTAAATCATTTACCAGACATACCTTTATACCACACTGTGGTGAGTAACTGGGCAGTGTTGACTATTTTTCTTTTGCCTGGATTTGGTATGATAGTGTGACTTAGGTTTTTCTGTTTTTTGTTTGAACATGTGCTGGTGTATCAGTCAGATGACTACGTCCTGATGAGACCCTAAGAATAGTTTGGGGTCAAAAAGTCGACAATCCCCTCCAATTGGTTGTTGTTGAGGATTAACTAGTTACGGGGTTGATAATTCAGTCCCCACGCCCCTCTTCTCCCTCGACTTTGCTTAGACAATCATCTTACAACCATTGGGGTTTGTACAGTGTCTTGTACGCTATATATTTTAAATATGATCACTATATCAGCTCTGGGTTGCCTGAACTTATTCCACTGATACCACCTTGTATTATATTGTACTGCACATGGATTGATGTAATACAATTGTAACAGAAACCCAGATTCGGTTTCTTTTGTACTTTTCAGTTAGGACAGAACTGCATTTCTAATCTGTCTTTGGATTCCTCTAAAAGTTATGTGAGATTTCCTGATGCAAATATGTCCCCCGTGACCTTTTGTTTGGAATATACACCAACATATACCTCAGCATCGAATGGACCATGGCTCCACGTTTTACTCCTTGGGTTGATGATCATCAAGAGTAGCCTTCTTTCCACTATTTCCTCTGAGAAACAACCCCTCCCTCCGACAACCTGTGGTGCTGCTATATTCTCATATGATTTTAGACCATCAGGATGCCGAAACCGCGTTTTCGATAGCCATCGCTGAGGTCAGTCGTAACTCCCACAATGATCTTAGCTGCTTTACAAAATAAGGTCTCTTTGACATTTGCTCTGTCCAGAAGCACACTAGACACCTATGACCTCTGGTTTGAAGCCAACTGTCACATTTAAGTCTTACAGAGACTTAGGTTGACAATTAGGTTGACAACAGCTCAACTCTTATATTAAATGGCCTCCTTGTACTACCGACAACACTTTAAACTGTAGCAGATCAGTTATTGTTGCAGATGCATACTGATACTATTGTTGCAGATGCATACTGACCAGACGGATGCAACTCATCATTCCTAGAAGCATTCCTAGAAACCACACTCCATTGCAGGTGCAAACCCTAGCAAAGCAAATAGTGATCATGCACAATTTTCAGCTCTCAGTCGAAAGACTTGAGTATGAACCACAACTGACTACCTCAAAGACATAAAGGCCCTGGGCTTCAACCAGATACCTAGGGGCCTCACATGCACTAACAGTCACATGTTCAACATTGTGTTGACACGATAAACTAGAGATCTCAAAAACAATGGGCTAACCACAGTATAACTACAAATATGGTCGGACCACTCATTCATCACGGTCTGCCTCCAGTACATGAACCACCGCTCCATGCCCTGCAGCAGATTCAACTCATCTGCCATCTGAATTCGGCTTTGTAAGAGCATTAGAGCAGAGCAGTTTGAGGAGATCTACAATTTGACTAAAACAATCACCCTGAACTCAGTTGACCCTAAAGCCTTGCGGAACACCTGCTATCACATTATATCCACTGTTACTCCTAGCCAAAACCAGAAAATCAAAACAGTGCATCGAATCTACCAACAAATGGTTCAAAGAGAAACTAGCTGAGGTGAGACAGAACAGTCAAAACCTAGCATGCAAATGGCTTTCAACATCTTCGCCTCAAGATAGGATACTCTGCAGAGGGCACAGGAGAGGCTACCACAACTAAACAACAGGGGACGATGTAATGCTTGAAAATGTTTAACCCGTTGGCAATCACTCTGGTTCCTCCCATGGCTTGTTGGAGCTTTCAGAAACATGGTAACTGCTTCACTCTTCAAGGGAGGCATTCCAGGTTGTTAGGAATCAGGTTCTGCACAGATAAGTGATCAAACAAAGGCCAAACAGGGGCTGGGGACTGAGGAGAACAGGGCAATAGAAACTAAAGTGTTTGGGAACAGTAGACCACTACCTGACTGAAGCACTGATACACTCTTTTCCTTGTTACTAGTACACGTCTGGGGAGTAATGAGTAGAACCAGTATTATAGGCTGTTTTCACCTGGAGACTTTGACTGACAAAGTGTCATGAGTTGTTGTGGATCTTGGCTTTGAACCAGTTCAACATGTTATTCGCTTTCTCATTTGTTGCTTTCTTCTTTCACTGGTCTCTTGTGTTTGGTTCCCCTCTAGTTATCCCTTCCCTATTTTGTGCTTTTCTGTGCTTGGTACCTTCAGGTATGTATCTCCCACTTACTTCTTCAGCCTCTGATCTGTCTGGTTTGTGGTGACGTCCTGCAGTTTCGTTTTTTCGAAGGCTCGATATAGCTGCCCCTTGCATTGCGTCTGTTTCATGAGTTTACTCCGGTTAGTACCTGCATGCTTACCTGTTGTCCTCTTCCCTACAGCCGGTTCAGTGACCTTCCATTCCTCAAACACCAGGGTGCTCTGTGCCATTCCTCGCCTTTGACTAAACCATTCTGAGAGTGTGATCCAGTCCAGGCATTCTCTTTGACTTCCTTTCCTTGTTCCCTCCACCCCTGATTCCTTCTGCAGGTGTATAAACTATCTTTTCACATCCAAGTATGTGTTCAGGGGAACTATTCCTAAGTCCAGCGACCTCCAGCGCAAGTCGATGTAAGGACTTGCGTTGTCAAGACCGCTATGTAACATACCGCGTTGTGATGATACGCGTTGTATAATCATACATTCGTGTTCAGGGATGACATGAGCATTCAGCGAGTCTACTCACTAGGAACCTGACAGTCCGCCAAGCCCTCCTTCCACTCAATTGAAAACCCCATTCGAGCAATGGCTAAAGCCATTGCCAACATCCATGAATATGTAGATAGTGCTTGCCGAGAGAGTGCAGTTTTCCTAAACTGAAGTAATCCACAGACACCCAGTCCCGTTACTACTGTTACTTCCGCCCGTACTGTGCAAACTATTTCTGCACGTAACAGCAATGCCACTGAAAATAGCATTAATCTAAGAACAGGGACCAAAAGAAACATTATGCCACTTAACACCTTAGTTTTAGCACCTTATGATAAATTTGGAGGAGACCCTCATCAGTTTCAGAGATTTTTTAGCACAGTGCCAGCTGCATTTTGTGCCTTGACTGTGCAGTTTTGCTGATACATCCTACTACGGTAGCTGTGGCACTTTATAAATATTTCATTAATTCAAGATATGTCCAAAGTAGCCTTTGCATTATTGTATTTGAATAAAGACATCAAAACATGGGCTACATCTCTGATTTGAAATCAAAGTCCATGGCTAACTTGAAATCAATTTCTCGCATAGTTCAATGCACTTTTTTTTGTACAAGGCACACAACCCAATTGGCTCATGCCGGACTGTTTACAATAAAATACGGCAACAAGGAAGTTGTTAGTTATATTATCCACTTGCAACAGTTGCAGCCTAGACCGATGAAGCTGCAGCTGCTGCATTCTAGCAAGGTCTTCGGGAAAACTTAGGGAATGCCTTGTCTCTGGTAGTCAACCGTTCTACAACCTCCACAGCCTTAATAACCTCACATTCCAAACAGATGCTCAACAGAGGTCTTGCAAGACAGAGAGGAGAGTATACTCAGCCATTTTAGATTCCCAGTGCATCGGAACTCACTCCGATTCCAGCTGGTCTGGAGTAACCAATTCAGATCAAGGGCTCCAAAGGACTCTTACCATAGAAGAGAAATACTGGAGGAGGAAGGCAGGGCGCTCTGTCTTTACTGCGGAAAGATGGGCCATTTTTCATGGGTGTGTCCACAGCTGTCAGGAAACAGATTAGCTCGCACCTGAGTAACGGACAAGGGATGAGTACTAGAATAACTGAAGTGTCCGTTATCGATAGAACCCACTATTTTTTTTACAAGTGATTGTGACTACACCGTGAGGCACAATTTCAGTTTTTGAGTTAGTTGACTCTGGGTCCCTCTGCGTGCTTCATGGTTCTTAAATTCCAGATGGAGGTACGGCTGCCTTTCACTGAGAAGTCTATCTATGAGGAAATTCAGGGAATCAATGGAACAGTGTTACCATCTTTAGCAGTCTGTAGAGAAATTGTATCACCTTTGATAGCAGAACAGATTGATGAATAGCTGTGATTTTATCTGATTGATGCACTGGCATTTCGCATTGTCCTGGCAATAACATGACTTAGGCTACACAAGCCTCATAATGGTTAATAAACTCAGACTATTACATTTGCATTTACTCATAGTGCGTAACATTGTTTTCAGAAATATTGCATCTCCTTCCTGATGTCTATGGACTTTATTGCAGAATTTCCCTCATTGAATGATTACACATCATTGTTGGTAGTCGTGGTCTATGCCATTAATAAAGAACATTCCATTCAAGAAACTTCCCACTGCAGTAGAGCTAGGAAGAATGTTCATAATTCATATCTTCCGTTTACATTGATAGAGAAACTCAAATTACAGCTCTCTTCTGGAACGAGGTGATGAGTGGACAAGGAACTTTGAATCTGTCAACTACCATCCACAAATGGATGGATAAACAGAGCAGCTTAACAGGCCTCTATTCTTCGTAATTCCTTCATATCCAAATTCCAACTTGTCAATGTGTACTCGAGGTGAGACCGCCGCAGGCACATCTACCTTCTCTAAGGTATTATTCTTGTGTTGTGATCGTTGTGATTGAAAAAAAGACATACATTTAGGACAGCAGCTGTGTTAACATGTGCATCTCCTCACTTTGGCAAGTTTGCTGCGAAAACCACGATGTTGATTTAATCCAGTTTTAGCTTTTGCGTAAACATCACAAGTGTACACGTTCGCAAAATTAATGAAACTTCACAAGAAATTTTAACTTTCAACATTTGTGCTGGTATCAAAGATACAATGGAGATTATGGAGAATTACAATTTAAATCTGTTGTCAAAAATGGCCAGGAAAGACTCACTTCATTAATAAAATGGCTGCTCACTAACGTTTCGTATGTGGCCTCCTGCGGATAAATTTGTAGACAGCAGTCCTTATGTGCCATGCTCCAGCATGAAAGACAGGAGTGATGGTGTTTGCCAGGCAGCTCTCCACAGTGCTCTAAAAGACGACGTACCAGATAGACACATGGGTCACCCCATTTTACCAGGTACCCACATATCCACCGCGAATGTGAGGATATGCACTTTATTCTTCTGTTAATTTGTTATACAGCATTGTTAGATTCAAGAGCAGCAAATATCCATTAAGAGGATGTGTACATTTGTACGACAGTTGAAAGATGTTGTGGATGTAAATGACAAACACCGCAGATCATATTGGAGTCTCCATGAAGCAGAAACATTGTTCCTGCTGTACTTAAAACAACAGCTGTTCATTGGTTCCTTAACTTGTGACATTTTATTAGGGATTTCTATTTCTCTGCTCTGGGAAGCACTTGCACTTAATTGTGCTTTGTTACACGACCAGCTATGCAGTCTTTGCACATTAGATGAATCCATCACTCAATTACTGTTCTGAGTATTTTCATTGGATCAATTACAAGAACTTGCTTGTATCTAAAATACCTAAAATACAAAGTTCCCTGCTGCATGATTGTCTGATCCACCATAAAATACTTGGCTTGGTTGCTTACAATCTCTACCATAAACAGCATAAAACAAATTTTCAGAGAACAAGCATCTCATAAATACAGAGTTCCTTGGCAGACTCACCTATTCCTCACTCGAAAAGTGGAATGTCATCAACCTGTCCTGTGAAAAAATACAGAAGATCCAACAGCAAATCGACAACACAAAACCTACTTCAGCTCTTACACCCTCCCCTTTCCATAGAATTATACTTTGGTAAGCCTTCACAGCCTCATCTCTCCCCAACATACTCAACTCTTTCAAAACCACTTCTTATGAAGATAATGCCTTACCCTCATCAATCGCTCTTTGGGGACATTCTCTCACCCCTACTCACCATTTCAATTCCTCCCACACCCAAGACATCTTCCCAAAAGCTTTCAAAGCAGGCCCGATTGTCCCACTCTTAAAGAACCTACACCAGATCCTGACAAACTTCTCAACTACCGGCCCATCACTCATCTACCAGTCATTGGCAAGATCACTGAAAAAGCAGTCTATGTTCAACTACAAGATCACATCAGTGATAGCCATCTTCTGCATGGCTACCAGTTTGGCTTCAGATCACGCTGCAGCATGGAGACAACAACCTTATACGTTGTAGAAAATGCCCTTCTCACCACAGATGAAGATGACCCCTGCCTCCTGGACTTCTCATGTACCTCTCAGATGCTCTCAACACAGTCAACCAGCACACCTTCATACAGATCTTGGAGTCTCAAATGGGATTCACCAGCAATGTCTTTCTCTGGCTCTCCTCCTATCATTCCAACCAAGGCCAGTTTATTCACATGGGCACCTCCAGATTCCAAAAGTTCCCTATCACCTGTGGAGTCCCTAGGGGTCTCCTGTCAACTTCATCCTCTACAAGGAGCCATGTGGTGCTCTGCTCACAGGTAACAGCATCATGATTCACCAGTATACTGATGATTTACAACTCTACTTCAAAGTCTCCTCTGCTTCAGACATCGAATGCCTCAAACATTGCCTGCACATCATCCAGACCCAGATGTCCAGCACCTACCTGATGCTTAACCCAACACAGAATTCCGGTTATATTTCAAGAACAACAAACAAGAAACAGTATAAACCTGGCTCAATGACATGAACCTTGATGACTTCGAACCCCAACCTTCAGTGAATAAGTGAATACCAAGTCACTTAGATTTATCCTGGACACCAACCTTATCCTCAAGAAACACATTGCCGAAAAAAAAAAAACCAAAGATTACCTCTTACCAGCTGTATCTCCTAAACAAAGAGAAACTATTTTTTCCAGAAAGCCACTTTAGTACAAGTCTATTCAAGCCCTCATAATCTCGCATCTGTATGGAGGTAATGCCTGCTCCATGGCCTTCCATCAGTGCTTAATATGAGCCAGTACCTGCATTTAATCATCAACACTGGCGCTTGAGCACCAGTTAAGGACACATTAATATTTGGGAGGCACAGGGAAATTAAGTGATTTGCCCAGAATCACAGGTTGTTGAGCCGATGCCGAGATTCGAACCTGGTTCCCCAGCTCCAAAGATGGCAGCTCTGGTCATTAGGCCACATCCTCTCCCCACTTGTAGGGGTTCATTGTTAGTAGTTGGTTTTGTGTTAGGCAGCGCTAACTTGAGAAATGGGCTGGTCGAAGCTGCCTCCTGACGAGAGCACCGGCACTTGTTTTTTTACACATTAACCACTGCCTTCTATACTCTATACTGGTACCCCTTAAGGGCATCAAACATATTGCAGACGTCTCATCCAGGGCTTGAAGAAATATGATCACATCATCCCCATCACAATGGAGCTCCATTGGCTCCTCATGCCAGCTCGCACTATATTCAAAAACAGCTGCATGATTTACAAAGCCATTATGACCAGCACACCTGCCTATCTTGCAGACCAGCGCACCATCTCTGATGGTTCTTCTCACACCTGCAGCTAGGACACCACCAGAATGCAGACTAAGAAATGTACTAAAGAAAAAGCAAACCATCAGGCCTTTTCCATCTATGCACCCAGGGTCTGGAACAATGTCCCAGTAATCATCAGGACTGCCCCAGTGCTGCTCGAGTTTAGGAAAGAGTTGAAGAGACACCTCTTTACATCACAGTGCATTACCTGTCCATAACCCAGCTAGAATTCCTATCACTCGTTGACTTTATGGTTGTCTTTGACCCAGTACAACAGTCCGCCTCCTATTGGCTAGGTATGTGCTGAAGAAATACCATATGCATATACACAGACATACATTTCCCTTGTCTCTGGTCGAGCTGAAATCTTTACATTTAAGTACCAGAATGGCAATTAGCAGCTGTAAATTTCACAACACAAGCAGTCATTTTGAGATCAGGCCCACTGAAGGCAATTTGTTTAGGTTTTCAGGAATATAGACAACCATTGTCTCTAGAGGGACATCACAATCATTTTCAGCACTCCATTAAGTTCTGATTAGAAGGTGCATGGTACTGGTGGGGTGCAAGCTATGCACATGTATTATTGTTACAGTGTGTTAAGAATCTGCCAGGACTGTGCAATTATGAGTTAACCCCTTGGATACCATGATTACCAGTCCGGTGGAGCAGGATGTACAGCAACTCCGGGCCCGATTTTAGCTGCCTGTAATTCCAGCTGGTAAAACCACATGAGTCTTTGGATCCAACTTCAGACTGCGCTTCTCCATTCCTCCACTTAGGTTTTTTTCTCTGACGAGGGAGGGGCGTAGTGTCACATAATAGCGCCCACTTAAAAAAAAAACCATCATGGTCCTGCCAAACATATGTATAAAGAATCGGTGCCTTCACTAATTAAATGTGATTGCTGATTCTCAACTTGTACAGGGTGGGGAGGTTAGACAGAAGATCTCTCTAAAAGTAATTTGGAGTTCAGCCAACATTTCTCCATTTAGCTGCCATTGTCTTTGCCTGCCTATGTGCTTGAGCATATTTGAAACCTTGTTGCAGGATTACTCAAACATTGATACCTCAATTAGCAACTTATTAACTTCCTTGCACAAGATTTGTATGCTTATAGAAAAAAACATTTTACTGGTGCATTTCTATACTATCAAAAAGCAGGAAAAGGGTTAGAAAATATATGTTATGTGGGATAAAAGCCCCTTCACTATTTTGCAACAAAAACCGGATAAAAATAGTTTAAGCGTTTAGCTAGCAGGCAAATATTCCGAAAATCAAGTTTGATAATTGTAATGATGAAATTCGTGTTGGAAGACTAGGCCAAATTTCTGAAAGTGACTGCCACGGAACTGGAGTCAAATCCCTCCTATAGACCTTTGTCCCTTCCGGTCCTTTGTCTGATCCTTTCTAACACAAACCCATTCATAAAAACTTTGACTGCCTGGTACCCACTCTCCCTAAGCATTAAAGTACCCTACATTCCTGATTCATACTTTAGAATTACTGTTCAAGCACTGTTCCTCCCCTAGTTGGATGGTGGCATTGCACCTCTAGCCTGCGCCCTTTACTGCATTCTGGCTTCTCTAGAGACAGTCTTTCATGCCACTCTAACCATCTGTAGAGGCCAACATGGCACAAGTAAGTGATGACACAACCAGACCTGAACTCAAGATTGGAAGAAGGAAGTGACCAGAAGGCAACTCTTCCCAAGCCTACACCTATGACCTGGAACAGCATCCTTCAACACACCAGCTAGCTTCTACAGCCCTGTGCTTCAGAAACAACCTTGAAACATCGCTTCAAAGAGCACCTCCCTTGCCTCCATTCAGGAACCTTCCTGCTTCCTTCTCTGCCTGGCCTGACAACACAAGATATACTCATTTTCCCCACCCTACCCTCTTTAGCACCCACCCTGAATTGTTTGCTACACCCACAAATATGCATTTTACTTAACAACTCCCTGGCTATGATTGTGCTATCTAGGTCAAAATACATACATACTATGCTGCTTGCCAGTAGAATTATGGAAATATTTAATTTGGGGATAATAATAATTGGTCTAATGTATTATCGTCAGGTTAAAAAACAAAAGCTGAGCAAAAACAGTGACTGGTTTGGGGCTGACCTTGGCTAAAAGGGATATAGCAAGGATGTGGAAAGCGACAATCCCACCTTCTATCTCGGCTTGGAAGAATGGGCTAGACTTCTGCATGGGGTTAGAGATCCCAATATTCAAGGCCAGGGGTTGCCCACAAAAGCATCCCAAAATTTGGAAGAGATGGGCGGACTATCGAGGCCTAGACCTGGACCCAGTGCCCCCAGTGGATTCATCGGCATTTATGGTGTTATGCGGGGCCTTGGGGTAGGAGATCTGAAGGGTGGTGAGGGACTCGATTTGTGGGGATGGAGAATGCAGTGGCAAACGTGACGCAGTGGCGAGTTAGCGCAACGGGGGGGATTAATGTGTTTATGTTCTTTTGTTTTATAATAGTGATGACAAAGAAAATGTGTACATCAATCATCAATGATAAGGATTTGCAATGTCTACTATGGCAGGTGTTTCCTGGGTCAAGGAGCTCTGCAATGTATATGACTTTTGACACAATAAAAATTTGTTTAAAAAAAAAAAAAAAAAAACACTGACTGGTTTGTGACCTGAGAATATGTTCGCACTGTGACGCATGTACAAATCCATCACAGAGCTAAAAAGACCTTTTGGTAGGATTTTCAGAATTGTGCACCAACAATATAATGATACAGAATTCTGTATGTGAATCCATTGAAAAGGTCATTGAATGCAGTGATGGATGCCTTCAAGGGATACTAGACCTACATTCCTGCATTCCAAATCGCAAAATGCCATTATTTTCACTTCTAAAATGGAAAAAATTGTCATGATGTGAAGGACAATGGGGGAGGTATACTTCCTTCAATGCCCACAGCCCACATTCAATAATTTGACGTCGTCCCTCACAGAAAGCTTCCACTTTGTCAATTTGGGTTTCGATATCACATCAAGGGTTTGCAGCTGCAAGAGCAGCCACAACCTATGGATCCATGGATTGCTGGGAAGGAGCACTGAGCAGTGGCGGCTCAGTGCGGGGCGGTGAGGCGGGGCGGGGAGGGGCAGGGTGGGGGGTTAGCGGACTCAGACATACAACGGACAGAACTCAGAGTAAGCCTTACTCTGAGTTCTGTCCGTCGATGTCTGAGTCCACTACCCCCCACCCAGCCCCTCCCCCGCCGCCCCGCAGCACTCCCTCGGCGAGCCGCCACTGGCACTGAGCCGATTCTAAGATTTCCTATTGGTGGGTAGTGCACACTGCGACTTGCATGTGGGATCCTTGAATTTTGCGGGCATACTGGCCATGTTTAGGAATTGCAGGATATGCAGTTATATCAGGCTCAAAACGGCGTGACCCAAGCACCCCAATCGTGCATCCCTAATTCTATCTAGCCTTTGTTGCTGTAGGAACGCTTCATAGCACTAGTTTTATTCACTCTTAAAAAAGATTTAAAAAATGCTGTCATGATTAATATTTACATTTTGTTCATCTAAATGTTGGCAGGTGTGAACCAGTGAGACGGGGGCGTGGGTAACGGGGGTAGCACTGATGTTTGTGGTGCTCGGTAGGCCTAAAGGGAGTGAACGCCAATATAAATTACACATGCACACAATGGTTACAGCTACGGGACTGACCTCGAGCGGTCCAGCCCCCTTTATTTATCTGTTCGGCCGTGCCCGGCCAAACAGATGCGTGTCGACGTCACTACCTGTGACGCAGAGCCTGTGGAGTAGTTGGGCACTAGGCCCACATACTTGCAAATGAGGCACACCGACACAGTAGTAGGGTACTATAACTGGCCCAGGGCACGTGCGCCCGGCCCCTTTTATTTGCAGGGTCACCTGTCTGGTGGTGGGTGTATGGTTTGGGGTGCAAACACAGGCAGATTACTAGAACGTGTCCAGCAGGACACTACAGAGCCCGAGTGGCTCACTACAGCAGCTAAGTTGTCAAATGAAACCTATGTGTTATATTGAAGGACTAATTTCCATAAGGGATAGAAGCCCTTCAGGCCCATGCGTTTACAAAAATACATGGACTGACATGGGTAACAGACTATCAGGAGGACTCCAAGAGAAGCAGATATACATTATAATGCAGAAGAGGTTTCTGGTACCCGTGCTGCAGCACTTCCGCCCTCACTGACACTCTCTGCTGATTGTGGAAGGCAATGGTCTTGTCTCTGCCGTATAATTCATGGGAGGATGATTCGACTGAACAAACACTAGGGAAATTATCACTCTAGGAAAATACAGTTATGACTGGTTCCTCTCTGCAGCTTTCTCAAGCGGAAATCATTCTGTTTCAGGGTCTCAAGGCTTGTCTCATCAATGCGAAAGAAGTCATGTAGCGGCACAGCAGGGGAAAGAAAAAAACGGAGTTGCAGTGCTTTGATTAACGTCAGATACTAGACAAAAATGACTTTGATTTATTTGCAAGGCTATGTCCTGACCTAGCCTATTAAAATTGTAGAGAAACTGCAGGTATGCTTGGTCCTAATCAAAAAGTGATTGCGGTAACATGGAGTGCTGGGCTCACCGACTCAACGAAGAGTAAAATGCAATCAGTTATGCACGCTGTCTACTGTCCGCGTGTATGAGAACAATGTACATGAAATTTATTTTTATGGCGGGTATCTGCATATTTTTTGCTCATTCTGAAATCTGACTGAATTTTTATGAATGGTGTCTTGAGGTCTCCGCAGTACCAAACATGCGTTTATAGCTCTTTCACAGTTGCTGCAATTACTTTGTTACTACACACTTCAAACTGTCTCTTGGGTCCTAAATATGCGATGTGTTGAATGTTTGGAGAAATTACAACATTCCTCCAACTGTGCACCTGCTCAAGGAGGCATTATTTTTTGGTGCAACGCCTCGTTTGGCTATCTTAGTTGATGGGCTTTGCATCAAAAATGGATAATTGCGCTGATCCGCCCAAGTATCACCCCTTGAAGCAGAGCAGCGCAAAGCTCAGTTTGCAAAGAGAAAATGGCACCTTTCCAGCACAGAATCCCTTTTGCACTGGAAAGTAAACACTCTTCCCAGACTTTGTGTCACTTTGCGTCACTCTGTGTGGACTTTCTGTAACACAAAGTCTTGATAAATCACCCCTTATATTCTTTGGTCTAAGTCTTACGTTTCCAGACTGGTTCTTTGTGTTACCTTTATATGAATCATTACTGGGAAAGCACCTAATATGTGGCAAGTGAAAGTGAAAGCAAGTTGAACTCAATGAAGCTTGTATGGTCTTTCAACAATATGAGTTACGCAGCCTGCCTGTGATTTCTGTTTGACTTGGTCGCCATTGCTATTGTCAGCTGCCCAACATCCCAAGATCCTAGAGGAGGATTGAGATTCCAAAGATAGTCAACTGACAGGTTCTTATTAACCAGAGTGAGACTTTCCTCTGGCGACCCTTTTTGGTACAACTTACCTTGAACTGAAACACTCAAGACGTCCAGCAGAAGTAGGCAGAGGGCCCATTCCTTTGTGTTGATCATCTCTGGCTTTGCTGATCAGCTCACGACTCCTGCCCGCGATGTTCCACCAATGGGACCTCCTTCTGGTTCACTGCCTCTTCACTAGAGGATGTAGGACATGGGTCAGTTCCTTTCTTTTCATTTTTGATTAGACGAACAACATTGCGATCTTCCTAACTATCTACAGCATACATTATAGAAATCAACAAAGTAAAATGAATAAGCTGTCACTGTTTCTGTGTAACCACTACTATAAAATCACATTTCGGTTGGGAAATTTCAATCTCTTGTTTTGGTGGTTTTATTTCCACAAAGAAATAAACGGTTTGTGGTGACTTTAATGTATAACTTATTTTACTTAGTATAACTCTTCTTTTCTTGACTCCTACAACTTATATCTATGTAGTTATGCATCTATATATTTATTACACTGCTCCTACTGTAAAAGAAGAGAAAAAAACATTTGACTATCTCCAATGCACTACTCGATGTCTCACCCTGTACCTCTCTCAATATTATCCTTTACCTTCACTCTCTGATTCATCCCAAACCTCATTCTACTACTATGATCTCCAAAATAACCCTTTCTAGACTCTTCCCTCCTCAATCCCCCCAAACCTCATTTTACTATTATGATCTCCCAAACAACCCTTTATAAATTCTTACCTCATGAATCCCTCCATTGACTCATACCAAACCTCATTTTACTACTATGATCTGCCTAATCCCTTTCTAGAGACTCTTCTTTCCTCCATCTCTCCTTTCACTTATCCCAAACCTCATCTTACTACTATTATCTCCCAAATAACACTTTCTAGACTCTTCCCTCTTCTATCCCTCCATTATCCTATTCAATCCAACTAACAGACTCGCATATCCATCACTCAAATTAACTTATATTTCCCTATACTAATTCAACACTAATCCTTTTTGGGTTCCGGAGTAGCGTGCTACTCGCCAAAAAGCACTTCAACGCATCTTTAGGGGTAGTAAGCGCTATATAAATACAATTACAATGCAATACATTACAGTATCAACTCTACTCCTCCCTTCACGCACCTCTGCTTCTGAACTGAATCGCAGGAGTCGCAGAACGATTGCCTGATTAATATTTAATAGGTATCCCCTTGTGATTGGTACAATCACAGAAATTATGGTATGCTAGGGATAGCAAATCACCATTCCTATCACTGGATTCCAAAGCAGAAACCATTTTTTCAAAAGTAGCTCAAGTTCCTTAAAGTAACCAGGCTGTTTTTTTTTTTTTAAAACAAGTTTTTCATTTCAAAACATTTCAGTGAGAGAAGGCAGTGGTCCTTGGACCACTACCTATTCCCCCTGAAGCTGCCACCCTGATTCAAAAGAGGAAGGGTTCCAAGTAGGACCCATCCCCCTTTGCAAATCAGTTATCACCCAACTTGAGTCACTAACTGATCAATGATTTGCAATCGGAATTACGGTTGCAAACCATTGATACACAGGTTACCGAATTGTAGTTTGGAAGGGAGGTCCCTAAAACACTGTACGTCACTGCACTCTATACCACTCTACACCATTGCGCTGTACGTCACTGCACTCTATGGCCCTCTTTTCTACTCTGCACCACTGTACTCTATGCCACTGCTCTCTGCGCTACTCTGCTCTGTGCCACTCTACTCTACACCTCTGCACTCTATGACACTTTCCAATACTGCACTCTCTGTCACTGCACTCTCTGCCACTGCACGCTACGCTACTATATGCTACTCTGCACCACTCCGATCTATGCCACTTTACTGCACTCTACGCCACTCCCCGACATTCTAATCTATTCTGCATCACTGCACTCCACGCCACTACATTCTATGCCACTGCGCTCTATGCGCCTCCCTTCAATTCTAATCTAATCTGCACCACTGCACTCCACGCCACTGCACTCTATACCACTCTACTCTATACCCCAGCACTCTACCCTGTATCACTCCTCTCTACCCTGCATCACTCCACTCTACCTTGCACCACTCCACTCTACGCCACTTCACTCTACTCTGAAATAATCTACTGTAAGCCAATGCAATCTACTCTGCACCACTCTTCTCTAAGCCACTCTACTCCATGTCACTGCAATCGACACCAATGCCCTCTACACCGCTTTACTCAAAACCAATGCACTCTACGCCAATCTACTCTACTTTACACCACTCCACTCTAGGCCACTCTGACACGCTACTCTACGACACTACAATCTACAATACTCCACTCTATGATGCTTTACTCCATTAAACTCTACTACACTCTGCGACACTACTCCACTCTACGACACTCTACGCAATTGCCTCTATGCCACTCCATGCCACTATGCTGCACTCTATTCTATGACACACCACTCCACTTTACTCCACTACACTACTCTATGCCACTCCCCTCTGTGCCACTCCACTCTGACACTCTATGCCACTCCACCCTACTATACGCCACTCGACACTACAACACTCTCCTCCACTCTATGCCATTCCACTCTCCTACACTACTCCACTCTATGCCACACCACTCTACAACAATCTACTCTGCTGTATGCCACTCTACTCTACAGCACTCTGATCCACTTTACACAACACCCTCTATGCCACTTCACTCTGCTCTACAACACTCCACAACATTCTATGCCACTCCATTCTAAAACACTTTACTCCACTCTATGCCACTCAACTGTACTCCACTCTACGCCCTTTCACTCCGTAACACTCTACTCCCTCCACAACACTCTACACCACTCCACTCTATGCCACTCCTCTTTACTCCATGCAACTAAACTCTACTCTACACCCCTATACTCCACTCCACTCCACGCCACTTCACTCCACTTTACTCCACAACTTTCTACACTCTTCCATATCACTCCACTTTATGGCACTCCGGCCAACTCTCCTTTACCCCGCTAACTTTCAGCCATGTTGAACAGCAGCCATGCTGGAGTACAACATGGCTAAAACATATTGGCAAAGCCAATAGCTTTTGCATTCGCGAGACCTATTGGCTTTGCCAATGCTTTTAGCTCTGGTGCCACCCAGAGGACTACTATCTTCTCACCACGTGCTAATGAATGTTTGGTTTATCATTCCACCTCCTTTTGAGTGCTTGCATTGCAATGCATTTGGGGCTATTTGAAATCTCAAAAGGACTCCGAATCACTATACAGAAAATTATTTATCTCAAAAATGCAGTTCATACATAAAAGGACAGGCTGTTTATGTTTTATTCAGCATTCAAAATGGAAGCCAGACCGACTGGCTTTGCCAATATTCGTTTTTTGAATAGTTTGAGCAGGTAGCAGACTGTCCACAAGTTCAATCTAGGGCTCCACTCACTGGCATAGGCCAGGTTGGCTATTTTTTAATTAGGCGCTTCTGAAAATGAAAGGGTGAGGTAGTGACTCAAATGTCAGAAATATTTAGCGCCATGAAAGCATCTATGGAAGAAATGCACAAATAGACACAGAAAACAGATTTTGTTTATAAAAGATAGGACAAAGGTGTTTAAGAAGATGCTACATCACCACCCTACTTAGAACGTGGTTGAAACCCTTGGAGACAGACCCCTCATTGATACTTCTGAAACACAGAAGGGTTACGGTGCTGACATCTGAGAAGCAGCCTGGATTACATTGGTGTCCTCATTCAATGGCACCATCACTGCTGCATCTTCATGATGGCGACAACAATAGCAGTTTCTAAATCCTGGCGCTGTGGTGCTAATAATGACTCCATGTCCTGATGCATCTCCAGAGCTCCCCTCTTTCACCCTATCTGTTCATAGTTTATGTGACTCCCTTGACTACCCTTAGGCCCTCTCCCGACCTCTTGTTTAGTATGCGTGTTGATGATACACAACTTATTTTCCAACCTGAAAGCAATGCAGCATCAGCTAGCACTTTTAGAACAACAGCTTACAGAATGTCAGAGAGTGGATGGAGAAACATTGTCTCAGGTTACAAAGAGGGGTGGGCTGGTCTTCTGGAGTACTCTAAGTAGCCTGCAGAAATGGACAGGAGCCCTTCTCCAAATACCCTGATGAAGATCCTGAGTATTAAGACCGGCATGAACTCGTTCACTCGAAGGAATATTTATTGACCGCGGTCTCAACATGTTCATTTCAGATAAAGAGGTTAAGAGCTGTTGTTCCGTCTTGAAAAAAGGATTGTGCAAAGTAGTAAAAGTCGAAGGGAACATCATCAGTCAGGAGTATAATTTCTTTCTGTGTGAAGAGCTCACAGTTGACCATTCCACCACTTTCACGTCAGACATCATGAGCAAGTAGTAATAGTTCCTAATAAAGTGTCATGCACAGTATAAAAAATTCTTACGATTATACAATGAAACCAGAATCATAATACAATGTGAACAACCAGCAAAAAACATAAAGGCTCGTAGTTGATGTCAGACAACAAGAAAACACATTGTAAATAAAGATGGCACTTTGTAAAGGCGGAACATAATAAGTAATCGTGAAACCTAAGTTATAAAAACAAAGACAAAGAAAGAACCAAGACTTCAACAAATTTCATGTGTATCTATGTAATTAGGTTTCCTGCTAACTCTGCTGGACCTTCTAAGAATAGGTGACTCATTTGCAGCACATATCTCAACATTAGGTGTAGCTCATTCACAGGTAACGTGGTTTGCCCTCGTCATCATCATGAGCCCAATATGGAGACCTGGTGAACATGGGTAATGATTAGGACTCCTGGTTCTATGGTATTTTTTTTTTTAACATTTCCGTATGTATTTAGTCATATTTATTTTTTGGCCATCTTACTGACATTTATCCACATTTATTTTGTGTTTTGTGAAAAAATTAAGTTGTAAATTGTATATTTTGACATTTAACTGATAAATAGGCACTCATACTTTAATGCTTGTCGTGTTTTAGCAAATCAAGCAGCCAAATATAACACAACAATACACCCACAGGTACATTTTAGCATTATGTTCACATGTGCCATTATTTAGAGACATTACATCCTGTTTTTTTTTTAACTCCGCATGCAATCTATCTGCTCAGCTGTTGGCCTGGTGTTCCTGAACGACAGAACAAAGTGTCACTCAAAAGAGCCCAATTTTCTGCATTTTTCCACTTTTAAAAATAATTGCAAACAGAAAACAAATTGTTTTATGTCTGTATTTATTTGTAAAAATCAGTAAAAATGGAAAACTGGGAGCCTTATTCATGACTGATTCTTCTGTTATCCTAATGCATTTTACATTCCCCAGGACCAATGCTATTCCCACAAACCAGCGCACTTGCGTATATGGCACAAGAATTGCTCACCGATGCATTAACATAGCAGACCCTGCCTGACAAATCTCCATTCAGCCACGTGCATCACTTGAATATTCCTTACTCCCCGATAAACTTCTATCAATGTCACAAACATCCTTAAACTTAGCTACCCTGCTCATACTCCTCTCCCATCTTAAACTCTCACAGAACCTCTGCTTATCTTGGTGAAGCGAGTTGGTGAAAAGAACAAGGCTGGTGAAATTTACTGGGCCTTTGGTTTACCATGGACCTTGTAAGTCTGATAAGATCAGTCATACAAGGTCAGTAGTAAATCCACAGGACTGGTAGACCCTGGACTCAGGACAGGGGGGCCAGGGATGCTAAAAGCAGCAGAAATCTGTGAGTAAAATTCTGGGATAGAAAAGAGGGGAATCATGCCTGGACTTCTTTCCTCCATAATTGCTAATTTTTCATGGAAAACTCAGCGTTCCACATGCAATTCTCTTTACCTCTGTCACTGATAATGACCGGTACCCCCTGATAGTGGTAACTCCTGGATGTGGACTTAATGGTGCAAAATCTGAGGCACTCACACCGAGGCTCTAAGGCCTCCTTTAAGAGGGTAACATGGGAGATCCCCGCCCACAATGAAAACTTTAATACAAATTAGAAAATCAAGTATATTTTACAGCACGTTACAAAGAAATTGGTTAGAAAGGCACATCATTTACACCCCCTTTGTAAAGCTATTTTATATGACATCACCATTACACACTTCTCACTTCCTATTCTCTATTTCTCAACTCTTTATCTTCCACCTCTCCCCTCACTCGCAACCCTCTCTTCTTATCCCTCACTCATTAGCCATAAATCGTCGTCCCTCATTCTTCATCCTTTGATTCTCAACCCTCATCTCTCCTTATCCCTCACTCCTCCTCTGTCACTTAACAGTCCTCATTCCTCATTGCTCACCACTCACCTCTAATCCCTCATATCTCATACACCCTCCATCTCTCACACCTTATCCCTCACTTATTTCTTACTCATGATCCCTCACTCTGCATTCCTCAAACAGTATTTACATGTGTTCAGGCTCTGAACTCTGCATGTCCACTACCCCCCAGCACATTGTATTCCATATCCAGGAGCCTTAAGGTAGTCAATGTGTATTTCCCTGCGCACTCAATGTTTGTCAATATCACTGCACTTCATGCCACTATCGCGTAGTACAACATGCTGCACGTTTATGGGACCCAAACACAAAGTGCCTCAAGCTCTGTCCTCTTTCCTTAACTTTATCATGTGGTCCATTTGTAATTAAATACCACATTCCCCACTCTAGGGCTCTGATTATGAGGGGAACAGACATTAAGGGGCATATATACAAGCCCCTATCGCCACCATGATGTCACTTTTCACGACGTTGTGATTGCGATAGGGACATCGCCTTATTTATAAGGCAGCGTTAAGCCACTTCAAGTGGCTAAACGCTGCCTTGTAAATAAGGCACCCTTTCACGCTATAATTAGCGTGAAAGGGGAGGGCAATGGTGTTGCGGTGGGCGTTCCACCGCAACACCCATTAATTTTGACGCTGACCCATAATAACAAGGGTGGTGTAAATATGGGGCAGTGCCAAAATTGAGATCAAGGAAAACCTGATCTTAACATGGCGAAATGAGGAGAAATGCTTTATTTCTCCTTGTTTTTGCTGTTTCTGTGTGTGAGGCAAAAACCCATTAATTGTTTATGTGCAGGAAGGTGTCCCTTCCTGCACATAAATAATCATTAAAAAAATGACGAGTTGCAACTTCTATGTATCCTGCATTCTGCAGCACACATAGAGGTTACAAAACACCATTACTGATTGTTTATGTGCAGGAAGGTGCCCCTTCCTGCACATAAACAACCTTTCCCTGCAACGCAGGCACCCGTGCAAAATGGTGCAAGAGTGCCTGTGTTGGGGCTAGGTGCCTACATTTACCGCCAGTGCTAAGGGAAAGGCAGGGGTGCACCGTATTCTTGTGAATACGGCACATCCCTGCGTTTGGAAACTGTCAGAGTGCGTCGTTAGCCTTCTTGGCTTAACGCCGCACTTCAACAGTTTCCTAGTAAATATGCCCCTAGGTTTTTAGGTCTCGGCCTGCACCAGCGCTTGCGCTGGTCTGGCCGAGAGTTTTAGTAAGCGGGTTTTGGAAGTGCAAACACTGGCTTTTGGGCTGGCGACCAGCTTGCGTTCACAGTGGCGTGCACGCGCGCCATCCATTCCTCGCATCGCTGGCGAGGCGCCATCTGCCTTTCCTCCCCCTCCCTCACCCCTCCTCCCCTCCCTCACCAGAGAGCGCGTTTCTTGTTTACTGTGGCTCAAATATTGTATTGAAGACAGTAAGAGAAGTCGCAGACAAAGATCCAATTAGTTCAAGTACAACATGGTAAATATTAGTGATGGCCTCGCTATACTATGGTTTGTGGGGGCTCTTGAAATGAAAGCCTGGCTTAACTTAAATGTTTTTAGATTGATCGGGCATATTTTTCATTCCTTAAGTTTAAAACAAAGTTCAGTATATTTAAGGAACTGAAAGATGCTTCACGGGGCAGTGCTCTCAGTAGCTCAGAATGTCAAAAGTGTAAGGCGGCTGCCACAACTCTTCGTACATGTGGTATTTATTGGAAGAAAAAAAAGCAAAGAAAGGAAAGTAATAGACTTGGAACTTCGCTCCATGCTTCATAGGACGGTCAAATGGCATTTTACAGTTTATGTGCTCCTTGCATAAATGTAATGCTTTTACTAATGGCAACAGGTTTTTGTGCGGGAGCTTGAAAGAATCTTGCTTTGCTTTAATAATCACCTGTTTTTTCCAAGTCAGCTTTTGAAAGACCCACAAGTGTTGTTTGCAGGATACAAGGTTCCACATCCTCTAGAGTATAAAATCGTAATTCGAGTTCAGACCACTCCTGACTACAGTCCGCAGGAAGCATTCACCAACGCCATCACTGATCTCATCAGCGAGCTTTCCCTGCTAGAGGAAAGATTCAGTGTATGTCTTTTTGTTTGTCTCCTTTCGTTCGGGTTTAATTTATTAAATAAAGTGTTTTACTTTTATTTAAGAGCTTAAATTGTAAGATAATGTTTTGAATAATTGTTACTAAACAGTCTTAAAAGGCTTTACACAGTTGTCACTCTCTTCATGAAAGAGCACTTTAATTCCAGTGGCATGCTTCAGTTACATTGCAATAGTCTGCGTAGTCTAGAATCTTGAGATTCAGAAGGGAACAGATACTCCCAGCCACTTTAGTTGAAAAGTAGGAAAAAAGCTATAAAGGAACAAGCATTGGCATAGCCAAATAGGTCTCGCCTTTGGGACCTTATAAGTGTTTAGACATGCAACAGTTGATGTTGTTGCACCAAGGAAATTGTACTGCATAACTAAATATTTATAAGGTTCCAAAGGGCGAGACCTATTGGCTATGCCAATGCTTGTTTACTGCTGCACCTGATATTTCCAACTTGGCCTGCTAAATCTAGGAATGAACCCCAGAATCGAGTTTTTTTCAGGTCCCAAAGACTCGGAAACACTGAGCAGTGTTATCACAGCCTACAAGTTTGATGCGTTAGATTATTGGTCGATATTAGTAGTCGCAATTAGTGCTCGTGCATAATGGGACCACGTCACCCGGAAATCACATCAAAAGGCATTTTTGCCTGCTGGCTTCACTGCCAGTGTGTAAGAAATGTCATATCTGCCTACATCACTGAGTTACCTGAGCACCATCCTGCAAGCATCCATAATTTGTGAAGGCTAGCTACAAATAGAACATCTCCTGGCAGCCATCTTAAGGAGTTGTAATCCATTTCAATCCTTCGCTCGAAACAGCCATCCACTTCTGCAAACCAGAGAACTGACTACCATGGCCTCTGACCGTATGAAAAAGCTCTCAGTGTGCCTGGACTGCAGGCTGTGAAAAGGAGCCCTGGCTAGTTGCTGCAAAAGTTCATGGCCCAGGTGAGAGGAAAGATCTGGCAGCAGGTAACGCATAAGGTCAATGCAGTCTCCTTTCCCTCCTGGATAGTGGAAGATTGCAAGGAAAGGTTTTGAGACTTTTAACCTCGTGTCAATGACCTCTAAGAATGCAGATTTCAGAGCCTTGCAACTCAGGCAGGAACTGAAGCAGAGTTTAACCTGACTCCCAGGGAGGAGCAGAATCACAACATAATAATTGAGGTCACATAGGGTAGGGCTGAAGCCTGCAGTTGCACCAACACACTCCAGGAACATATGACATGTGCATTAGGGAACACTAATATCCACTTATAATAGAATAATGATGCAAGATTGCCCAGCGCTAGATATGTAGTTGCATATAGCAGGCATATCACAAATATAACTGCATGAGAGACAAATGGCATGCCTCAGTGCAACGCTTGGGAGGCATATATGCAGTGTTCCTTTGAACTATAAGGCACGGGAATGCACGCCACACAAAGAGGAGACAGTGCGTGCAGGTGACAGTCCATTGAAATGTTGGGCATTGAATCTCAAAGTGGAAGCAGACGAAACATTGCTCAGATGCAGCTTATAGTAAGACATCACTCATGGCATAAAGTCACAGTTATTGCATGTCCTGAGTGGCTAGTGTCATGTCATCAAGTATTCACTATCATTGGTACCTCCAACGCTGCTCACCTGCCTCACCACCTTCAACTCCCTGCAACACCCACCCAAACTACACTCAGCTTGTCTGCCTCTGTGCCAGTAAGCATGTCACCAACACGCATCAGGTTCACAGTAGTCAAAGACTCCTGTGCCCTGGAGTTGACAACTGCTTCAGCCTCCTAAAATCTACCATCATCTACCACTACCGGGGCCCCAACTGCAGTCACTGTTGCATCAGCTCATTTGATCACATTCCCCATCCTGCAGCTGATGTCATCGTGGAGGAAGGAGAGGAGTGCGAACACGGCTAGCCATACAGGCCACAGGTCCACATGCAGGTGTTCACCTGTGCAATGTGGTTGCATGGTATGTATGAAGTGTCTTTTGGAATAGATGCCAAACGGAATGTTTGTGTGGTGCATGGTTTAAAGTGTTGACCTTGGTGTTTGTATGTCATGATTCGGTGCTGTGTCACAACTTCTGGGGGTTATGGCAATGTTGGAAAGGTTACTATCTGCTCTGAGCAGAAAGAACACTTTGGAGGAATGTCCTCAGTTCTTTCTAACCGTCCCACATCTTGCATTACCAAGAAAATGTTTTTTTTCTGCATACAATTGAACCACATACTGAACCTGAGCCTGGGCATATTGCACAGTAATTTCACAGCTGGTGAAATCCGGTGATACACTGCACTGATGTAAAACCGCTTGTGGAAAAGTGAGTTAAAGGGCGGAGTAACATGAACGTGGGAAACCATGTAGTAATTCCACTCTACCTGACTTGTAATTGGGCCCCTCGATGACCGTGAGCCACAAGCTCTTCAAGCGGTCTATCTGGATGCCCAGATCTCCACACTGTTTGTGTCACCAAGATCCTCACATTCTCTCCTTCTTTCCATATTACTCAAACTCCCCAGACTCCATGCACCCAAACTCCTGAAACATTCTGACTATGCTTTATCTCCGTATGCCAAATACTCGTTGTGTAGTATGCACACATGCCCCAAAGCCCTCACTGTCTGTCCATGTGTTACAATTTACTCTCTGCCTATGCATGCACAGCAGGTCTATAATCGATTTAAATGAAGAAAAGATATACAGGTCCTCATTACAGGTTTTGCGATGAAAGGGTGTCGTAATTCCCCACCTAGATTTACCACTACTTGCCAGTAATTCAATAGACAATAATGTGAATTACACATTTTCCTGGATGTGGTGGTATTGAAATTACCAGGCATTTACTGCATCCGCTATTACCTGGTGCAATCCTGGGCCTGGAAATTTCAGAGCTGGAAATATCAGGCCTAGAAATCCTGCGCCTGGTATTACTGGGCCAACTATTATTGTGGGTGGATTGAAAATTACAAAGACAGTTGAACATTATAAAGAGTGGCCAAATTTCCTAAAGACTTTTTCAAAATGTAATTTCTTACAATGGACAAATGTTGCTATAATGTTTCTAACTCTAGAGCAAAAGAAAAAAACAGCACTATGTGCAGCCATTTTATGAAATCAGTTGCACTGAAGAAGAGGATCCAGTACCATCCTCTCTTTACAAAACCCATTTAGTCAACAAAAATACCCAGAACACCACCATGGCCTCAGCAAGGCTCAGGAAGATGAAATTGCAAAGGTGTGAGCTCTAAATACTTGCTGAGGAAGTGGTCAGCGAGGAGTCTCACCTCATTAGACAATTGATGGCCAAGAACAGTGGGAAGGTTTGGCCCAAATGTGGCAAACAATAACAGACAGTATTAATGTGAGGTACTTTAATGGCAAAACAGCATAGGATTGTAAAAAATGGTTAATTGAGCTGAAGTGCCAGGTCTGGGATTTAACTGCAAATACACTATGGGCCTCATTTACTATATTTTGATGTACGGCAGCGCAGCAAGCCTTCCTGCTGTGCGTCAAAATTAATGGGAGGAATGCGCCATATCTGCAAGACACGGTGCATTCCTGTCCTTCTCCCCTGCACTGGTACACAAACAGCAGCTGTGCGCCAATGCAGACAACCTTGCACCATGGTGCAAGAGTGCCTGCGTTGCAGTGATGATTGTTTATGTGCAGGAAGGTGAATGTGTCAGGTTCTATGGATGTTGCGTGGGAACACCTACAGCAACACCCATGGAAAGCCCCTTTCACGCAGAGTAATGTGTGAAAGGGGCCATATTTACAAGGCTATGAAAGGTCACACAGGGTGACTTTACGTTACCTTTTAAATATGGGCAAGCACACTGCACCACTGGTGCGTCTAAAAAAGTGACGCACCGCCAGCGCAATGGGCTTGTGAATGAGGCCCTATGTTTCTATTTCCACAAGTGGCTCACCAGCCCCTAACTTGCAACTGGAGACTTTGGAGGATAGGGTTGGAAGTATCATCAACTACAACATCCTAGAGGGACTCACTAGGAGGTGGTGTCAATCTAGGAGGGGAGTCTGATCCTGGCAAGCAACTAGCACCATTCACCATCACTGTAAGTAAACTAGCAACATAGGGGCCGATTCTGATGCGGGTTGGAAAAGCTTCCCGACCGAATCGGTTGGGAAATGGTGTCCGACCCACTCGGATCGGGAAAGTCCGACCGGCGGAGTAGGATGCATCCGGATGCTTCCTGATACGATTTGGTTGAACTCCCATTGACTTCAATGGGAACATTTGTTCCTAACCGCATCAGAATTGGGCCCTCGGTCGGGAAGACACGTTCCCGATCCGATTTGGAAGGAGCAAATGCCGTTAGGAGGCCTTCCTAACCGCATCAGAATCAGGCCCTCGGTCGGGAAGCTTTTCCAACCCGCATCAGAATCGGGCCCTTAGTTGCTAATGACATGGAAACGTTGGCCCAGACAAACTTGAACACAATTATATCATATCTAAGTTATCTGTCTATAGTCTATGGTTATGTATGATGTGTAGATATATTTTGACATGTGGGGCACAAATTTAGTTCAATAGTGGTAAACATCCTCAAAGTGCAAGCTATGTAAGTAGATCAGTGCACAGTAACTGTTACCTCGGTAGAAGCCATTGTGGGGTTCACCAACAAAGCAACAAAGGTCTGTATTCCTGTTAATGAGAAAGATTCTCGCAAAGTAGGTGTAGTCATAAGAGCATGAAGATCAGCATCATATGGACTCAGCAACCCTGAGTAGCAGAAAACTACCAGAGACAAGACAGTGTTGGACACAGAGGTATCTCTGTCTCCCCCACTAGAAGTGCTGCATCTGCCACTGTTGCTACCACCCCTCCCTCAGGTACCACTGTATCCATGGCCACAGTATCTGATTGCACAAATATCCCCTTTGAAGCCCCAGTGGCGGGTACTCTTCCTACTTCTGAGCCAGATAAGATAGAGCTGGGAGTAACTCAGGAGGACAAGAAAGATGCCCAACATATTCTCCTTCGGGATGCCTCAGTATAGTAACATGCATGGGACACCGACTGTTGTCAATATTTAATTGGAGATTAGAATGTATTGTGGGGAGCTTGGACGCCCTACTGAGGACATTCGTCCCTTACTGAATAATTCTGGGGCCATTGAAGATGCCCAGAGAACACTGCCAGAAATTCATGGAAGCATTGGTTACGTAGCACAGGTGTAGAATTGAAAGACCAAATCAGCACTTTGGCACCCAATACAACAGAGACTGGAAATCAGGACTGCAGAACAGCAGGGCTAACTGGCACATGATGAGATAAATGACAGCTCTTGTCAGTGGAACTCCAGCCAATAAATGGCCAGGGACAGGTGTGTATTTGGGACTTCATAACTCATATTGGCCATGGAGAGATTGCCATGACGTCAATCCTGGAGACACATGCTTTTGTGTTGTAGAGGTTTGAGATGCAGATGTTGCATGGAGCCCAAGTGCCTGAGACCTACCCCAGAGTAGCAGCGCTGCTCTCTCCCTTCACCTCTTTATCTTTAAATGTCTCCCATCAAGCCTCACGCATCTGACTTTGCAGGAACTGCAGATCATTCTGGGGTTGGCTAGACCCCTGTCAAGGAGTCCAGAGAGCAATTCCCATTCCCATTCACCTCTTGGTGTGTTAGACAGCTGGGGTTGGGATGGCAGTCAGAAATGAGCAGTGAGGGGTATAGCCAGAGGTGCTACAGAAGCCCCCGCGGTGTGGCAGGGCCTCCAAGTCCCTGGCCTGAGAGCTTCGGACTGAGTCCGGAACGTGGGGGGGGGGGTTCATGTCCTTTACAGGGGGGCCCCCTCAAGTTTCGTTACACCAGTGGGTATAGCTCGTACTTTGTTAGTTTCTTTTCTTGACTTGGTTGGGGTGTAGCTGGAGGCAGGGTGGTGGTGCATTGAGACAGGGTAGTTGGTGTTAGGGTGGGTGGTAGATTGGAGCTGCCAGGGGCATAGTTAGTGTAAATATTAATTTAGCTAATTTGGTTGGTGGGTAGTGTTTTTTTCCAAATGTAATACTATATGTTCACACTTTTCTTAACAAGATAATATTGCACATCTAGGCTATATTGTGTGAAGGTTGGGTGTGTGATGTTTGTAGGAAGCTGGCTCTGTATATTACTATATCAAAATGAGGTATAGTGTGCACAGAGTCTAGTGGAACCCCAGAGGTAGGCAGAGGTAAAAGTAGATAGCACTTTACTCTTTATTTGTGGTAGTGGGGGAGCGGTAAGGCTTTATCAGAGGGTAGTGTTAAGCATTTGCTGTACCCACTCAATCAGCAAATGATGTCACACACTCAAAGACTGAACTCAGACCAATTTTGTTTGTATATTATTAAGTTATTTTAATTTCTAGAACCAAGCCAAGCCTGGCACAGGTAAGTGAAATAAATGCTTTGCAAAATATTATGCAGTGTTTACAAGTGAATGCAAGTTCAAATGCAGTTGTTTCAAATACAGGTAAGTCAAGGTATTGAAATTACTGTACAGATGACTTTTTAGTTACTTTTTAGATTACTTTTTAAGTTACTTTTTCTACTCAGTGTGATATGCCTAGATATCACACTAGGACATTTCCTAGATAAAAAAGGTAAGTAAAATCAGTTTTGCACAATTGTTATTTTTCAGGTTTCCATACAAATCAACTCCACACTTCGAACATTTTTCAGAGAAAAACAGTCAATGGATTCCTATGGAGAAATGAAGTTATTGGTTACCAGGTAAGTACTCGGTCTTTGGGGTTAGAACAAGGGTTCCCCCAGGGCCGAGGATGCACTCTAGTTACACCCTCAATGGCACTAGGGCGGCCGGATGCAGAGTGCTGAGGCCCAATGTTATCCAATGGGGGAGAGGGGGGCTCCGGTTGGTGGCTGCTTACGAGCAGGCCACTGGGTTGTGGGAGCAAAGCTCCTGGTGTTAGGCTCAGGGCAAAGGGGAACCGAGTTAGCACCCAAAGTACACCCGCAGCAGTGCAGGGGCGGCTGGGTGCAGGGGCGGCTGGGTGCAGGGTGCTGGTTTGGCGTCAGGTGCCCTGTTGATTTCAATGGGGATTCTCCGGTTTCAACAAAGACTGCAGGCTCGGGGTCGAACATCTTCTGGAGGTGACCACCGGTTGGAGAGGTAATTTGGGATGCCTGGGGATGCCTGGGGATGCTGGGACACCGTCGGTTGGGCCACCCAAGGCCGTGGGACTTCGAGTGCACGGGTGTCTTTTGGCGTCGGGTTTCTCTTACCAGCTCCGGTTGGGGGGATCCTCCAGAAAGAGGCTGCAGGCTTCACTGGGAGATTCGAGGCAGGTCAGAGATCCCGAGATCTCGGGGCAGAATAGCCGGGGATACCTCCTTGTGGTGTTGGGCCACTCGAACTCGGGCCATGTGCGACGGGTGCAGAGTGGTGCAGACTCACGGATTTGGCCGGAGCCAGAGTCTGTGGGTGAACAAATCCGGTGTTCACGGGATACCAATTTTTTCTTAGGAAGGCATAGCAGGTCCTCGGGGTTCTTGAGGATGCTGGCTGCAGGACTCACCGGAGTTTCGCTTCTGCAGGTTCGAGGTGGGGACAGGCCGGTAGGGCTGGGGCAAAGTCAGTGGGCGTCCTCCTCTTCTTAGTTTCAGCACGGCTGCTCGGTCCTTCTTCTTCTTTTCTTCTTGGTCGTTTCTTGTCTTAGGAGGCAAGGTTCGGGGGTGCCCCTAAATACTAGATTTAGGGGCGTTACAGGTAATTAAAGGTTGGGACCAATGGGTCCCTTCCTTGGGGTGGGTACACCCCCTATTATGCCACCCTCCAGTGGGAGGGGGCATATGCCTCACTCTGGTTGGCTAGGTTCCCCCATCTGCAAGATGGCGGGAACTGAGAGTTGTGCTTCAATTTGCCTCCCCCACCTGAGGGGTGGGGTTGGCAATGGTTGGCACACCTCCCTTCCTCACTTGGTTTTCCCGCCAGTTCTCCTGCCCAAAGTGGGGGTCAGAACCGGTGGGGACCAGTTGCTGGAAGCAGCAAAAGGTCTGGGGAAGCTCACAAAGGTGGCAAGCCTTTGAAGCTTCCCCTTCGTGGACCCTGTCCATCCTGGGGGAGGAGGCTTGGCAACTCGTCCCAGGATGTGCATTGTTTCAGACCCCCGGGAGCAGCAGGCTCTCGACCCAGAGGTCCAGAAACATGTCTGATGGTGGCAGCTGGTGAGCAGCCACTCATCCTGGACACTAGTGTTAGGTCATTTTTCAGGGGGCATCTCTAAGATGCCCTCTGTGTGCATTTTTCATTAAATCCCACACTGGCATCAGTGTGGGTTTAATGTGCTGAGAAGTTTGATACCAAACTTCCCAGTTTTCAGTAAAGCCATTATGGTACTGTGGCGTTCGTAATGACAAATTCCCAGCGCCATATATTCTTAATGGCATTACTGCACTTACAATGTCTAAGAATTGGCTTAGACACTGTAGGGGTACAGGGCTCATGCACCTGTACCCTCACCACTGGTACAGTGCACCCAGCTAGAGGGGTGGCTGATCTATGCCAGGGCAGTGAGTTGTAGGGATGGCACACAGGGATGTGTGCCATGTCAACTTTTCACTTGGTTCTGTACCAAAACAATCAGCCTGCAAAGGCAGTGTGTGAATGTAAAGGTACAGGGCCTCTAAGGGTGGCACAATAAGTGCTGCAGCCCTTAGAGGCCTTCCCTGGTCACAGTGCCCTGGGTACCTGTGGTACCATTTACCAGGGGCTGACCTGGGGCCAGAGAGTGCCAAATTGGTTTTGTCTTCAATGCAGTTTTAGGGAAAGAACATAGGCCCTGGGTACCTGATTGACAGGAGCCCAGGGCACACTCAGTCAAAGTACATCAGCAGTTCAGCAAAAGGTGGGGGCAACCATGCAAAAAGAGGGCACTTTCTTACAATGTTCTAACCCAGTAGCCAAGGGGATGTTTAGTTTCCTGTCAGCGTAGCTGTGTGCAGCGATTTGCATCCATTTGGTTTTGAAATTTTATTCCTGGATACATTTTTGTCATTTGCCATGAAATAAAACCAGCTCTAAGCAGATGAAACTTTTCAGTGATATTTCCAACTGTCGGCCTGCTTCTTCTGCAATTTTTAATGGGACTTTTAAATCTGATGTTAATGTTGTTTCACACACCTTTTAATGAGGCCCATAGTCTGCTATATCCTTGTGCCTCAAACTCCTCATACTATAATGCAACAATTGTCCTGTAGGACTCATTTATCACAATATATGTCATGTGACTACGAGGCATGCAATGCAATTGTAATATAATGCACACAACGCAGTGCTCAATTGGTGAAAACAAATAATATATATATATATATGTCCATCCGTGTGTTTGCACTATGCACTTGTGTTTTCACTATGCACTTTAGTGTTAAACAGTAAAAAATAAAGAAGAAAAAAGAAATGCAATACTTCCTTGCAGAATTCCGTACAAAGTGTGATGAGCAGACAAACTTGTTGAGTATTTGGTCTTAGATGATGGGACAATAGTACATGAACTTAGTTTACTTTTCTTTTTTGACACAGGTGCGTTAGTCAGATGATATTTGGTCTTGATGAGACCCAACAAGTAAAAACGGGTGAAAACATCAACACCCCTCTCCTGGTTGTTTTAGGAGTGAATTCTTTGAGGAAATATTGTACAACGACAGATAGTTATTCCAACTGTTTAGAATGATCTTGCAACTGGGAATTCTATACAGTGTCTATGTGCATGTTTGCATATATATGTTTTCACCATTTGAGCACTACATCATCTGCACTATTATTACACTGTATATATTGCACCAGGTTCCTATAAAGCATATCAAGGATCTAAAAAAACAGAAAGTGCAATGTACATTTTTGTTATTATTTAATAAGTAATGAATGATTTAATTACACCTCGGAGTTACATGAGAGGTAGTATGATAAATGAGCACCATTGGACAATTGTTGTTCTCTAGTAAGACTACCCTGGTCCTCGTCAGCAGATAGGTTGCTCTTCTATTTAGACACACTCAAATTCTTCATACTGCATGTCAATGTGTTGCATTTTAAAAAGATGTACTCTCTTTTCAGTGTATGTTGTATTAATTTCAGGGCATGTCATATTCATTTTAGTGCATGTGAATAAATCTCAACATGTCACTTTCATTTCAAAGCACCTCATCATCATTTCAATGCATGCCATATTCATTAAAGCAATGGTCATATTGTTTTAACATGTGTCTTATTCGTTTCATTGCATCTCACGTTTATCGCACAGGTTTTCAAATGAACTTCAAGGGTTGGATTGTCTTATTAATTTTAATGTACGTCATATTCATGTTGACACTGGCCTTATTCATTTCAATAAGTCAACAAATCATTCTTAATTCAATTAATGCAATTTTTATTTCCATGTGGTCATATTACTTTCAATGCATGCCATGTTCATTTAGGCGTAGATTATCTTGATTTTAGCAATTGTCATAGTTATTTTAAAATGTTTCATATAATTTTAATACATCGTATATTCATTTCAGCACATGCCATGCTAATTTCAGAGAGTGTCATTTTCATCTCAATGCATTCCATATCACTTTCAATGCGTGCCACATAAACTTTTAGCATAGGCCACAATCATTTTAACATCTGTACCACGCATTTCAGGGAATTTCAAATGCATGTGAACATATGTTGCATTAATTTCAATGTGGCTTATACTCATTTCAGCAAGCCTTGTATTAATGTTCATGTGTGGCTTAGTCATTTTAAAGTGTGTTATATTAATTTGAATACAAATTAATTACAATATGGGCCATATTCATGTCAACTCATATCACATTCATTACAATAGGTGTAATATTCATTTCAAGGTCTGCCATATACTTTTCCATTTGTATTATATACATTTCTAAATGCAGTATGTCTATTGTAACATGTGGCATATTTATTTCATTGATTGTTATGTTTATTTCAGCTCATCCTATTAATCTGAACATGTATCAAAGTCCTCTTAACACGTGCTAGTCACTTCAGCCAGTGTCAGATTCTTTTAGTGCTAGTCATATTCACATCAGTGTTTTCTAAGTTATTTTCAATAAGTGCCAGGTTCATTTTAGAATGTTTGATTCATTTTAGTATATGTTTTGTTCAGTTTAGCATACGAGTTATTCATATTTGTTCACTGAGGAATGTATTCCTTCTGTTGTGTTTTGTTACATGGTATATTGATTCTGCCATGTATCACATTTGTTTTGAAATATGTTATATTCATTCTGGTGTGTGATAGATTACTTTTGCTAGTTTTAATGCATTTCGGTAGATGTCATATTTATATAGCTATAATTTTGACTTGAATGGCTTTCCATAGTTGTGCTTAGTCTTTGAAATGTATTCTCTCAAGTCCCTTGGTTTGGAATGGAAGACTTAGAAAATGCACCAGTAATGCCTCTAGTACAGCATTTCCCAAACTGTTGGTAGCGTCCTGATTTCTGGTGGGGCGGGAAAGTCTGAGCAATAAATGAAATGAAATGAAATTTGTACTTGTAAAGCGCACCCATACCCCCAAAGGGGTGTCCAGGCGCTGTACGCATACCGCTGTGGAACCCTTCCTGGCTTTTCCCTGTGAAATGTCCACTCCTGGGCACCCCCAGGGTGAAGCCAGGCATCCCAGCGCTGTTGGGGCCGTTGTGGAGATTAAGCAAGCTATTGCCCAGAGTTGCAGAGTGGGACCCATGATTAGAATAGGCACCGAGGCGAGAATGATCAGGTCCGAGGAAATTGAGCCCAAGACCCGCCGAGGTAGGAATTGAACCCTGGTCCCGGGCCAGATCTCTGCATCAGGGTCTGCCGCTCTAACCATTGAGCCACACTTCTCCACAAATAAGTATTCCTTTATGTTATGTTATGTTAATCGCACTTGTAGAGCGCACAGTTACCCTGGGGTGTCCTGGCGCTAAGCACTGGTAACTAGGGACAGAAGAATGTATACAACTGAGAGAAGAGCCAAGTCTTCAGCCCCTTCCTAAAGGAAAGGAGATCCGGGGCGTTCCTGAGATGGAAGGGAAGCTCATTCCATGCCCTGGAAGCACAGTTGATAAAGCTCCTGCCTCCCCAGTTGACTCTCTTAAATGGGGGGACTTGAGCATATTTAGCTCCTGTGGAGCGTAACATTCTTCCTGGGACGTACCATTGGAATTTACGCCTAAGGAAGTCAGGTCCTGTTCCATTAATGGCCTTAAAAACGGTGCAAAGTGCCTTAAAGCGAACCCTTTGTTTCACCGGGAGCCAATGAAGTTGTTTCAGTTCCTTTTTAACAGAGACAAAGACAACTTTAAACTCTGTATTTATCTTATTTGGTGCTTCAAAGACAGAAATCAAATGTCATGATGTGTCTTCTGACAGATTGCTGCTGAATCTTTCACCATGGGGATTAGTGCATCTTTGCTTTTTCTGACTGCAAAGTGAGAGGAGTTTTTAAATTATGTGACAATCTTGCTGGAGTACAGGAAGTGTAAAAGAAAGGTCTGTAGGATATCATCTTTTTGCAACACAACATAATGTAAATACCTGGAAATTAACTGTATGCATTCAGCAATTAGGAAAGCCAAATTGAAGCACATTTTTTGTAATTCCGAAGTGTGCTTGAAACAGATTGTAATACGATCAAAACAAATCAAGACACTTTACTTGGTGATGCACGAATGATAAAGATTCAGAGAAACTCTATTTCCACACATTATTATTTGTGTGCTAAACAGTTTTATCAATAAAACTGTATGACTGTTCAGATTTAGTGAAAACTAGAAAACCTCCCCCACGACCTGTATTTCTCCAATGTAGGCCTGCTAAGGCTCCATGGGCTAACCAATACTGACAATATTAAATCATAAAAAAGTGCATACTGTTATTTATCTTTTATTCAAGTATAAAGACATAATAATATGCTTTTGTAAAGATAATTTATTTTTCTATTCATTAGTACAAAATTACATTATTAAAAACATTTTATGAAGTCACATATGCACCAAAGATGCTATACAGTATCTGCACATAGTGACACATTGAGTTATACAAAGAAAACAAATTAACAAAAGCACATAACAAGAACAACAATGAGAAAACATGTATCTATTATTACAAAAAAACGACCCATATATTCCACCACACCTGACCATTCTCACCTCATACACACCAAGCCACTATCATACTCTCATCACATCCATGACCTCCCCGACCAGCCACATACACTGCCGATTTGAACGGTGACAATATATCAAAGAACTCTCCGTTGTAGTGTTGTGGGTTGGGAAAGGTACAACTAGATTTAGTGGCCTTTTCAATGGAAAAGATGCTGTCTGTAAATGACAATGCACTACCACAGGATGCTTTAGTTACCTTTTAAAAACGCCCGCCTCATGTCCATTTAAGGTAGGTGGGCTGCGAAAGTTTCTTTTTTAGGTCTCGCCTAGCGTTGCTTCGCACATGCGCAGCTCGCTCGGCGAGATTTATTGCAGATGAGTAGTTTTAGAAAAGGGCTTTAAGCCCCGCCCCTTATTTCCATTGGCTGGCGTCACCGTTTATGGTAAACGGTGGCCTGCCATTGGAAATTAGGGTTTTTGGTGGACGCCCTTTGGCCTCCGAGCTGGACTCGGTGGCCTGCTTTGCGTCTGTCGCAAAGCAGTTTCTTATCTTTATGGGGCCATGTGTTAGAAACACATGGCCCCATAAAGACAAGAGATCCCCATGCTCCGGCTCGGACCGCGCTTGTTTTTTGTAGGTACAGAAATAACAGCCCCGTAAAGTTGCTTTAAGCTTCTATGTTCACACACGTCGTAACGCTGCAAAAAATAAACAAAAGTCGACGATGATTTCAAAGCTTTGTGTTAAAAACGAAGGCACTTTGCTTGTAAGTGTGTACCCCTCCAACTAACTTTAAAGTTCAAAAGACACCGAGGTTTCCGTAATTATGCATGCACTGCTTCCAGCACTTCAGTAATGATAGGAACTGGTGTAAGGCTGTTCTGGCGGGTCTCCATGCAATGTGGGAGTCTCGTAATGTGTGCAAAGATACGTCTAGCTCAATAGATCAGAAAGTTGCAAAACAATATTTACACATCTGTGTCAAGGAATTATCTTAGAACCATCTCGAGCCTTTGCGAAACGAGGCTTCCCACCTCTTTCTTCTACCTCCAGGATAGCGCGTTGCTAGGGATCCGGTTTCAGTTGCAGCGCACAGTTTAGAGAGATAACCGTCATTAACAGGCTGCTAGGTACAGAGTGTACTGCTTGCTACCGCCTGACCAAACGGCTGTACTTGGTAAATGAATTTCAAAGCAAATGCAAGGAATGCTGCTTTACTAGAGAAAGCAACGGGCAAGAAGGACGATAGACTTAAAACAAAAATGTATCTAAGTACAGTGTTAACCCCTTCCATGCTCATGACGAGCTGGACTCGTCATGGCACACAGTGCTCGTGTGCTCATGACGAGTCCAGCTCGTCATGGAACCCAGTCAAGGAAATCCCTCTGGTGCGGGCACCAGAGGGATTCCCTTCATCCCCTAAAGCCTCGGGAGCTGGGGAAGAGCTTCCCCAGCTCCCGAGGCCCCCTGGTTTCCCTGAAATGACGATCGGCGCGCACGTCGCGCTGATCTCATTTCAGTGAAACTGAAACTGAAATGAGCCAAGAGGCTCATTACAGTTTCAGTTTCTACGTGCTCAGGGGCTATCTCAGCCCCCTGAGCACGTAGAAACTCAGGAGAGGTATCGTTGGAAAGGGGAGAATCTCCCTTTCCAATGGTACCCCTCACTAGTGGATCCCTGCTTGGGGATCGCCCCAGGAGGGCGATCCCCAAGCAGGGATCCACTCACTAGGCACCAGGGAGGGGGAGCGGCCCCTTGGGCAAGGGCCTTTGCTCCCCCATACAATTTTTGGCATAATTAGTCTTTCTGCCCCCCTGGGGGTAGATGGGGGCAGTAGCCCCCAATCTGCCCCCCGGGGGTAGAAAGCCCACTAGACACCAGGGATTTCTATTTAAATTATATTTAGGGGTGGGGGCTGCCCAAAACGGGCATGCCGATGCCCCCATCCCCCCGGCCACAAAATTAGTCTTTCTGCCCCCCTGGGGGCAGATGGGGCAGTAGCCCCCAATCTGCCCCCCGGGGGGCAGAAAGCCCACTAGATACCAGGGATTTTTTTGAAAATTATAGTTAGGGGTGGGGGCTGCCCAATATGGGCATGCCAATGCCCCCACCCCACCCCGCCGCAAAGGTACAGTCTTTCTGCCCCTCCTGGGGGGCAGATGGGGGCAGTAGCCCCAATCTGCCCCCGGGGGCAGAAAGCCCACTAGATACCAGGGATTTGTTTTAAATTATAATTTGGGGTGGGGGCTGCCCAATATGGGCATGCCAATGCCCCCACCCCACCCCCGCCGCAAAGGTACAGTCTTTCTGCCCCTCCTGGGGGGCAGATGGGGGCAGTAGCCCCCAATCTGCCCCCCGGGGGGCAGAAAGCCCACTAGACACCAGGTTTTTTTCCCCTCGATACATTTAGGGGTGGGGGTTGCCCAAGATGGGCATGCCAATGCCCCCACCCCTCCCCCACGAAATTCCAGTCTTTCTGCCCCCCCGGGGGGGCAGATGGTGGCAGCGGCCACCAATCTGCACCCACCCGGGGGTTCAGAAATACCCTAGATGCCAGGGATTATTTTTTTTATAGGCCCGGGGTGGGGGCTGCCCAGAATGGGCATGCAAATGCCCCCACCCTACCCCCCAAAGAAAAAAAAAAAACTTTCTGCCCCCCCAGGAGGCAGATGGGGGCAATAGCCCCTGATCTGCCCCCCCCGGGGAGGGGGCAGAAAGCCCACTAAGCGCCAGGGATTTTTTTTTTATATAGGTAGGGGTGGGGGCTGCCCAGAATTTGCATGTCAATGCCCCCAACCCCAAAAAAATGCTACAGTCTTTCTGCCCCCCCTGGGAGGCAGATGGGGCAATAGCACCTTATCTGCCCCCCCGGGGGCAGAAAGCCCACTAGCCACCAGGGATTTTTTTTTTACAAAGTTCGGGGTGGGGGCTGCCAAGAATGGACATGCCAATGCCCCCACCCACCCCAAAAGATGTCACTGTCTTTCTGCCCCTCCCAGGAGGCAGATGGGGGCAGTAGCCCCTGATCTGCCCTCCGGGGGGCAGAAAGCCCACTATGTGCCAGCGATTATGCTGGCTTTTTTATACGGAGGGGTGGGGGCTGACCAGCATAGGCATCCCAATGCCCCCGACCCCCCAAAAGAATAGCCACAGTCTTTCTGCCCCCTCGGGGGCATATCGGGGCAATAGCCCCTGATTTCCCCCTCCCCAGGGCGGCAGAAAGCCCACTAGGCACTGACTTTTTTCGGAATGTGCCTACCTGTTGAATTTGGTTCCTAGCTCTGCCGGCACCCAGGGAAACCTAGCAAACCTATACATTTTTTAAAACTAGACACCCAGGGGAATCCAGGATGGGCTGACTTGACTGGCTCTCAGCAGGTTCTGTTACCCAGAATCCCTTGCAAACCTAAAAATTTGTCCCAAAAAACACATTTTCCTCACATTTTTGTGGTGGAAAGTTCTGGAATCTGCGTGGATCCACAAAATTCCACCCACCCCGCGTTCCCCAAAGTCTTTCGAGAAAAATGGTACCTCACTTGTGTGGGTAGGACTAGTGGCCGCGACAGGAAACGGCCCAAAACGCAACATGGACACACCACATTTTCACAGTGAAAACGGACCCTTTTTTTGCAAAGTGCCTAGCTGTAGATTTTGAACCCTAACACTGCCAGCACCTAGGGAAACCTAGCAAACCTATACATTTTTGAAAACTAGACACCCAGGGGAATCCAGGATGGGGTGACTTGACTGGCTCTCACCAGGATCTGTTACCCAGAATACCTTGCAAACCTAAAAATATGTCCAAAAAAACACATTTTCCTCACATTTCTGTGGTGGAAAGTTCTGGAATCTGCGTGGATCCACAAATTTCCTACCACCCTGCGTTCCCCAGGGCTCCCGATAAAAATGGTACCTCACTTGTGTGGGTAGGCATAGTGGCTGAAACAGGAAATGGCCCAAATCGTATTGTGGAGACTTCAAAACTACCTATAACAAAACTACCTGGTTTTGGGGGGGCACCTGGTTTTTGGCCCCGGGCTCGCCGCCATCTAGGGAAACCTACCAATCCCACACATTTCTGAAAACTAGACACCCTGGGGAGTCCAATGAGGTATGGCTTGCGTGGATCCCCCAACGTTTCCCTACCCAGAATCCCCTGCAACCCTCAAATTTAGCTGAAAAAACCATATTTTCCACATATTTTTGCGTGGAATCACCGTGCTGGCACAAATGTCCTACCACCCAGCGTTGCCCTTGTTCCCCGAGTAAAATGATACCTCACTTGTGTGGGTGTCCAAAGCAGAACTGGCTAAAAACGTATTTTTAAACAAATATAGCGCTTAGAATTCTCGGTGCTATACCCTAAATCCCTATGTTTTGGGCTCTTCCCAGTCACAGGCCTTTGGCCCACCCACACAAGTGAGGTATCATTTTACTCGGGAGAACAAGGGGAACGCTGGGTGGTAGGACATTTGTGCCGGCACGGTGATCCCACGCAAAAATGTATGGAAAAAGTGATTTTTCAGCTAAATTTGAGGTTTGCAGGGGATTCTGGGTAGGAAAACGTTGTGGGACCCACGCAAGCCATACCTCGCTGGACTCCCCGGGTGTCTAGCTTTCAGAAATGTTTGAGTTTGGTAGTTTCCCAAGATGGCCGCCGAGCCCAGGGCCAAAAACTCCTGGGACCCCCTTGCAAAACCAGGTTGTTTTGTGATAAGTAATTTTGATGTCGCCTCAATAGGTTTTGGGCCCTTTTCTGTCGCGGGTACTTGACCCACCCACGCAAGTGAGGTATCATTTTTATCGGGAGACCTGGGGGAACGCTGGGTGGGAGGAAATTTGTGGATCCACGTAGATTCCAGAACTTTCCCACATAGAAATTTGAGAGAAAAGTGATTTTTTTCAGCTAAATTTGAGGTTTGCAGGGCATTCTGGGTAGGAAAACGTTGGGGGATCCACGCAAGCCATACCTCGTTGGACTCCCCGGGTGTCTAGTTTTCAGAAATGTGTGGGTTTGGTAGGTTTCCCAAGATGGCCGCCGAGCCCGGGGCCAAAACCCAGGTGACTCCCTTGCAAAACCAGCTTGTTTTGTGATAGATCATTTTGATGTCTCCTCAATACGTTTTGGGCCCTTGCCTGTTGCGGGTACTTGAACCACCCACACCAGTGAGGTTTTGGCCCTGGGCTCGGCGGCCATCTTAGGAAACCTACCAAACCCACACATTTCTGAAAACTAGACACTCTAGGGAGTCCAGCGAGGTATGGCTTGCGTGGGTCCCCCAATGTTTTCCTACCCAGAATCCCCTGCAAACCTGATATTTTGCTGAAAAAATCACTTTTTCGCACATTTTTGTGTGGTAAAGTTGTGGAATCATGGGGCTGACACAAATTTCCTACCACCCAGCAATCCCCAGGTCTCCCGATAAAATGGTGCCTCACTCGGGTGGGAGGCCCAAGTACCCGCGACAGGCAAGGGCCCACAACGTATTGAGGCGACCTCAAAATGGCCTATCACAAAACGACCTGGTTTTGCAAGGGGGTCCCATGACATTTTGGCCCGGGGCTCGGCGGCCACCTACGGAAACCTACCAAACCTACACATTTCTGAAAAGTAGACACCCGGGGCATTCCAGGGAGGTATGACTTGCGTGGATCCACTAACGTTTTCTTACCCAGAATCCCCTGCAAACCTGATATTTTGCTGAAAAAATCACTTTTTTCGCACATTTTTGTGTGGTAAAGTTGTGGAATCATGGGATTGACACAAATTTCCTACCACCCAGCGTTCCCCAGGTCTCCCAATAAAAATGGTGCCTCACTCGGGTGGGAGGCCCAAGTACCCGCGACAGGCAAGGGCTCACAACGTATTGAGGCGACCTCAAAATGGCCTATCACAAAACGACCTGGTTTTGCAAGGGGTCCCATGACGTTTTGGCCCGGGGCTCGGCGGCCACCTACGGAAACCTACCAAACCTACACATTTCTGAAAATTAGACACCCGGGGCATTCCAGGGAGGTATGACTTGCGTGGATCCACCAACGTTTTCTTACCCAGAATCCCTGCAAACCTGATATTTTGCTGAAAAAATCACTTTTTTCGCACATTTTGTGTGGTAAAGTTGTGGAATCATGGGATTGACACAAATTTCTACCACCCAGCGTTCTCCAGGTCTCCCAATAAAATGGTGCCTCACTCGGGTGGGAGGCCCAAGTACCAGCGACAGGCAAGGGCCCACAACGTATTGAGGCGACCTCAAAATGGCTCTATCACAAAACTACCTGCTTTTGCAAGGGGGTCCCATGACGTTTTGGCCCGGGCTCGGCGTCCACCTAGGGAAACCTACAAACCTACACATTTCTGAAAAGTAGACACCCGGGGATTCCAGGAAGGTATGGCTTGCGTGGATCCACCAAAGTTTTCTTACCCAGAATCCCTGCAAACCTGATATTTTGCTGAAAAATCACTTTTTCGCACATTTTTGTGTGGTAAAGCTGTGGAATCATGGGATTGACACAAATTTCCTACCACTCAGCGTTCCCAGGTCTCCCAATAAAAATGGTGCCTCACTCGGGTGGGAGGCCCAAGTACCCGCGACAGGCAAGGGCCCACAACGTATTGAGGCGACCTCAAAATGGCCTATCACAAAACTACCTGTTTTTGCAAGGGGGGTCCCGTGACGTTTTGGCCCGGGGCTCGGCGTCCACCTAGGGAAACCTACCAAACCTACACATTTCTGAAAAGTAGACACCCGGGGCATTCCAGGGAGGTATGACTTGCGTGGATCCACCAACGTTTTCTTACCCAGAATCCCCTGCAAACCTGATATTTTGCTGAAAAAATCACTTTTTCGCACATTTTTGTGTGGTAAAGTTGTGGAATCATGGGATTGACACAAATTTCCTACCACCCAGCGTTCTCCAGGTCTCCCAATAAAATGGTGCCTCACTCGGGTGGGAGGCCCAAGTACCCGCGACAGGCAAGGGCCCACAACGTATTGAGGCGACCTCAAAATGGCCTATCACAAAACTACCTGTTTTTGCAAGGGGGTCCCATGACGTTTTGGCCCGGGCTCGGCGTCCACCTAGGGAAACCTACCAAACCTACACATTTCTGAAAAGTAGACACCAGGGGATTCCAGGGAGGTATGGCTTGCGTGGATCCCCCAACGGTTTCTTACCCAGAATCCCCTGCAAACCTGAAATTTGGCTGAAAAAATCACTTTTTCACACATTTTTGTGTGGTAAAGCTGTGGCATCACGGGGCTGACACAAATTCCCTACCACCAGCGTTCCCCAGGTCTCCCGATAAAAATGGTGCCTCACTCGGGTGGGAGGCCCAAGTACCTGCGACAGGCAAGGGCCCAAAACATTTTGTGATAGGCAATTTTGATGTCGCCTCAATACGTTGTGGGCCCTTGCCTGTCGCGTGTACTTGGGCCTCCCACACAAGTGAGGCACCATTTTTATCGGGAGACCTGGGGGAACGCTGGGTGGTAGGAAATTTGTGTGAGGCCAGTGATGCCACACTTTCCCACACAAAAATGTGTGAAAAAAGTGATTTTTTTCAGCTAAAATTGAGGTTTGCAGGGGATTCTGGGTAAGGAAACGTTGGGGGATCCACGCAAGCCATACCTCCCTGGAAGCCCCCGGGTGTCTACTTTTCAGAAATGTGTGGGTTTGGTAGGTTTCCTAGATGGCTACCGAGCACGGGGCCAAAAACCCAGGTGACCCCCGTGCAAAACAAGGTCGCTTTTGTGAAAGACCATTTTGAGGTCGCCTCACTACGTTGTGGGCCCTTGCCTGTCGCGTGGTACTTGGGCCTCCCACACGAGTGAGGCACCATTTTTATCGGGAGACCTGGGGGAACGCTGGGTGGTAGGAAATTTGTGTCAGCCCCATGATTCCACAACTTTACCACACAACAATGTGCGAAAAAGTGATTTTTGAGCAAAATATCAGGTTTGCAGGGGATTCTGGGTAAGAAAACTTTGGTGGATCCACGCAAGCCATACCTCCCTGGAATCCCGGGTGTCTACTTTTCAGAAATGTATAGGTTTGGTAGGTTTCCTAGGTGGCCGCCGAGCCCCGGGCCAAAACGTCATGGGACTCCCTTGCAAAACCAGGTAGTTTTGTGATAGGCCATTTTGAGGTCGCCTCAATACGTTGTGGGCCCTTGCCTGTCGCGGGTACTTGGGCCTCCCACCCGAGTGAGGCACCATTTTTATCGGGAGACCTGGGGGAACGCTGGTGGTAGGAAATTTGTGTGAGGCGAGTGATGCCACACTTTCCCACACAAAAATGTGTGAAAAAGTGATTTTTTCAGCTAAAATTGAGGTTTGCAGGGGATTCTGGGTAGGAAACGTTGGGGGATCCACGCAAGCCATACCTCCCTGGAAGCCCCGGGTGTCTACTTTTCAGAAATGTGTGGGTTTGGTAGGTTTCCCTAGATGGCTACCGAGCACGGGGCCAAAAACCCAGGTGACCCCCTTGCAAAACCAGGTCGTTTTGTGAAAGGCCATTTTGAGGTCGCCTCACTACGTTGTGGGCCCTTGCCTGTCGCGGGTACTTGGGCCTCCCACACGAGTGAGGCACCATTTTTATCGGGAGACCTGGGGAACGCTGGGTGGTAGGAAATTTGTGTCAGCCCCATGATTCCACAACTTTACCACACAACAATGTGCGAAAAAGTGATTTTTTGAGCAAAATATCAGGTTTGCAGGGGATTCTGGGTAAGAAAACTTTGGTGGATCCACGCAAGCCATACCTCCCTGGAATCCCCCGGGTGTCTACTTTTCAGAAATGTGTAGGTTTGGTAGGTTTCCCTAGGTGGCCGCCGAGCCCCGGGCCAAAACGTCATGGGACTCCCTTGCAAAACCAGGTAGTTTTGTGATAGGCCATTTTGAGGTCGCCTCAATACGTTGTGGGCCCTTGCCTGTCGCTGGGTACTTGGGCCTCCCACCCGAGTGAGGCACCATTTTTATCGGGAGACCTGGGGAACGCTGGGTGGTAGGAAATTTGTGTGAGGCCAGTGATGCCACACTTTCCCACACAAAAATGTGTGAAAAAGTGATTTTTTCAGCTAAAATTGAGGTTTGCAGGGGATTCTGGGTAAGGAAACGTTGGGGGATCCACGCAAGCCATACCTCCCTGGAAGCCCCCGGGTGTCTACTTTTCAGAAATGTGTGGGTTTGGTAGGTTTCCCTAGATGGCTACCGAGCACGGGGCCAAAAACCCAGGTGACCCCCTTGCAAAACCAGGTCGTTTTGTGAAAGGCCATTTTGAGGTCGCCTCACTACGTTGTGGGCCCTTGCCTGTCGCGGGTACTTGGGCCTCCCACACGAGTGAGGCACCATTTTTATCGGGAGACCTGGGGGAACGCTGGGTGGTAGGAAATTTGTGTCAGCCCCATGATTCCACAACTTTACCACACAACAATGTGCGAAAAAGTGATTTTTTGAGCAAAATATCAGGTTTGCAGGGGATTCTGGGTAAGAAAACTTTGGTGGATCCACGCAAGCCATACCTCCCTGGAATCCCCGGGTGTCTACTTTTCAGAAATGTGTAGGTTTGGTAGGTTTCCCTAGGTAGCCGCCGAGCCCCGGGCCAAAAGGTCATGGGACCCCCCTTGCAAAACCAGGTAGTTTTGTGATAGGCCATTTTGAGGTCGCCTCAATACGTTGTGGGCCCTTGCCTGTCGCGGGTACTTGGGCCTCCCACCCGAGTGAGGCATCATTTTTATCGGGAGACCTGGGGGAACGCTGGGTGGTAGGAAATTTGTGTGAGGCCAGTGATGCCACACTTTCCCACACACAAATGTGTGAAAAAAGTGATTTTTTCAGCTAAAATTGAGGTTTGCAGGGGATTCTGGGTAAGGAAACGTTGGGGGATCCACGCAAGCCATACCTCCCTGGAAGCCCTCGGGTGTCTACTTTTCAGAAATGTGTGGGTTTGGTAGGTTTCCCTAGATGGCTACCGAGCACGGGGCCAAAAACCCAGGTGACCCCCCTTGCAAAACCAGGTCGTTTTGTGAAAGGCCATTTTGAGGTCGCCTCACTACGTTGTGGGCCCTTGCCTGTCGCGGGTACTTGGGCCTCCCACCCGAGTGAGGCACCATTTTTATCGGGAGACCTGGGGGAACGCTGGGTGGTAGGAAATTTGTGTGAGGCCAGTGATGCCACACTTTCCCACACAAAAATGTGTGAAAAAAGTGATTTTTTCAGCTAAAATTGAGGTTTGCAGGGGATTCTGGGTAAGGAAACGTTGGGGGATCCACGCAAGCCATACCTCCCTGGAAGCCCCCGGGTGTCTACTTTTCAGAAATGTGTGGGTTTGGTAGGTTTCCCTAGATGGCTACCGAGCACGGGGCCAAAAACCCAGGTGACCCCCCTTGCAAAACCAGGTCGTTTTGTGAAAGGCCATTTTGAGGTCGCCTCACTACGTTGTGGGCCCTTGCCTGTCGCGGGTACTTGGGCCTCCCACACGAGTGAGGCACCATTTTTATCGGGAGACCTGGGGGAACGCTGGGTGGTAGGAAATTTGTGTCAGCCCCATGATTCCACAACTTTACCACACAACAATGTGCGAAAAAAGTGATTTTTTGAGCAAAATATCAGGTTTGCAGGGGATTCTGGGTAAGAAAACTTTGGTGGATCCACGCAAGCCATACCTCCCTGGAATCCCCGGGTGTCTACTTTTCAGAAATGTGTAGGTTTGGTAGGTTTCCCTAGGTGGCCGCCGAGCCCCGGGCCAAAACGTCATGGGACCCCCTTGCAAAACCAGGTAGTTTTGTGATAGGCCATTTTGAGGTCGCCTCAATACGTTGTGGGCCCTTGCCTGTCGCGGGTACTTGGGCCTCCCACCCGAGTGAGGCACCATTTTTATCGGGAGACCTGGGGGAACGCTGGGTGGTAGGAAATTTGTGTGAGGCCAGTGATGCCACACTTTCCCACACAAAAATGTGTGAAAAAAGTGATTTTTTCAGCTAAAATTGAGGTTTGCAGGGGATTCTGGGTAAGGAAACGTTGGGGGATCCACGCAAGCCATACCTCCCTGGAAGCCCCCGGGTGTCTACTTTTCAGAAATGTGTGGGTTTGGTAGGTTTCCCTAGATGGCTACTGAGCACGGGGCCAAAAACCCAGGTGACCCCCCTTGCAAAACCAGGTCGTTTTGTGAAAGGCCATTTTGAGGTCGCCTCACTACGTTGTGGGCCCTTGCCTGTCGCGGGTACTTGGGCCTCCCACACGAGTGAGGCACCATTTTTATCGGGAGACCTGGGGGAACGCTGGGTGGTAGGAAATTTGTGTCAGCCCCATGATTCCACAACTTTACCACACAACAATGTGCGAAAAAGTGATTTTTTGAGCAAAATATCAGGTTTGCAGGGGATTCTGGGTAAGAAAACTTTGGTGGATCCACGCAAGCCATACCTCCCTGGAATCCCCCGGGTGTCTACTTTTCAGAAATGTGTAGGTTTGGTAGGTTTCCCTAGGTAGCCGCCGAGCCCCGGGCCAAAAGGTCATGGGACCCCCCTTGCAAAACCAGGTAGTTTTGTGATAGGCCATTTTGAGGTCGCCTCAATACGTTGTGGGCCCTTGCCTGTCGCGGGTACTTGGGCCTCCCACCCGAGTGAGGCATCATTTTTATCGGGAGACCTGGGGGAACGCTGGGTGGTAGGAAATTTGTGTGAGGCCAGTGATGCCACACTTTCCCACACACAAATGTGTGAAAAAGTGATTTTTTCAGCTAAAATTGAGGTTTGCAGGGGATTCTGGGTAAGGAAACGTTGGGGGATCCACGCAAGCCATACCTCCCTGGAAGCCCCCGGGTGTCTACTTTTCAGAAATGTGTGTGTTTGGTAGGTTTCCCTAGGTGCCGGCAGAGCTAGGGTTCACAAACTACAGCTAGGCACTTTGCCAAAAAGGGTCATTTTTCACTGCGAAATTGAGGTGAGACCACGTTGCGTTTTGCGCCGTTTCCTGTCGCGGGCACTAGGCCGACCCACACAAGTGAGGTACCATTTTTCTCAGAAGACTTTGGGGAACGCGGGGTGGGTGGAAATTTGTGAATCCACGCAGATTCCAGAACTTTCCACCACAGAAATGTGGGGAAAATGTGGTTTTTTAGACAATTTTTTAGGTTTGCAAGGCATTCTGGGTAACAGAACCTGGTGGGAGGCAGTCCAGTCACCCCATCCTGGATTCCCCTGGGTGTCTAGTTTTTAAAAATGTATAGGTTTGCTAGGGTTCCCTAGGTGCCGGCAGAGCTAGGGTTCAAAAACTACAGCTAGGCACTTTGCCAAAAAAGGGTCATTTTTCACTGCGAAATTGAGGTGTGACCACATTGCGTTTTGCGCCGTTTCCTGTCGCAGGCACTAGGCCGACCCACACAAGTGAGGTACCATTTTTCTCGGAAGACTTTGGGGAACGCGGGGTGGGTGGAAATGTGTGGATCCACGCAGATTCCAGAACTTTCCACCACAGAAATGTGGGGAAAATGTGGTTTTTTGACAATTTTTATGTTTGCAAGGGATTCTGGGTAACAGAACCTGGTGGGAGGCAGTCCAGTCACCCCATCCTGGATTCCCCTGGGTGTCTAGTTTTCAAAAATGTATAGGTTTGCTAGGTTTCCCTAGGTGCCGGCAGAGCTAGGGTTCAAAAACTACAGCTAGGCACTTTGCCAAAAAAGGGTCATTTTTCACTGCGAAATTGAGGTGTGACCACGTTGTGTTTTGCGCCGTTTCCTGTCGCAGGCACTAGGCCGACCCACACAAGTGAGGTACCATTTTTCTCGTAAGACTTTGGGGAACGCGGGGTGGGTGGAAATTTGTGGACCCACGCAGATTCCAGAACTTTCCACCACAGAAATGTGGGGAAAATGTGGTTTTTTTGACAATTTTTTATGTTTGCAAGGGATTCTGGGTAACAGAACCTGGTGGGAGGCAGTCAAGTCACCCCATCCTGGATTCCCCTCGGTGTCTAGTTTTCAAAAATGTATAGGTTTGCTAGGTTTCCTAGGTGCCGGCAGAGCTAGGGTTCAAAAACTACAGCCAGGCACTTTGCCCAAAAAGGGTCATTTTTCACTGCAAAATTGAGGTGTGACCACGTTGCGTTTTGCGCCGTTTCCTGTCGCAGGCACTAGGCCGACCCACACAAGTGAGGTACCATTTTTCTCGGAAGACTTTGGGGAACGCGGGGTGGGTGGAAATTTGTGGATCCACGCAGATTCCAGAACTTTCCACCACAGAAATGTGGGGAAAATGTGTTTTTTTTGACAATTTTTTATGTTTGCAAGGGATTCTGGGTAACAGAACCTGGTGGGAGGCAGTCAAGTCACCCCATCCTGGATTCCCTGGGTGTCTAGTTTTCAAAAATGTATAGGTTTGCTAGATTTCCCTAGGTGCCGGCACAGCTAGGGTTAAAAACTACAGCTAGGCACTTTGCCAAAAAAGGGTCATTTTTCACTGCGAAATTGAGGTGTGACCACGTTGCGTTTTGCGCCGTTTCCTGTCGCAGGCACTAGGCCGACCCACACAAGTGAGGTACCATTTTTCTCGTAAGACTTTGGGGAACGCGGGGTGGGTGGAAATTTGTGGATCCACGCAGATTCCAAAACTTTCCACCACAGAAATGTGGGGAAAATGTGGTTTTTTTGACAATTCTTTAGGTTTGCAAGGGATTCTGGGTAACAGAACCTGGTGGGAGGAAGTCAAGTCACCCCATCCTGGATTCCCCTGGGTGTCTAGTTTTCAAAAATGTATAGGTTTGCTAGGTTTCCCTAGGTGCCGGCAGAGCTAGGGTTCAAAAACTACAGCTAGGCACTTTGCCAAAAAAGGGTCATTTTTCACTGCGAAATTGAGGTGTGACCACGTTGCGTTTTGCGCCGTTTCCTGTCGCAGGCACTAGGCCGACCCACACAAGTGAGGTACCATTTTTCTCGGAAGACTTTGGGGAACGCGGGGTGGGTGGAAATTTGTGGATCCACGCAGATTCCAGAACTTTCCACCACAGAAATGTGGGGAAAATGTGGTTTTTTGATAATGTTTTAGGTTTGCAAGGGATTCTGGGTAACAGAACCTGGTGGGAGGCAGTCCAGTCACCCCATCCTGGATTCCCCTGGGTGTCTAGTTTTCAAAAATGTATAGGTTTGCTAGGTTTCCCTAGGTGCCGGCAGAGCTAGGGTTCAAAAACTACAGCTAGGCACTTTGCCAAAAAGGGTCATTTTTCACTGCGAAATTGAGGTGTGACCACGTTGCGTTTTGCACAGTTTCCTGTCGCAGGCACTAGGACGACCCACACAAGTGAGGTACCATTTTTCTCGTAAGACTTTGGGGAACGCGGGTGGGTGGAAATTTGTGGATCCATGCAGATTCCAGAACTTTCCACCACAGAAATGTGGGGAAAATGTGTTTTTTTGACAATTTTTTATGTTTGCAAGGGATTCTGGGTAACAGAACCTGGTGGGAGGCAGTCAAGTCACCCCATCCTGGATTCCCCTGGGTGTCTAGTTTTCAAAAATTTATAGGTTTGCTAGGTTTCCCTAGGTGCCGGCAGAGCTAGGGTTCAAAAACTACACCTAGGCACTTTGCAAAAAAGGGTAATTTTTCATTGTGAAAATGTGGTACGTCCACGTTGCATTTTGAGCCATTTCCTGTTGTGGGCACAAGGGCTACCCACACAAGTGAGGTACCATTTTTATCGGGAGACTTAGGGTAACACAGAATTGTAGAGCAACTGTTATTACCTATTGACTTTCGATGCATTTCTGCCTTCCAAATGAAAGACAATGTGTAAAAATAAGTCATTTTGAAAAATGACCTATAATTCTCATGCTAGTATGGGTACTCCCAATTTCGGAAATGTGCAAATATCTACTGTTTCTAAAATCTACATTTTGTTCCCATTTCAGAAATACATAGGTGTCTTTCATAACAATTTTTCCATGTATACATTTTCCCAAAATAATTGCTATATACCCGGTACATAATAAAAAACCATTGCAAGATGCTGCTCAATTATTGGCTCTGGGTTCGTCGGGTTCTTGGTGAACCTACAAGTCCTATATATCCCCACAACCAGAAAGGTCCAGCGGATATAACGGTATATTGCCTTCAAATAGCTGTCATAATTAGAAGAAGTTACAGGTGAAAACGTTGACACAAATGGCTGTTTTTTTCAACTAATTTTCAATTTTTCCTTTATTTAACTGTTAGTTTCTATAAGGAAAACTTTAAGGATCTACACAAATGACCCCTTGCTGAATTCAGAATTTTGTCTACTTTTCAGAAATGTATGGCTTTCCAGGATCCAGTATTGGTTTCATACCCATTTCTACCATTAACTGGAAGGAGGTTGAAAGCACAAAAAATAGCAAAAATAGGCTATGTCCCAGAAAAATGCCAAAACTGTGTAAAAAAGTTGGTTTTCTGACAAAAGTCTGCTTGTCCCTGAAAGCTGGGAAAATGGTGATTTCATCCCCACAACCCCTTTTTTGATGCCATTTGCAGGGAAAAATCAAGACGCTTTCATCTGTAGCCCTTTTTTCGCATTTTTCCCCAAAAAAACAAAATTTAGCTGTATTTTGACTAATTTCTGGGTCCCCTCCAGGGGAATCCACAAACCCTGGGTACCTTTACAATCCCCATGATGTTAGAAAAAAGGACGCAAATTTGGCATGGATACCTTATGTGGTCAAAAAGTTACAGGGGCCTAAGCGCGCACTACCCCAAATAGCCAAAAAAAGGCTTAGCACAGGAGGGGAAAAGGCCTAGCAGCGAAGGGGTTAAATAAGTGATTGCCATGTGAATAAATAAACAAATAAATGCATACAATAATTTGAGGGACCCTATTTTTTCTCAGGAGGACATTGCTAGCGCTGACGAATTCTGGGGTACCAGATTCCAATACTACCTAGTTTTAATTTAACCTTATGCCTCTTTCTTCCATGTCTATATTTCCTACTGCTTTATCTTACTCTGCAGTTCTTTTCATCTCTGCTTTCTCCCTTGTCACAGTTTTTCTATCTTTCTCTTTTTTCCCCTTTTCTGTCTTCCTCGCTCCTGCCCTGGGTCAATGTCTGATGAAGGAAAAATATGCCTCAATTCTCAACAAGCATTGGCAAAGCCAATAGTTCTCACCTATGCGAGAGCTATTGGCTTTACCAATGTGTTTTAGGCATGTCGTCCACCAGGGTGGCTGCGGTTCAACATGGGTAAACGTTAGTGGCATAGAGGAGAGTGGAGTGGCGTGGAGTGGCGTAGTGTGGGGTGTCGTAGAGTGGAGTGTCGTAATGGCATAGAGGGAATGGCACAGAGTGGAGTATAGTGTTATAGAGTAGAGTGGAGTAGATTGACGTAGAGTGGAGTGGCATAGAGGGAAGCAGGGTGTTGAAGATTGGAGTGGAATAGAGTGGAGTGTCATCGAGTGGAATGTCATCGAGTGGAATGTCGTCACATGGTCTGTCGTCACGTGGAGTGTCACAGAGTGGCGTTGTTAGAAGGTGGTTCTGACACTATGGGCCGCCCGGATTTTTCGCTTTTTGAGCACCTATGTGTTGAGTTTTTACTGTGGGGAAGCCTCATAAATTGGGACTTATCCACAGTGAACTCAGGATGAAAGAGACTGCATGTGGATTTGACTGGTGTCCCCCTAGCTTGACTAGGCTGCTGCGCAGCAGCTGGAGTAAGGGGCACCGAACTGGTTACATGCAGACACCTGTGTACAGGCGTGTGCACACGTGTAGGGGCTGCGCAGGGGAGATTCTTAGCGTGCGCAGTCCAGGAGCAGCTACAAAGTGAATGGTGTGGCAGGACTTATGCAGAATTGGGTGGTGACACGGAATAGGCTTTATACAGTGGGAAGAAACATGCCAGGGAAAGTCAGTGTGCTTTACAGTGTTATTCCTTTATTTTCTTATGAGGATAGGGAGCACATGGGCTAGTTTTACTTTCCTAGGGCCTACAAATTCCAGACACGCACCAAAGTCCACTGTAACTTATGTGAGAAGAAGTATTTTGCAGAGTCCAGAGTCATATTTGTACTGCTTTTGGGTCATCCAGAAATGTTACATCTCTCTGAGTCAGATCATAACCAGGGCCTGGCTGGGGGTTGACCTCAGCAGGCTGGATTGATGACCTTTTCTTCCCAGAGCGAAGATCTTCCCTCCAAGGAGAGAAGATAGGTGGAGCTAGTCTAATCCATCAGCAGCTGTCGCTGGGGGCCAGGCACCAAGCTGAACCAAGGTGAAGGCAGCATGGGGGAAAGGGTCTTGTTTCAGAGACCATGTGGCCAGAGACCCTGGACGACGCCATTTTGAACCAGCCCAGAGGCTGTACAAGAAGGAGGGAGCAGGGGCAGGGAAGTGATGTGGCGCTGTTGGATAGGACCAACAGAGACTTCCTGCCAGCCCCCTTCTCAACTTTTAAAAAGTGCTTGCACAGGAAGAGAAGCTCTCTCTGGGGTGTGGTCTGCTGAGGCGGAAGGTGCTGGAGCCTGGCAATGGGCAGTTGGAAGGAGGTACCCCCTGACTGCCCCCCAGGCCCTTAACAGTGCCAGAAGAAGAGCCCAGGACCGATGCGCAGAAGCAGGAGCCTCTGCGCAGGGAGAAGAGAGGCCCAGGAGGAGAGCCAGGCGAAAGTCTGGCGCAGGGAGCCAGTGAAGACCGCTCCCTGCAGAATGCACCCTCTTGGAGTCCCGGAGGGTGAAGGAGAGTGCTCCCAGTGGCTGGGGGCCGCCGCCGGGAGCAAGAAGACACGAAAATGGGGCCGATCGGACCTCCAGGGGCTGAGATATGGCCCCCGGAAGGTAGGCGACCTTTGACCCCTAATCGGACCGACGACGAAGCGTGTGGGGCTCCGCCGCCGGTCTCCAAGATGCCCCCGGGGTGGGTCAGGTCCCGGGGGCTGCCCCCAAAGAGGAGTAAAGACGGGGAGCGGGGGGAGCGCCGTCGCGCCCCCCGCGAAGAGTGGTCAAAGGGGGCCCGGGACCCCATCCCCGGGCCCCGAAGTCAAGTCGGGGAGCGCCGTCGCGCTCCCCGTGAAGATTCCCCCCGCGGGGGGCCAGGAGCCCACCCTGGCCCCCACCGAAGCGAAGCAGCCGGGGAGCGCCGTCGCGCTCCCCATGATGAGGAGGAGGGGCCCGGGACCCCATCTCCGGGCCCGAAGTGACCGGATGGAGGGGAGCGCCGTCACGCCCCCCCCCGAAGATGCCCGGGGGCCCGGGACCCCATCCCCGGGCCCCGAAGACTGAGAGAAGACCGGGGGAGTGCCGCCGCACTCCGCCGCGGTCCAGCCGGACCGGAGGACGAGGACACGTCTGCCCGCGGGAGTGGGCAGACCAGAAGTTCCCAGCCGGCTCCCGCGGCAGCACACGTGGGTGCTGGCCGCGCGGGGAGCCGGCGGGGGCAGCCGGGGGTGGGCTCCCCAGGCTGCCCTCCAACGATGAAGACAGGCGGGGGTCCCGGGTGGGACCGGGACCCCAAAAGAAGAGGTGCAAGGGGCCCGGGCGGGACCAGGCCCCGAAAATGTGCAGAGCGGCCGGGGGTAGGCTCCCCGAGCCGCATTCCCTTACCTGGGGGTCTGGGTGGGACCGGGCCCCCCACCGAGGCCTGAAGATGCGGCGAAGCCGCCAGCAACTCCGCGCGGCTCTCCCCGGCACAGCGGGAGAGCCGCTCATCTATTATGCGGAAAGCGGAGCACGAAGCGCCCCATAATGCCTTGCTAGGCATTTCAGAATCGAGTGTTTTGGTGCTTGTGGTGGCCCCAGGAGGACGGGGTCACCACCAACTTGGTGCAAGGGTGCTGGGGGAGCTGCTGGAGAAGCGCAGTCTTCCCCCAGTACGAAGAGAAAAGTCCCACCCTAAGTGTCTTGGGGACTTAAACAGGATAACCCCTCAAGGGCTCAGCTTCCATTTAACACCATCTGGGCTGGAACTTTTGTTCTACAGCTGAGGGTGTGTTTTGAAGTGCTTCATGGTGTGAAGGGCTGAGTTGGGGATGTCTGGAGAAGGGCATCCCCTGGAGGTGAAGAGGTGTAATTGCACCAGAACTGCATTTACTCACGGTTATTCCTTTTTAGAGGGACTGAGGGTCACATATGTAATGTGAAGGTACCTGTGTAAGGTGATGTCATAAGCAAAGTGGGTTATGTTGCAAGACACTCCTGCTAGGGTGTCTGGCTGGATATGCGTAATCCTGTAATTTAATCTGTGATGCCTTTAGGGGCTGTAATTGCAACGCATTTTAATGTCCAACAAATGTACTGAGTACTGTCATTCTAAAGTGTGCGTAAACATGTATCTTTGCTGCTGCGCTTAAGTGAGGAACAACCCAGACTGTTAGCCCTGAATATGTAGGGGTGCATACTGTATGGTCAATATAAGATGCTCAGTCAGGGTTATGTGTCACTAGGGCAGGTGAACCTATTTTTAATGCGTGTTGAGGTAATGGGGTGGGTCGCCACTGGGATGGTGCCAGTGCGCAGGGCCTCGCTCCAGGTTATGCTCAACACACTGCATTAGGGGGCAAGATGATGTGCATACATGGGAGTGGTGGTACTAGACCCCACCCCCCTTTTGGGAGGGGTGGAGATGTTACGCAATGTCACAAAGTAATTCCAACAGCTTATGTATATTTGTAAATTGGTGCATAGTATTGAGTAGTGTGTGTGTTTAATAAATGTACTCTTACTTTTATAAAGCAAAGTACAGACTGGACAATCAATTATTGAGTGTTATTTCTGCGCCCCTGCAAATGGCGATTACTAGCCCACACCACCTCCCTTGAGTAAAGCCTCAGACTGCTCTGCAACGCTACCCTCTGAGAGTCAGGCGCTACAATTGGGTGTTTGGTTCCCAGTGAAGGACAAATGTAGCCATGTTATTTGTGCAGGCCTCACAGATACTGCCTCGTTATCCAACAGGCGTATTCTAGAGTGGAGTGTTGCAGAGTGGAGTGGGGTAGTGTGGAGTTGTGTAGTGTGGAGTGGCGTAGAGAGGCGTGGCATGGAGTATCATGGAGAGGCGTGTTATTGGGTGTTATGGCATAGACAGTAGTGGAGGGGGTAGAGTGGAGGGTGAAGGGTAGATGGGCATAGAGTTGAGGTAATAGAGAGGAGGGCAGTGCCTGTAGAGTAGAGTGGCGTGGAGTGGCATGGCATGAGGTGGCATAAAGTGGCATTGAGGGTTGTGGAGGGAGAGGAGTGGCATAGAGTGGAGAGGTGTGCAGTGGAGTACAGTGCCGTACAGTGTAGTGGTGTAGAGTGGAGTACAGTGCTGTGGAGTGGTGTAAAGTGGCATGAAGTGGCATAGAGGGAGCTGTGTACAGTGGATTAGAGTATTGTGGCCAACAGTGGCTGGTGTCTGCTCTGAGTGGCGGGGCTAGGGGAAGGGAGGGAGGGGGAGACTCACGACAACAAAATACAAATAAATAAAAAAATAATAACTTACCTGACGGTCCTGCCGCACCACCGCACCGCCGCACTTCTCCTTCTTGCCAGCACAGACTCCCAGAATCCCCTGCAGCCAATCCTGACGCTGCTCTCATTCATGAGAGCAGCGCCAGCATTGGCCTGAGTACCCTCGATTTGCCCTCCTAGGGAGACTGGGAGCCTTTGACTGCTGTCTCCAAACCAGCAATGCAGCTGGGGTTGGAGAGACAGCTGGCCAAACCGTCATGTGCACTGAATCACAGTGCTCACCACTCTCCCTCCATGACTGCCCCCTCCCTCAACCTGATGGCCCCGCCCCCAACACACGCGTGGGGGAGAAAAATAAAATGATAATAAACCTGGTTTATTATCATTTTATTTTTCAATTTTTGCAGCTGCTGGAGGGGGCCCTCTGCCATAGCAGAGGAGCTGCCGCTGGTTGTGGCGTAGAGTGGAGGGGAGTACAGTGGAGTTGCGTAGAGTGGAGAAAAGTGCCATTGAGTGGCATAGAGGAAGTTGCATAGAGGAAGTTGCAAAGAGTGGAGTAGAGTGTTATAGAGTAGAGTGGTGTAGATTGTCATAGAGAGGAAGGGAGTATAGTAAAATGACATAGAGTGAAGTGCCATGGAGTGGCATTGAGGGAGTTGCATAGAGTGAAGAAGAGTGTCATTGATTGGAGTGGAGGGTCAGAGTGGAGTGTCATCACGTGGAATGTCACTAAGTGGAGTGTTACAGAGTGGAGGGTCCTAGAGTGGAGTGTCCTAGAATGGAGTGCCATAGAGTGGAGAAGAGTGGCATGGCATAGAGTATTATAGAGTGGAGTGGCGTATGTTGAGTAGAGCGGAGTAGTGTGCCATAGAGTAGAGTGGAGTAAAGCAGAGTGGATTGGCATAGAGGGAGTTGCATAGAGTGTCGTAGACTGGAGTACTGTGTGGTAGAGTGGCATAGACTACAGTGTTGTGGAGTGGCATAGAGTGGAGTAGTGTTGTAAAGTAGAGTGTTGCAAGGTGTCATGGAGTGGCGTAGAGTGTTGTGGCATAGAGTGGAGTGGTGTGGTCAAAGCTTGACCCTTTGCTTGACCCATGCTTTCACTTTCAAAGCTGCCGGGACAATGGCGGCCGCTTCTTTGACATGAAATAGGTCTACCATTTACAAGAGTTTGAGCTATTGGCATTGTAAATGACAATGCATTTTATTTATGTGTTAATTGTCAAAATAGATAAATAAAAGGCATTGTCATTTACAATGCCAATACCTTAAACTCTCGCAAATGCGAGACCTATTGCATTGCAAATGCTTGTTTTTAAATTGGGTTGTGGTCCTAAAACGTTTGGGAAGCATTGCTCTAGTATGTTAGTAACTGGACGCATATTATGTCTAGAATTTTCACCCAGTTGAACAGCGGAAGAGGCGCCTTCAAAATGAATCATGCTATGTTGTGTTGTGTTTTGTTGTGGTAATTTCGTACGAGGGATTCACTGCACTATGAAAAAGATCAAAACAAAAGGTACATTAGATAGATTGAGATCTCAGATAGTGTGAATTGGAATCTGTTTAGTCAGTTTTGCTCCATTACAAACAACCTTGTATCAAGGTGACTTGTAGGTCTGGTGTAATGCTACAAGTCTCAATGGTAAAAAAAGGTTCAATAGGGTTGGTAAATGAGTGCATTTGAGTGAGTACAGGTTTTCGAAGTTTTGTGGTGGGAATAAGTTGGAAGCATGACAGAAGCGTGGCCAATAAGAGAAGGGGGGTGGCCTAATGAGGTGGGGAGTGCGGCATGATGTCAGACCAGTTTGTGTATGGCTCCTTCAGCCAATCCCGACCTTTAAGCCAACTGCTAACACTTTGAGACCCATAAATGTAATGTGAAAAATGAAACCTGGCGTCCGAGGAGGTTGGTTAAAAACAGGACCAGACTTGGGAACCAACAGCAGGCCTGGCAAAAATGCTCCATCAGCCCCGCTACCTTCTTCTCCCGTTCTCTGTCTCTCTCTCTCTCTTTCCACCTCTCTCCTACTTCTCTGTTTCTCTCTCTTGCTCGCTCTGTCTTATTTCGAAGCCCCCATGCCTGCTGCAATTAACCTCAGGGAGTTGGGGAAAGTGACAGACAAAGCAGCAGCGGTTCCGCCCTGGCCATTCTAAAACTGTCTCCAAAGGCAGAGAAAGGGCCTGTCTGGCACTGCTTTAAAAGCTAAGGAGGCTGTAGATGGCACTCATGACTTAAAACCACTTGACGGCTAGGGGGAGATTCCAAACCCTCTATTAGACATACATAAATCTGTGGAAATGTTTTCAAATTTTTGTCAGAAAATGGATAACATTTTTAAAGAAATATAATTAAATCTTTGAAAATGTCCATAAATAGTTGTCAATTTAATATAAAAAATAATGATACAAACTACATCAAACAGCACTCTCTTAAATAACTTATTTTTAACTTTCCAACATGCCTACAATGTTTAAGAAGTCAGGCTAAGCTGAAGTATGTATCGTCTATATGTTCGACTCAGTCTCCACTTAAGCACTGATTACTACAACAGGAATAGACGCCATATACATCTGAAACAGAATTCCATGTCGGGTGGTATCTGCCTATGTGCTAATGACACGTGCGCTATTTGCCCAAGTGCAAATTAAGTACCCTGGACTATTTGCTCTTAAATTAATGAACGGTAAAACTGAGCTGTCCTAGGATGGTGACATCACTGGAGATAGCACAGGTACACACTGTACACTCACAGCTATAACAAGGTAATATCGGTACGCTGACAAAATATCGACACCCAAAATATCCCCATACAAAAATATTGTGACCAAAATATCGATGTCAAAAATATCTACATTCTATACTTATAATGGTAAGTACAAAAATATCGGGAAAAAAATATCGATGTCATAAATATAGTTGCACAAAATATCGTTTTTTTTATATATATATATATATATATACATATATATATATATATATATCAAATAAATTAATAAATATTAAATATATTAAAGAATAAAATTAATTTTAAAAGAAAATAGATTTAATATAAATTTTAACAAATATAACAAATAAACTTAATTTAAAAAAATTAAACACACAACTCCTCCAGGGAACTCTTTAAAGTCGTTCGATCCCTAACCTCCTCTGAACAAGAGACATCCTCTCAATCATCATCCAAAAAGAGATGCGACGAGCTTGCGACCTTTTTCAAAAACAAGGTAGAGAAGATCTATAACTCCATGCAAGAGAGCACTGATACAGACAGCACAGATGCCCATCCAGGTATCAATGATCCTCTGGAAATGGCTACAGGGCCGATCTTTTCCTGGTGTTAAGTGGAGAATCTACGACTGGGATCTTGCAGAATATTAAATCAGGCTTCCCCCAAGACCCGGCTCCCCCACACAAACTACTGCAGGGTGATAATTTAACACTGACCACTACATCTGAACTCCTCTCGCTATCTCTTACACAAGGGATAATTCCCCAAAATTGGAAACACACCGTAGTTCGCCTACTACTAAAGAAACCTCATTTAGACCCTTCAGACCTGGGGAATTACCGACCAATCTCACTTTTTCCCCTGCTATGAAAAATAGTGGAAAAACATATCAACCATACCTTGTCCCAGTTCCTGGAAGAAAATGAGGTGTTGCACCACACCCAGATGGGCTTCAGACAACAACATAACACAGAGGGGCCGATTCCGATCTCGGTCGGAGGCGTACCCAACACTATTCGGTCGGGAAAAAAGCCATGCGAAAGCCTGTTTCCCGACCGATCCGTACAGCACACCGAACGAGTAAGTACGATGCGCACAACAGCAAAGAATCCGGCCGAGCCGTACTCACCCAAACCAGGTCCTGTTCCCCGACCGAGGCAAATCCGGAAACGCTGAATCGAGTCGCACGGAAGCCAAAGTGCAGCTCCGTCCGGCCGAACGAGTACGATGCGCTTTCCGTACGCGCCGAACCCGTCGCTACGCACGGCACGTCAAAGCATCCGGGAGAGGCGCACATAAGCTCCGATTCGCGCCACAACACGATCCACGGCTCCGAGACGAACACGGCAGCGACGAGGACGACGCGAAGTGACGAGGACGAGGCGAAGCGACAAGGACGAGGCGAAGCAACGAGGACGACGCGAAGCAACGAGAAGGACGAACGACACGAACCAACCATGAATCCCTTCGTCCCGGTACATTTACTACCGGAACAGGCACGGACGCGTACGGCGCAGAAGGTAAGCCAGACACCAACCACAAAACACATACAACACGTACACGACACATCACACACACACAGAGGGATGCAGGATATACTTACACCAGCAACAGCAGCACCATAGGGGCGGGATGCCCATCACCAATGCCACATATGCACACAGGGGCCTGAATGCGCACCACCACCCCTACCCTACCACCCTCACCCAGGGGGGGCTGGATGCCTACCACTACTACCACCCTCACCCAGGGGGGGCAGGATGCCTACCACTACTACCACCCTTACCCAGGGGGGGGCAGGATGCCTACCACTACTACCACCCTCACCCAGGGGGGGCAGGATGCCTACCACTACTACCACCCTCACCCAGGGGGGGCAGGATGCCTACCACTACTACCACCCTCACCCAGGGAGGGCTGGATGCCTACCACTACTACCACCCTCACCCAGGGGGGCTGGATGCCTACCACTACTACCACCCTTAGCCAGGGGGGCAGGATGCCTACCACTACTACCACCCTCACCCAGGGGGGCTGGATGCCTACCACCACCCTTAGCCAGGGGGCAGGATGCCTACCACCACTACCACCCTCACCCAGGGGGGCTGGATGCCTACCACTACTACCACCCTCAGCCAGGGGGCTGGATGCCTACCACTACTACCACCCTCACCCAGGGGGGCAGGATGCCTACCACTACTACCACCCTCACCCAGGGGGGCAGGATGCCTACCACTACTACCACCCTCACCCAGGGGGGCTGGATGCCTACCACTACTACCACCCTTAGCCAGGGGGGCAGGATGCCTACCACTACTACCACCCTCACCCAGGGGGCTGGATGCCTACCACCACCCTTAGCCAGGGGGCAGGATGCCTACCACCACTACCACCCTCACCCAGGGGGCTGGATGCCTACCACTACTACCACCCTCACCCAGGGGGGCTGGATGCCTACCACTACTACCACCCTCACCCAGGGGGGCTGGATGCCTACCACTACTACCACCCTTAGCCAGGGGGGCAGGATGCCTACCACTACTACCACCCTCACCCAGGGGGGCTGGATGCCTACCACCACCCTTAGCCAGGGGGGCAGGATGCCTACCACCACTACCACCCTCACCCGGGGGCTGGATGCCTACCACTACTACCACCCTCAGCCAGGGGGCTGGATGCCTACCACTACTACCACCCTCACCCAGGGGGGCAGGATGCCTACCACTACTACCACCCTCACCCAGGAGGGCAGGATGCCTACCACTACTACCACCCTCACCCAGGGGGGCTGGATGCCTACCACCACCCTTAGCCAGGGGGGCAGGATGCCTACCACCACTACCACCCTCCCCCAGGGGGCTGGATGCCTACCACTACTACCACCCTCAGCCAGGGGGGCTGGATGCCTACCACTACTACCACCCTCAGCCAGGGGGCTGGATGTCTACCACTACTACCACCCTTAGCCAGGGGGCAGGATGCCTACCACTACTACCACCCTCACCCAGGGGGGCAGGATGCCTACCACTACTACCACCCTCACCCAGGGGGCAGGATGCCTACCACTACTACCACCCTTACCCAGGGGGGCAGGATGCCTACCACTACTACCACCCTCACCCAGGGGGCTGGATGCCTACCACTACTACCACCCTCAGCCGGGGGGCTGGATGCCTACCACTACTACCACCCTCACCCAGGGGGGCAGGATGCCTACCACTACTACCACCCTCACCCAGGGGGCAGGATGCCTACCACTACTACCACCCTCACCCAGGGGGGCTGGATGCCTACCACCACCCTTAGCCAGGGGGGCAGGATGCCTACCACCACTACCACCCTCACCCAGGGGGGCTGGATGCCTACCACTACTACCACCCTCAGCCAGGGGGGCTGGATGCCTACCACTACTACCACCCTCAGCCAGGGGGGCTGGATGCCTACCACTACTACCACCCTTAGCCAGGGGGGCAGGATGCCTACCACTACTACCACCCTCACCCAGGGGGCAGGATGCCTACCACTACTACCACCCTCACCCAGGGGGCAGGATGCCTACCACTACTACCACCCTCACCCAGGGGGGCAGGATGCCTACCACTACTACCACCCTTACCCAGGGGGCAGGATGCCTAACACTACTACCACCCTCACCCAGGGGGGCAGGATGCCTACCACTACTACCACCCTCACCCAGGGGGGCTGGATGCCTACCACTACTACCACCCTCACCCAGGGGGCAGGATGCCTACCACTACTACCACCCTTACCCAGGGGGGCAGGATGCCTAACACTACTAACACCCTCACCCAGGGGGGGCAGGATGCCTACCACTACTACCACCCCCACTCATAGGATGGACAATGCATGACACAACCAGCACACCACAACCTAGGGAATGCAAGAAGAAGACATCCCCCCAACACCATGACAAGCGTGTGTAGACTGTGTCAAATGCCTACAACACCGAACATGACTTTGAACATACAATGTGACCCCCTAGCACATGTGCCACACATATATGTGTGTGGCACCCACAATGCAAGCAGGCCATGACCATTGTGGCAATGGGGTCCAAACCCCCATCATCACAGTGACCAAAATGTAAGTGTGGGGTCCATAGCTGAAGCACATTTTGAACAATGTGGCAATGGGGTCCAAACCCCCATCATCACAGTGACCAAAATGTAAGTGTGGGGTCCATAGCTGATGCACACTTTGAACAATGTGGCAATGGGGTCCAAACCCCCATCATCACAGTGACCAAAAGGTAAGTGTGGGGTCCATAGCTGAAGCACATTTTGAACATTGTGGCAATGGGGTCCAAACCCCCATCATCACAGTGACCAAAAGGTAAGTGTGGGGTCCATAGCTGAAGCACATTTTGAACATTGTGGCAATGGGGTCCAAACCCCCATCATCACAGTGACCAAAATGTAAGTTTGGGGTCCATAGCTGAAGCACATTTTGAACATTGTGGCAATGGGGTCCAAACCCCCATCATCACAGTGACCAAAAGGTAAGTGTGGGGTCCATAGCTGAAGCACATTTTGAACATTGTGGCAATGGGGTCCAAACCCCCATCATCACAGTGACCAAAAGGTAAGTGTGGGGTCCATAGCTGAAGCACATTTTGAACATTGTGGCAATGGGGTCCAAACCCCCATCATCACAGTGACCAAAATGTAAGTGTGGGGTCCATAGCTGAAGCACATTTCGAACATTGTGGCAATGGGGTCCAAACCCCCATCATCACAGTGACCAAAAGGTAAGTGTTGACAAAGAAAGAGGTGCAACTGCCAAACTGCATGGATGATTCCTGGTCACAGAACAACAAACACATCAGTGGCAAAGTAGTGTATGTGTCCCATTGCAACATAAATTGGGGGAGCCAAATCCTGCAGTGCAAATAAGACATAACTTTGGTCATGTGCAGACAAACAACACCCATGGGGGCTGACACCGTCAACAATCATCAATGACACAATGACAGAAGTGACCATCAGAATGCAGACCCACATATTTGCACCAATGGGCACACACATGCAGATACCCTGTGGAGACTGCAGATGTGAGGTGAACAGATACCATACCATGGCAGCAATGGGACACACAAACCATGATCATTGTGCTGACCGATGACCTAGGAGTCCCAGGGACAGCAGGGGAAACCCACCAAACTACATACAGCCAATGGCACACCCAAGATATGCCAATGCAGTGGTGCAGATGCACAAACACAAACAGGCAGACCCACACTGCACATCATACACAACAGGTGAGGGGGGTGCCAGTGTCCCCAGGCAACCACACAACACATGAGGAGACCTGAATACCAATCATACAGATGTGCATACAGTGCCACACAAAGGTAACTCATGGATCCAAATCCCCTATGTGGGCAAGCAGGCATTGTCAGATGAGAGGGAGCACAAATCACACATGTCACACAGGCACGTAGGGACAGCAACTGACACAGCAAGACACAGACACACCACAGCACCACCCCCAGGGCCCCCACAATGTGGTGACCCTGGGCTGCATTACAATCCCACTGTGATGACAAAGCTAAATGTGGTTCACACTGTGAACCACAGTCATGTGTACTGAGCAACTAACTACCATCACACCTACACAAGCACAAATCAAACAGCATGGCCAGTAAGCCAAGGCCAACATGGAGGCAGGGGCCTAGCCGGGCAACAACTCTCATCTGCACACACTCAACACCACACCCCTCGACCTCCAACAATGTGCAGCAGTGAAGCACACATGCACTGGTGACATTGCACATGCACCCATGACTATTCCAGGGTGGTGGGTGGGAACCAAGGTGCAGAAACACATCACACATGGACACTCAACAAGACTCCTGAATGTCTGACACACTGCACACTACGCCGTACATGGACATGACGGCAATACCACACCAACCAATGGGATCACAGCCACAGTCACACACCAATGAAGAAGCCAAGGTCACCCACAAAGAACACACATAGACAACAACCAACATTGCAGCCCGGACCCTGAGGAGTGCCAGCAGTCACACACACAACGTGTCACAATCACTGAAAGATAACACAAACTGGAAATCACATGACAGGGGCAAACAACAAGTGCCAAGGGGAAACCTGACTGTGACCCATCTGCGTCTGCACACAAACTCAGCCCTGACAGCAAGCACACCTATGGGTGACACCCTGATGACCAGTAATGTGCCATGCACCCACATCACAGAGAACCCAGGGAGAAGACTTTGGGGGAACATAGCTCAACTCAGCTAGCATCACAAACAGGTACAACACTAGGGATCACAGCATGCACAGCTAAACGGAAGTGAACACACAGACATGCACATACAACACACACCTTGGGCACAGGCAATGTCACAGGAGTACACACTGCCATGAGGGGACTCCACTCCTGTGTGAGGAAAGCTGTGCCATATGTTGCCTCAGTAGGGCCCCACCATGTCAGCTGAGCACTTGGTCACACAATCAACAATTAGCACCAAATGAGGGCTCCCGTCACATCAGCCTGGTCATGGAAGTGCCAACGGAATCATCAGCACAGATCCAACACACTTGTATAGCAATGTTGCACTGACAACACAGATGAGTCCTTCCCCATTGATGCCCAAACCTGCATGTCCAGTGGAGATGGCCACACGGTCAGGGAAGTAGACAAATTGAACAATGGCAGGCACAACAGATGTGCAGGGGTGGAAGCCACAGATGTGAAATAGCCAATCTAAGTAGGAAATCCCATTGCCAAATACTGAACACATGACACCCTCAGATGCTGCTATGGATGACATGGATACACCACAGGATAGGACACATTCCCCCTGGACCACATGGGTTCCTGCACAGTAACACTTCATTATCATGAGACCAAATATCACCATCACTGCAGCAAGGGCATGGTTAGCATCATCAACATCATGTACATCAGAAGCAAAAGCACTAGAGAACAGAAAGTTGCTTTATTCAGCATATGTGGCATTAAAAGTAGAAGTCCGGTAGAACATAAACAAAGGCCAATGGCCAGTCCATCAACAAAGTCACAAGTGGGTGACAGTGGCAGATGCCACCCTACACATGCCTGCACAAAACCAGGGACAATCCACTAGGAGGGGCAACCGGGGGGTAGGCCAGGCACCGCAGGGACAGGATCAGGGCTCACCAGGAGGAAGCAGGGAAGGGGTGGTGGGTGCTGGAGAGCCACTGACAACTGCAGTGGAGGTGTCTGACATGGTGTGTGCCGGCACAACTGGGGGCATGGCTCAGATGTTGTGGGTGCCGGCACGACTGCAGTGGACCCTGCAGATGGAGTGGACAGGTCCGCCACTGCAGTGCCCAAGTCAGACAGGGTGGTAGTGGACTCCACTGCAGTGCCTACCACCAGGGGAGGAGAATGGGGAACAGGCAAGGTGGGCTGGACAGAGGGGAGGACACCCTCACCACATCAGTGGCACAGACAAGCGCAGCGGGGGTGTGGTGCCGGGAGAGCAAGTGGCAGGGGGAGAAGGCCGGAGCCTCTTGGGGATGGTATATCTGTGGGTGGGGGAACCTGGGGCAGGGTGTGGTGGGGGCACCTGTGGAGTGGGGGCCTGAGGGATGGAGGAAGGCGACCTGGTGCTTGAGCTGCAGGGCGGCGGCGGGGTCTTGCTCTTAGCACTCCGGGGGACTTGCGGGTGGGGGCCTCAGTCTGTCTGCGCCTGGGGGAGGGTGTCTGGGGGCGAGGGCACTCTGCTCCATGTGGGGGGCTTCCTCTTCCCCCTGGATGCTGGGGCAGCTGGATCGGAGGGGAAGAGGCCGAGGTCACTGAGGAAGAGGCGCTGGGTCTTTGGGGTTGCAGGTGAGGCAAGGGAGGGTGCTTTGGAGGGAGAGGCAACTGAGGACTGCGCAGTGCCCGTGGATGCGTGTGTGTGTACCAGGGCCCCATCCCCTGTGAGTCTGGTTTCAGTCCCCTGACTGTGCGTGCGTGTGCGTTTAGTTTGTGGCATGTGTGTCTGTGTGCTGGACGTGTGTGTGCTGGTGTGTGCCTGTGCCGGTGTGTGTGTGCTTGGGACGGGTAAGGTGCTGGGGAGTGTGGATGGAGCAGAGGCAGGAGGGGTGAGGGACTGTCTGAGGAGAGACACTGCTGCCGTCAGGGAGGAGTCCATGGACCTGTTGCCCCTCTGTAGGTCAGACATGCCCGATGAGATGCCCTCCATGAACGACACCAGCTGAGTCAACAGTGCGGTGTGCGCATGGAGGACACTCAGCATGGCTGTCTGCCCTACATGGAGCTGGCGAAGGAGGTACACAGACTCCTCACTCAGGGCAGCAGGGGACACAGGGGCAGGGGGTGCGGTGCCTGGCCCAAAGGAGACACGCTCCCGAACATGGGAGCCTCCACGGACCTGGGGAATGGGAGCCGATGGGAGGGCGGTGGTGGTGCTGGTGGTGGCGGGGACAGCAACACTAGCTGGGGTGTGGTGGCTGCTGACACCCGCCTCCACAAGGGAGTCATCCTCCGAGTTGCTCTGGTCCTCAGCTGAGGTGGATGGTGCTGAGGACTCCTCGGTGTGGCTCCCCTCGCCCTCCGTGCCACTGGGTCCCTCCGACCACTCCTCGGCTGCTGACCCAGTCTGGCTCTCTGGCTCCTCCTGGTCCGTGGAGCTGTCCCCTTCCGTGGCCGTGGATGTATCTGCAAACAATGGGGAAACAGACAGACATCAGTCACCTGCACCAAACGCACACACCACTGTGAGCACAGCACATTACAGAGCAAGCCCTGGCATCATTAGTTGTACATTGCTAAAAGTGCCCTAACTGAACAGGAGAAGCCAATTGTCAGTCTGATGCCAAGCATGGCACTCACATCCCACATGGCCTTGCACCCATCTGTCTGGTGTCTGTTGGATTGCAACACCCCAGTGTGGACACATGCACCAAGTACACAGTAGTTGGACAGTGCAGAGGACACGGTGTGGCATGTGGACATGCACACATCACAGCTCTTGCCACTGAGTCAGTACAGGTTTCCGGATGAAAGGGATGCCCAGAGTCAAATAGGAAATGCATGTGATGCATACCAGCGACAGACATCATGATGCACCCATGTCCTGATAGCCATCGCCACAATGGTGTGCATGTAGCACATGTCACTCCCCTGCAGGACCACCAATAAGTTGACACATGCCATGGCAGAGGCATGACTGCTAAGTCATACATCACTGTCTCAGTGATGTATGACTTGGCAGCCAGACAACAACACTATGCACTGTGTCACAATAGTAGGTCATGGGGAATGCAAGTCCTGGAGCTGCACAAGTGCACATGTACATCCCCCACAAAACACATCATCTTAACCCTCATCTGTCCAGGTCATACCTATTGGACATATGGGAGACCTGTGACACTACCCTCTGAACCTGAGCCCCTCACAATTAGCTGTGAATGGGGAACAGCTGCCTGAACTTCACATTCGCATACCCGTCTGCACGCGCAGCTGATCAAACACCTATGTGACACACAAGTATCGTCTCCTATGGTCACATCTCCAGGGGCATGCTGAGCCCCTACCAAGAAACACCCCAGCAGTCCTGGCAACTAATCCACAGCACACTGACACAGAGGCAGACACCTGAGGGGTCAAATCACTGTGCACAATGTGTCAGCTGATACACGGGAGTGGGAGTACAGAGTGCATTGCATGGCCTGGAGTAGGCATGACTGTCCTGCTCCTCATGAATGAGGGATGTGCCCTGGACAGTGGATAGCTGGCTATGTATGTGTGACACACGTAAGCTGCACACTCCTGGGGCCCAAACATTGTTCCCACCCGCTGCATGGGCGTGTGCCACATACCCCAGGCACATGTGGTGGCTCAGCTCAGCAAGTGGACCGCATATCAAAGCAACACGCAGATCACATGTCCAAACACAGGCGTTGTGTGAACAATGGACCCACCCATGATGCCCACAACAGAGTTAGGGAAACAGATGCTGTCCCCCACCTTTAGTGAAGCAAACTGCAAGGACACAGTCCCAAGTGACACAATTCCCTGAATGTAAGGGCCACATCTGGGTATCAGATGAGCAGTGGGCAGTGCACAATAGAGGGACATGGCTCCTGGACAACATGACTGCTGCACTGTGGCAGTTGAACCAGGCCAGAGGAGGGCACAAAGCATGTAATACAGAGTTCACAGTGCAGTCTTTGACTCACCCCTCCTTGCTGCTGTCTGGCCTTCAGCTGCCCATCCAGGTCTGGAAACACCACCGCCAGGATCTGGAGCATGTGGGGGTCAGGGTCCGTGTTCCGCCCCTCCTGCGAGGAGGCGACAGCTTCAGCTGGACCCGTGCAATCCTCCGGGTCCAGCCCCGAAGGTCCTGCCACCTCTTCTGGCAGTTGCGGATCCGACGCTTGTAGACCCCCACGGACCGGACGGCCTGGACGATGTCCTTCCAGATCTCCTGCTTCCGATGGGCATTAACCTGTCAGGATGACAAAGTGAAAAGGCCATTACCACACATGCAACATATCCGTGCATGACACAGTTGTATATACATGTCTCAATCACAGGGGCACATGATGTACACAGGCAGTGCAAAGCTGCCCATGGATAGTTTGCCAGACGTCACTACATGGTATCATTGCATGGGAAGTAAAACCATGTTCAAATGCACTGTCACTGCACCATACCTGTCCAGTGCAAGTCACTACACACTATGGGGGTGACAACTACTCAGTGAGCCTGCTAGCCAGTGGCGTGCAGACTTCCAGCCTTGCTAGTCACACAAAATGCACATTCAGAAAGGCAGTGCACAGAACACTCACCTGCTCCCCTGGTGTCCCATACAGCTTGCTGTACTGTGGAAGTAGGCTGTCCAGCAGGGCCTGGTTCTCTTCAAGGCTGAAGGCTGGGGCTCTCTCCACAGTACGTGCCATTGCAGGGTCCAGAGGGGCAGAGACAGCAGCAGTGCAGTGGCAGATGTCGTCCTGGAGCATGTAGTGCAGGCAAGTGAGCTCTCAGGGGAACAGCCAGCAATATATATGTGCTGGAGAGGCAGATACTGTCCCTTGTGTCCAAAGTGATAGGTCCAAGTCGTTTGCATCTTCTGAATCTGGCCAATCCATGGAATAGCACCACCAAAACACGCCCACAGCATCCTTCAAATCTTCAACTTCATGACATACATGATTTTGCAACATTGTTGTGGGTGACCAACTGATTTTCCAGCAACCGACTCGTTCGAAATTCGAAAACGCGTCCGTTGACAGGCAAGCCCATTGTCAATGGGTGCGCACCGATCGGTCCATTGCGGTACAATGCGTACAGGGGTACAACGCGTACCCGCACACATTGAATGCAATGGGCCGGCCGGAGGCACCGATCGGTCCATTGCAGTACTACGCGCACAGGGGTACAACGCGTACCCGCACACATTGAATGCAATGGGCCGGCCGGAGGCACCGATCGGTCCATTGCAGTACAACGCGCACAGGGGTACAACGCGTACCCGCACACATTGAATGCAATGGGCCGGCCGGAGGCACCGATCGGTCCATTGCAGTTCAACGCGCACAGGGGTACAACGCGTACCCGCACACATTGAATGCAATGGGCCGGCCGGAGGCACCGATCGGTCCATTGCAGTACAACGCGCACAGGGGTACAACGCGTACCCGCACACATTGAATGCAATGGGCCGGCCGGAGGCACCGATCGGTCCATTGCAGTACAACGCGCACAGGGGTACAACGCGTACCCGCACACATTGAATGCAATGGGCCGGCCGGAGGCACCGATCGGTCCATTGCAGTACAACGCGCACAGGGGTACAACGCGTACCCGCACACATTGAATGCAATGGGCCGGCCGGAGGCACCGATCGGTCCATTGCAGTACAACGCGCACAGGGGTACAATGCGTACCCGCACACATTGAATGCAATGGGCCGGCCGGAGGCACCGATCGGTCCATTGCAGTACAACGCGCACAGGGTACAACGCGTACCCGCACACATTGAATGCAATGGGCCGGCCGGAGGCACCGATCGGTCCATTGCAGTACAACGCGCACAGGGGTACAACGCGTACCGCACACATTGAATGCAATGGGCCGGCCGGAGGCACCGATCGGTCCATTGCAGTTCAACGCGCACAGGGGTACAACGCGTACCCGCACACATTGAATGCAATGGGCCGGCCAGAGGCACCGATCGGTCCATTGCAGTACAACGCGCACAGGGGTACAACGCGTACCCGCACACATTGAATGCAATGGGCCGGCCGGAGGCACCGATCGGTCCATTGCAGTACAACGCATCACTGTACATGTGACTGGCATATGTCAGCATGCCTGTCTCAGATGGACATATGCCAGCCACAGGTGGCTCCCAGGGAGTGAGGGGCACACCTACATCACGACAGCCTGTCCAAACTTTATCATAAGGCATGTAAGGCTGCATTTCCTATTGTGTGTATGTTGGTGTACATGTTGTCCTGTGGGTGTCACCTGTGGGCAGCCACCCCCAGGCTGTGCACATGTTCATGGGGACAGGATCCTGGGTGTTACGTGTACATGACCACTGTGATGTGCAACTGTTCATATCTGTGCATGTGCCATGGTCACATTTCACGGTGGTGTATGTGTATGTCATGTCACATACCCCGTGAGTCCCATGTGGGACGGTATGTTTGAGCCAGGGTGTCCCAGTGGCACAATAGTGATGGTCCTCCACAGTCTTTGTGCATGTAGTGTTTACAATGTCTCTGATTACATGTGCACAATGGGAGACAGTCTCCACATCCACGTTGTGTGTGCATGGACTTTGATGTTGTGTGTGTGTGTGTCACAGACGTCCATGTCTGTCCTGCCGTGGCAAGTGGGGCCACTACCTGTGGGGGTCATGGTTGTTTTGCTGTGGTGTATACATGATACTCCATGTAATGCCAGTGTCCATGTGGCAATACAGGGTCCCTGGGAATGTACCTGTCGTTGAGCTGTGGTGCCTGGGGCACATCTGTCCTCACATGTCACTGTGGGGGTTATTGTGACACGGCAGCAGGAGATGGGAACTGTGACACGGCCTCATGATATCCAATGGGCCAACCTGGGACTAATTGATGCCACCTGTTGGACCGTGTTGACAGATGTTGGCCATGTATGTACCATACATGTCCTTCCGGAACTGCACACTTCATGTAGTTGTGCCTCATAATGATGTATGTTGGGATCTTGAGTGTTCTCAATGCCGCCTATGTGGGGTGACTGACAATCTTGCTTACTTCTCCTCTGCACTGCAGGGCTCCTGCTGTCCATCGACCATTCCCAGACCTGGCAACGATGGTGGAACGGGACAGCATCCGACGGTACCGCTTCACCAGGCAGCTGATTGAGGATTTGGCAGTGCAGTTGTCCCCACATTTGCAGCCTGGCCGGCCGTATCCTACAGCGCTGACCCCCAAGGTGAAGGTGATGGCAGCCCTACACTTCTTTGCCACCGGTACCTTCCAACATACTGTGGCAACTGCTGGTGGGATGTCACAGACCATGTTGAGCCGTGTGCTCCGCGATGTTTTGGCGGCAATGTTGCTCTTCCTGAACCGGTACATCTATTTCCCTAGACTGCGACGACTCACTGAGGTGAAGAGTGACTTTTATGCCCTGGGGAGGATGCCGCATGTCATTGGCTCCATTGATGGGACACATGTGGCTTTGGTACCACCACAGGCCCAGGAGCAGGCCTACAGGAACCGCAAGCACTACCACTCGGTCAATGCACTGGTGGTGTGTCTTGCAGACATGACCATCACACACGTGTGTGCCCGTTTCCCTGGTTCAGCACACGATGCCTTTGTGATGAGGAGTAGTCGCATCCCCAGGATGATGGCACAGATGCAGAACCAGCGTGCCTGGCTTGTCGGTGTGTACTGACTTTGTGCCATTGTGTGTGATCTGATCTGTAGTATTCCGCCCACTTTTCCAAGTCAGCTAATGTGCACTTGTCTGTCCGTAGGTGACTCGGGATACCCCAACATGCCGTGGTTGCTGACACCCCTCAGGAACCCTGTGACACCAGCCCAGATGCGCTACAATGAGGCACATGGTCGGACCAGGAGAGTGATTGAGTGGACCTTTGGTCCCCTGAAGAGCCGCTTCCGCTGCCTGGACAAGACCGGAGGGTCCCTCCCATATGCCCCTGCGAAAGTGTGCAAGATTATCATCGTCTGCTGCATGCTCCACAACCTGGCAGTGCGGAAGGAGTTGCCTCTCATCCAGGATGACAATGACCAACATCCGCCACCTGTGGAGGATCCTGGCCTGGACCACGATGCCAGTGACGATGATGATGATGATGATGATGATGGTGATGTCCGCACACAGCTCATCACCAACTTCTTTAGCTGAATGTGAGTATCCTGAGGTGTCATGTCAATGATGTGAGTTGGCATGATGTGTGGGTGGTGCTCTGGTGCTGTTGGAGTGTGTCCATGGGCTACTTGACTGGATGTGTGTTGCGATGTGTGCTAACAGGTGGGCTGTACTCCCCAACAGTGTTGACATGCTAACTTGGTTCTGGGTGGGTATCTTGTAACATGTATTGTGCATGAGTTTTGCTGTTATGTCCTGTACTCCATTGCTTTTGACTGTGTGTCATTTCTGTCCTTCACAGGGTACTTTCAGATTCGTTTGGTCAACTGTGTCCACCGACGACGTGATTGCACATCCAGGCTGGTAGCTGTTGTGTCCCTACAGGTGATGTGCGCCACACCCATGGACTTCCTTCCGTCTACAGTTGTTGACTGTGTGCCCGCTGCCAGGTGGGATTACCTTGCATCTGTAGTGGTTACGACATGTTGCAACTGTGTAATAAACCTGTGCTTCACTTTGTGATGTGCGTTGTCTGTGGTCACACATTTGACTGCCATTTGCTTACTGCACCTGTGGGCTACTTGACTACAACTGGGAATGGGTGTGGTGTCTGTGCATTGCACCGTCTTCCCTGGCAACATCAGTGTAGGCAATGAGTCAGATGGCCTAGGTGTGTATGTGTTGTGTAGCCCTGGTGGTGTGTCTCCCTCATGTGTGTCACGTTGCCTGTACTCACATGCCTGTGTTGTCCTTGCAGTTGCAGTTCGCATACACAGTGTAATTTTGCAGTTCATCAGCCCCATAACAGCACCCACGTTGGAATCACGACAGAGGCAAGTATGGTGTATTAGTGTGTTTATTGTGATACATTTGTGTTAATAGTGCATAGGATGGGTAGTGCTGTACATAAATCTTGCAATCCGAAGTTTCTAGGTGAATTGAAAGTCCTGGTAGACAGGATCCCCAGTATCGGGGCCACAGTTGTCTGACACATTGGTCCAACTTGTACTCCCCATGCAATGTGTGGGAGTAGTGTTGCCGTCAACAGGGTGAACAGTCTGTGCACAAAAGCGAACATCCAGAACAGGTTCAGGCTTCCTGGGAGTTGCGCTTGGCCATCGGCCTCTCACTTTTCCCTCCTCGGACGACCCCTCTTCTTGGGGGGGCCCCTCAAGTACAGGCTGCTGCGGTGCAGGGGACTCTCCGCCAGAGTCCTCCTCCCTCCCTGTGGCAGTTGCAGTTTGTTCGGCACCAGATGTTGTTGGCACACAGGGAGGTGTGGACTGGTTGCTGTTCATCTGGCGGAGGCATTGTAAAATGTCCCTGTGCACCGCCGTCATCTCATGCAGTGCATCCCACTTGGACTCCACGCGGGACATGTGTGAGTCCACGCGGGACATGTGTGACTCCACGTGGGACATGTGGGAGTCCAAGCGGACATGATGGGCAGCCTGCTGCTGTTTCATGTCTCTGAGGAGCCCCACTACCTGGCTGAGCTCTCCGGTGCTGGACTGGTACGCATCAGCTATGCGTACCAGTTGTGGGTCATCATGCACACCAGCAACGTCTGCAAGCAGCGACCTCTGTCTCCCACCCCTCCCACCACCCCTGCTGACATGTGCAGTGTGTGCAGTGGCACGCACAGATAACCCTGGTCCACCTTGGGGGTTGGTGGTGGTGGTGGTGTCCATGGCCCCAGGTTGGTCCAGGGTCCCTGTGCTGGTGTTGCTCCTTGTTCTGTCCATGTCGGCAGGGATGGTATTTGTGGTGACAGTCGTTGGAGGGGTGGGTGCAGGGGGTGCAGCTGGTGGTCCTGCTGGTGCTGCAGCTGGTGGTCCTGCTGGTGCTGCATGTTGACTTGCACCGGATGTGCCAGGTTGGTCTTCATCGTCCGAGGAGGACAGAGGCTGTACGACGCCAGTGAGCTCCGCATCCTCTTGAGCCTGGGACTGGGACTCCTCAGCGTCTGCTGCTGTGTCCCCATCATCACCTGTTTTTGGGAGACACAAACAATGTATGTTATGTTTCTGCAGGCATCAATGGTTGACACACATGACAGTTGTGACTGTGCCTCTGGGTGCGGGCCTGTACATTGCATTGTCCTAAGTCGTCACAGTCAGGGGTTGATATTGGTGTGGCACATTGTCCTGCATTATTTGGGCATTTCTATGTATTTTCTGGGGTGTGAACATGGTCTGCATTGGTTGTGTTTGGTTGACAGCCGGCCCTCCTTCCCACCCACCCAGCCAGTCAGTTATCCCACCATGGAACGTGCTTGCGTTGCAGGGAGTGTAAGTTGTCTCTCAGGATGTCACTCAGTGGTGTCCTGCTGTTTGTTGGTGCACATTTGCCAGCAGGGCCTTGTGCTCCCCACAGCAGTAGCCAGTGTCAGACATCTTGTGAGTTCTTCTCCACTCCCTGTGATGTGAGCATGGTTCAGGGTGGTGTTGATGGGACAGTTGTGGGGGTGAGCTATGTCTGTGACTACGACTCCCATCATGCTATTGCCTCCACCCCACTTCCCAGCATTCCCATACTTACTTGCTTTTGTGGGGAGTTCAGTGTGTGTGGGTGTGAGAGCAATGGCAAGATGGCTGACAGTGGTGTCCTGCTGTTGGTTGGTGTGCAGTACCCAGCATGCCCTTGTGCTCCCCACGACACAGCAACAGTGTCAGACATCTTTGATGGGCCTTTCCACTCTCTGTGGGATGTGCATGCGTGAGTGTGAGCTTGCTGGGCCATGTGGTGGGGGATGTAGAGCTGTGACTACGACTCCCATCATGCTATTGCCTCCTCCCCCCTTCCCAGCAAGCCCATGCTTCTTTCCTTTTGACTCTGCTTCCCTGTGGGGTGGGCTGGCTGTGCTGACAGGATGGCTGGGAGTGTTGTCCTGGCAGTTGTTTGGCTAGAGGTCCCAAGAGTGTCCCTGTGCTTCACACAACATAACCCAGGGTGGTGGTTCTTTGTGGGATCTTGTGTTAGGATGGGGGCATTGCATTCTACCAGGTGGGTTCTGTGGAGTTTGTGTTGGGGTGTGTGTGAGGGGAGGTGCTTGTGACTATGGACAGTGCTGCAAGTCCTCCTTCCCACCCAGCTATCCAGATATCCCACCATGGAACGTGCTTGCATTGCAGGGAGTGTAAGTTGTTTCTCAGGATGTCAGTCAGTGGTGTCCTGCTGTTTGTTGGTGCACAGTTGGCAGCAGGGCCTTGTGCTCCCCACAGCAGTAGCCAGTGTCAGCCATCTTGTGAGTCCTTCTCCACTCCCTGTGATGTGAGCATGGTTCAGGGTGGTGTTGATGGGACAGTTGTGGGGGTGACCAATATCAGTGACTACGACTCCCATCATGCTATTGCCTCCACCCCCCTTCCCAGCATGCCCATGCTTCCTTCCTTTTGACTCTGTTTCCCTGTTGGGTGGGCTGGCTGTGCTGACAGGATGGCTGGGAGTGTTGTCCTGGCAGTTGTTTGGCTAAAAGTCCCAAGAGTGTCCCTGTGCTTCACACAACATAACCCAGGGTGGTGGTTCTTTGTGGGATCTTGTGTTAGGATGGGGGCATTGCATTCTACCAGGTGGGTTCTGTGGAGTTTGTGTTGGGGTGTGTGTGAGGGGAGGTGCTTGTGACTATGGTCAGTGCTGCAAGTCCCCCTTCCCACCCAGCTAGCCAGATATCCCACCATGGAACGTGCTTGCATTGCAGGGAGTGTAAGTTGTCTCTCAGGATGTCAGTCAGTGGTGTCCTGCTGTTTGTTGGTGCACAGTTGCCAGCAGGGCCTTGTGCTCGCCACAGCAGTAGCCAGTGTCAACCATCTTGTGAGTCCTTCTCCACTCCCTGTGATGTGAGCATGGTTCAGGGTGGTGTTGATGGGACAGTTGTGGGGGGGGCAATATGTGTGACTGCGACTCCCATGATGCTATTGGCTACACTGACTTGGCCAGCATACACAGGATTCCTTCCTTTGAGTGGTCTTCACTGTGTGTTGGTGTTGTTGTGGTGGCTACATGTGTGGATGTGTTTGTTAGTGCTATTTGTGCCACTGCCTAGCTGTAGTTGTAGTTGTGTTTGTACATGTGTTGGCACAGTTGGATGTGACTTTTTTGATGGCATGTGTTGTGTTTATCTGACTGACATACACATTTTGGGATGATTCTGTTCTGGTTGCTGTGTAATTGCTATGAGTGCATGGTTTGACTCTCCCCTTGACAGTGATGTGTGTGTTTTGTGGCAGTATATTGTGTACATTTGTTGTGTACTCACCAGGCTCTGGGATGTCCTCTAGTCCATATACGCTCACTGGTGGAAGGATGGCCCGCACCTTCTCCTCCCAGGGCCTGAGGTATATTGGCTTGGCAGGAGGGCCACTGCCGGTGTATTGGCTGTTGATGTAGTCTTTCTTCAGCAGGTCCCGTACCCTCCTGCGCACGTCATACCACCTGTTCTGGATGTCGCTCTTTGTGCGCCGACATGGTGGTTGTGCGTTCACCCTATTGATGATCCTCTCCCACATCTTGGTTTTCTGGGAGATGGGGGTCTGTTGGACCAGTGTGCCAAACAGCTGTGGCTCTACCCTGAGGATCTCGTCTACCATGACTTCCAATTCACTATCTAGGAACTTGGGATTCTTCTTGGGGGCATGGTGATGGGTGGTGATGGTGAGTGATGTGTGTGTTGGTGTGCAGGTGAGGGTGTGTGAGTGTGTGTTTTGCTGGGTGTATGTGAGGTAGGTATTTGTTGGTGTGCTGATGGTGTGTGGCTTGTGTGAGGGATGAGCTGTGGGTGTGTGGTTGCTTTCTCTTGGGTGCTGGCAGTGGAATGGTATTTGCAAAGGCTCATGGTTGTGATTTGTGTCCTTTATATAGGTGGAGTTGTGGGTGTGTCTTTGTTCTCTGTCCCCACCCCCCCAGTATTTATTGGCTTGGTAATTGCTTGTTTGGCCTTTTTTGGGTGATTTTTCCTTTGTGCTGTTTGTGTATGTTGGAAACGTTCTTGTGACCGAGTCGGACCCTGCATTTGTCTCGTACGGTGTTCTCCGTTTCGTTCGCGCTGTGTTTGTGCAGTTTTCTATGCTGCGTACGCGTCGGTCGCGGTGTTTTGTGTTGCTTCGGCTCGGTTTTGTATGCGTGTCGGTCGTACGGCTTGGCCTCCGTCCGACTCGCTCGTGGTTTCGCGCCTTGCATCGTACTTTGCGGTTTGGAGTTCGCGTGTACGTTTCGGTCGGATTTGTTCCGGGTGCGTGTCGGTCGGTTGGATTCGCGTGTTTTTCCGGCCGGATTGCTGTTTTCCGTGCGGCTCGGTCGGTCGACTTGGTTTCGGTACGTGTCGGTCGGATTTTTCACGCCTTGCATCGTACTTGGCGTGTCGGGCGCCACGGGTACGTGTCGGTCGGTATTATTTCCGGATCCGAGTCGGTCGGTGCTTTTTCCGGCCCGAATCGGAATCGACCCCAGAGTCTGCCCTACTGGTTGTCACAGAGAAACTTAAGGGAATACTTGACCAGGGGGGTGCGGCCGCAATCCTGGTACTTTATCTTAGTGTGGCCTTTGACACTGTTGATAATAACACCTTGATCCGCAGGCTGTAGGGGCAGGCATTAGAAACAGTGCTCTAAACTGGCTGTACTCATTCCTAGAAGATAGATCCTTTCAGATTATGGAAGGTGAGTACTTTTCAGAAGTCCTACAGGTATCGTGTGGAGTCCCACAGGGATCTGCCCTGAGTCCCACATTATTCAATCTTTACATGCAACCTGTGCCAAATATAGTGCAGAAATTTGGGCTATCCATCGTGTCATACGCAGATGATACCCAGTTGGTACTATCGGTGGCGGAGGGCCATCAGTCCATTCACAACCAATTGGCCCCCTGCATGAAAAAAGCCGCAGAATGGATGACCAGGTGCCGCCTAAAATTAAATGGAGACAAAACAGAACTGATGTTTCTGGGAAATAAGTCTGTGCCCAGAAACATCATTACCTGGCCACCAGAACTAGGAAGTCCCCGTATTCCTAAAAATTCCATAAAAACCTGGGAATGTGGCTAGACCACAGTCTTTCTATGGAGATACAAGCCAAAAAACTGTCAGCCACCTGTTTTGGGATACTCCGCATGATTCGGAAGATCTTACCTCTTATCCCTGAGCAGACCCGAAGAACCGTGGTTCAGGCCTTGGTAGTGTCATGGCTGGATACGGCAACTCCCTCTATCTGGGCTCCCCCAAATATATAGTGAACAGACTACAGGCCGTTCAAAGCGCCGCAGCCAGGATACTTCGTGGCATTCCCAGACAAGACTCAGCGAAAGCCTCGCTGCAAAGTCTGCACTGGCTCCCGATCCAAGCCAGGATCAAATTTAAATCTCTGTGTATAGCCCACAGAGCCATGAACAACAAGGGTCCAGTCCTACTGAGAACTCTGGTCACTCCATACGCTCCTGGTAGATCTCTGAGATCCTCCTTAGATCTTCTCATGAAGATGACAAGAATAAAGAGATCTAGATTGGGAGGCAGATCTTTTTCACACTTGGCTCCCCGTCTGTGGAATTCCTTACCCAAAGAAATGCGACAGATTAAAGATGAACTAATTTTCAGGAAAAAAATAAAAACATGGCTCTTTCCCCGATAACTCCCCTTCTCTCTGACAGCACCTTCTCCTCAGCGCTGGGAAGCCTTTGGGCAGCCATGCGCTCTATAAATCCAAAAACAAACATATATATTTACTTTAAAACAATTATTAAACTAATAATTTGAAGGTATTTTATCATTTTAAAATTATATAAGAATTATATATATATATACATATACAAATACCAATCACATAAAATCTATTTACAAAAACATTCTATTATGAATTAAAACATTAAACTATTTAAAAATCTTTAAGCTCAAATTTCCCACTTCAGTGAGTGCAACAGTAGGGAAAGTGTTGGATAGCGGAGGGGTAAAAATTACTATTCCCACTCCAATGAGTGCAACAGTAGGGAAAGTGTTGGATAGCGGAGGGGTAAAAATTACTATTCCCACTCCAGTCAGTGCAACAGTAGGGAAAGTGTTGGATAGCGGAGGGGTAACAATTACTATTTCCACTCCAATGAGTGCAACAGTAGGGAAAGTGTTGGATAGCATAGGGGTAACAATTACTATTCCCACTCCAGTGAGTGCAACAGTAGGGAAGGTGTTGGATAGCGGAGGAGTAAAAATTACTATTTCCACTCCAGTGAGTGCAACAGTAGGGAAAGTGTTAGGTAGCGGAGGGATAAAATTTACTATTCCCACTCCAGTGAGTGCAACAGTAGGGAAAGTGTTGGATAGCGGAAGGATAAAATGTACTATTCTCACTCCAGTGAGTGCAACAGTAGGGAAAGTGTTGGATAGAGGAGGGATAAAATTTACTATTCCCACTCCAGTCAGTGCATCAATAGGGAAAGTGTTGGATTGCAGAGGGTTAAAATTTACTATTCTCACTCCAGTCAGTTCAAAATTAAAAACAAACAAAATAAAAATATTTTTTAAAAATTAAATAAAAAATATATAAATATGTTAAAAATTAAAAAAAAAAGATTTAATATTACAAAATAAAAAAACATATTATAATGTTAAATACATATCACAAATACCTACAAATATTATATTAAATAAAATTAAAAAATACTTTTCAAACAAATAAATATTTTTATTTAGAAATTATTTATTAACAAAAACATTCATTATTACATAAATGTAGTCTATTTACTTCCTACCCTATAACACCACACAACTCACAACCCGCATTGAAAATAAAAAAAAATTATTTGCATAGTTAACTGAATTAATTATCAATTAAACAAATATTATTAATTAAAAAACAAATTAAAACACATAAAATGTAATTAACTTCCCACCCCTTACACCTATAATCCCCACAACCCACACCTAAAATTAAACTGTAAAACAAATGAATTACACAACTAAAAAACTTTTACAATTAAATAATTTATAGTATTTAACATCTAATTATAAAGTAAGTAAAATGTATTTACTCCCCACCCTTCACCCCTATAAACCCAACACCCACACAAAAAATAAACAATGACACTAATTAATTATAAAATAATGAATTAGTATTAATTATCAACTAATCATTAATTAAAAATAAATTACTTCCCAACGTTTACCCCTAAAAATCCCACAACCCGCACCTAAAATTAATTACACAGGTACCATAATTGTCAATTAATTACTATTAATTGACAACTAATTATTAATAATTAAAAATAAATTATTCCCACCCTTTACTCCTATAAACCCCACAACCCGCACCTAAAATTAATTACACAATTACCATAATTAATTGTCAATTAATTAATATTAACTAACAACTAATTATTAAGTAATTAAAAATAAATTACTTCCAACCCTTTACCCCTATAAATGCCACAACCCACACCTAAAATTAATTACACAATTACCATAAATAATTGTCAATTAATTAATTAATATTAATTAACAACTAATTATTAATTAATTAAAAATAAATTACTTTCCACCCTTTACCCCTGTAAACCCCACAACCTGCACCTAATTACACAATTGCCATAATTAATTGTCAATTAATTAATATAAATTAACAACTAATTATTAATTAATTAAAAATAAATTACTTCCCATCCTTTACCCCTATAAACCCAACAACCCGCACCTAAAATTTACCCCAAAAAAATAAAAACACAATTACCATTATAAAATCTCAATTTTAAAAAATGACTAAATAAATATATTTGTTAATTTATTATAATTAAATGACTTCCCACCCTATTCCCCTATAAACTAAGTCTGGGCAGCGAACTCCCCTCCGCTTGTGAAGTATGCGGAGTTTTCCGCACTCCGCGTTACGCAGAGCTCGCGGAGTTCCAGAAAAATCCGCTCCGCATAGCGGAGCCGAGTTTTTTCCCTCGCTCGCGTTCGTCAATGTCAAGTTGCCGAGCGCGAGCAAGGAAAATCTACCTCCCGGCGAGATTTTTCCTCGTTCGCAATCGTCAACATGAAGTTGGCGAGCGCGAGCGTGGAAAATCAACCTCCCAGCGAGATTTCTCAACGCGGGCGGTCAGATTTCTCATTGCGAGTTGTCGCGTATGCTCGCGATCGCTCACGTTGAGAAACCATTCGTTCGCGCTGAGAAAGCTGCCGCTCGAGTGAAAATCTTCTCGAGCGGCAGAAAGGAAGCAGCGCCTGCATGCGCTGTGCATGGTGCTCGTTCGCGATGATTGCACAGTGCGGACAAGCACCTGACACTGAAAATCACTGCGAACCGCATTTATTTAACGCACTCAGCGTAGCCCGGCGGAGTTTTTTTTGCACTTCGCGGAGTTCCGCGTAGCAGAAATCTGCAAACTCCGCCCAGGCTAACTATAAACCCACAACCTGCTACAGAACTAAAAAATGCAACATTTAATTCAAATAAAATTAATAACTGCTAAAAATTAAACACATATATTAAAAAACCTAAACAATACTTTTAGAAAAAAATACATCACATACATTTAAAATATATACTGAAATACATAGCACTAATTTAAAAAATCGATATTTTAAACAACTATAATTTTGCAAACGATATTAATGACTTCTATATTTTTAAAATTGATATTTCTTACTTTAAAGTCGACATTCTTGACCACAATATTTAAAACTCAATATTAGTGTAAGTTGACATTTCAAACTCGATATTTTGACTGAATACCGGTAATATCATCGTCTGGAACTAGAGGGAACTATCAAGCGGTGTCGCAGGATATTCATGTCATTAAGGACTGCAACGAGTACAACACATCCACACCTGTGCCAGAATGATGACATCACTGCGGCTGCTCTGGACAAGGTGCACCCACAGCTGCGCCCGAATAATAGCACTTAGAGGTTAAAAAAGACATCTGCAGCTATCTCTGAAAGTAGCGTCACTGGGCCTACAACAGGTGTAATACACCTAGTGCTTGAAATTGAAAAATAGAAGTGCAGGTACTCTGTGCCAGAGTACCTGCTTGTTTCTGAGAAGTGCTGGTACTCTCCAATTAAAAGTATTTAGTCTCTCTTGAGAAGTGCCGGCTGTCGCACGATAGGGGCGCTACTTGGGCTACCGAAGGCTACAATACACTCACCTGTCAGGGCATGACGACATTGCTGGGACTGTTAAGGGTACATTACACACCCCTGATGGAGAACGAAGACATCACCGAAACAGCCAAAGACACAATCCACACTCCTGCTGCAGGGTGATGTAATCAGTGGGACTGCCACGAGGGCAATGCATCCATAGCTGTAACAACATAATAAAAACATCACTGCGACTCCCTCAGCTACAATGCGTCCTCAGCTGCCACAGGATACAGATCTCACTCACTCGGACCGACTGCCCTGTATTACTCACCCACAGCTGTCACAGGAGAAAGCATCACAGCTGAGAAGGTTCAAGGATCCTTACTGCCACCTGCAGAGGCTGTAACTGGACCATAGCATCAGTGAGACTGCCGCCGATGAATCAGAGGTGAAGTCAACCCACGTTATTCTCATGGTGTGGAAGACTCTGCAGTCAGCCTTGAAGGAGCAGGGAAGGGTCAGGGTAGATTTTGTGTAGTTTGCCGGGCTCCAAGCACTACCACTTCGAAGACCGATAAAAGCAGGTTGCAGGTGGTATTTTGGCAATGGTGAGGGCTAGCAGGGTGATACCAAGCGCCCAGGATTCAGGAAGGCTGGCCCTAGGGATTGGGACCAGCCTTGAAGCAGCACTACGTATCAAATACGTTCGGACCTGGGTAAAAGAACCTCTCAGCGACAGTGGGAGCTGGGCTCCAAAATGAATGAGCTGCGTTCCAAGGGGGCCCAAGTTCAAATGAAATTCCCTGCTACGCTTAAGATAATGTGGCATAATAAAATGCATGTGATTAGAAACCCTATGGAGGTTGATGGCTTGCTAGAACAGATGGAAAACTCAAAATAGGGTCAGTTTATGTATATAGGTGTATATAGAGAATCTACACAGTTGAGTAGTTAGACACATTATATGTAAGAGATACACATGAGTAATTATAAGTATAGGAAATGTATAGGAATATACAATATATAAGTTTTTTGTTTAGATACCTTTTATAATTTTTCATAGTAGACTTTTTCCCCTCTGCACGGCGGGACCTCAAAGGCCTTTTGCCTTAGAGATAGGGTGGGGGGTTCCCCAGGGGGGTTGGTGGGGGGGACACGGGTGGTTGGGAGCATCTGGGAAAAAAATAAAAAATATAGTCCTCTTTCAGCTATGGGATGGGTGGTCCCTACAAACTTATATTGATTTGTGTATCAGTGTATGTCAACACAAGATTGACTTGGAAGGTATTAGCAGAGGTTTGAGGATAGATAGATGATGAAGAATTTAGTACACTTTGTATCCTGGAATGTAAATGGCTTGAGGTCTGCAAAGAAGTTAGGTCGAGTAATGGAGTTTGTGAAGCGATCCGAGGCGAGTGTTATATTATTGCAAGAGACTCACCTAACAAAGCACGAATGTGTGAATGCCTTTAAAAAATGGTCTTGGGTACAAGATAATGTCTGTTCAGATCAAAGTAGCAACACAAGGGGGGTGGCCATACTTATAAAAAGAATGCGGGCATTATAGTAGAAAGGCAGCAGACAGATTCTTCTGGGAGGTGGGCCCTAGCCAAGATAAAAGTGCAAGGAATATTTGTAATTGTAGTCAGTTACTATGGGCCCAATGATGATAACCCGGATGTATTAATCAAATTAGAATCATGTTTAATGCCGTTTAATGCCCCAGTGGTAATTGGAGGGGATTTCAATTTAGTATTTAATAAAAATCTGGATAGAACCTCCAAAGCCAACTACGTTACGCCACCAAAAACTATGGCAGTACTTAAAAATATGATTAGAGAGCTTAATTTGATTGATATTTGGAGACATAAGATGGGGGATAATAGAGATTTTACCTTTTTAGTAAAAAGTACGGTCATCATTCCCGAATTGACTATTTTTTATTGAACCATGATCTGGTATCTGGGGTTGAAATGATCAAGCATGTACCTGTTATACTTTCGGATCATTCGGTTGTTTTTTTATCACTAAAAATGCCTAATAAGAGAGGTATAGTTAGGTGGACTTTGGACAGGACAATTTTGTTGGATGAGGGGGTAATTAATAAAATGAAAGAGGAGGTTGCGATTTTTTTTGAAGTTAACATGGGGTCAGCTAAACTTCAAATTGTATGGGACTCCTTTAAGGCCTTTTTGAGATCCATAGGTACGGGTATTATGGCGAGTAAAAAACGAAGCGCGAGGTACCAAGAAGAAAGGCGGCTGGAAATCATTAAGAATAAAGAGCAAGAGGTACAGAAAGCTTCCCTTGAGAGTTTTAGTAAGGTGGCCTCTCTTAGAAAACAACTAGAATTGTTGCAATTAGAATATCAAGAAGCTCTGGATAAAACATTGATGGATAAATGGAGGGTTAGCAAACTGCAGCATTTTGCTTATGGCGAAAAGAGTGGGGCCTTGTTGGCATGGAAAGCCAAGAGTGATAGAGTGCGCAATCAAATAGTATGCCTGATTGATCATATGACAGGGGACACATTGGATACTAATGTTAAAATTGGGCTGGAGGTCTCCAGACATATGAGTAATTTATATAAGGAGGATATTTCCCCTGGGAGGGATAATATCGAAGGTTTCCTTAAGGAAATCGAACTCCCAATTTTGAGTGAAGACCAGAAGGCAATATTATCAGCGGATATAACAGAAGAGGAGATTCGACAACAGTTTAGGAAAATGGCCAGAGGGAAAGCTGCAGGGCCGGATGGCCTTCCAACTGAGATTTATTTAAACCTCTTAGATGAGGTGGTACCAGTGTTCAGGGAACTTTTTAATCTAATACTAAGAGAGGGAGAAGAACCCCTGAAAGTTGGGCTGAGGCAACAGTAACATTGTTATTGAAACCTAACAAGGATCCCTCGTGGTTGACTCTTATAGGGCCATATCACTGTTAAATACGGACTATAAGGTGTTCAGCGGGAATTCTGGCCGCCAGAATTGCAAAGGTTATTAAGGGTATAATACATAAAGATCAAAAGGGTTTTATTCCCGAAAGGCAGCTCAACGAGTTAACTTTTCAAATATTGGGAGTGATAGACTTAGCAAAAACTTATAATCTTCCAGTAACGCTGGTGGCAATAGATGCCGCAAAGGCTTTTGACCAGGTTCACTGGTCATATCTGTGGGAAGCTTTAAAGGTATTTGGTTTTCCCCTTAATATAATAAAAACGGTTCAACTTTTGTATAGATCTCCAAGAGCAAAGGTTCTGGTCAATGGGGAGCTAACTGATTGGGTCAATATATCACGGGGGACTAGGCAGGGATGTCCCCTGTCCCCGCTTTTGTTCGATATATATATTGAACCATTAGCGGCTTGGATCAGACAAGACCCTGCTATTATTCCTTTTAGACACGGAAATTTTGAGATTAAGTTAGCGTTGTATGCAGATGATCTCTTACTTTACACTCTAAATCCGCAAGTGTCTATCCCCATATTAATGGCTAAAACCGAAGCATTTGGAAGAGTATCAGGATACAGAGTAAATATAAATAAGACTGAAATCATGGAATGGAACCAACCAGTTCAACAAATACAGGCAAAATCAAGTATGCGCTATCTTGGGGTGACAATCACGCAGAAGTTGGCTGAAGTCACTAAGGTAAATTGGGAAAAGATTAGGCACGAAGTAGAGAAACTGTTGGTCAGATGGGCAAACCTTCCGTTAAATTTGTATGGTAGGGTGAATCTTATCAAGATGATTATTCTACCGAAGATAACGTTTCTTTTTAATTCAATACCATTATCGTTTGATAGAATGAAAATTGCTAAATTACAAGGAAGACTAGGAAGTTTTATTTGGGCTTCCAAGGGCTCACGTATATCTTGGAAGAGATTGAGGAGGAGATTGGAGAAGGGTGGGATGGCGTTAGCGGATTTGAGGACGTATGGATATGCTTTCCTTTTTAAGAATTGCAGGATGCTTTTAAATAGGGTTGATAGTTCGGCTATTGGCAGTTTGTTTGGAGCCATGCTTGGAGAACTAAAGGAGGGCCAAGACCAATTTTTGTTTAAGTTCGGAGACCCGAAGTTTTACAAAAAAGTAAGGTTGAAGATTCTAGTGGGTGTTTTGAAAGCTTGGGTCTATATTCGGAAAAGTTAGGTATCCCATATTATGCGTCTAGGGCCCCGATCTGGGAGTCCCCAGGGACTCCAGAATGCTTGAATGATTCATTAAGTCTCCCATTAACGGTTTCGGGTATTTCTTGTTGGGGGATCTGAAGATGGGAATTGAGCTAGTCAATTGGGAAACTCTGAATCAAATTGCGGGGGAAATCTAACCAGGTTCAAATATTACCAGATTTCTGCATGGTGGAGGGACCAAAATTGGAGTGAAGAGGAGGATGATACTTGGTTAGCTCAAGCGATTAAAACTGGCGTTATTAAGAAGGAGGTAGCTCTGTGGTATCAATTTCTGATTAATGCAGAAGACGATTTAGAAGGAGACATTCAGAGGCTTTGAGGCGAGGGAATTGTGAACATTAATTTAAGGGAAGCATGGTTGGCCTCCTTTGCATTGCTGAGGGAAAGTGTGAAACCCGCCTATCTAAAACGAAACCACCTCTTCACGGTTTATAGGGTTTATTAGTCTCCGGCGAGATTAGAAAAGTTTTTAGGGATACATTATGAATGCCCAAGATGTCAAGATCCTGTAGCTGATGACATGCATATGTTCCTAACATGCCCGGAAATTGAGAAGTTTTGGTTCGAGGTATGCCAATTCTTAACTGAAGTCACAGGTATTACTGTGTAGGTCAGTCCTTCCCTGGTCTTCTTTGGAATTTGGCAAGATAATATTATCACCATTAGTAGATTAGATGCAAGATTTATTTTTTATGTAATCTTATTAGGAAGAAGAGAGATTTGTAAATCATGGAAGGCAAATCTTCCACCGCACTTCCTGGAGTGTATAAAAAGTGTAATACATATAAGTAAGCAGGACTTAATGTGTGATTGTAGTAGCAGAGAGAAAGTATGGCTTAAGTTGGTAAATTGGTCTCAAAATTTGCGGTCCAATGATTAAGCCAATGTAGAGCTGTGGGTCCTGTGTTCCTTCCGTGCTATGGGCACTCCCGGGAAGGGTGGAATTGGAAACGGCTTTTCTCTCTTGATTGGAAGGACTCCAACCTGGCCTGGCATTTACCAGAGAAGGGGACGAGTATAGCCAGCAAGTAAATTGGCAGAATGAGGACTAGGAAAAAAAAAAAAAAGCCTTGAAGCAGCAGGGGGTTGTTTGATTTTTTCCATAAATGTTTCTACAGGTGCCAAGGCCAGAGTTCTTGGATGGATGAGACAGGCAAGGACTCCGCTCTGCCAGGGCAGGTGTGGGCCGCAGTACCCAGCAGACTCAAGCTGCACACTTTGCTGGCTACAGCCACATTCGGAGAGGCTGTGTTTGGAATTATCTACAACAGGAAATGACACCTGATGGCTACTATTGTTCTGCATCAAAGACCACTTGTTGTAGGTGATGGCAGAGTTAATGGGGAGAGAGCAGGCAGAGGACAGCAGAATGAAACTTAACGTATCAAGAAGCATATAAAAGCTGATTTTCACAAGGCTTGCAGGTCAGAGAAGTGGTGGGATAAGACTGAGCCAGAGGAGAATCCATGCCCTGCTGCTGTCCTAGCTGAAAAAGTGGCAGCCGGGTACATCTCCATTCAGCACCGCATTTTACTTTTTTACCCTGAAATGCCATTCACTACTAACAACGAAGCAGATGGTGGGAAGAAGTTCTTGAAGGGCGGATGTTGGCATGTTTTGTAAAGTAGAAAGAGCAAGGGTCTCTGGGATGTAAGGAAAGTATTGGGAAGGGTTGCATGAAGGGGCGAAAATAGAAGGGTAGCTCCGGATAGGCCGATTCACTCTAGTGCTGTCACAGCAGCAGCTAAACAAGGGATTCGACTCTTACCCTTGCAGGTAGAGGGCAGTGCTTACATTGAGCCAGTGGTTCCCGGTGCTCGGCACCGGCACTTAATTGGCACCACCGGCTCTTGTTATAGTCCACCACACTGAGGCGCTGCTTGACTAATTTCGAAATGAGTTAACAACAGTTGTTTAATATTTTAATATACATTAACATTGAGTAAACCCTGCCACCCAGCCATTCTTATAGCTTTGGGTGGCCTGGAATAGTCTGAGTTGTCACACCTGTAGGAATGTGATGGTTTATGGTTGTGTAGGTCATATCATTAGCAGCGCTGGCAGGAGCAATGGCTGGTGCAAGCTGCAGAGGCATCCTGACGAGGGCCATGGCATTTATTTTTTGACAAATGAAGTACTGGTAAAGGGTGCCAGTCTGACTAGAATCTGAGCCATGGCCTGATTAGAGATAGCCCAACCAACAGGTGCTCGTCCATTTTTGGGACCATAAAAGGGGGATGGTGCACAAAGCCCCACTCAAAATGTTGGCTTTCTTAAGCCTAGCAGGAGTAGGCAGGATCTGGGCCTTTTAAAGTTTTTGTCGTTTTTGCTCATCTTGCCTAAACAGTGTGCCCTCCACCTCTTTCTTTGAAAATGTGCGTGGTACCCGCAATGGCGTATGATGAATGCTACAGTACAATAACGGAGAGCGCCTTATATACAGTACATCACTGCTGCGAAACGATAATGGAATCACTGCGCTGCACTTGGTGATCACGTGACGAGATTGTGATGACGTTGCATCCGGCGAAATCTTACACTTAAAACGAACTACAGAGGAATGGAACAGATGCTCAGGAGATCGAAATACCCAGCACTAGTGACACCACCAGCTGAACTCACACTGGACACACAGAGTTGCGGTGGCTATCGCCATTGTCCAGATGTGACCTCTGACCTCTGGTAGGAGACTGTCTGCAGTGAGACCTCCCCCTCTCCCTCTAGTGACCCGTGCTATTGCCAGGCGGGTTTACCTTAATATAAATATATATATGAATTATAGGCTTCAACACGGGCAGGAAATATCTGTTCCACCCACTAAGTGCATTTATTTATTTTTTCTAAAAATGATGCCTGGAACTTACATTGAAGAAGTGGAAGGAACAGCTAATGTTTCCTGTCCCAGGAAATAATCTTTTAATGAGAAATGCATCCAGCGCTGCTGACCCCTTGGGTTCACTCTTCAAGGCGACGGTAGCCCAGCCCCCTCTCGCACACCACCAACGACTCCTAATTGATTTTGCAGATAGACCTTCTCTCTGTTTGAGGGGCTCAGTCCAGGGCTGCGCATAAATCGTTTTCCAGACAGAGTGGATTCATTGTAGATTTCCGCTTCTTTTTTTCTTCTAAGGCAGACCCTCCATCAACAGGGAGGCGGTGGCCCTTTCGGTATTTTAGTGCACCTTTACGACATGGCGCCTAGAGGCGAGAACATCATCTGCGACAAGCAGCAGTGAAGATGATGACCCGCCGCAATGTCTAAAGGTGAAATTGTGAATGCGTGTCGAGCACAAGGTACATACCACCCGCAACAGGCCACCATCCGTTAAAGGTACCGAACCTTACTGTTCGGCGCACTTCTACATTTCCACACGTACTTTGGCAGAAGGGCTCATTACCTCGTAGCTGAACTACGCAGAACTGCGTTATTAGATCAATAAATACAAATTCGATTTTTTAATTCACTGGTTCTCACTTAGGAATATAGATGGATGTGTCTTGCTCACATAAATTCATTAAAAGCATAAAGGCATTGACTCAGAACTCACCTTTAATAACTTATTACAGTGGAGCAGCTACATCATTTCATTATTACAGGTGACTAGAGACGCCACCAGTCCCCTGTAATAAGGAAATCAGATACAGGCGTTTATACAGGAGTAAATTGCAGTTTCACATGTATATAAATAAATAATCTCACAATCGTATAGACTCCGATAAAATATGGAATGGAAATCAAACCGGGACAGATGGGTCTAATTTGCAAACCCTTTAACTCCAAAGACTCTCCTGCCATCAGCTACCATGCCCCTGCATGCCTGGCCATCACGTCATTTCCGGTGCTGGTGAGAGGGGGTGGTATGAAAAGGTGCAAGGACTTCCTCTTCCATGGTTGGGAAAGACTTAGGACTCAGCACATCTGAAAGCTGAGAGCCCCTGTCAGCCCTGTTGCATTTCAAACCTCAGATCTACAGTTTACATATAAAAAGAGCATACTTCGAGCGCGTGGCTGCAGGTGGGGACAACCGGCACCAATTTTTGGGCACCAGAACTTATTTTTCATCATCAGACTTTAACCAAAAGAGAGAAAAGCAGCGAAGGTGGAAGGTATTGGGAAGTGAAAGATGCAAAAACAGTGACAAAGGGAAAGAACCTCCAAGAGTGAGATAAAGGGTTGAGGGTGACAGCTTCAAATGGAATCAAGACTAGACAGCCTCGGTATTCAGCAGCAGTACCAAGCAGACAAGCACTGCACTGAAAGATTCCCGGCAGGTGCCTTAACCCACTGAACTAAATGAGCAGACTGGTCATGTCACCCAGATCAGCAAAGGCTCAGTCAGTAAAAATCCACAGTTGCTTCAAACTTGGGAACTGGATCTGAAAGCCCCCCCAACAGCTGCTCCAGAGAAGCACTGGCGTCTGGAAAATGCATTAGGTTCTCAGTTACAGACACAAAAACTATTTCCAAACCAAAACTTTGCTGGTCTCCCATTGTGTTATGTTGAATTTTCCGACAGAATCAGGAAACCTGAGCTCCTCTTGTAAGTGAAGGAAGCTCGGGGGACGTGAGGTGCTTGACTGAAAACTTACAAACTGAATTCATGTGCCCAGCCCAGGCCCTTACTAGGAGCTTGACGTGGAGTGACCTAGCCCTCACTCTGTCTAGTATGTGCGCAAAGTCCTTTTGTTGTCTCAAACCTTGTGATACCTGAAATCACAGCTTTTGCGACCGCAAGAGGGCCTTTTACAATGTCCTAAAGCCCTTTTATGAGTCAGTGAAATGTTTCGAACTGCTCAAAGGGTTTTGAAACTCTTCAGAAATTGAACATTTGTTATTTTGAATGATGTATCAATGGTTTATGACTGCAATTTCGTGTAGTCCCACTGCCATTTCAAGTTGTTTCTACCGTCAGGATGGAGCACCTCCCTATGTTATGTTAAGTATGCATTAATAGCATAGTGTTTGCTGCAAGTCCAGATACAAGATGTTTAATGCATACTCGCAAAGGCTGGCTCCATCTTTGTACTTCAAGCAGAACACACTGCCGTACGCATGGTGCACTGTTCCTGTTGTGTGCAAAGCGATGCCTAACATGAAATGAAAAGTGTTCAAAGTTTTCAAACACAGACAGTCTGTCAAAATACTGCTACTTTGCCTGACAACACCTTACATTTTTCATCATCAAAGACTTTTTAGTAGAATGCTTGCTAAAATCGGGATTCGTTTCCTAATAGCAGCAAAGAGTGGCTGCGAGGGCACCATCCGAGAGACAATGTCCCGCTTTGTTTAAGCGTCCTCGGGAGGGGGGTAGGGTGGGGGCTCAATGTCCCCCCATCTAGCCAAGGCATGAAGTCTGAGTTAATGAGGACAGCTTTAGACTGGCAGGGTTGTGTCCTTTCAGACCGGATTCAGATTGTTGCTATTTCTCCTTTTAAGTGCCATCCACTGGTCTTATCGTAAGTAGCTGGTGGACATGGACTGAAAAATAGAAGAAATAATATTGAATCACAAATACAGACTGCCGAAAACTAAAACTTACTGTTGGAAAACGAGGCAGTATCTGTGAGGCCTGCACAAATAACATGTCACATTTGTCCTTCACTGGGAACCAAACACCCTTTTGTAGCGCTTTACTCTCAGAGGGTAGCCTTGCAGAGCAGTCTAAGGCTTACTCAAGGGAGGTGGTGTGGGCTAGTAATCGCCATGTACCAGTACGCAGAAATAACACTCAATAATTGATTGTCCAGTCTGTACTTTGCTTTATAAAAGTAAGAGTACAGACTGGACAATCAATTATTGAGTGTTATTTCTGCGTACTGGTACATGGCGATTACTAGCCCACACCACCTCCCTTGAGTAAGCCTTAGACTGCTCTGCAACGCTACCCTCTGAGAGTCAAGCGCTACAAAAGGGTGTTTGGTTCCCAGTGAAGGACAAATGTGACATGTTATTTGTGCAGGCCTCACAGATACTGCCTCGTTTTCCAACATTGGTGTCTAGCGGCGGGAAACATAGTATCCCATTCTGGTACGCATTTATAGCATTTGATAAGTCCAGTTTTGCCACACATTACCTATGCAGTAATGAGCAAATGGAAGAGCACAAGGCTCTGAGAAGGGTTCAAAGTTTTGGTTATGTGAACTAAAAGTATGGGAAATGAAAGCCCCGCGCACATATATGTCATGTGAAGATATTATGGTTTAAATGTAAACTGTATTGATATGAGTTATGTTGATTATCATGTGATAGTGGGATGGTGCTTTCCAGGAAATGATTGCATACAAGTGTTCTAAGCCATATTGTACACCTTTGAACCCTAACACTACACGCACTACACCTGCATGAGGAGGGTGTCTCCTCAAGAGATAGGGACAGTAACTGATACCTACATCACAGATGGGGGTGTAGGGGTGGATTGACCTTTGGGGGGACAGGAGAGGTAGGGGGTCCTGGGAGATACCCACGCTTTTTAAGGGCACGGAGGGTTTCCCCAGAAGGGGCCCCAGATATCCTTCCCCTGCTGAAAGTTTTCTTGCCATTGGTGCAGGCCAAAACCACTGAAAGGGTGGGGCAGGAGGTTTCTTTACCCCGGGTAGTAACACCCCAGGGGTTCCCATGGTGGGGGACCCCAAGAAACTTTTCCCACGGTGGGAGGAGGGTGTGGTAGGGTTGTGTGTCCGGCAGGCCCCCCAGGTTACCTGGTGGGGAAGATGAGCAACCCAAGGGTGGCCCATGGGAGTGGGTGGCCCCAAAAGAGGGTAGTTCTCAAGCGAGGGTGTGTAGTGGTAGCCCCTAGGTACTCTAGGTGGACCAGGTAACTGACCCAGTGGAGATTTGAGAGGGGGTGATGTGCTCCCTGGATTCCAGGTGAAGGGTTAGTGGTGGACCCTGAGATGTCAGGGTCGGGTAGGTGGTTACCCGAGGAAGCAACAGGATGTCATTCTGAAGCTTGTGTGTGAACCTGAGGTGGTGGCTGGGGTGATGCCTAGCCGGTGACCAGTCAGGTAGGTCCTGTGGGGCTTGGACCCCAGGACCAGGAGCATGGGGGTGTTCCCCTAGCTCGAGGCAGGAGGCGCACTTCTGCCAGGTAGTACCACCCTGAACACAGGTGAGGCCCATCTAAAGTGAAGGGACCCTGTGTTTCCCAAAGGGGTGGTGCAGGCCTAGCCGGGATCTTTATGGTCCCTGGCTGAGAGTGGTAGTACCACCCTGAAGGCAGGTGGGGCCTATCTTAAGTGAAGGGACCCTGCTCTTCAGAAGGGGTGGTGCAGGCCTAGCCGGGATCTTTAGGGTCCCTGGCTGATGGAGGTAGTACCGCCCTGAAGACAGGTGGGGCCTATCTTAAGTGAAGGGACCCTGCTCTTCAGAAGGGGTGGTGCAGGCCTAACCGGGATCTTTAGGGTCCCTGGCTGATGGAGGTAGTACCGCCCTGAAGACCGGTGGGGCCTATCTTAAGTGAAGGGACCCTACTCTTCAGAAGGGGTGGTGCAGGCCTAGCCGGGACCTTTAGGGTCTCTGGCTGATGGAGGTAGTACCGCCCTGAAGACAGATGGGGCCTATCTTAAGTGAAGGGACCCTGTGCTTCGGAGGAGGGTGGTGCAGGCCTAGCCGGGATCTTTAGGGTCCCTGGCTGAGTGTGGTAGTACTACCCTGAAGGCAGGTGGGGCCTATCTTAAGTGAAGGGACCCTGCTCTTCAGAAGGGGTGGTGCAGGCCATCCAGGGATCATGAGGGTCCCTGGACGGTCTCCCAAGGTGCTGCATGGAGATCGGGGAGAGCTATGAGAGGTGGGCCTGGGTGTAGCTAACTCGGGGCCCACAGGCTCTCTAAGGGTACTCCGGGAGGAGAGCGCACCTCTCGGAGGGAAGGGTGCATAGGCCCTGTTCTCGCAGTGGAGAACAAGGAAAGGGTCTAGGTTCCCGGGGTAGTTTCCGTGTGGAGCTACTGACGGGGGGAATGAGCTGTAGGATGTCTGACGAGGCACCCTCAGTGTTCCTCCCTGGCACTGCCAGTGTGGTAGTGAGGCCGGTCTGAGGTCCTATAAGGGAGCCAGGCCAGTGGCCGAAGATGCTTTTCTGTGTGGGGAAAGTACGAATGGCTGTGCTTTCTTTAGGGAAGACAGTCATCCCGAAAGGGTGGTGGCAGCTGAATGACCCCAGTGGCAGGCTGAGGGTGAGGGTCCAGAGAGGTTGCATCTTTGGGGTGCAAGGACCAAAAGGAGAGAGGGTACTGGTTGGAACAAACTCTGGAAGGGAGACCAGCTAGTGACCCCGGGGATAGGATGTAGACCTGTCCCAGAAGACCGCATCGGTGCTGAGGCACTGTACCCTTGTCCAGAGAACTGGTAGGCATAGTGTTGCATGACCAAGGGCAAAGGTAAGCCTAGTTAGGCTGACTCCATGTAGACTGTGAGTGACCTAGAGGTATCTAACCTAGAGCCCGGAGGGTTCTTAGGGTAGTCTGGGATCCCTGTCATGGGTGGAGGTCTCATGGATGGGAGGAGTAGGTGGTCTGAGCGGATAACTGGTGAGTAAGGGGGTCTGGTCAGAACCCCTTATAACTAGTTATCACTGACTACGGGAGGAATACCCATGTAGAGTGGCTATTTCTTCCCTGTAGGAATCAGCTGGGCGTGGCGTGTAAAAGTAAGAGTACATTTATTAAACACACACACTACTCAATACTATGCAACAATTTACAAATATACATAAGCTGTTGGAATTACTTTGTGACATTGCATAACATTTCCACCTCTCCCAAAGGGGGGTGGGGTCTAGTACCACCACTCCCATGTATGCACATCATCACACTCTCCTCCCACCGTGGGAAAAGTTTCTTGGGGCCCCCCACCATGGGAACCCCTGGGGCGTTCCCCTAGCTCGAGGCAGGAGGCGCACTTCTGCCAGGTAGTACCACCCTGAACACAGGTGGGGCCAATCTAAAGTGAAGGGACCCTGTGTTTCCCAAAGGGGTGGTGCAGGCCTAGTCGGGATCTTTAGGGTCCCTGGCTGAGAGTGGTAGTACCACCCTGAAGGCAGGTGGGGCCTATCTTAAGTGAAGGGACCCTGCTCTTCAGAAGGGGTGGTGCAGGCCTAGCCGGGATCTTTAGGGTCCCTGGCTGATGGAGGTAGTACCGGCCTGAAGACAGGTGGGGCCTAACTTAAGTGAAGGGACCCTGCTCTTCAGAAGGGGTGGTGCAGGCCTAACCGGGATCTTTAGGGTCCCTGGCTGATGGAGGTAGTACCGCCCTGAAGACAGGTGGGGCCTATCTTAAGTGAAGGGACCCTACTCTTCAGAAGGGGTGGTGCAGGCCTAGCCGGGATCTTTAGGGTCCCTGGCTGATGGAGGTAGTACCGCCCTGAAGACAGGTGGGGCCTATCTTAAGTGAAGGGACCCTGTGCTTCGGAGGAGGGTTGTGCAGGCCTAGCCGGGATCTTTAGGATCCCTGGCTGAGTGTGGTAGTACTACCCTGAAGGCAGGTGGGGCCTATCTTAAGTGAAGGGACCCTGCTCTTCAGAAGGGGTGGTGCAGGCCATCCAGGGATCATGAGGGTCCTTGGACGGTCTCCCAAGGCACTGCAGGGAGACCGGGGAGAGCTATGAGAGGTGGGCCTGGCTGTAGCTAACTCAGGGCCCACAGGCTCTCTAAGGGTACTCCGGGAGGAGAGCGCACCTCTCGGAGGGAAGGGTGCATAGGCCCTGTTCTCGCAGTGGAGAACAAGGAAGGGGTCTAGGTTCCCGGGGTAGTTTCCGTGTGGAGCTACTGACGGGGGGAATGAGCTGTAGGATGTCTGACGAGGCCCCCTCAGTGTTCCTCCCTGGCACTGCCAGTGTGGTAGTGAGTCCGGTCTGAGGTCCTATAAGGGAGCCAGGCCAGTGGCCGAAGGTGCTTTTCTGTGTGGGGAAAGTACGAATGGCTGTGCTTTCTTTAGGGAAGACAGTCATCCCGAAAGGGTGGTGGCAGCTGAATGACCCCAGTGGCAGGGTGAGGGTGAGGGTCCAGAGAGGTTGCATCTTTGGGGTGCAAGGACCAAAAGGAGAGAGGGTACTGGTTGGAACAAACTCTGGAAGGGAGACCAGCTAGTGACCCCGGGGATAGGATGTAGACCTGTCCCAGAAGACCGCATCGGTGCTGAGGCACTGTACCCTTGTCCAGAGAACTGGTAGGCATAGTGTTGCATGACCAAGGGCAAAGGTAAGCCTAGTTAGGCTGACTCCATGTAGACTGTGAGTGACCTAGAGGTATCTAACCTAGAGCCCGGAGGGTTCTTAGGGTAGTCTGGGATCCCTGTCATGGGTGGAGGTCTCATGATGGGAGGAGTAGGTGGTCTGAGCGGATAACTGGTGAGTACGGGGGTCTGGTCAGAACCCCTTATAACTAGTTATCACTGACTACGGGAGGAATACCCATGTAGAGTGGCTATTTCTTCCCTGTAGGAATCAGCTGGGCGTGGCGTGTAAAAGTAAGAGTACATTTATTAAACACACACACTACTCAATACTATGCAACAATTTACAAATATACATAAGCTGTTGGAATTACTTTGTGACATTGCATAACATTTCCACCCCTCCCAAAGGGGGGTGGGGTCTAGTACCACCACTCCCATGTATGCACATCATCTTGCCCCCTAATGCAGTTAGTTGAACATAACCTGGAGCGAGGGCCCTGCGCACTGGCACCATCCCTGTGGCGACCCACCCCATTATCTCAACAAGCATTTAAAATAGGCCCACCTGCCCTGGTGACACACAACCATGCCTGAACATGTCATACTGACCATAACGTATACACCTCTACATCTTAGGGGCTAACAGTCTGGGTTGTTCTTCACCTAACGCAGCAGCAAGAATACATGTCTAAGCATCACTTAAAATGACAGTACTTATCACAGTTGTTAACCATTATAACGCATTGCAATACACCGCCTCTAAAAGGCATCACAGGTAAAATCAGAGGATTAAGTACTTACAGCCAGACACCCTAGCAGGAATGTCTGGCAACATAACCCCACTTTGCTTATGACTCCACCTTACACAGGTACTTCACATTACACGTGTGACTTACAGTCCCTCTAAAAGAAATAACAGTGATAAATGCATTTGTGGTGCAATTACACCTCTTCACCTCCAGGGGATGCCCTTCTCCAAACATCCCCAACTCAGCCCTTCACACCTTGAGGCAGTCCCTAAGGCACCCCCAGCTGTAGAACAAAAGTTCCAGCCATGGGGATGCTGATGACGCCTGGCTGAGCCCTTGAGGGTTTATTCTTTCCAAGTCCCCAGAGACTTAGGGAGGGACTTTCTTCCTTCATGCTGGGGGAGACTGCGTTGCTCCTGCAGCTCCCCCTGCACCTTGTCACACCTTTGGCGGTGACCCTGTCCTCCTGGGCCACCGCGAACCGAGGAAAAGCTGTTTTCCCTTGCAGGCCGGTCTGGGCCTGCAAGGCATTATGGGGCGCTCTGTGGCCAGTGCGTGCATATTATAACAGCGGCTCTCCTGCTGTGTCGGGGAGAGCCGCGCAGCCTTTTCCTGCGGCCCGGCGCCGCATCTGCCCTTCGCTGGGGGTCCGGTCCCACCCGGACCCCTGCTGCCCAACGGTGAGTGTTTCGGCTCGGGGAGCCCACCGCCGGCCGCTCCTCTCTTCACGGAGGCCCGGTCCCACCCGGGCCTCCCGCACTGCAGCAACGTTGGAGGGCAGCCCGGGGAGCCCACCCCAGGCTGCCCCCGCCGGCTCCCCGCCCGGCCCGCACTCTCTGGTGGGGCTGCGGGAGCCGGAGAGTCAGTTTCTGTCTGCCCGCTCCGGCGGGCAGACGTGGAGTCTTCCGCCAGTCGGGCGGGACCTCGGGGAGTGCGACGGCACTCCTCCTACCTTCCTCCAGCCGCGGGGGAGCGCGACGGCGCTCCCCCGCCTTCCTCCGCCACTTCGGGCCTGGAGATGGGGTCCCGGGCCCCTGCAGATTTTTCACGGGGAGCGCAACAGCGCTCCCTGGCTTTTCTTCGCCCGAAAGGGGGTTACGCGATGGCACGCCCCTATCCTCATTTCCGTCGGGGGCCAGGGTGGGCTCCTGGCACCCCGTGGGGGCATTTTCATGGGGAGCGCGACGGCGCTCCCCGACTTTGCTTCGGGGCCCGGAGTTTGGGATCCCGGGCCCCTCTCTCCAATCCACGAGGGGCGCGACTGCGCTCTCCGGTCTCCCTTTTCGTCGGGGGCCAGGGTGGGCTCCTGGCACCCCTTTTGGGGCAGTTTCACGGGGAGCGTGACGGCGCTCCCCAGCTTATCTTCTTGTGGGGACAACCCCCGGGCCTGACCCACCCCGGGGGCACATTTAAGACCGGCGGCGGAGCCCCACGCGCTTCGTCGTCGATCTCTTCAGAGGTCAAAGGTCGCCTACCTTCTGGGGGGCATATCTCAGCCCCCAGGGTACCGATCTTCCTCATCTTGGCCTCTTCTTGCTCCTGGTGGCGCTCCCCAGCCACTGGGAGCACTTTCCTTCACCCTCCTGGTCTCAAGGAGGGTGAACTCAGCAGGGAGCTGTCTTCACTGGCTCCCTGCGCCAGCCTTTCTCCTGGCTCTCCTCTTGGGCCTCTCTTCTCCTTGCGCAGAGGCCCAGGCGTCTGCTCACTGGTCCTGGACTCCCACCACAGGTGCAATCCAGGGTCCTGGGACAGTCAGGGGGTTCTTCCTTCCAACTGCCCATGGTGCCAGGCTCCAGCACCAGTCTTCTACAGCAGACCACACCCCAGAGAGAGCTTCTCTTCCTGTGCAAGACCTTTTAAAAGAATTTGGAGGGGGCTGGCAGGAAGTCTCTTCTTGCTCTATCAGGCAGCGACACCTCACCTCTCTGCCCCTGCTCCCTCCTTCCTGCCCAGGCCTCTGGGTTTGTTCAAAATGGCATCGTCCAGGGGTCTTATACCACATGGTCTCTGAGAGCCCCTTCCCCTCCGCTGCCTTCTCTCCATAGCAGCTTGGTGCCTGGCACCAGGTGACAGCTGCTGATGGATGAACCTGTAGCTCCACCCATCTTTTTGGAGTGGAGGCTTTCGCCCTTGGAATGCTTGTTGTGCAGGGCTGGCTTGGGGAGGAAGGTCATTAATTCAGCCTGGCCGGGTGAGCCCCAGCCAGGCCCTGGTTATGAGCTGACTCAGAGAAATATGTCATTTCTGGATGACCCAAAAGCAGTACAAATATGACTTTGGACTCTGCAGAATACTTCTTCTACATTAGGTTACAGTGGACTTTGGTGCATGTCTGGAATTTGTAGGCCCTAGGAAAGTAAAACTAGCCCAGGTGCTCCCCATCCTCATAGAAGAATAATGGAATAAAAACAGTAAAGCAAACTGACTTTCCCTCAAATGTTTCTTCCCATTGTAGAAAGCCTATTCCATGTCTCCACCCAATTCTGCATAAGTCCTGCCACACCATTCACTTTGTAGCTGCTCCTGGGCTACGCAAGCCAGGAATCTGTCCTGCGCAGCCCTTACACTTGTGCACACGCATGTACACACATGTTTGCATGTAACCAGCCCAGTGCCCCATACTCTGGCTGCAGCGCAGCGGCCTACTCGCGCCAGAGGGACACCGGTAAAACACACATGCAGTCCCTTTCATCATGAGTTCACTGGGTGAGTCCCAACTTATGAGGCTCTCCCACAGTAAAAGCTCAACAAATAGGTGTTCAAAAAGCAAAAAATCCGGGCGGCTCAGATGGTCAGAACCACCTTCTAACACTTACATAAATGTCTCTCTACAAAATAATCATCGACATCCATTAATCTATATATGCAATAACATCATTTGGATTTATTTACTCTTTAACTATGTCGCACTATAGACTAATTTAAGAGTCGATGAGTGAATGTTTATATTTATTTTTGTAATTTGAAAAAGTATGCATGGTGCCCTTTCTGATTCAATGGGGTTTTCTGTATTTTCACTTCGATGCAGTGGTCTGGTCGGTTACATTTTCCGAAGCCAATGGCGCACAAATGCGGTGACTCTGCATAGGCACTCGAGCCCCTTGTGTTGCTGCATACCTTGCAAACCATACAGATGAAGCGCTGAAATTTTTCAAACACTCACCCCCTGTCACAGATCTGGGTTGAATCCATCATTGTTCTTTAGTTCACTTCACCACCCCAGTTCAAACTGAGCCCCTTGCAAATCAGTCTTGACCCTGTCCCTCATGGGAACAGTCCAGCCCGAACTGCCATGCCAGGTGTTCCCTGAACCGGAAACAAGCATCCTGGGACCGGTTTCGGGGTAACACCCCATATCAGCCAGGCTCGCTTGAATCCAGTGGCAAAGTGTCCAAGGGACCCACGTCTGGGCATACCCTGCCAACTTAGGGCGAACAAAGCAAGCACAAGGAGATGATGGATGGAGCGCTGAAACTTTTCATACACTCACCCCCAGTCACAGATCTGGATTGAATCCATCATCGTTCTTTAGCTCACTTTGCCACCCCAGTTTAGACCCAGCCATATGCAAATCAGTCTGGACCCTGTCCCTCATGGGAACAGTCCAGCCCGAACTGCCAAGCCAGGTCTTCCCTGGACCGGAAACAAGCATCCAGGGACCGGTTTTGGGGTAGCACCCCTCATCAGCCAGGCTAGCTTGAATCCGTGGCAATGTGAGCAAGGGACCCACCTCTGGGCACACCCTTCCAACTTAGGGCGAACAAAGCAAACACAAGGAGAGGATGGACGGAGCGCTGAAACTTTTCAAACACTCACCCCCAGTCACACATCTGGGTTGAATCCATCATCGTTCTTTAGCTCACTTCGCCACCCCAGTTCAGACCCAGCCATATGCAAATCAGTCTTAACCCTGTCCCTCATGGGAACAGTCCGGCCCGAACTGCCAAGCCAGGTCTTCCCTGGACCGGAAACAAGCATCCTGGGACTGGTTTCGGGGTAACACCCCTCATCGGCCAGGCTAGCTTGAATCCAGTGGCAAAGTGAGCAAGGGACCCACGTCTGGGCATACCCTGCCAACTTAGGGTGAACAAAGCAAACACAAGAAGATGATGGACGAAGCGCTGAAACTTTTCAAACACTCACCCCCTGTCACAGATCTGGGTTGAATCCATCATTTTTCTTTAGTTCACTTGGTCACCGCAGTTCAGATCCAGCCATATGCAAATCAGTCTTGACCCTATCCCTCATGGGAACAGTCCAGCCCGAACTGCCAAGCCAGGTCTTCCCTGGACTGGAAACAAGCATCCTGGAACTGGTTTCCGGGTAACACCCCTCAACAGCCAGGCTAGCTTGAATCCAGTGGCAAAGTGAGCAAGGGACCTACTTCTGGGCATACCCTGCCAACTTAGAGCGAACAAAACAAGTACAAGGAGATGATGGACGGAGCGCTGAAACTTTTCAGAGACTCACCCCAGTCACAGATCTGGATTGAATCCATCATCGTTCTTTAGCACACTTTGCCACCCCAGTTCAGACCCAGCCATATGCAAATCAGTCTTGACCCTGTCCCTCATGGGAACAGTCCAGCCCGAACTGCCAAGCCAGGTCTTCCCTGGACCGGAAACAAGCATCCAGGGACCGGTTTCGGGGTAGCACCCCTCATCAGCCAGGCTAGTTTAAATCCAGTGGCAATGTGAGCAAGGGACCCACGTCTGGGCAAACCCTGCCAACTTAGGGCGAACAAAGCAAACACAAGTAGATGATGGAGGGAGCGCTCAAACTTTTCAAACACTCACCCCCTGTCACAGATCTGGGTTGAATCCATCATCGTTCTTTAGCTCACTTCGCCACCCCAGTTCAGACCCAGCCATATGCAAATCAGTCTTGACCCTGTCCCTCATGGGAACAGTCCAGCCCGAACTGCCAAGCCAGGTCTTCCCTGGACCGGAAACAAGCATCCTGGGACTGGTTTCGGGGTAACACCCCTCATCAGCCAGGCTAGCTTGAATCCAGTGGCAAAGTGAGCAAGGGACCCACTTATGGGCATACCCTGCCAACTTAGGGTGAACAAAGCAAACACAAGGAGATGATGGACGAAGCGCTGAAACTTTTCAAACACTCACCCCGTGTCATAGATCTGGGTTGAATCCATCATTATTCTTTAGTTCACTTTGCCACCCCAGTTCAGACCCAGCCCTATGCAAATCAGTCTTGACCCTGTCCCTTATGGGAACAGTCCAGCCCGAACTGCCAAGCCAGGTCTTCCCTAGACCGGAAACAAGCATCCTGGGATTGGTTTTGGGGTAACACCCCTCATCAGCCGGGCTAGCTTGAATCTAGTGGCAAAGTGACCAAGAGACCCACGTCTGGGCATACCCTGCCAACTTAGGGCGAACAAAGCAAGCACAAGTAGATAATGGACGGAGCGCTGAAACTTTTCATACACTCACCCCCAGTCACAGATCTGGATTGAATCCATCATCGTTCTTTAGCTCACTTTGCCACCCCAGTTCAGACCCAGCCATATGCAAATTAGTCTTGACCCTGTCCCTCATGGGAACAGTACAGCCCGAACTGCCAAGCCAGGTCTTCCCTGGACCGGAAATAAGCATCCTGGGACCAGTTTCGGGGTAACACCCCTCATCAGCCAGGCTAGCTTGAATCCAGTGGCAAAGTGAGCAAGGGACCCACTTATGGGCATACCCTGCCAACTTAGGGTGAACAAAGCAAACACAAGGAGATGATGGACGAAGCGCTGAAACTTTTCAAACACTCACCCCGTGTCATAGATCTGGGTTGAATCCATCATTATTCTTTAGTTCACTTTGCCACCCCAGTTCAGACCCAGCCCTATGCAAATCAGTCTTGACCCTGTCCCTTATGGGAACAGTCCAGCCCGAACTGCCAAGCCAGGTCTTCCCTAGACCGGAAACAAGCATCCTGGGATTGGTTTTGGGGTAACACCCCTCATCAGCCGGGCTAGCTTGAATCTAGTGGCAAAGTGACCAAGAGACCTACGTCTGGGCATACCCTGCCAACTTAGGGCGAACAAAGCAAGCACAAGTAGATAATGGACGGAGCGCTGAAACTTTTCATACACTCACCCCCAGTCACAGATCTGGATTGAATCCATCATCGTTCTTTAGCTCACTTTGCCACCCCAGTTCAGACCCAGCCCTATGCAAATCAGTCTTGACCCTGTCCCTTATGGGAACAGTCCAGCCCGAACTGCCAAGCCAGGTCTTCCCTAGACCGGAAACAAGCATCCTGGGATTGGTTTTGGGGTAACACCCCTCATCAGCCGGGCTAGCTTGAATCTAGTGGCAAAGTGACCAAGAGACCCACGTCTGGGCATACCCTGCCAACTTAGGGCGAACAAAGCAAGCACAAGTAGATAATGGACGGAGCGCTGAAACTTTTCATACACTCACCCCCAGTCACAGATCTGGGTTGAACACATCATCGTTCTTTAGCTCACTTCGACACCCCAGTTCAGATCCAGCCATATGCAAATCAGTCTTGACCCTGCCCCTCATGGGAACAGTCCAGCCCGAACTGCCAAGCGGTCTTCCCTGGACCGGAAACAAGCATCTTGGGACTGGGTTCGGGGAAACACCCCTCATTGGTCAGGCTAGCTTGAATCCAGTAGCAAAGTGAGCAAGGGACCCACGTCTGGGCATACCCTGCCAACTTAGGGTGAACAAAGCAAACACAAGGAGATGATGGACGGAGAGCTGAAACTTTTCAAACACTCACCCCCAGTCACAGATCTGGGTTGAATCCATCATCGTTCTTTAGCTCACTTCGCCACCCCAGTTCAGACCCAGCCATATGCAAATCAGCCTTGACCCTGTCCCTCATGGAAACAGTTCAGCCCAAACTGCCAAGCCAGGTCTTCCCTGGACCGGAAACAAGCATCCTGGGACCTGTTTTGGGGTAACACCCTTTATTAGCCACGCTAGCTTTAAATCCAGTGGAAAAGTGAGCAAGGGACCCATGTCTGGGCATACCCTGCCAACTTAGGGTGAACAAAGCAAACACAAGGAGATGATGGATGAAGCGCTGAAATTTTTCAAACACTCACCCCCTGTCACAGATCTGGGTTGAATCCATCATTGTTCTTTAGTTCACTTCACCACCCCAGTTCAAACTGAGCCCCTTGCAAATCAGTCTTGACCCTGTCCCTCATGGGAACAGTCCAGCCCGAACTGCCATGCCAGGTGTTCCCTGAACCGGAAACAAGCATCCTGGGACCGGTTTCGGGGTAACACCCCATATCAGCCAGGCTCGCTTGAATCCAGTGGCAAAGTGTCCAAGGGACCCATGTCTGGGCATACCCTGCCAACTTAGGGCGAACAAAGCAAGCACAAGGAGATGATGGATGGAGCGCTGAAACTTTTCATACACTCACCCCCAGTCACAGATCTGGATTGAATCCATCATCGTTCTTTAGCTCACTTTGCCACCCCAGTTTAGACCCAGCCATATGCAAATCAGTCTGGACCCTGTCCCTCATGGGAACAGTCCAGCCCGAACTGCCAAGCCAGGTCTTCCCTGGACCGGAAACAAGCATCCAGGGACCGGTTTTGGGGTAGCACCCCTCATCAGCCAGGCTAGCTTGAATCCGTGGCAATGTGAGCAAGGGACCCACCTCTGGGCACACCCTTCCAACTTAGGGCGAACAAAGCAAACACAAGGAGAGGATGGACGGAGCGCTGAAACTTTTCAAACACTCACCCCCAGTCACACATCTGGGTTGAATCCATCATCGTTCTTTAGCTCACTTCGCCACCCCAGTTCAGACCCAGCCATATGCAAATCAGTCTTAACCCTGTCCCTCATGGGAACAGTCCGGCCCGAACTGCCAAGCCAGGTCTTCCCTGGACCGGAAACAAGCATCCTGGGACTGGTTTCAGGGTAACACCCCTCATCGGCCAGGCTAGCTTGAATCCAGTGGCAAAGTGAGCAAGGGACCCACGTCTGGGCATACCCTGCCAACTTAGGGTGAACAAAGCAAACACAAGAAGATGATGGACGAAGCGCTGAAACTTTTCAAACACTCACCCCCTGTCACAGATCTGGGTTGAATCCATCATTTTTCTTTAGTTCACTTGGTCACCGCAGTTCAGATCCAGCCATATGCAAATCAGTCTTGACCCTATCCCTCATGGGAACAGTCCAGCCCGTACTGCCAAGCCAGGTCTTCCCTGGACTGGAAACAAGCATCCTGGAACTGGTTTCCGGGTAACACCCCTCAACAGCCAGGCTAGCTTGAATCCAGTGGCAAAGTGAGCAAGGGACCTACTTCTGGGCATACGCTGCCAACTTAGAGCGAACAAAACAAGTACAAGGAGATGATGGACGGAGCGCTGAAACTTTTCAGAGACTCACCCCAGTCACAGATCTGGATTGAATCCATCATCGTTCTTTAGCACACTTTGCCACCCCAGTTCAGACCCAGCCATATGCAAATCAGTCTTGACCCTGTCCCTCATGGGAACAGTCCAGCCCGAACTGCCAAGCCAGGTCTTCCCTGGACCGGAAACAAGCATCCAGGGACCGGTTTCGGGGTAGCACCCCTCATCAGCCAGGCTAGTTTAAATCCAGTGGCAATGTGAGCAAGGGACCCACGTCTGGGCAAACCCTGCCAACTTAGGGCGAACAAAGCAAACACAAGTAGATGATGGAGGGAGCGCTCAAACTTTTCAAACACTCACCCCTGTCACAGATCTGGGTTGAATCCATCATCGTTCTTTAGCTCACTTCGCCACCCCAGTTCAGACCCAGCCATATGCAAATCAGTCTTGACCCTGTCCCTCATGGGAACAGTCCAGCCCGAACTGCCAAGCCAGGTCTTCCCTGGACCGGAAACAAGCATCCTGGGACTGGTTTCGGGGTAACACCCCTCATCAGCCAGGCTAGCTTGAATCCAGTGGCAAAGTGAGCAAGGGACCCACTTATGGGCATACCCTGCCAACTTAGGGTGAACAAAGCAAACACAAGGAGATGATGGACGAAGCGCTGAAACTTTTCAAACACTCACCCCGTGTCATAGATCTGGGTTGAATCCATCATTATTCTTTAGTTCACTTTGCCACCCCAGTTCAGACCCAGCCCTATGCAAATCAGTCTTGACCCTGTCCCTTATGGGAACAGTCCAGCCCGAACTGCCAAGCCAGGTCTTCCCTAGACCGGAAACAAGCATCCTGGGATTGGTTTTGGGGTAACACCCCTCATCAGCCGGGCTAGCTTGAATCTAGTGGCAAAGTGACCAAGAGACCCACGTCTGGGCATACCCTGCCAACTTAGGGGCGAACAAAGCAAGCACAAGTAGATAATGGACGGAGCGCTGAAACTTTTCATACACTCACCCCCAGTCACAGATCTGGATTGAATCCATCATCGTTCTTTAGCTCACTTTGCCACCCCAGTTCAGACCCAGCCATATGCAAATTAGTCTTGACCCTGTCCCTCATGGGAACAGTACAGCCCGAACTGCCAAGCCAGGTCTTCCCTGGACCGGAAATAAGCATCCTGGGACCAGTTTCGGGGTAACACCCTCATCAGCCAGGCTAGCTTGAATCCAGTGGCAAAGTGAGCAAGGGACCTACGTCTGGGCATACCCTGCCAACTTAGGGTGAACAAAGCAAACACAAGGAGATGATGGACGGAGCGCTGAAACTTTTCAAACACTCACCCCCAGTCACAGATCTGGGTTGAATCCATCATTGTTCTTTAGTTCACTTCGTCACCGCAGTTCAGATCCAGCCATATGCAAATCAGTCTTGACCCTGTCCCTCATGGGAACAGTCCAGCCCGAACTGCCAAGCCAGGTCATCCCTGGACCGGAAACAAGCATCCAGGGACCGGTTTCGGGGTAGCACCCCTCATCAGCCAGGCTAGTTTGAATCCAGTGGCAATGTGAGCAAGGGACCCACGTCTGGGCACACCCTGCCAACTTAGGGCGAACAAAGAAAACACAAGTAGATGATGGACGGAGCGCTCAAACTTTTCAAACACTCACCCCCTGTCACAGATCTGGGTTGAATCCATCATCGTTCTTTAGCTCTCTTCGCCACCCCAGTTCAGACCCAGCCATATGCAAATCAGTCTTGACCCTGTCCCTCATGGGAACAGTCCAACCCGAACTGCCAAGCCAGGTCTTCCCTGGACCGGAAACAAGCATCCTGGGACTGGTTTCGGGGTAACACCCCTCATCAGCCAGGCTAGCTTGAATCCAGTGGCAAAGTGAGCAAGGGACCCACGTCTGGGCGTACACTGCCAACTTAGGGTGAACAAAGCAAACACAAGGAGATGATGGACGAAGCGCTGAAACTTTTCAAACACTCACCCCCTGTCACAGATCTGGGTTGAATCCATCATTGTTCTTTAGTTTACTTCGTCACCGCAGTTCAGATCCAGCCATATGCAAATCAGTCTTGACTCTGTCCCTCATGGGAACAGTCCAGCCCGAAATGCCAAGCCAGGTCTTCCCTGGACTGGAAAAAAGCATCCTGGAACTGGTTTCGGGGTAACACTCCTCAACAGCCAGGCTAGCTTGAATCCAGTGGCAAAGTGAGCAAGGGGCCTATGTCTGGGCATACCCTGCCACCTTAGGGCGAACAAAGCAAGCACAAGGAGATGATGGACGGAGCGCTGAAACTTTTCAGACACTCACCCCAGTCACAGATCTGGATTGAAACCATCATCGTTCTTTAGCTCACTTCGCCACCACAGTTCAGACCCAGCCATATGCAAATCAGTCTTGACCCTGTCCCTCATGGGAACAGTCCAGCCCGAACTGCCAAGCCAGGTCTTCCCTGGACCGGAAACAAGCATCCAGGGACCGGTTTTGGGGTAGCACCCCTCATCAGCCAGGCTAGTTTAAATCCAGTGGCAATGTGAGCAAGGGACCCACGTCTGGGCACACCCTGCCAACTTAGGGCGAACAAAGCAAACATAAGTAGATGATGGATGGAGCGCTCAAACTTTTCAAACACTCAACCCCTGTCACAGATCTGGGTTGAATCCATCATCGTTCTTTAGCTCACTTCGCCACCCCAGTTCAGACCCAGCCATATGCAAATCAGTCTTGACCCTGTCCCTCATGGGAACAGTCCAGCCCGAACTGCCAAGCCAGGTCTTCCCTGGACTGGAAACAAGCATCCTGGAACTAGTTTCCGGGTAACACCCCTCAACAGCCAGGCTAGCTTGAATCCAGTGGCAAAGTGAGCAAGGGACCTACGTCTGGGCATACCCTGCCAACTTAGAGCGAACAAAACAAGTACAAGGAGATGATGGACGGAGCGCTGAAACTTTTCAGAGACTCACCCCAGTCACAGATCTGGATTGAATCCATCATCGTTCTTTAGCACACTTCGCCACCCCAGTTCAGACCCAGCCATATGCAAATCAGTCTTGACCCTGTCCCTCATGGGAACAGTCCAGCCCGAACTGCCATGATTTGAAAGAAAGGTTTTATGGTATTTTTGACATTTCCGTCTGTATTTATCCATATTTATTTTTTGTCAACTTTATCTGTATTTCTCCATATTTATTATGGGGTTTGTGAAAACATTAAAACTGAAACTGGTATATTTCCACATTTATTTAACCAATAAATATGCAGTCATGCTTGAATGCCTGCCAGGTTTCATTGATATGAACACCCACAGAAGATAAATCAATGCACTTATATGAAAATGTGCACATTTCAGTATCAGCCTTGTGCATATCTACTGCTGTTTAAGCCTCTTAACTAAAATTACTTTTTTTAGCCCCCTTACCTATCAATCCACACAGTTATTGGCCTGGCAGTCATGGCAAAGTGTATTTAAAATTACTCAAAAAGCATCCAATTTCCGTTTATATCCACATTTAAAAATAAATACAGACAAGAAAATAAATGGTTTTCTGTCTGTATTTATCTGTAAGAATCAGTAAAAACGGAAAACAGGGAGCCTTAGTTATGATTAGTCATTACTACTCGTATAGCACACTACTACCACTTGCATGGCACCCTTGTGCTTTATGAGTCTGCATCTTCTTTCCATGCAGTGCTTGGACTTTCATCTACAGGTTGGGTTTGGTTAGTGAAAATTGGTTTGGCCAATATATTGTTTAACAGACTTTCGTATTGGTTGGGTTTGAAAAATAGAACAAATTTAATCATGCCAGGAATAGTGTTTGTGTATGGGTTCCTGGGCCAATGGAGTTCGCTGTTTATTTTGTTCCAATGGTGAGAAGGCCACATTAAGTCATGAATAATATCCAGATACTAGCAAATATCAATTTATAGGGCACTTCGACAGTCAATCTTCAGGGTCTGTGTCGCCTGAAGCTCCAATGCTCCCTGCTTTGGGTCTCCAGCCTAAATCAAGAAGATTCAGTTCTCAGCACTTGCTTTGGGTCCGAGCTCCAAAACCACAGCAAGAGGGGTAATTGGAGCCTCTGGATATAGGCTGAAGGCCCATTAAAACTTAGCAGGTGAATGGAAACATTTACAAGAGCTACAGATGCATTCAGGGCGAACAAGTGAAAGTCACACGTACATTTAAGATCCTTAAATGACCATGGGTGTAAGGAATAAGAATGACCATCACTTGAGATGTCATAACTGAGCTCTTAGGAAACAATTCTTCCACTACCTGGCCTGTGTCCTGAGGAGACCCACTAACTATTGCAAGGTTGTAATGGGTTGACAGCTCAGAGACAGAGAACGATCCCAGTAAAGGACAGATTACTATGGGTGAAGAAACGGAACTAAAACTTACTAATTTCACCTATTTTCACACCATTCAGCTCCCCAACTCAAAATAAACGTGTCCCCAAAAGTGACTCTACCTACTGATTCCACCTTGAGCCCCCCCATTGAAATTATGTGCATTAGAATAGAACTTGATTGCAACTATGTGAACTACTGTGGGTCAAATATTTCTACGTCAAAAGTTTTTTGTGGATCAAATATTTCTACGTCAAAAGTGTTTTCATAATATTCTGTTCATCCACACAAAATTATGCCCATCCATTCACATAAATGAACTTTCTAATTAATGATGTAATATAATCTCTGTTGCAACATCTTGTTCATGAAATGGAACTTTCCATCATTCATCTGGACAAGAAGTGACTTTACTAGTTTTCCCACCAAATCTGTCTTTAAAAGAAGAAGCCAAGTAAGAGGACGTCATTTCCCATCAAGCATCAGTACAGGAAGTGACATCACTGGATCTCCCATCATCGACCTGCACAGGAAGTGACATTACTGAATTTCCCATTAGCCATCTGGACAGGAAATTACATTCCTGGTTTTCCCGTCAAAACAATCTTTAAAAGAAGATGCCAAGCAAGAGCACTTCATTTGCTATCACCCATAAGCACAGTAAATGGCATCATGACACCCTGCACTCCTCACCCCTCCCAGGACCTACCGAATGGCAGCTTTAACATGGATGTGCAGCGGACACGCCGTTGGTGCACCGATGGCACCCCAAAGGTAACCCTGTCTGCACCTGTCCATACCCGGACCTCACCCAGCGCCAGGAACCCTGGTCCGATCAACGCCCAGCGATACTTCACAGCACTCATTAGGTTGCTAGATCCCGGACACCATTTCCTCAACTGCTGCTACACCATGCCTCACACCACGGTAGGAGCATCCAGCTGCACCCACTGCCAGCTCTCCAGCAGCCACCCACGCACACCCCAAGCAAATTCTAACAATGCCCTCTACACCCCCTTCCAACACACAAATATCATGCAAGCACCAACAGCTCTTACACCACACCTTTCACCAGATGCCACTGCAAACCTTCACGTCAACACCCAATTGCATGCATGCTTCTCACCACATGATCATTTAACAAACACACAACCATAACCTGCTGAGCACGGACGTGCCCAACATCCTCTTCATCACATAGACCTTGTGCAACCCCTCATCGGCTCGCAAAATGGCCACAGCAATCCCACCAGGCTACAGGATCGTTTGACAGGACCGCCTTCACAAGCCAGGATTAGGACTTGCTATCATCTACAAGGAATCCATCAAATGCACAACAACCACAGAGAAAGCCACCCCATTCATGGAACTTGCACTTCAAGCTGCAAATCTCCAAAAACATCACCCTGAACGGAACCTTCGGCTACAGACCCCCCGGACCACGAGCCACCTTTACCAACCTCATCACTGACTTCGTTGCTGTGCTCACCATCGACTCCAGTGACTGCATTCTCCTCGGTGACCTCAACTTTTATCTGGAAGATAAAAAGGACCCCTGCTCCACAGCACTCCTCAAAAGCTTGAGCAAAATCCGATTCAACCAGCTAGTCCCAGAACCAACACATACCGCAGGACACACACTGGACCCCATCTTCACCACAGGCGACAGCATCAAATACAACTCCACTACACCGCTCACATCGACCGACCACTCCATCATCCACTTCCAATTCAACATACCTCAAGTCAGCACACCTACCTTAACATAACGTGTATTTGTAAAGCGCACGTTCGCCCAAGGGTATCTTGGCAATGAACAACAGATGTTTATTGTTACCCAACTCAATGGTACTCATTTTATCAACCTCAAAAGGATGAAAGGCTGAGTGAAACCACCAGGATTTGAACCTGTATCCATGAGGTCAAACACAGGCCTCTACAGTCGTCGCGGTAGTCCACTAAGCCACCAGACCTGGCTCAGACCAGGGTCAGCATTCCAAGCCACAGCTGGGGGAAAATCACAGAAGCAGACTGGCTCAGCCGCTTTCAGCATGGATCAACCTAGCCCCACAGACAACCTCGAAAAGGACATCAACAACCTCAACAACTGGATCAAGAACTGTGCGGGTTCCATCAAACCCAACAAGCATAGTAGATCAAGCTGAAATACAGTAGACCTCCAAGACACCACACGACATTGTAAAAAGCTAGAAAGAAAATAGAGAGCCAGCCACGACACCACTGACCGAACTACCTACAAGGCTGCGCTCAAACGCTATCACCGGCAAATAAGACACCACGAAAAAAGCACTACTGGACCGCATCAGAGGAAGCTCCAACAGCTGCAAGGAGATCTTATTGATCATTAAGGACTTCACCTTGCCCTCAGCTGCTGTCAACAACATCGCTGCTTCCCAACAACTCTGCAACAATCTATCCAACTTCTCCCGCAGCAAAATTGCAAACATCTACAGCAACTTCGTACATCAATCCAACACCAGAAAACTCATCACTAACCTACCCACCACCAAACTGACTGAATGGACAACCCTCGCCAGAAACAACACAGCAGCAATCATGCGGACCATCCACTCAGGGGCCCCAACAGTACCCATGCCCTCATCATATCTAAAACCTGGGAACATCACCAGTCAGCACCACCCTGATCGACATCATCAACACCTCCATTGCGTCTGCCACTTTTCCGGATGAATGGAAACTTGCAGAAATCAACGTCCTCCTCAAGAAGCCCACAGCCGACTAGAATCAATTGAGCAAATTCCGACCCATCTCTGCTCCCCTATCCATCCAAAATGATTTAAAAGGCCATCAACAAGCAACTCACAACCCACCTCGAACTTCACCATCTTCTAGACAACAATCAGGATTCAGAAAGAACCAAAGCACTGAAACAGTTCTGATTGCAGCCACCGACGACATTCGAATCATCCTGGACCAAGGAGAAATAGTGGACCTCATCCTGCTCAACCTTTCCGTGGTCTTCGATGCTGTCTCTCATAACCCCCCTCAACAGAAGACTCCACGAGATTGACATACATGGATCTGCTCTCAAATGGATCTATTCCTTCCTAACGGGAAGCACCAAAAAGGTGAGACTGCCACCCTTCACATCAGAGACCAAGAAACTGATATGTGGATTCCCACAGGGATCATTTTGTAGTTCCACCCTTTTCAACATACACAAGACATTGCTCGCCAACATCCTCTGATCACAAGGCATCACTGTCATCTCCTATGCCAATGACACCCAACTCATCCTCTCCCTGACGGACAAGACAACCTCCACCAGAACCAACTTCACCAACTGCATGACCATGGTAGAAAACAGGATGCAAACCAACTGCCTGGAGCACAACTTTGACAAGACGGAAATACTGGTCTTTGGCAACAAGACTTCCCCTTGGGACTCCACTTGCGGGCCACCGCACCTAGGACCAACACCCACAGACCACTGAAGTAATCTAAGGATCATGCTAGATGACAAACTCAACATTACGGCTCAAGTCAATGCAGTGTGCACCTCCTGCTTCCACTGTCTACGCATGCTGTGAAAGATCTTCAAATGGTTGCCTCAGAACACCAGATGGACCACCAGGACTCATCACCAGATGGCTGAACTACGGCAACACTCTCTATGCCGGAATCTCCAAACAACTCCTAAACAGACTCCAGACCATCCAGAACACCGCTGCAAGCTTCACTGGCTCCCCGTTCACAAGCTCAGACAATTCAAACTTCTCACACTCACATACAAAGCCCTACACAACACAGGACCAAAATACCTGAACAGCTGAATACACTTTCTCCAACCCACCAGACACATTCGCTCTGCCTCACTCTCACTCCCAAACATTCCCCGCTTTAGCAAAATCAAAACTGGAGGGCGTTCAGTCTCCAACCTCGCACCCAAGACATGGAATGACCTCTCTCAACACATCAGAGCCTCCTCCTCACTTCTTGAGTTCAGCAAGAAGCTGAAGCCCTGGCTCTTTGTGTAAGCAGCTTGGGTACCACACACCTGCCCAAGTGCCTGGATACCCTCTACGGTGATCAGTGCGCTATACTAATCAGCAGAACATAACATAACACAATGTAACGTAATGTAGCGTAGCATAATGTAAAGTAAAATAACAAAACGTAGCATAACATAACATAGCATAAATATTTTTTATCAAAAAACGCCTCTAAATGTTTGCCTTGATTTACCATTTTGTATCACAGGTGAAAGCAAATCCTTCAAAATTCAGAATTATTCTTTGCAATTAATACTTTGGGACAGTTGACTGATTTGCCTGAATCGTTCGTAGAGTTTCTTTTAAATTGTGGGTTGTATTGAAAAGGCTGGTTGGGGGTATCTTTGATTTTTATGTAACTGTCCCCTGGCCTGAAAAGGTCCCAGTCCCATCTATTAAAGTATTCATTGGAACCACCGGGCCTGACATTCTAAACCATTACGTCATCACTGCATTCTAAAATGAAGGTCAACATTCACAATCAACCACAGTACTTAAGCAGTGTGTGCAGAATCCGTACTTAGCCGGGTGCACCTCGAGCCGCCTGCAATGGTACTAAACACACTGTTTGTCATAAGAAGACCACAACACAGTCCGAATCCGTCCCTTCCCTGGGTGTAAACTGGCATTTCCCACTCACTGGGCTTTGACAGAGGGTGACTGGGTTGACCAAGATGAGTATTTTTGGGGATAGTATTTGAAAGTAGCTTTTAGTGGGGTTGCAGTCTAGTTATGTGCCACACTGGGCCTTTCTGTTACATTTTCATCAAGTGTGCAGTGACAAGTGATTGCCGTCTAGCCATGAGTCAGGTGATTCAAAGAAAGCAACCCATGTCTATATCTGTCAGTAGCCATCAGGCTATCTAATGGCTGCCCAGATCTGCAAACATGGCTTCTTTGCAGCACTGATCTATGTCGCAAATCTTGCACCAGATTTAGAGCATGCAGCTGCGGTGAACATTTTATAAATTATGCTGTGGTGCTTCGTGCTTGCAGCATTTGCCAGTATTGAGATCTTGCTGACAATATTTTGCAAGGATGATGTTAGGATCAGATGTACATATTATGGGAGTGAAAGATCTATTTCCTTGATTAGAACGTGAATGGCTAAGGTTACACAGGCTCAGTATATTCCATGTTTCCCCTTGCTATGATTATGAATTTGATCAAATGTGTGATTAGAAGCAAGGTCCACTTGAACTACACTGGGCCCTACTGCATAGTAATTAAAAGATCGCTCTGTCTCCCGGATCTATAGTAAATAGTTCATCCACCTCTGTTTTCTTATTTCTACTTTGCTTCTATAGTTTATTGTGAATTTTCAGCCTAGTACTACAAGCCCCACAATGTAAAGAAAAATCAAGGGCATGCGTGGGTACAACAGAAATGGCATTCGCCACCCTCATCCAATGCGTCACAAACTGTACTTCATCAAACAACTCTCAAGGTTCCCAGGCCCATGCCTGGGTAGTCAATATGGAGAGCTGGAGCGGGGATGAGTGTGAGAAGCTGGCACTAGTGGGCAGTATGAGAAGCTGGTACCGGGGGTTAGTGTAAGTTGATGACACTGGTGGGAAGAAAGAGGAACTGGAGCTGGGCGTGAGTGTGAGAAGCTGACACCGGAGGGGAGTATGAGTAACTAGACCTGGGAGTCAGTGTGAGAAGCTGGCATGGGTGGACAATAAGAGCTGGAACTGGGGTCAGTGTGAGAAGATGACACTGGTGGGCAGTAGAGGAGCAGGAGGTGTGCGTGCGTGTGAGAAGGTGACACTGGGAGGTAGTATAAGGAGGAGGGCATGATTGTGAGAATCTGACTTGGTGCAGTGGCTAGCAAGGGGAGGGGGGGGTCCGCCCCAGGGGCATGAGTTTTGGGGGCGGCGGCCGGTGCCCCCCTTACCGGCGGCCGTCGCAGGAACTGCCCCCCTCCCTCTCTTAGATTCAGCCACCGCAGGCAGCAAATGCAGGGGCCGCCACGGGCCGCCTAAGCCTAGCTACACCACTGCATCGGTAAGCAGTAGGAGTAGCTGGAGCAGGAGGTCAGTGTGAGAAGCTGGCACTGCTGAGCAATAAAAGCTGGAACTGGGGGTCAGGGTAAGAAGATGACACTGGTGGGCAGTAAGAGGAGCTGGAGCTGAGGATCAGTGTGAGAAGCTGGCATCGGTGGGCAATAAGAGCTGGGTATGGGGTCACTGTAAGAAAATGACACTGGTGGGCAATGCGGGGAGCTGGAACTGGGGATCAGTGTGAGAAAATGACACTGGTGGGAAGCAGGCGCACAACGCCCATAGGGCTGAAAGGACTTCAGCCCAACCCACCCCCCCCCCCGTCGTGTGTCCCAGCCCGGGCGCTGCTGCAGCGCCAGCTGCTGTGGGCTCGGATGGGCAGTGTCTGGAGTCTTATCCTTTGTTCTACCGGAGCCTTTGTTTTTGTTTATGTTTTTGTTTTATGTATACTTAGTTGGATGCAGGACTGTGTCCCACTTTATTCTCTGTGAACACTTTAAATATTAAATCGATCCTGTCCGGCTGGACAGCTAACATATAGTACTGATTCTGAGTCTATATTCATCTCTTTCTGCTGCTATTGTCCTTGTTCAGGACCATTGTGTTTAAAACTCATTAATACCCAAGGTCCCTGACCATTCTAATTGGGTTCCCTTGTTTCTTATAACATGGAGTCTTATCTCCGGCACACCCAAGTTTTTCACAGGTCTTTAAAGACCATTTGCATATTTACATACCTTTGTAAACTGGTTGAGGATTCGTTTTTTTCTGGTTCCAGTACCCCCTGGGCCCCCACTCTGCCTTAGTGTGAGAATGCATTTCATGAAAAGGAATATAAAGTAGGGTTGGCAAAAGAAAAATGCCAGACATTTGTTGTTTAAAGAGCCTGCAAAGACCTCGTCTTAACACTAAATAGGGTTATAAATAAAAAAAGTATGTATTCATTTGTAATGTGACTTCTCTGTCTTTGTTCCCTTTAATTATCAGTCATGGATCATTCAGGCAGCCCTAGAACTCAATTAAAAATGCTTTCTATTTATATTTGCTGTTCCAAGTATGCACAGATAAGTGCTGAAAATAGGATTTAGGTGGCTGCTTATTTTTGTACTGTCTGGGACATCAATATAATGAGCTGGCAACCCTAATCACAAGACTGGAAGTTTGTTGCAGAATCAGCACATTATTTATTTCCTCCACCCTCGATCCCTGAACAGGGCCGGACTGGGAACGCAAACCGGCCTTGGCAATTGAGTCGGACCTGCCGCGGAGGAGGCGGGTGGGGCATGGGGGGTGCGCGTGGAAAACACTGCAGCTGCTTTTGGCACAGGGGGCCGATATTGTAGAACTGCTGCAAAACCGGCCCCCTGTACCAAAAACAGCCTCCACCGGTCCAAAACCAGCCCCCACCCTACCGGCCCACCGAGAAAACGCCCGATGCCTGCTACGGCCAGTCCGACCCTCTCCCTGAATAATGCCATAATAGCAATAGTTTTACTTGTATCTGAAACCCTACGCAAGCCCTCAATAACATGCTGAGTTACTTCAAGTGTCTATGAATGCACCGCATTCAGACAACTCACTCCTCATTCTTGCCCTTCACTTTCAAACTCACCCTGCACTCACAGCGATCACAATGCACTCACACTGATCACCATGCACTCAGGCCATTCACCCTGCACTCACAATGACCACACAGCAGTTATGCCACTCGTCGTGAACTCACACCGTTCTCCCTCCACTTACCCTGCAGTGACATGAGCACACCGCTCACTCTGCACTTACAGTGATCACTCTGCACTCACAATGCACTTGCGCTGTTCACCCTGTACCTCACCCTGCAGTCACACGAGCACACTACTCACCCTGCACTAATGGGACACTTCACTCACCTGTCTCCCTCACTGCTCACTCTGCAATCTCACTCAAACAAGGCCATCACTAACCATACATTCATTCGTCCCACTCTGCACTTACAGCCGCACCCAAATTCATATGGTCACCTCACTCACCCTGCAGTCACTCCTCTCACCCTACTCTCACACTGTCACATCGCTCACCGCGCACTCACATGGGCACTCCTGTCACCCACACAGCTCAGAGGGTTAATGTGCCTGCTACAAAGAATGGGTACCATGCAAATCACAGAACTGAGAGTGAGTAAACTACGAGTAGCCCTGTAAAAAAATGAAATGTTTGTCAGAAAGGTGCTATAGAGAGATGAGGTGCATTGTTGGTGAGTGGTAGTGAGGGAATTCATGGAGAAGGAGGCAATTGGGGAGGGGCGCCAAAATAGACTGTTGCACGGTGCGCGACCAGTGCTAGGGCCAGCCCTGACTGGGAGTCTTAGCCCTCCCCACCCCCCCCCACCCACCCCCCCCCCCGAAGTTCGCCCCTCGTGGGAAGTGCGAGGAGCTGGACCTTGGGGTCACTTTGAAGAGCTGGCACTGGTGGGCAGTATGAAGAGCTGGCTGGGGATCAGTGTGAAAAGATAACACTAGTAGGCAGTATGAGGAGCTGAATCATTGGGTCTCTGTGAAAATCTGACAATGATGGGCAATGTGTGCTGGAGCTGGGGGTTGTGTCAGAAGATGGAACTGGCGGGCAGTCTGAGATGGTGAACTTGACGGGATGCGAAAGGAACGCCCATTAATGCCATTAATGCCCACTGTAGGAATCTGGTGGGCAGTATGAGGAAAAGGCACTGCTGAGAGATATGCCACTAGCTCCTCGTGTGAGGCGCTACTATCAGTGGGCATGGGAAACATGCACTGGTGGGCGTTGTGGAGCGCTGGAACCGACCGGTAGTAAGATGAACTTGCTCTGTGAGCAGTTTGAGGGACGGGCACTGATGGGTAATTCATTAAGCTGGTAATGGTGGGCAGTGTGCTTAACAAAGAGCACCCCCTCTCTTCTGCGCCACTGTTGACTCTCGGAGGGTCTGGATATTGTCGGTATTAGGTCTCCACGGCGCGCTTTGGCTTGTCTGGAGCAACGTAAAAGTTTACACGACCTCTCGCATACTCTTCTGACATACCTAAAATCACCCAAAATCTCACAGAAAACGAACACAATTACCTAAATTGTTAACGGCAATGATTACAATTAAAGAGTCGCCCGTGTTTAGATAGAAAAATGATCCAATATAGGTAAAGAAAAAAAGGTATATTAATGAGGCGCGCGCACTCGGCCAAGGAATATCGTCAATACTAGAAAAAATGCGTCTTCCCGTTTCAAACTAAAGTTAAAAAGTTCATGCGGCGGAGGCGCACCTCCAGGGACTTACAGCTCGGAGCAGTGTCGGGGGGGCTGGTCCCGTCTTTCCCAGGCAGTGTGCACGGCTTCGCAACAGGCAGCTCGTCGGACAGGAGGGGTCGGGGCTCTCTGTGTCGGAGTGCAGGGGACTCCTTATATACTCCGCATAGCTCGCCGCCCTGGAGGGGCACCAGCCGTCAGACACCGAGGGAAGCACGTGGACCGAGGAAAGCCGAGACAGAAACATGCCACAAACACCCCCATCCCGCCTCAGATAAACCTTGGAGGGGGAAACCACTCTCCCGTTTGTTTCCACAAGGTCAAAACACAGGAATGTGTCTGGCAGGGAGGCCAGCACTGCTGATGTAGTTCTGGGGGTTAAAAGCGTTTGCTGCATAGACTTTTAGCAGGGTACATCCGTTCAAATACTAACAGGATGAGGCAATGGTTTGATCCTGAATTTCCAAAGTTTAAAACTTAATGTGGATATATATTATTCTGCTGTGGTCAATAATTGCTGTTAATTGTCAGCCAGTGCCTTATGAATTCAAGGCAACAGCACACACTGCGAAGTGCGCTGAGTCCATCAATTTTTGCCTGCCTTTGTGCCAGCAGGCGTGCTTCAATTCTGTCAATCTGGAGTTGCCTCCACCCTGTGTGTTGTGTCACGTGGCCACCCAGTAGCCAAAGTCAAAGCGACAAAGGCGAAGAGCGGCGGAAGCAGTAGAGCACCAATGGCGCTGTGGGCCCCAGTGCAAGCAAGGAAAAGGATCTCTCTGATTGCGGTTGTACAAAAGAGCAATTATTAGGGTTCTACGGTGCTACTGCACCTGCTGCACCATTGATAGCTTTGGTCCTGGATGGAAGGGAGGTAATATGGGTAGTCCGGGCAGACCCATTATGCACTACATGGCACAGACCATGCTGCCTCTCAATGGAGTTCGTCTCTCAACACAGCATCCTGGAAACACTATGGGCCTTATTCAGATTTCGGCTGATGAAATGCTCCCTCACAAACTTGACAGATATCCCGTCCGCTGTATTGCAATCTCCATAGGATATAATGAGATCGTAATACGGCGGACGGGATCTCCCTCACATTTGTGGCAGAGTATTCCCCTCTGCGAAGATCTAAATTAGGCCCTAAGACTTCCAGCAGGCCACCGTCATGCTGCTGACCAGATGCCACCACATCCAATGCCTCACCTATATGTAAATAAATAATACGTTTCAAACTGCCTGTGACCCGTCCTACATTGCTTGAGAGCTACCTTCATCTCTGTACCGAAGTGATAAACCACCGGTGAAGCCCCGTCGTCGTGCAGTAACAGAGTTGGCCTCTTCAGGCCTTAGCCCCAGATAGGTTGCTTTTAACCTCACTAGACAAACTATAGACCTCACGTCCTGCTCCAAAATCAGTGCTTAATTTGAGCCGGTGCTTTCCGGTGCTCAGCACCGCCACTTAATTGGTTTCCGGTGCTCGGCACCGGAACCTAATTGTCAACACCATATTTAGAACAGTCCACCACATGGTGGTGCTGTTCATCTAATTTAGAGATGAGCTGAACAACGGAAGTTTAGGACTACAATATACATTGAAATTGCTAATACCTGCCTTCATAGCCATTCCTTTAGCTTTGGGGACCAGGAATAATCTGAACTGTCGCATTTACAAGTGAGAGAGATGGTTAGTAGTTGTTTTGGCAGCGATGAAAAGGGTGATGGGGGGTGCAAGCTGTAGTGGCCTCCTGGTCAGAGCCCTGGCACTTAAAATTTTACAAATTAAGCACTGTCCAAAATGTCCCAAACACCATTCTCAGACTGATCACTTTTGGGTCAGAATATTTTAAAATCTATTCCGTACTCATTCACCGAGAAATATTCCTGTTGAATCGCCCTTGGGCAAATCCAGGAGCGCAGGCGGGCAGCACAAGAGGCACTGTAAACACTCAGAATACTTTAGGGAGTATCCGTCGTGAATGCGGATGGCTCACTACATCCCTCCCCACTTTGGATTCTTCTCGGTGCGGCTTCTGGTCCTTTCTTTCAGTCCTTCTTGGGGCCTAGGTTGCAGTAGAGGTAGTCCCATAGGCTCTGGCTGGGGGTTGGATTGTCTCTCTTTGATGGAGTTACATAAAGAGCATCCAAAATTATATCCGACTCATCCTTCTGGATACTTGCTCTCACCTCCCACTTCTGCTTTGTCCTCCCTCAGTCTCCCAACTTGAAAGACTCCCCACCACTCACCCTCTGCTGCTCTCCCTCATCCTGACCCTGCCTATTTTCACGCTTTCTATTCTAGCGCTCATTCCTGTCCTCTTCCTCGCTTTGGAATCGCTTCTCCCACTCCTTCGGCTCCCCCACATTAGAGATCTTCTGCAGCTCCCCTCCAGTCTCTCTTCTTGCTTTTCTGCTTGCATCAATTCCTTTATTTACCTATTGAACGCATATTCCTCTTCTTCCCTAGGCACTCCCAGCTGCTGTCACTTTTCTCAAGACTCATCACCTTTTTCTGTACTTTGTTGTGATCCGCCATGCTGCATTTAGCCCCATCCCTTCCCTTGGCACCACCTTGAGCACCCTTTCCTCTTCCCTGTACTGCGATCACCATCACTGCATCTATATTTCCAGTCTGCTGCAGTCAAGGGTCATCTACCACTTTGTCTCCTACCCTCTTCACTGGCTTTTCTTTAATTCACTTTTTTTTATCCCCTTTTACCACTCGATCCCCTAGGTTCATCAGTTTTGAGCTGTCCTCCTAATTTGGTTGTTGTCTATTGTCTCGACTGCCTCTTCTCCTCTGATACCTCCTGCCTCATCCTGTATAACAACCAAACTCTTTTGTCTGTGCTTGCCTTGATATTCCCTACGCCTCATCTACCCCCCCGGCGCTTACCTCTCCCCACTTCTCTGCTTCCCTAGTCCTGCCTATCCATTCTCACATTGACCGGCTCCTTACTAGTCCTCAATTCTGCCAGCCCCCTTTGCGTATATCGTTGCGACTACCAGCAACATCAGCACTTCCATCTCCCTTCATCCCCCTACTTCCCTGCTCTTTTTTGCCTACCTTGTCAGTATCCTTTTCCACCTTCTGCCCCTCAAACCTCCCCTTTACTCTCTACCTCCACTTACCGGATACCTCTTTTAACTGCTTCCTTTCCACCCTTCTAGGAGCCCCTGCGTTATAAGCAGACATATCCACTCCCTTCGACCCCACCCCCACACCAGGCCGGGCCTGCACACTCCCTCCTGCCTTATTCATGGGAATGAATTTCCTCCCCATGCTCCCCCATAGCTCCTTTTCCCCCATAGCTCCCTTTCCCTACCCGTAACTGACCGACTAGTTTCCTTCTTTGTGTTTTTCTCTTCCTGTGGTCCCAGTCTCTAATATGAGAGTGAATCACCTCCAACATGAACCAAAACAAAAATCTTTCTCAGGTCCCCCAGGGGAACCACATGTAGACAAATCCACCACCCACATATTCTCGAAAAAGTCTAAACTCAATAAAAAATTTGCAAAGATACCAGTCTGATCCCCGAAAGGGTGGGGAAGACCTTTCGTGGAATAAACCCACTGCACACAATTTCTACGGGCAAGAAGAGTTTCACAAAATCTGCTGTGGTCCTAGTACTGCTGCTCTCTGGATACACCTTTCTCCCCCTGCATAGAATGCTGGAAAGTCAGCATCTGCAGCCCTTCCTGGTTTAAGTGCCTGAGGATGGTTGTGTGATGCCTGACATCGCTGCGTCATCATGAGACCTTCCCCTGCTTTTGAATCCGTTGATTCTCAGCTGTTCCTATTGACAGTCCAGTCAGTCATTTAGTCAGGGTAAGAGGTCTTGTATTCGTTTTGATATCCTCTTTCTTGATCGATGGCTATTAATGGTCTGCAGATACAATTTTAGACCCAAAAGGAGAAATGTATCATGTGATGTTCCCCAGAGTTTGTCCCATATTGCATATTTTATTTAATATTAATCTCACTGCACAGACCAACTCAGTAATTTGGCCATTTTTAGGTCTCGCCTGGCGTTGCAGCGCGCATGCGCTGCTCGCTCTGCGAGGGCCTTTTGGAATCGATTCGGTTTCAGAAGGGGACTTTAAGCCACGCCCTTCTATTTAATTGGCTTGCGTCAGCGTTTATGTTAAACGCTGGTGCATGATTGGCAATTGGGCTTTTTGGTTACCGCCTTGTCCTCTTTTAGTACGGCCCATTTCGACACGCCAACGCCATCTTTGTTCCCGTGACGTAGGAGGGTGTGCTGCTAGCGAAAACGCTGGCTCCTCATTGGGAATTCTACCAGCTCCTCCCTCCCCTTCCCCCCATTCAAAAGCAAACTCCCCAGAGTTGCGCTGTTCATGGGCTTACATCGTGGAGTTGCTGGCAGCGCCCCTTGCTTTTCTCTGCCCCCGGTGCTTGCACACACAGAGGTGGAAACATTACCATCACACTGGGTGGAGTCCGAAGCTCGGGGCACGTTCCTCGTTATGCTTTGCCCGCCCTCTTCAAACCATCACTATGCCCCTACATTTTCACAAGATGGTGCTCAAACTAAGGGATCCCGGGCTGTAAGCCAAGAGCCGTTGTTAAATTCACTATTTGCACGAGCAAAACCCTTTCGTAGGACAGTTTCTTTATAGTTAAAGTAACAATGTTGCGTTTTGTGAAAAGTCATTTTATATGTCCTTTAAATGTGTAGAATTATGCAACCGCGCTCTACATGTACACTTCTTCCCCAGTTATCCCACCATTACACCAATTGGTGCCTCGTTGTTGCACTGAATCAACCCTCCAGTCACTAGCAGCGCGTGCTCTAGCGCTGCCTGTTCTCTAGTTTCATGTTGATGCCGGGAAGCAGCGGGCACACCTTCAGACGGGCACCGCCTCTTTTAGAGTGAGCGATACAAAAGGGGATGATGGACGGAACGTTTGAGCCAATCAAACACTCACCCCCAGTCAACTGATCTGGGTTTAATCCATCATCATTCTTTAGCTCACTCCACCACCCCAGTTCAGACATGGCCATATGCAAATCAGTCTGACCCTGTGCCTCATGGGAACAGTCCAGCCCGAACTACCAAGCCATGTCTTCCCTGGACCGGAAACAAGCATCCTAGGACCGGTTTCTGGCATTTCAGCCGTCATCAGCCAGGCTTGCTTGAATCCAGTGGCAAAGTGAGCAAGGGACCCACGTCTGGGCATACCCCCGCCAACTTAGGGCGACCAAAGCGATACAAAAGGGGATGATGGACGGAACGCTTGAGCCAATCAAACACTCACCCCCAGTCAACTGATCTGGGTTTAATCCATCATCATTCTTTAGCTCACTCCACCACCCCAGTTCAGACATGGCCATATGCAAATCAGTCTGACCCTGTGCCTCATGGGAACAGTCCAGCCCGAACTACCAAGCCATGTCTTCCCTGGACCGGAAACAAGCATCCTAGGACCGGTTTCTGGCATTTCAGCCGTCATCAGCCAGGCTTGCTTGAATCCAGTGGCAAAGTGAGCAAGGGACCCACGTCTGGGCATACCCCCGCCAACTTAGGGCGACCAAAGCGATACAAAAGGGGATGATGGACGGAACGCTTGAGCCAATCAAACACTCACCCCCAGTCAACTGATCTGGGTTTAATCCATCATCATTCTTTAGCTCACTCCACCACTCCCAGTTCAGACATGGCCATATGCAAATCAGTCTGACCCTGTGCCTCATGGGAACAGTCCAGCCCGAACTACCAAGCCATGTCTTCCCTGGACCGGAAACAAGCATCCTAGGACCGGTTTCTGGCATTTCAGCCGTCATCAGCCAGGCTTGCTTGAATCCAGTGGCAAAGTGAGCAAGGGACCCACGCTCTGGGCATACCCCCGCCAACTTAGGGCGACCAAAGCGATACAAAGGGGATGATGGACGGAACGTTTGAGCCAATCAAACACTCACCCCCAGTCAACTGATCTGGGTTTAATCCATCATCATTCTTTAGCTCACTCCACCACCCCAGTTCAGACATGGCCATATGCAAATCAGTCTGACCCTGTGCCTCATGGGAACAGTCCAGCCCGAACTACCAAGCCATGTCTTCCCTGGACCGGAAACAAGCATCCTAGGACCGGTTTCTGGCATTTCAGCCGTCATCAGCCAGGCTTGCTTGAATCCAGTGGCAAAGTGAGCAAGGGACCCACGTCTGGGCATACCCCGCCAACTTAGGGCGACCAAGCGATACAAAGGGGATGATGGACGGACGTTGAGCCAATCAAACACTCACCCCCAGTCAACTGATCTGGGTTTAATCCATCATCATTCTTTAGCTCACTCCACCACCCCAGTTCAGACATGGCCATATGCAAATCAGTCTGACCCTGTGCCTCATGGGAACAGTCCAGCCCGAACTACCAAGCCATGTCTTCCCTGGACCGGAAACAAGCATCCTAGGACCGGTTTCTGGCATTTCAGCCGTCATCAGCCAGGCTTGCTTGAATCCAGTGGCAAAGTGAGCAAGGGACCCACGTCTGGGCATACCCCCGCCAACTTAGGGCGACCAAGCGATACAAAAGGGGATGATGGACGGAACGTTTGAGCCAATCAAACACTCATCCCCAGTCAACTGATCTGGGTTTAATCCATCATCATTCTTTAGCTCACTCCACCACCCCAGTTCAGACATGGCCATATGCAAATCAGTCTGACCCTGTGCCTCATGGGAACAGTCCAGCCCGAACTACCAAGCCATGTCTTCCCTGGACCGGAAACAAGCATCCTAGGACCGGTCTCTGGCATTTCAGCCGTCATCAGCCAGGCTTGCTTGAATCCAGTGGCAAAGTGAGCAAGGGACCCACGTCTGGGCATACCCCGCCAACTTAGGGCTGACCAAGCGATACAAAGGGGATGATGGACGGAGCGTTTGAGCCAATCAAACACTCACCCCAGTCAACTGATCTGGGTTTAATCCATCATCATTCTTTAGCTCACTCCACCATCCCAGTTCAGACATGGCCATATGCAAATCAGTCTGACCCTGTGCCTCATGGGAACAGTCCAGCCCGAACTACCAAGCCATGTCTTCCCTGGACCGGAAACAAGCATCCTAGGACCGGTTTCTGGCATTTCAGCCGTCATCAGCCAGGCTTGCTTGAATCCAGTGGCAAAGTGAGCAAGGGACCCACGTCTGGGCATACCCCGCCAACTTAGGGCGACCAAAGCGATACAAAGGGGATGATGGACGGAACGCTTGAGCCAATCAAACACTCACCCCCAGTCAACTGATCTGGGTTTAATCCATCATCATTCTTTAGCTCACTCCACCACTCCCAGTTCAGACATGGCCATATGCAAATCAGTCTGACCCTGTGCCTCATGGGAACAGTCCAGCCCGAACTACCAAGCCATGTCTTCCTGTGAGCTAAAGAATGATGATGGATTAAACCCAGATCAGTTGACTGGGGGTGAGTGTTTGATTGGCTCAAACGCTCCGTCCATCATCCCCTTTGTATCGCTTGTTCGCCCTAAGTTGGCGGGGTATGCCCAGACGTGGGTCCCTTGCTCACTTTGCCACTGGATTCAAGCAAGCCTGGCTGATGACGGCTGGAATGCCAGAAACCGGTCCTAGGATGCTTGTTTCCGGTCCAGGGAAGACATGGCTTGGCAGTTCGGGCTGGACTGTTCCCATGAGGCACAGTGTCAGACTGATTTGCATATGGCCATGTCTGAACTGGGGTGGTGGAGTGAGCTAAAGAATGATGATGGATTAAACCCAGATCAGTTGACTGGGGTGAGTGTTTGATTGGCTCAAACGTTCCGCCCATCATCCCCTTTGTATCGCTTGTTCGCCCTAAGTTGGCGGGGTATGCCCAGACGTGGGTCCCTTGCTCACTTTGCCACTGGATTCAAGCAAGCCTGGCTGATGACGGCTGGAATGCCAGAAACCGGTCCTAGGATGCTTGTTTCCGGTCCAGGGAAGACATGGCTTGGCAGTTCGGGCTGGACTGTTCCCATGAGGCACAGTGTCAGACTGATTTGCATATGGCCATGTCTGAACTGGGGTGGTGGAGTGAGCTAAAGAATGATGATGGATTAAACCCAGATCAGTTGACTGGGAGTGAGTGTTTGATTGGCTCAAACGCTCCGTCCATCATCCCCTTTGTATCGCTTTGTTCGCCCTAAGTTGGCGGGGTATGCCCAGACGTGGGTCCCTTGCTCACTTTGCCACTGGATTCAAGCAAGCCTGGCTGATGACGGCTGGAATGCCAGAAACCGGTCCTAGGATGCTTGTTTCCGGTCCAGGGAAGACATGGCTTGGCAGTTCGGGCTGGACTGTTCCATGAGGCACAGTGTCAGACTGATTTGCATATGGCCATGTCTGAACTGGGGTGGTGGAGTGAGCTAAAGAATGATGATGGATTAAACCCAGATCAGTTGACTGGGGGTGAGTGTTTGATTGGCTCAAACGCTCCGTCCATCATCCCCTTTGTATCGCTTTGTTCGCCCTAAGTTGGCGGGGGTATGCCCAGACGTGGGTCCCTTGCTCACTTTGCCACTGGATTCAAGCAAGCCTGGCTGATGACGGCTGGAATGCCAGAAACCGGTCCTAGGATGCTTGTTTCCGGTCCAGGGAAGACATGGCTTGGCAGTTCGGGCTGGACTGTTCCCATGAGGCACAGTGTCAGACTGATTTGCATATGGCCATGTCTGAACTGGGGTGGTGGAGTGAGCTAAAGAATGATGATGGATTAAACCCAGATCAGTTGACTGGGGGTGAGTGTTTGATTGGCTCAAACGCTCCGTCCATCATCCCCTTTTGTATCTTTTAGAGTGAGAGCACGGAGGGTGCTCTACCTGTATATGTCTTCCCCAGTCATTTCGTTCGCCATTAAACAATTAGTGCCCCGTTGTTGCAACGGAAATAATCTTCCAGTCACGACATCAACACGTGTGCTTTTTGGGGGTGGGTTGGGGGCGCAGCCTGCTCTCTATTCTCATGATGATAGCGGGAGGCAGTCCCTCAATCAAAACCCTTTATAGCGCAGCACATGCCCTGGCACTGAACCTTACGAAAGAGGGGGGGGGCACCCCTGATGGTGAACAGCCCCTGGCCATGGACTTAGCGCCGACTAGTACCAGGCACCGCCCTCCCATCCTCCCAGATATGTAGGAATGCCGAGGGATCCCCTGGCCCTGAGAGGCACCACCCTTCCTCCTCTTCCCTGCAAACGGCTGCCAAATTCCGAATCCGTAGACACCCCCCCCCCCCAGCAAGCGCTGTCCTATTAGGGCGCACTTTCACTGGCACTTAAATGGCTTCAGAGGCTCAGGGAAGTGAAAATATTGCAATTGCTCTGTCCCGTTCATCATCTCTCGCTTTTCCTAGCCCTTCACGCTGCAACGCCCAAGCGCGACAAGTAACCACTATCCCTATAAACGATGCAGCACTCCCACAGAAGAAAACTAAAAGCAAATACCCGTACTGATCTGAGGCAAGAGGAAAACCGAGTTTATTTCCATAAGCCGGCAGTGCAAGACCCTAGCTCATGCCCCGCCTTGTGTGCCAAGCCACTAGTGCCCGGCCCCACTCACCTCCAACCTCCCCACCGACCCGAATTGTATCGATGAAGAGAAAAGACAGGCCATGAGCTGCGCGAGGGTAGGGAGCGGGTCCCCACATTCCGACGGGAACATTTGCTTAACAAGCATTAGCAATGCAATAGGTCTCGCATTTACGCAAGTTTAAGCTATTGGCATTGTAAATAACAATGCCTTTTAGTTATGTTTAAAAAACAAAAAATAAATAAAAGGTATTGTCATTTGCAATGTCAATAGCTCAAACTCGCGTAAATGCGAGACCTATTGCATTGCAAATGCTTGTTTGTATTTATAAACAGGTGAACTTAGATTGTCCTCAATGTAGGGGACATCTTGATGTAACAATCCGTGTCTTTCCATCTCGTCTTATTATCACACCCTCATGGCCAGTGGCGTTGGAACTAGGGGTGCGGGGGGTGCTGCAGCACCCCCATAAAACTCGAAATAGTTTAGGTTTTTCATCTGGCACATATCCCTGTGCCTTTAGTGAGGTGACATAACTACCTGAGACGGATATTTTTCTGCCTTATCATTCTATTCTTTTATTGGCAAATATTTTCTGCCCCCATCTATGTGGCCCCCCATGTTCTGATTTCAGCTGGGTTATAAGATAGACTCACAGCAAACAATGTCCCCTCAAAGTAATCCCTCTCCTAAATTTGCTTGTTCTGCTCTGAATCCTATCACGCTTGCATTTTTCCCATTCTTCTATATAGTTGATATTTCCAATGTCCGAATATCTTCTAAATTAACATACTGTAGGACTACAACTTTGGATAACAGAAAATATATAAGTAGTACAGAACGTAGCAGCCTTTATTTTTATTGGACCACAAAAGCCACCACAACCCAACCCTGTCGTCTGGTTCTGTCTAACTCTCCATTAGTTTTTGAATGAAACTATCTTGCTATTGACGATCTATCACTTGAAGAAATGAAATCAGAACACATTGGGATACTACAGTAGTTTAAACACAGCCTCCCCAATTCTTCGCATTCACAAATCTCCCTTTGGGACCTACACAATGATACACGCACAGAACAGGCAAACCCTTACTAAAGTGTACTTCTGCATCCGTATCCTGGCGCCGGAAGACGCTTGAGACTTTAGGGTGCAGCGTTTACTTTGCTTTTGTGATGACCCTACTTCAAGGTTGTCTTCCGGAGATAAAGAAGGTATACATATAGGGTGGCCCTTGAAGGATTTCATGCTCTTGTCCAGATAGTTCAATCCATTAACATTGCAGCTGCGTAGACTCAACATATTCTTTGTTGATTGTTGTTCATTTGCATGCTAATGCTCATTAGCATAACAATAAAGACGGCCCCACCTCATAAAATATGTTGAGGGCATTCCCCAAATTCACTTCAAATCTGCCCAGTGTTAAGCGTGCCACCTCCGAAGAAGCCCTCAGTTCTAATGACTTGCTGCCAGTGCCTGGGGCACTAGGGGTGCATTGTAATGACAGTGGGATTCTGGTCTGCTTCCAGATCTAGGGCCCTAAAGAGGGATGCTGAGTGGAGCACCCTGTTTGATAGCAGCTGCAGACATGTGTGTCTCATCTTCTAGCTGTGTGCACCGCATACTGTGGTGTGATCCAGGCCACTATATCCACTCAGTCCTTCCAATTACTAAATCAATAATACCTGTCCTTCCTGTAGCCCTTCCAATCTTTCCCAATCGGCCTTTTACATGCCCCGAGCCTGTACCTTTCACCAAGAAGGTAAATAAAACCACACCCTCTTGCAATCTATGGAGCCCTCAAAACATAATCTATAAGTGACCTCAAGACCAGGTGTGTCACTGGAGGATATAGAGACTGTGGAAAAATATTTATATCAAAACATTGTGGCCTCCACTAATTAATAGCTTTCCTGAAATTCAGTAGTAATTCTCATAGAACATTCCAGACAATGTGGGGATGGTCGGATTGTCTTTGCTCTGTCTTTATTGAGGCCTTATTGTGAATTACGAGATTAATAGTCATTCATCACTGTAGGAAAGTACGATCTGCTTTTATGGTTACCTCCACTTTTTGCCTGGTGCTAAGCTGTTTTTGACTAGTCTGACTGGGATCCTGCTAATCAGGACCACAGTCTCTCTGCTTTCTCCCTTAAAATTGTTATGTTCAGTACTTAGGTACATCCCAGATTGGATACTGGGGTACCCTTATCAGTCCCTAGTATATGGTACTAAGGTACCCAGGGCATAGGTACCCCAGAGGTCCCCCATGGGCTGAAGCATATGTTATACCACCCATGGGAGACCATTCAAACTGTAACTATAGGCCTGCCATTGCAGCCTGTGTAAGCTGATGCTAGCACCACTTACGAAAGATATAGGTTTCCTATATCTATGGTCACTGCACTTAAAACCTATAAGTCCCCCCCTATAGCAGGCCTTTACAGTCCTGAAGGGAGGGTGCTTGGTTCTAAGTGTGAGGGTGCCCCTGCATGAGCAGGACACCTCTACAGCCTACAGAGTCCATTCTCCCGGGTTGTAAGTGAAGCAGCCATATACCATATAGAGGGGCACCACGTAATTACGCGATGACCATCTCAAAATCGGCTGCAACGAATCCTATCATGTTTGGTATCAAACATGTTGGAATCATACCCCCACACCCTAAACGGTGTGGGAGTATGATTCCAAGCACGGGAAGAGCCCTCCGTTAGGCTGTCAGTGCTCCTGGTACCAGTCTTTTAGACCCGGACAGCACAACAGGGCTGCTGCCGACCAGAGACAAGATTCTGACCTCCTTCTGCTGAGCCAAGCTCGAGGAGGGGAAGGCAGAACAATAAGTATCCTGTCAGAAGGCGGTGTGACCACCTCCCAGATAGGATTTCGTGTATTGGGGCTGGGTGGGTGCGCCTACCAGCGCCACTAAGTCTGCATGAGGGGCACATTTGGTGTCCCCGTGCATAGTCCAGTTTAAACCAGCTCTGGGAGCCGTTAGCTTCTGCTCTGGTGTGAAACTGGACAAAGGACATGGGAGTAACCTCCCCCCTGTCCAAGCCCCCCTTGGAAGGGTCCCCTGAATCGTCCCAACCCTTTTCTAAGGGTACTTAAGGGCTTACATGGGTGTAGGTCCCTAGATTCGTCGTGGGACACGATTCAATTCAGACACCCCTTCAACTTCTACCGTCTGAACACTCTGGACTTCGCTGGACTTTGTTTGGGATCGACTTCGTCCCCCTTTCAGTCTGCTGCATCATCTGTGCCTGTGCACCATACAGGAACCTTCCAAGGCCTGTGGGCATCCAAGACATTTGAAGGAATCTCCCTTGAAGTGAAGGAGTCACTTCCCTGCATCTGCAGGCAACGCAACTAAGCTGACTGGTCTGCTGATTCTGAGCTCCTACAGACTCTGAAAGGTTCAACAACACAGGTGGTGGTTCTCCACAGCTCTCAAGGCCTGCCCTCTCACCAAGTTTGAGGCCAGTATCCCTCGTAGGAGCCGCAGGAACTGAACCCCTGTGCATCGTGTCGACTTGCTATTGCAAAGGCTTGTTGGCTTCCTTCCACCAAGATCTTCAGACTCCAAGTAGCCCCAACCTCAAGCATCTCCAGTGACCAGAATGTTTGTCCACACCACATTGCTTGCACCGTGGTCTGCATCTTTTGGTGAGCTGCTCGAGGTCCTCTTGCAACAGCCTGGGGGTCCTGTTGAGGGTCACCTTTGTTTCTTTTAGGCTCCCCTGATTACTTGGGGCTTGTCCTGACTCCCCTGCTTGTGGTGAGTCCCCTGGACCTTGCTGGTCCCGGCTTTGCACCGTCTTTGACTTCCACATTGTTTGCAGTTGCCAAGGCTTGTTGGTGCTTCCGTCGGACACCGACCCCTCAGCACCCAACATCTGATGTGGGACAGCTTGTGCACAGATCCTGGTCTCTCTCAGCATCATCTGGTCCTCACAGCTGCAGAGTCTAGGTCACCGTCAACTCTCCTGCAACACCCGACATCGGTGGGCATTCGTCTTCCAGGTCTCCGGGTCACTCCTAAGTGACTTAGACTCTGTCCTCTCTGCTTGCAGGTACTTCTCATCCTGAATCCACCTTCGGATTCCACCGGACACTTTCTCCTTCTCCAGCAGCGGCACTTTCCTGAAGTCCTCTATTGGGTTTGATGGCGGTTTCCGACACATTTTCACACCTATGCATCCGGCTTCCCTGGTGTAGGTAATGTGGGTACTAGGGTATCCACGGGTGGGGTGGCTCTCCAACCTTTTGTCTTCCACGGGGTTTCTTCAGGGTCCACTGGGAAGGGCTCTTAATCTTTAAAATTGCAACCGCAACTTACACGTTGATTTGTACGGAGAATGCGGTTGTGTTCCTACACTGCACACGATCTCCGTGGGGCTCCTAGTCTCTCACCTTGGGTGGTTCCTTGGGTCCCCAGCCCTTCTACGTCCTCTGGACATTGTCTTGACATGAGTCGTGGTTCTTATACCGCTTTCTTAGTATATGGTTAGGTTCCCCCTGGGATACACTGTGTATTCTGTGCTATTTACTTCATTTCTATACAGCATATTGTGTGCATTGTGGTTATCTCTGGGTAGGAGATATCTAAAGGTGTTAGATAGTATTAAATAATAAATACATATTTTTATAAAAACCTTGTGTGGTTCTTTTTCATTTAATCTATACATATAAGATTGCATTCTGGTAAAACAAGCTGCTTTACACTCCTTCTGGACTAAGCCTGAAGGCTGCTCTCCACAGATACCACTTAGAGAGCTTTCTAAGGTTGTTTAAGACCTCTTAAATCAATGTAAGGGTTGTCTGGACTGGTACAGGGTGCCCACTTACATTAGTGGACATCATATACCAGGCCAGCCTCTCACATTGGTGTGCAGCGGTTGGGATTCAAGCCTGCATTGTTTTACCAGATAAATCTTTGTGTTGATTGATTAAAAACCATCACTAATACTAGGCACATATAATACAAGCTTAGGATAAATAAGTTCTACTGAACTTAGGGTTGGGTAGTTAAGGGTCTGGAGCACCCTTTCTCCAACCTCAGAGAGTTTAGTTCCCACTAAGTTTGGTAGGTGCAACACCACACCACACTTAGTATGGCTTTTAAAGGAGCTGCCAGTGGTTCTCTGCCCTCTGGATACAGTGAGCTTTCGTTCCAAAAACTGAAAGCCCTGTGTGCCTCTAGAAAGCTGAAGGCAGGGAAAAATGCCAACACTCAACGCCTCCTAGAGGTGTTACTGTTAGATGACCTAAGGAAAGCCAGTGGGTCAGATGAACAGGAAAGAGTGGGTGGGCAGGGGACAGAAGATAGGCCAGGAGAGGGACCTCTCAATGACCTTGAATCTAACCCTGACCAGGGGGAGCCTGATGACTCCCACCTGGACAACTCAGATCTCCCAGAGGATACTACAGGTGGCCCAGAGGATGCCCCCTTTGTTCCTCCTGGGAGAGTGCAGAGTCGACCAAGGAGGTCTAGATCCTCCTCTGCAGAATCCAATGCTTCAGGACAGTCAATAGGAACCTCCATATCTAGCAAGAGGGAGAACTCTTTGGATAGGGAATACCAACTTCTTGAACTTGAGAAAGCTAGGCTTAGGCAAGAGCAGTTGGCCCTTGACAAAGAGTCCCTAGAAGTCCAGAGAGCTAGGGAGAAATTGGGACTAGAGTCCCATGGTGGCAGCAACAGTGTCCCTAGAGTTAGAGAAACGTCTTATGACCATAGAAACCTGAGCAAGATAGTCCCTCCCTACCATGTTGGGGATGACATCCACAAATCGATAACTGCCTTGGAAAGGGCCTGTAACGCTCAGAAGGACCCCCAGGAGCCCTGGGCAGCTATCTTGTGGCTCACCTTTGCTGACAAAGGTAGAGCTAAGCTCCTCACTGTTAGAGAAGAGGATGCTGATAATTACTCAGTACTGAAGAGTGTTCTCATAGATGGGTTTGGCTTAACCACTGAACAGTATAGGATTAAGGTCAGAGACACTCAGAAAGCACAAACCCAGGACTGGGTAGATTTTGTGGATAGTGCCATTAAGGCTCTGGAAGGCTGGCTACATGGAAGCAAAGTGCATGACTACCAAGGATTGTACAATTTGATTTTGAGGGAGCAGATCCTTAATAATTGTCAGAACTAGCTTTTGCACCAGTACCTGGTGGACTCTGATCTGACCTCTCCCCAAGAATTGGGAAAAAAGGCAGACAAATGGGTTCACACCAGGGTGAATCAGAAAAAACACCAGGGCAATGGAGGTGACCACAAGAAGCAAGATTCTTCTAAAACTCAAGATAAGGGTGGGGACAAGGGCAAAGATAAGAAAGAGTCTTCACAAGGGCCCCAAAAACCTGCATCTGGGGGGGGGGAGTCACAAACATCCAGGAAAGGCAAGAAGAAACCTTGGTATTACTTTTGTAAGGTGAAAACCCATTGGACAAAGGATGCTGATTGTCCAAAAGCCAAGGAAACCACTCCTACTACCACTGCCCTTAAGGCAACTGCTCCCCCTAGCACTAGTTCAAGTGGTGGTACAGGAAACAAGGGATTAGTGAGGTTAGCCTTGGGTTCTGAGATGGGGTCTGACTTAGTCAGGACTCCAGCTCAGGCTGTTTTGGTCTGTGGTGGTGGCATTGATCTTGCCATCTTACTGGTAAGTCCCACTAACTTGGGCAAGTACAGGCAACATTCTTTAATAAATGGAAAATAGGCAATGGCCTACAGGGACACAGGAGCCAGTGTCACTATGGTGACAGAGAACCTTGTGTCTCCTGGCCAGATCATATTTGGACAAATGTACCAGATGACCAGTGCTAGCAATGTCAGGACTGACCATTCCTTGGCAGTTGTGAATCTCAGCTGGGGAGGGGTAACTGGACCTAAGAAGGTTGTAGTATATTCAGATCTACCTATAGATTGGTTGTTGGGCAATGATTTGGAAACTTCAGCCTGGGCTGAAGTAGAGTTCAGGACTCATGCAGAAATGTTGGGCATCTCTGCAAGTGTGCTTGCTGTGACAAGGGCTCAGGCCAAACAGCTTACCACTGAACAGGCCCTGGATCCTGGAACCATGGACCAGGTGCTTCGCAAGAAAAGGAGCAGGAAGGGTAAGGCTTTGCCCTCCTCACAGACTCAGAGTGAAGATCAGTTTCTTGAGGGAGATGATCTTAGCCCATGTGAAGGTACTGCCTCAGAGGAACTTGGGCATGATCAGGCTGAGTTCTTGGGGGCAGGAGGCCCTTCCGGGGCAGACTTGAGTTTGGAGCAGCAGACCTTACCCTCTCTTGAACCCCTCAGACAGCAAGCTGCTGCTGAGGCTACAGGGATATTTCAGTGGGTCCCATAGGATCTACTGGGATGAAGGACTTCTTTATTCAGAGGGTAGAGACCCCAAGCCTGGTGCCACCAGGAGGTTGGTAATACCCCAGAAGTTTAGAGGTTTCCTACTCACCCTTGCACATGATATTCCTCTGGGAGGACACTTGGGGCAAAGCAAGACTTGGGACAGGCTCGTCCCTCAATTTCAATGGCCTCATATGTCTGAGGACACTAAGGAGCTTTGTCGTTCCTGTGCCACTTGCCAAGCCAGTGGTAAGTCAGGTGGCATCACAAAGGCCCCCTTAATTCCACTGCCAGTGGTTGGGGTTCCCTTTGAGAGGGTAGGGATTGACATTGTTGGTCCCATGAACCCTCCAACAGCATCTGGGCACAGTTATATCTTAGTGGTGGTGGACCATGCCATTAGGTACCCAGAGGCTATTCCCCTTAGAACCACTACAGGGGATTTCTTTCCAGAGTGGGCTTCTCTAAGGAGGTCTTTACTGACAGAGGTACAAACTTCATGTCAAGTTACATAACTGCAATGTGGAAAGAGTGTGGAGTGAATTACAAATTCACCACATCCTACCATCCTCAATGCAATGGGCTTGTTGAAAGGTTCAGCAATACCCTAAATGGTATGATAATTGGTCTCCCAGAAAAGCTTAGGGGAAAATGGGATGTCCTACTACCCTGCCTTCTCTTTGCCTACAGAGAGGTTCCTCAGAAGGGGGTTGGCTACATCCCTTTTGAACTTCTGTTTGGACATCCAGTTAGGGGTCCCTTGGGTCTATTGAAGGAAGGATGGGAATTACCTCTCAAACCCCCCCAAACAGGACACAGTGGACTTTGTACTTGGCCTGCGTTCTCGCATGGCTGAATATATGAAGAAGGCCAGCAAAAACCTGGAGGCCAGCCAAGAACTTCAAAAAGCTTGGCATGACCAAAAGGCTGTCCTGACTGTTTACCAGCCAGGTCAGAAAGCGTAGGTGTTGAAGCCTGTGTCCCCAGCAGCTCTCCAAGACAAATGGAGTGGACCCCACACTATACTTGAGCAAAAGGGTGAGGTCACCTACTTGGTGGACCTAGGTACTCCAAGAAGTCCCCATAGGGTACTTCATGTGAACAGGCTGAAACCTTTTGTTGACAAGGCTGACATGGGTTTGCTCATGGCAACTGATGAGGGACAGGAGGAAGAGAGTGACCCTCTCTCTGATCTCTTCTCTCAGAACCCCGATGATGGATCAGTAGATGGAGTGGCCTTGGCAGGCAACTTCACTGATCAACAGCAGATTGATTGCAAGAAAGTCCTCAATCAGTTCAGGCATATGTTTTCCCTGACACCCAGTCAAACCACCTGTTGTAACCATGAAGTGGACGCAGGTGATAGTTTACCTGTTAAGAATAAAATCTACAGGCAGCCTGACCAGAGATTGAATCAGGACAGAGGTCCAGAAGATGCTGGAGTTGGTAGTAATTGAACCCTCAGATAGCCCTTGGGCTAGCCCAGTAGTCCTAGTACCCAAACCTCACACCAAGGATGGAAAAAGAGAAATTAGGTTTTGTGTAGACTACAGAGGTCTCAATGCCGTCACTAGGACTGATGCTCATCCAATCCCCAGGGCAGATGAACTTATAGATACTTTGACCTCAGCCAAGCTTCTGAGTACATTTGACCTGACTGCTGGCTACTAGCAAATCAGACTAGCTGAGAATGCTAAGCCAAAAATAGCATTCTCAACCCCTAGTGGGCATTATCAATGTATTGTAATGCCTTTTGGTTTGAAGAATGCACCTGCTACATTCCAGAGGTTGGTGAACCAAGTTCTCACAGGCCTGGAAGCCTATAGTGCAGCATATCTAGATTATATAGCTGTCTTTAGCTCCACCTGGGAGGATCACCTGGTCCACCTCAAGAATGTTCTAGGGGCTCTGCAGAAAGCAGGCCTCACTATCAAGGCCATTGGTGCCAGATAGGGCAGAGCAAGGTTGTGTACTTGGGCCACCTGGTAGGTGGAGGCCAAGTTCAACCACTACAGAGCAAAATCCAGACCATAATGGAATGGATTGTTCCAACTACCCAGACTCAGGTCAGAGCTTTCTTGGGCCTGACTGGGTATTACAGAAGGTTTGTGAAGGGATATGGGTCCATAGTGACTCCCCTGAATGATCTGACATCAAACAAAATGCCCAAGAAAGTTCAGTGGACAGTAAGCTGTCAAAAGGCATTTGATGACCTCAAGAAGGCCATGTGCACTGCTCCCATTCTGCAAAGTCCTGACTACTCTAAAAATTTCATTGTCCAGACAGATGCATCTGAATTGGGGATAGGGGCTGTGTTATCACAACTGAATGCAGAGGGCCAGGACCAACCAGTAGCTTTCATTAGCAGAAGGTTGACCTCCCCCGAGAGAAATGTTGGTCAGCCATTGAGAGGGAGGCCTTTGCTGTGGTCTGGGCCCTGAAGACGTTGAGGCCATATTTGTTTGGCACTCACTTCATTGTTCAGACAGACCATAAGCCCCTCTTATGGCTTAAAAAGATGAAGGGTGACAATTCCAAACTTTTGAGGTGGTCAATTTCCCTACAGGGGAAGGACTATACAGAGGAAAATAGACCTGGGAATAACCATGCCAATGCAGATGGACTCTCCACATATTTCCACTTAGAAAATGAAGACTCAACTAGGCAAGGTTAGTCTCATCTCCTTATGTTTGGGGGGCGGGGGTTGTGTACGAAAGTAGGATCTGCTTTTATGGTTACCCCCACTTTTTGCCTGGTGCTAAGCTGTTTTTGACTAGTCTGACTGGGATCCTGCTAATAAGGACCCCAGTCTCTCTGCTTTCTCTCTTAACATTGTTATGTTCAGTACTTAGGTACATCCTAGATTGGATACTGGGGTACCCTTATCAGTCCCTAGTATATGGTACTAAGGTACCCAGGGCATAGGTACCCCAGAGGTCCCTCATGGGCTGAAGCATGTATTATGCCACCCAGGGGAGACCATTCAAACTGTAACTACAGGCCTGCCATTGCAGCTTGTGTAAGCTGGTGCTAGCACCACTTACGAAAGATATAGGTTTCCTATATCTATGGTCACTGCACTTAAAACCTATGAGACCCCTATAGCAGGCCTTTACAATCCTGAAGGCAGGGTGCTAGGCACTAAGTGTGAGGGTGCCCCTGCATGAGCAGGACACCCCTACAGCCTAAGGAGTCAATTCTCCCGGGTTGTAAGTGAAGCAGCCATATACCATATAGAGGGGCACCGCGTAATTACGCGATGACCATCTCAAAATCGGCTGCAACAAATCCTATTATGTTTGGTATCAAACATGTTGGAATCATAACCCCACACCGTAAACGGTGTGGGAGTATGATTCCAAGCACGGGAAGAGCCCTCCATTAGGCTCTCAGTGCTCCCGGTACCAGTCTTCTAGACCCGGACTGCACAACACAGCTGCAGTCGATTAGAGACAAGATTCTGACCTCCTTCTGCTGAGCCAAGCTCGAGGAGGGGAAGGCAGAACAATAGGTATCTTGTCACAGGGAGGTGTGACCACCTCCCAGACAGGATTTTGTGTACTGGGGCTGGGTGGGTGTGCTTGGCAGCGCCACTCAGTCTGCATGATGGGCACATTTGGTCTGCATAGTCCAGTTCAAACCAGCTCTTGGAGTCGTTAGCTCCCGCTCTGGCGTGAAACTGGACAAAGGACATGGGAGTAACCTCCCGCCTGTCCAAGCCGTCCCCTGGGAGGGTCCCCTGAATCGTCCCAACCCTTTTCTAAGGGTACTTAAGGGCTTACCTGGGTGTAGGTCCCTAGATTCATCGTGGGACGCGATTCAATTCAGACACCACTTCAACTTCTGCTGTCTGGGCACTCTGGACTTCGCTGGACTTTGTTTGGGCTCAACTTCATCCCCCTTTCAGTCTGCTGCATCGTCTGTGCCTGTGCACCATACAGGAACCTTCCAAGGCCTGTGGGCATCCAAGACATTTGAAGGAATCTCCCTTTAAGTGAAGGAGTCTCTTCCCTGCATCTGCAGGCACCGCAACTAAGCTGACTTGTCTGCTGATACTGAGCTCCTACTGACTCCGAAAGTTTCAGCAACACAGCTGGTGGTTCTCCACAGTTCCCAAGGCCTGCCCTGCCCACTCATCAAGTTTGAGGCCAGTATCCCTCGTAGGAGCCACAGGAACCGACCCCCTGTGCACCGCGTTGACTTGCTGTTGCAAAGGCTTGTTGACTTGACTTTCTTCCACCAAGATCTTCGGACTCCAAGTAGCCCCAACCTCAAGCATCTCCAGTGACCAGAATCTTCGTCCGCACCACATTACTTGCACCGTGGTCTGCATCTTTTGGTGAGCTGCTCGAGGTCCTCTTGCGACTCCAGTGACTCCAGTCTGTGGGTCCTGTTGAGGGTCACCTTTGTTTCTTTTGGGCTCCCCTGATTACTCGGGGCCTGCCCTGACTCCCCTGCTTGTGGTGAGTCCCCTGGACCTTGCTGGTCCCGGCATTGCACCGTCTTTGACGTTGTTTGCAGTTGCCAAGGCTTGTTGGTGCTTCCGACGGACACCGACCCCTCAGCACTCGACATCCGACGTGGGACAGCTTGTGCATGGCTCCTGTTCTTACTCAGCATTGCCTGGTCCTCACAGCTGCAGAGTCAAGGTCACGTCAACTCTCCTGCAACACCCAACATCGGTGGGCATGCGTCTTCCAGGTCTCTTGGTCACTCCTGAGTGACATAGACTCTGTCCCCTCTGCTTGCAGGTACTTCTCATCCTGAATCCACCTTCGGATTCCACCGGACACTTTCTCCTTCTCCAGCAGCGGCACTTTCCTGAAGTCCTCCATTGGGTTCAACGGCGGTTTCGGACACATCTTCACACCTATACACCCGGCTTCCCTGGTGTAGGCAACGTAGGTAATAGGGTATTCACGGGTGGAGTGGCTCTCCAACCTACTGTCTTCCACGGGGTTTCTTCAGGGTCCATTGGGAAGGGTCCTTAATCTTTAAAATTGCAACCGCGACTTACACATTGATTTGAACGGAAAACGCGGTAGTGTTCCCACACTGCACACGATCTTCGTGGGGCTCCTAGTCTCTCACCTTGGGTGGTTCCTTGGGTCCCCCGCACTTCTACGTCCTCTGGACATTGTCTTGACAATAGTCATGGTTCTTATACCACTTTCTTAGTATATGGTTTGGTCCCCCCTGGGGTACACTGTGTATTCTGTGCGTTTTACTTGATTTCTATACAGCGTATTGTGTGCATTGTGGTTATCTCCGGGTAGGAGATATCTAAACGTGTTAGAGAGTATTACATAATAAATACATATTTTTATAAATAACTTGTGTTGTTCTTTTTCATTTAATCTATACATATAAGATTGCATTCTGGTAAAACAAGCTGCTTTACACTCCTTCTGGACTAAGCCTGAAGAGTGCTCTCCACAGCTAGTACTTGGAGAGCTTTCTAAGGCTGTCTAAGACCTCTTAAATCACCATAAGGGTTGTCTGGACTGGTGCAGGGTGCCCACTTACATTAGTGGACACATTACCAGGCCAGCCTCTCACAATCACTCTAGCCCACGCCCCGCAACCTAAAGCCCAATCACTTTAGTCTTTCTGCATTTCTGAGGTCAAGATAATATTTCAAGGCTCTTCGTGCACTTCCAAATTCAGAACTTCACCTGCATGTTCCATCCTAGTATTTGCTTCTGGACGTTCTCACAGTTGACGATTATACCAAAGTATCCTTTGGTTCCTGATTTTCTCGTGGTCAGGTTATCTGTCATCAGATAGACAATGTTTCTCTTCTGTGGGGTTAAAGAGCAGAAATCCTAAATCATGTAATAGTTGTAGTGACTTCACCTCCCTCCCACGCTGTATCCAGTTTCACAGAAAAATGTGAATATGAATTAATAACTTTTGTATTTTTGCCCACGGTTCTTTCTTTTAGGACTAAATCTTGGGAATCTTTATTTGACTGCCGGTCGGGCCCATATCCCGTACAATCTCTTCAAACATTTCCACACAGTAGTGTCTAAACTCCTGACAGTTGGCTTCTTCCTGCAGCTCCTCGGTAGAGATCTTCTCCCTTGTAGAGAGGTTTTCAACATCCACGCATTTGACACTTGTGCCTAAGACTGAAGATAAATATATTTAATGTAAGTAGCTTTCATAAAGCCAAACTCCAAGCAAAGCCTTGCCTGAGGCATAGCAGTAGCAAATTTAAATATACACCGAGTTATGAGAAACGCCCAAACATTTGTCAAGTTTCTCACAGAATACAAAAGCACAGAAATCAAGTGAAGTGAAGACTTTAATCTTGACAATAGCAATCAGATGAGAAAGAGAGCGAGCTACTAGCTTAATATGAATTTTATTCATTGCAAAATTGACTGCACTAGTTTTAGATTTCAGATTAGATTGCTGTAATTTGCAATTTGTGGCTAACTATTATGTTGATCCAGCACCTAAGTAGTTGATGGGATGTACAGTGTCGATTAAAGAAATTGTGACTTTTTGTTCCCAAGCGATATTACTTTGATTTTCTGAGTAATTTACTATTAATTCATTATTACAATTTTCCAAGGCAACAAGAGAGTTCTGATAGCCTAATGGTATCTAGACCAAGATGGCCATATCATCTGCATAAAGAAGAACCTACAAGTGAGAACCTCCGAGAACTTGGGAAGGAAATATATTAGTCATTATAGAATAGCATTTAATTGAAATGGATTGACTCATAACACTATCAATAACAAGTTACTAATTTCACCTTCTACAGATTTATGAAGGCAACAAATGCAATCTTTAGTTGAATACATCCTTTTTCCATTAGTTGAACACCTGTGCATTTTGAAATAATTTGAGTGCAAAAACAGATGCCGCAGCTGTTTCTAGCTCTTCAGACCTGCTGACAGTGCCTGTATCTGCCTCCAGATCCGTGTACTATGCATTATTCATAGCCTCAGAAGAGTGTTGATCTCGTTTATTAAAAAGATTAGAAATTCCAGAGCTACCATGTCTTACTGTTTACATCTGCACATAGTTTTAAGTACAGAGAAACTTGTTTCAATAATTTGAAAGTGAAGTTTAATTTGATGCAATTCATCAATGCTTGTAAAACAAAGAGGAGCCTTGGAGATCGGATATTAGATGCAATTACTGCACACATTTAAATAATTTCTTATGTGAAGTATCGCTTGTTAGACATACATAGTTCTCTAGCCATATTTTCCAATCTGGAACTTTTGCTCTAAATTTTGGATTCTGCCATAGTGAAGTATTTCAGTTTTCTACAATTTTAAGATTCCTCTCATGCTAAAAGGGTATAACTCTTATCTCAACATAATGCAAGTAACAATTAAAAGATTTCTAAGAGGTCTTAGCTTTGCAGGTCATATTTCTGGGCTCCTGCATTCAGAGCTTGCCCAACTGAGGGTGAATTGGGTTGGCGGTCACTGCTGGATTTCAGCAACTGGCACAAAATTGCACTCCGCCATGAAGATAAACAATATGCCCATCTGGGCAGATAAAATAAATACATCACAGGTCTGGTGTTTATTGTAGGATTCCATCTGATTACAGTAGTATAGAATGTATGCAAAAGTTTGGACTATTGCAGTGGAATGTGGAACTGTGTTCACGTAGAACAGTCCGTTGAGTCTGGCACTAGTCTTGTCCACACCTTACCACTGTTGCTCTTTTTGTAGTGGGTCCACATCACGTTGAAGAGCAAATAAACCATTTTTTCAAGCCACCTGGTGTTTGCCTCCTCATGGGACATGAACATGTCACCCCTTCGAAGTGGCCAGGAGACCAGATTACAAGTCAGGAGGTGGAGGCCCAGTGTGACTGAGTCCACTGGCACATCCAGCTTGGCCCCAGTCTTCCAGAGAGAGCCCACTGGCATAACTTGCTTGTCTTATAAAGCTAACAGAGCGAGAATAGTGAGGGCCCGCTCAGAGCAGTGAGGCCCATTATACTAGTGTGACTACAGATCATGCAGAAGTGGGGTGTAGAGAAGCAGAGTTGTGACAAGATGCTCACCTGCAAGTTGTAGTGGATGATGGTGACAGGTACTGACTGTGGGTTAGAGTAGAGTGCGTGACCACTAGAATAGCATATAGCTCCACACTTCACCATGAAAGGGAGCATTTCTAGGCATGGACATGTTCCCAGGTCCCTATCTACCTGAGAGTCAAGAACAAAAGCAGGTAGGATATGGCCCTATGGAGAACAATGCAAACACCCACGACGGAGTGGCTTCAACTACTGATAGTGAAGAATACTCCACAAATACAAATAATTGTCTGTAAGGAGCAGAGTGTGAAGGCATAACTCATCTGGTGTAAGAGTAAACTTCTTGATTCTTATTTATATACAAAATAATGAGCTGGCTGTAATGGAACACTTTATTGATGATCCACACCACTGGAGACCTGCACCTTTAAAATGACATTGGGGTCTGATCTGAAGGAAACAGGACCTTAACATATTTAACCCCTTAGCCGATGAGGCTGTTCCCGCCTCAGTGGTGAGTTTTTTTTGTATGTTTGAGGAACTTTTCGCTTAACCTTTCAGAATGTGTTTCCACAAAAAGTAAACTAGCTCAATTTGCATTCTTTTTAGGTCTGGCATTATCCAAGACCTTTTAATTTTTCTAAAATTATATGCATAATATATTTACTTAAAGGTGCTTTCAGCCACCTCTGTTCATTTGTTGTCCTGTTGTTGTCATTCACATTTTCCTTCCCCCCCCACCACAGCATACAGCATGGGGCAATGGGTAAGCTTATTTCAGCGACTGGTTACCGTCACTCTGAGTGACTGCATTTTGCTCTTTCACAATAACCACATCAGCACACAAGGTAGTTTCCTTCAGTGCCAGTCTTTTTGTTTTTACTTTATAATGACTTTTTTGTCACCTTTGTGTTTAGACCCTTAGGTGATAGCAGGATGCTTTCTACCAGATAAGAGCACAGGCCACATACCAGCTTTATCAGTTCCTGTCACAGCCAATACTGTTGTACATTCCTTTTGAAGTGTCCTATTTAACAGCATGACAGATTGCATCCATTTGAAACTGTTCTGTAATAAGTTATTCTCTTTTTACCAGGCATCCAGAACACAAACCAAAAGCTTCAATATTATACATGTGAACTCATAAGTGGACAATTCTTCAGAACATGTTTATTCAACACTCAATTTCCCTAATGGTTCTTTAATAATGTTTGCCAGGAAGAAAAACAGTGTTTATAATGTTTAATTAGCAGCACTTGTAACACTTTTTTATTTATGTTTTTCTTCCTTCATTCTTTGTTTCTTTCCGTCTTTCTTCTTTCTTTGTTTCCTTCCTTCTTTCTGACTTTCTCTTCCACTCCCTTCTTTCTTTCTTTTTCCCTTTCTTTCTTTTTTCTCTCTTTCCTGCTTTCCATCTTTCCTTCTTTCTTTCGTTCTGTCTTTCCTATTTCCTATTTCCTTTCTTTTTTCTTTCTTTCCTTCCTGCCTTCCTCCCTTCATTCTTTTTTCTTTACTTCCTTCTGTCCTTCTTTCTTTGCTATAGTTTTAGTTTCTTTCTTTCATCGTATCATCTCTTCCTTCCTTCTTACATCTTTCTATCCTTTCTTTCTTTCATTCTTTCTTTCTTTCGATCCTTACTTCCTTCTTTCATTCTTTCTTTCCATCCTTCCTTCCTTCTTTCTTGCTTTCTTTCCTTTCCACTTTCCATCTTTCTTTCTTTCTTCCTTTCTTTCTTTCTTTCTTTCTTTCCTTCATACCTTCTTTCTTTCCTTCTTGCCATCTTTCTTTCTTGCTTCTTTTTTTCTTTCTTTCTCTATTTCTTTCTTTCCTTCATTCTTTCTCAATGGCAATGGTGGCTGCCAATTGCAGAACAATTGGATTTTTTAGGTCTGAGTTAGCCAAGACCTTTTAATTGTACAAAAATTGAGTCTATGACATCTATTTCTCTGTGGTAGTGTCATTCACAATTTTTTCTCCAGCCCACTCAAACTTGCATCAAGGGGCAATGCATCTTGTCACTTGAGCCATTGGCTGACTTCTCTATGGGTTATGGCATGCTACCCTTTCACAATGAGAACATCTACACACAAAGTAGCTCCATTCAGTGCCAGGGAGTACTATGGTAATGTGTGCTGTTTTGAGACCAGAAAACATTTTTGCCTTTAGTCAATATTATTTTTTTAGATTGACGAACATCCAGCAGCTTCCAGAATAAAAAAGTTTTGCAAAAATCATGACAAAACAAGAATTGCCAAAAGGATGGCAGACAATGCCAGACCTATTGGCTTTGCCAATGCTTGTTTCCCACATATTATGGATTTCTAAAGGCACCCAGTGTTTGTGGATTCTCCTATAGGGGACCAAACAAGTAACCAAAATATAGCATTTAAAAATGTGGGCATAAAGGGTTACTAAAACCAAAGTTTTGCTGTGCCTAGATCACCATTTCCCCAGCTTTCAGACACAATCAGTGTTGTAAAAAAATCAAAATTTGGATCACCGTTTTTGAATTTTTCTAAATGGTAGTTGATTTTTCATATTTTTTGTTGTTTCTACCTACTTGCAGATTGTTGGTGGAAACAGGTGTGAACCCCATGGGTAAACCCACACAGCCGTATATTTCTGAAAATTCGAAAAAAATTCAAATTCAGCAAGGGTCAAAGTAACTAATCAATGAAATAATGAAGACAATGAAAATAAGTTGGAAAAATTAGAAATAGGTAACAACATGTTCATATATAATTTCTTGCCCTGGTGGTTGGTTTACAAAAGTAATATTCTATTACATCTGTCAGACCCTTCTGGTCACATGAATATATAGTGTTTGTTGGTTGTCCAATAACACGCGATACCCAGAGCAAGCAAATGAGTTGCAGCTTATAATAATTTTTCATTGTGTAGCAAGTATGCTTCAATTCATATGGTAACCTCTAATGAATGAAAAATGTGTGTGAAGCAAACCTATGCATTTTTGTTAATTTGCCAAAGGTACTGAGCTTAGTACCAGTAGTTATTTGTACAACTCTGAATTTGGGGTTACTCATACTACCATGTGATTCAAGAGCATTTGGCAAAATATGTTCATTTGTGCACACTGGCCTACATTTGGAAGCAAAAGTGGAGAGACCAATTGATATTAACCAATGTTATACTAGATCAGATCAGAATAAACTTTATTTGTTTGCCGAAGCAGCCATACAAGTACAAAAAATTAACAATAAATGCAAACGCTGCTTACATAGTTACTTCGGTACAATTTCAATAGCTTTAAAATAATCTCATAAGAAGGTACAATAATATTAAAAATTGATATATAAATACAGGTGCCGGAGAAGGGAGATAGAAGACAATTATTCAGGATACATAGTGCTGCGTGATCATACTGCAGCTCACAAAAAAGAGCTAACATGAAAACAGGTCTTGTCTCATCATCAGGTAATTGTTGCAGAAAGTGAAAAGCTTTAATACACTGCCTACATTTTTTAGACCTTATAAAAAGAATTAAAAGCACGTTCAGTAAATCTTTTATAAAAACCACAAAAAAATTAAACTGTATCATTGATTGCCCAGACCTATCATTGCAGGGGCACAGGCTAGATTTGAGATTTCTCTGGACGCCCAATGGAAAGCAGAGTAGATACTTAATTGTATCTGCCCTGAAATGAAAAAGTAAACAACGTTCCCTGCACCCACAAGTGTTAAACAAATAATTGGCTGGGGAGCTGTCAGGGCTCATGTGCAAATAGGCTGCAATAGTGGGCTTTAACACTTCTGAATTTAGGGTGTACGGTTGCGCCTGGGCTACTAATAACCCCTGCACATACTTTCCATTTAGTTTGCCTCTAATTACTGGCCTAAGAAAGACATGGGTTAATCCAATCTGCATTGCCCCAGATCTCTGCCCCTTAGGATGCCACAGGGACATATTGAGTTGTATATATCTGTAGCAGTGGAGAAAGTGCCCTGCCCCTTGGTGGAGGTGGAAAACTGAGGAGTGAACCGGCTGCCCTAGTTAGCTTTGTTCTGCAAGGGTAATGTTTGGTACCCATGAGCCTGCTGTATCGAAAGTGACACCCAAATGGGAGAAAGTGCTAATGCTTAGCAAACGGGTTGTGCCGATTGCAAAGCTCGAAAGTTGGGTGCATTTAGGGCCGCACGTCATAATCAATGATTTAGAGAATTTAGTCTGTAGATCAAGGGTGGCCATACATTGCACAAATGAGTGAACCAGCAGATGCAGTGCTCTCGGGGTACGAGCTATTATTAGCACGGCATCGTCGACATATAACAGTACTGCGAAGGGGGCACCTTTTACGTTATCACAGGTACAAGAGATTAAGTGAGGGCTAAGCTTATTTATGTACAAAATAAACAATAAAGGGCAAGCACACACCCATGTCGCACCCCACAACCGATGTTAATTTCTTTAGAGACATCACCATTTTTGCCAAATCTTATCCTGGCATTTGTGTTCTCATGCATAGAAGCTAAGAAAGACACAAGTGGCGTGTCCATCCCCATTGTCAGTAGAAGTTGCCATTGTACTGGATGACACCGGGCAATTGTCGAAATTGTCCACAACAGCTATGGGGCAACTATAGGCATTATCTCAGCTGGAAAGGTGTGACCCATGGTCAATCCTACATGCCCCTGTTAACGCAGAACCATATGAATCACCATTAGTCAAGCTGGAGCTACAGGCTGTCTCAGCAGACCCCCGCTCCTGCTCCATAGATAGTCTGCATTCAGTTAATACAATCTAATTTTTGATGACCCAAATAGCTCTCTCAAGCATGGTATCTATACTTGCCATTCTATGAGGTGCTGCAGCACAACGGTGGCCTTGCACTGGCCCACAGTACATGAAACATGAAGCACTCACCCGAGGCAATCAGGATGAAACAGTAGGAAAAATAGTTCTCGAAAGAGGGTGGATCCAGCCCAGCCTCAGCCGGCTGCGGACGGGCACAGACGGACCCGCTCTTGGCTCGGTCTTTGCCCATGCACGTGCCCTGGTGAGTCGTGCTGCAGGTCCCAGAAATGTGCTTTATAGTGCTCTAGCAAGTGGCAGCAGGTGCAGCAGGTGCAAGTGAAAGAGGCCGCCTCCCAGGCCTCAATGTCTCTTGTGACTCGAAGACCTACCAATAATGCTGTTATACTATTCTGTGTACCCACACTTCACGCAATAAAACCAGTACCCACTTGCGTGGATGGACCTGTTGCTTGTAATCGAAAAGGCTCAAAATGCAACGTGGAGATATAAAATATTTGCCATGAAAAAGAACCCATTTTAACGATGTGTGTAGTAAAGGAATTTGGGCCAGGGCTTAACTCCCACCCAGGGAAACCAACTGAGCCATGGGTACTCACAAACATTTTCCAAGGGGCCAAAAGTATGGTTCATGATGTGACAAAGGACGGCATGGAGGTGGCTTGCTGCGTTGTGCTGCATGAAAAAATGATAAATATGGGAATAGGTTTATTTGGATGCAGGAATAACCTAGGCCTTGTAGAGGGTGAACATAACAACTGATTTGCCTCTTTGTTCACTAACTGCATTGTTGTAGGGTTGGGGAAGACATGAATGTTTCCAAGTTCATGTTTGAGAACTAGCACTTTAAAAATTCCTTTCAATGCAGTGATATAATCTGATGCACTAAGTTGAAACTCCTCCTCAAGTTTATGAAATACACTTCTTTGAATTTTGAAGAGCAGTTATCATATTTTTACATGTTTGTTGCACAACATCCTTAAAATGGAGGTGTTTCTAAAGATGAGCAGTGCAGGGCACCTTCTTTGTTTTTTTCCTAAATACTTGCAGGTTTAACAGCTATCTCAATGTCACTGTTAAGCCCAATGAAGAGCAGCCCAGGGGTCGCAAGTAAAAGTCAGGTGGGCCGCACGCGGCCCCTGGGCTGTACTTTGAGTATCTCTGTCCTAAGGCCTCGATTACCAGTTTGGCGGTAAATACCACCAAACCTGCAGGTAGGGTAATTAATTATTCCATTGGGTTCGCTAAATAACATGCTTGAAAACATTATGACCATCCTCAACATGTCTGGAGTGGAAGACATGAAGAAACGTCTTGAAGTCAGAGGAAGGTAAGAGACATGAGAGTTGTAATGGAAGTACATGTGGTTTTAAAAAAGCTGGCTTTGCTTTACAATCATGATTGTGAAGAATGACTGATATAATTTGTTACACATATTCACATTGATCCATATATGTGATGTCATAGGTGGTTAACAGCTCTGTAATGGTACTGCTGACATGTAATAAGATTGGAGTACATTAAACATAATGAATTGTAATCTTGATGATGAATGGTTGATTAGTCTGCCCAGTAGCTTAAGGGTAATTTGTCACCATAGTATGACTAATGTTGCTTCTTATCAGGATCATGACATTGTGGTTTCGCCCAGAACACCTAACACAGCAATTCAGTAGACAAAGATCCGCACCACACAGTATTTGCACATAATTAAGTTTGCTTCATTTTACACTTGCACACTTGTTTCTTTCTCCAGGAGTCCTCCAGGTGGACATGAGTGCACTCATTTGACCCTAGGATGTCAGGAAATACTGCTGCAGCATAGATGTTTGCTTATCTGGCATTAGCCATTCACCAATCCTACTGTCTGCTGTGTGGTGACTGCTGCAAAGAATTCCAGCACTGATAGCATATTCAGGAAGAGTAGATGGCATTAGATCACTATGTTGGGCTCCAAGGTATCCATAGTGATGAAAATATGTTTTGTATGGTGCCCATATCTATGGTGTCTATGTATCCTCTGGATCACAAGCTGACTTATGGTTATGGGTTTCAGCCTTACTGACTCTCATCCTGAGTGCTGCGCCATTTCTTCCACTCGTAGGGCAGCACAGCCCATTTGACTGTCTGGGGGTACATATCCAAAGAGTTATGAGGTTTCCAATGCACATTGGGGTCAGGGTAGGTTTGTGGAGATGTGCTATTTATAGGGTAAGGTATGTGTTTTTAGTAGGTGAATGACCCACAGTAATGGGTCTTTTAGGAAGGTTCATGTCCAGTGTTCCTCTTTCCCAGATGAATGCTTCTGTCCTACATCCATCACATCTTCAGCCAAGGCTGATGCTGTGGATTGTTAGCAGAAGAAGGACACTTCGGCGATGCAGCGAGCGCAAGGTAAGTGTTTTTATTTTTTTAAATTTAAGTTTCCCCCGTCGTCGTCTGTCGACTACCGCCAACCCTCTACCACCCCTGCCCCACCGCTCTTACCTGAACGGCCCGCGTCTGGGTTTCACTGCCTTTAGGGCTGTTTAATTCAATAATTCCAGGCAGCCCTGCCTTTACTGAGTGTGATAAAATTGGTTTTGAGCATGTTAAAATGGGCATTGGCTCCTTTCGTCGAGTCCACGTTAGTTACTGTGACTCGTTGGGCCTTTGAGGGATACACCTGTCCCTGGGGATATTTTATTCATTCATTTTACGTGGCTTTGCATGTATTGGACATGTTTCAATACTATTTGGGCATGTTTAAATGGTCTTTGAGTCCTTTGCTTAAATCTGGTATAGTAATGGTGAGTCTTTGGAAATTTGGAGCAACTCACCGCAAGGATGGTAGGCACAACCACACGTTAAGCTGCCTGTTAGAAATGGGATCTCTGGTTGGCTAAGGCTTGCGCCAAAGCCAGGCAGAGACCACCACTCTAGTCAGGGCGAGGGAGTTACACGCCGACGATAACCCCTGCTCACCCCCTTGGTAGCTTGGCACGAGCAGTCAGGCTTATCCCGGAGGCAATGTGTAAAGCGTCTGCGCAACACACCCACAGCAACAACATACTAGGCACACCACAAAAAGGAACTCCACACAAGGTTATATCAAAAATAGCCTTTGTATTATCATAACACATTAGAATAGTACTCACATAATATACATGGTGCCACCTGGCACTAGGTCATATTTACAAGGGATTATTTACACCTGACAGGGCCAACTGGACCACTGTCAGAACCAGCACAAAGCGAACTTAGTATATGTATCACTTATAATAAATGTAGAACACATCATAAACGTCCAGCCAGTAATCACTGGTAATCACTGTACTTAGCATCAGCCTGTAACATAAACCACATTATGCACAGCATCACATTAGGCGCGAATTACATTCTGCGCCAACCTCACCAGCATAACCACAGTATGCAAATAACCTCATAATCATAATTACATTAGAGGTATAAAACAGGGTGCGTAAATCATACTACATGAATTACATTTCCTAGCACCCAAAATCACATTAGCACATGAATCACATTAGGGCCTGGCGCCCTATAAACCTTACATTCCCCTTGGGCCAACTGGCCATCTAAAGGGGCTCAAATGCCCTATGTCCAAGAGTCAGGGCTGCTGCCTAAGCAGCGAAAGTCAAGGGTGCGCAACTGCGCAAACCTAAACGTAGCAGCTGCCCACTACTTGCTGGGCAGCTGGGAAGATATGGGGCAAAGGAGTGCATCTCACTCCTGAGTTCACAATATGTCCCCTAAAAGAAAGACCTAAACGGTGCAGCTGACGCTAATTGCCGTGCGGCTGTAAAAACTGTAGGTATGGGGCACTCCTGCCCCCTGAGTCCCCCTAGGACTCTAAACTCAATGGGGCCCAACCGTTGCAGCTGCCTGCGCGCTCGCAGGGCAGCTGGGCAGCAACCTTAGCACTGGCACCATTGTGCCTCATGGGCCCCCTCTGGGGCTCTAGAAAGAACATACTTTGCCCCCACACGTCATAGCTGCCTGCGCTCTCGCAGGGCCGCTGGGAATAGCACTGGGCACCAACTGTGCCTGGGGAGCCCTGATCACCGGGCTCCTCCGGGTGCCATAAAAGAAAAATGCCCCCTTCGTGGGAGCGGCCCGCTGCCAAAACGGGGCCGCTCGGGATCTGTGCCTCGCACTGGCACCGAAGAGCCAGCTATGCTCCTTCGTGGTGCGGGAGCGCAAATGCGGCCAGGTTCCCCCTCAGCCCTTACTCACCGGGCTATGCGGGGGGCTCTCTCGCTTGGACGCGGCGAAGGCAGGCACCGGCAATGTGCCTCGCGCTCCTCCCCCTCCGGGGGAAACAGGCTGCAGCATCTGCGGGGCTCTCTCCATTCATGAGAGCCCCGCGTCACCAGGCGCCACACTTCACCCGGTCCCCCATCTCGGGACCGGGACTTCAGTATCGAGCCAGCAAGGCTCCCAACTGCATCTCTCTTCACCCGGGCCCCTCCTCTGCACACCGGGGCTCCCTCGGCTCATGGGAGCCCCGCACCGGTACCGCCAGCACTTCCGGTCCTGCCGCCGGCCCCGCCCACGTCGCAGGCAAGGTTGCCTGACTTCCGGGTCGCGCTGGCAGCGGCCCGGCAACGTTTCTCTCGGCTGCAGCCATGAGGGGTAGGCTCCCTCGGAAATTAAAATATAGAGCGGGTGGGCCCCGCTCCATCAATAAAGGCAAAGACGCGGGGTGGGCACCCGCGCACTGGAGCATCACGGGGAATCCCTCGCATCGGGATTCCCTCCAACGAGGCGAACAGCATCGCGCTGCACAGCCCCCGCTCCTGCTCAGCTGGGCAAATAAAGGATAGCGCTTCCAGGCGCTAGAGGAAGCAAAAGTCCTCAAAGGTGAAGGGGCAAGGCAGGGCCCAGGGAGGCAAGCCCTCCTGGCAGCCCCCTGGGCCCCAACAGCAGCACGCCCGTAGGAACAGCAACCAGGAACTGCACACTGAACATTTTCATGGGGTCACAGCCCCTTCTTTTATACACATTTCCCTTTGTGTCACAGCACAGGGCTGGGGAAAACCAGACGCAACTGGTTTGGGGGAGCTTTGGAGCACTTTGTTTTGCTCAGCTCCTCTCTCCTTTCACAGGACAGGCTAGGGACATCAGACGCACCACAGGGGTGGAGCCAGCATTGTAGAGGGAAGGCACAGCCCTATTCAGGTCCCAGGTGCAACTCCTCCCTCCCATCTAGATGCAGATCTCTCTATTCACCACTGCGCTGACTCACCCTGCCCCTGTCACTCACAAGCCAGACATGCAATTCACATCAGGCAGGCAGACACAGAGCACACATAAATGCCAACTTCTAGAAGTGGCATTTCTACACAAGTTATAATAAATCTGCGCACACCATTGCGCAGCATTTATTCTCACGAGTTCGCACATACTAAACTCGCCCCTGCACTCCTCTCACACCAGGAATTACCATGGACACACATATCCCCCATGCATTCCTATGGGAGGGCAGGCCCATCTCACTAAATGCGCACAGAGCGTGCACGCACTTTCCACTGGACCACAGTGCGAAAGTGCCCAGAGACTTAGAACTACTGACATACAAGGCAAAAGTTTAGGGGTGAACCGGCCAAAAGGGCCAAGTCCAACACAACCCCCTTCCAGCCAAAACGCAGGGCAGACCGATCACCACCGTGATGGGCTTCCCTGCTTGGGGCGATAGAACACGGACGCGGGCCCGCACTGCAGGGACACCCTCCGGTTCTACGCCACTTGGAACCCATGGAATCCATCTAAGAGAAAAAAACTCAGGACCAACTAGGCTACCCCACCGGTACTCCTTAGTTGTCCACGGCCAGGACCAGGCCCTAGGCCACCCAGATGCCACTGGTCCTTGCCAATCCAGAGTGGGGGCAGTAACCCCTGGCATACAATAGCCATTCTCCACTCTCCCTCAGTGTAGTTCCAAACTACCACTAATCCTTCAACCTAGGGTCCGCACCCTCAGGCTGACCAGAGGTCACGGGCGAAGCATCCTCTTCCCCTACCTCTATTTCTGATGTTTCGCGCTCTCCCAGGAGAAGCACCTACCAGAACACAACTCTCCCACCAGTTCAGGACCTCTCTCCATCACTGGTCTACCACCTGGGAAATAAATTCACCGGCTGCACCGGGGTCAGAGGCGAGGACTCCTCCCTCTGCACCCCCTTCCAGAGTCCGATACCCTCCCAACTGAAGTGGTACCCCCTAGAAGGCAAAACCGGCCAGGACACTGATTACAGTCGCCCTGCCGTCCAGATCCGGAAACACCGGCTACTGGCTCCCCAACCCAGGGACGTACCCTTTGGTCAGATGCCCGGCGAACCAGGACTTCACGAGGGTGACACATAACTAATGGGTCGTGTGACAGTCTGCCCGGCGCAAACCCAGGGCAGAAGTGGCATCACCATGGTCACTCATTGGCGACTCAGCCCTGCTGGCTGGCCCCTGACCCACTGGCTCTTCCACTGGGTACTTTTTCCCCTCTCACCCCTCACTCTGGACTTCTGCACCCTCCCAAGGGGAGTGGCACCGCCAGACACTAGAACTGCTGGAGCTCTGATTACAGACGCTCCACGTCCTCTAGACACTGGGAGATCCTCCTCAAATGGCCTACAAGTACAGCCTAGGCCCCCAACCTGATGTTCCCTTTAAGAAACAATCCAGGTCCTGAGACTGGGTTTCGGGCACTTTGGGACAGAACCACTCACTCTTTCTCCTCTTGAGACAAGATGTGAGCCCCTACACCGGGACCTAGCTGGGCTACACTGAACCTCCTCCACCACGGAAGACACCTGAGCCACTCTTATTGGAATCACTTCCAGCTCACCTACTACGGGAGGTCCCCCATACAGAACAGTCCAACAGGACAGACTAGGTTCCTTTCCTGGTGTTCCTTCTAAGAACCATCCAGTACCGGAGACTTGAGATTGAGGCTCGGAATACGGCCCAGTCTCACACCTTCCTCGCAGGACATGATGTGAGGCCTTGCAACCTCCTCACTATAACGGTTCCTAGTTGGGTTCCTCTGAACCATCTCCGCCACACTGGTTGGGAGACACCTGCACCATCCCTCAAGGTTACTCCCCAATGCAAGTTCCTTATTTCAGAGAACTCACACCCAAGTATTCAGCAAGCTCCTTATTTCAGAGAACTCACACCCAAGTATTCAGCAAGCTCCTTATTTCAGAGAACTCACACCCACTCGTCCAGTGCAACACACCATTTATCCACACACACCCCCCCAGACCGGTGAGACAGTATCTACTGTCCCTGAATCTCAACCTGCACCCCTCTTACTGAGCGCCAGGTACCATACTCTGGGAACGGGACGGGGAATTCATGCACTGGACACACACTTCGCTGCCACCACTGGATCCCACCCTTACTGGTGAATCCAGAAAACTCACACTGCACTTAGGGGATAATCTACCCTCCCGAGCTAGTGACTCCATACCAATTAAGTCCCCACTGTAGGCCAACCCAAGAACTAGCAGACAGCACAGGGGCAGTCCCTCCCTCAGCTGCAGGCCAACCCAAGAACCAGCACAATGGCTCAAGGGCAGTCCCTCCTCCAGCTTTAGGCCAACCCAATAGCAGTCTGCACAAGGGCAGTCACTCCTCCAGATTCTCTGGTTTCTGTCCTTGGCAGGACACCCAACTCATAGTGCACAAGAAACACATTTCAAAAAGAAATGACACTTAAAACAAACTCAGAAACAATAATCCCTTTCCATGTGACTATCTAAAATGCAGAGTTTTGTAGTGCAGCCAGTTGTCGCTGTGGTACTGCGCAAACGCAAGTCCTAATCCCCACCGCTGACAACCAATGTTAGAAATGGGATCTCTGGTTGGCTAAGGCTTGCGCCAAAGCCAGGCAGAGACCACCACTCTAGTCAGGGCGAGGGAGTTACACGCCGACGATAACCCCTGCTCACCCCCTTGGTAGCTTGGCACGAGCAGTCAGGCTTATCCCGGAGGCAATGTGTAAAGCGTCTGCGCAACACACCCACAGCAACAACATACTAGGCACACCACAAAAAGGAACTCCACACAAGGTTATATCAAAAATAGCCTTTGTATTATCATAACACATTAGAATAGTACTCACATAATATACATGGTGCCACCTGGCACTAGGTCATATTTACAAGGGATTATTTACACCTGACAGGGCCAACTGGACCACTGTCAGAACCAGCACAAAGCGAACTTAGTATATGTATCACTTATAATAAATGTAGAACACATCATAAACGTCCAGCCAGTAATCACTGGTAATCACTGTACTTAGCATCAGCCTGTAACATAAACCACATTATGCACAGCATCACATTAGGCGCGAATTACATTCTGCGCCAACCTCACCAGCATAACCACAGTATGCAAATAACCTCATAATCATAATTACATTAGAGGTATAAAACAGGGTGCGTAAATCATACTACATGAATTACATTTCCTAGCACCCAAAATCACATTAGCACATGAATCACATTAGGGCCTGGCGCCCTATAAACCTTACATTCCCCTTGGGCCAACTGGCCATCTAAAGGGGCTCAAATGCCCTATGTCCAAGAGTCAGGGCTGCTGCCTAAGCAGCGAAAGTCAAGGGTGCGCAACTGCGCAAACCTAACGTAGCAGCTGCCCACTACTTGCTGGGCAGCTGGGAAGATATGGGGCAAAGGAGTGCATCTCACTCCTGAGTTCACAATATGTCCCCTAAAAGAAAGACCTAAACGGTGCAGCTGACGCTAATTGCCGTGCGGCTGTAAAAACTGTAGGTATGGGGCACTCCTGCCCCCTGAGTCCCCCTAGGACTCTAAACTCAATGGGGCCCAACCGTTGCAGCTGCCTGCGCGCTCGCAGGGCAGCTGGGCAGCAACCTTAGCACTGGCACCATTGTGCCTCATGGGCCCCCCTCTGGGGCTCTAGAAAGAACATACTTTGCCCCCACACGTCATAGCTGCCTGCGCTCTCGCAGGGCCGCTGGGAATAGCACTGGGCACCAACTGTGCCTGGGGAGCCCTGATCACCGGGCTCCTCCGGGTGCCATAAAAAGAAAAATGCCCCCTTCGTGGGAGCGGCCCGCTGCCAAAACGGGGCCGCTCGGGATCTGTGCCTCGCACTGGCACCGAAGAGCCAGCTATGCTCCTTCGTGGTGCGGGAGCGCAAATGCGGCCAGGTTCCCCCTCAGCCCTTACTCACCGGGCTATGCGGGGGGCTCCTCTCGCTTGGACGCGGCGAAGGCAGGCACCGGCAATGTGCCTCGCGCTCTCCCCTCTCCGGGGAAACAGGCTGCAGCATCTGCGGGGCTCTCTCCATTCATGAGAGCCCCGCGTCACCAGGCGCCACACTTCACCCGGTCCCCCATCTCGGGACCGGGACTTCAGTATCGAGCCAGCAAGGCTCCCAACTGCATCTCTCTTCACCCGGGCCCCCTCCTCTGCACACCGGGGCTCCCCTCGGCTCATGGGAGCCCCGCACCGGTACCGCCAGCACTTCCGGTCCTGCCGCCGGCCCCGCCCACGTCGCAGGCAAGGTTGCCTGACTTCCGGGTCGCGCTGGCAGCGGCCCGGCAACGTTTTCTTCTCGGCTGCAGCCATGAGGGGTAGGCTCCCTCGGAAATTAAAATATAGAGCGGGTGGGCTCCCGCTCCATCAATAAAAGGCAAAGACGCGGGGTGGGCACCCGCGCACTGGAGCATCACGGGGAATCCCTCGCATCGGGATTCCCTCCAACGAGGCGAACAGCATCGCGCTGCACAGCCCCCGCTCCTGCTCAGCTGGGCAAATAAAGGATAGCGCTTCCAGGCGCTAGAGGAAGCAAAAGTCCTCAAAGGTGAAGGGGCAAGGCAGGGCCCAGGGAGGCAAGCCCTCCTGGCAGCCCCCCTGGGCCCCAACAGCAGCACGCCCGTAGGAACAGCAACCAGGAACTGCACACTGAACATTTTCATGGGGTCACAGCCCCTTCTTTTATACACATTTCCCTTTGTGTCACAGCACAGGGCTGGGGAAAAACCAGACGCAACTGGTTTGGGGGAGCTTTGGAGCACTTTGTTTTGCTCAGCTCCTCTCTCCTTTCACAGGACAGGCTAGGGACATCAGACGCACCACAGGGGGTGGAGCCAGCATTGTAGAGGGAAGGCACAGCCCTATTCAGGTCCCAGGTGCAACTCCTCCCTCCCATCTAGATGCAGATCTCTCTATTCACCACTGCGCTGACTCACCCTGCCCCTGTCACTCACAAGCCAGACATGCAATTCACATCAGGCAGGCAGACACAGAGCACACATAAATGCCAACTTCTAGAAGTGGCATTTCTACACAAGTTATAATAAATCTGCGCACACCATTGCGCAGCATTTATTCTCACGAGTTCGCACATACTAAACTCGCCCCTGCACTCCTCTCACACCAGGAATTACCATGGACACACATATCCCCCATGCATTCCTATGGGAGGGCAGGCCCATCTCACTAAATGCGCACAGAGCGTGCACGCACTTTCCACTGGACCACAGTGCGAAAGTGCCCAGAGACTTAGAACTACTGACATACAAGGCAAAAAGTTTAGGGGTGAACCGGCCAAAAAGGGCCAAGTCCAACACTGCCCCTTACTCTTCTTCACTTCACTGCAAGCAAAAGTCACACTATAAGGTCGTAGCGACATGATAGTAGTGGTCTGTTCCAAACATGCACAAAACAAAAACATTCCCACATAGGCTGCACTGCAATTGCACACCTCCCTATAACCTTGCTCTGTATACGCCTGGTGTCCCATCTCTCACTCCTTTAGCTTCGGTGCACGTCATAGGCGCAGGAACACACACACTATAAGAGCATTTCAGGTAATTACACAAAAGATTAACCGCATTCCACATAGGCCACACTGCATTCACACATCTCTCTTTAAACTTTTGCCTTCCACTTTTTTGTACTCTATATCTTCAGGTTCACTGCATGTTGTAAGTGCATGAAGGCACACCCCATAAAAGTACAACTCTGAGATTCATGCATGACATCAAACACTTCCCACACTGGCCACACAGCATTCCCACACCACTCACACACCAGTCTATAACCGTGCACTATTTAATGTAAAGTTTCCTATCTTTCGTTGCTTTTCCTTTACTGCACGCCATTGGTGCGTCAACACACACAATAAGAACACAACTCTGGAAATCATGCACAACATCAGACACTTCCCTGCATTCTCAGCTCACATACCTCTCTATAAACTTAACTACTTAAGTCTCTGTGTTTCACTGCCATTGCTTTGGGCACACAATAGGCACATCAACACACACAATAAGAACACAACTCTTACAATCATGCGTGACATCAAATCATTCCCACATAGGTCACACCAGAAACCACCTCCCGCCATGCACAGTTTTGTCATCAATTTTGTCATTTTAGATGTCATCAGTGATGTTATCAATGAAGTCATAGAACATTTCATGAGTGATGTAATATGTGAGGTCATAAGGAGTGCATGGCGAGGGCATGAGTTATAGTTTCTTCATAAAACTATAACTGGTGAATTTCAGTGTTTTTAAATTTAAAATGATACTTTTTAGCTAACATTTTCACTTAACTATAACATCACTTTAACCTTTGTTTTAAAAAAAAAAAGTTTTTGTTTAATGTAAAGTAAGATATTATTGCCATACCGAACTATAATATTGCTTTAACCTTTCGTGTTTTCAGTGAATTTCAATTTTTTTAAAACTTAAAGTAAGATTTTTTTATTATACGTAACTACGACAACGCCATGCCATGTACAGCGTGGGTTGGCCACAGGGTCTGGCCTTGTGACTTGGTCATGTGCCCAACCCCCTGCGGGTGGCTAACTCCTGCCCCACACAGCTTTCAGCCGTGCCTGCTCCCAACCCCACATGGGAAGCCAAACCCTTTAAATTTATTTTCTTGATTCCACTGGACTCTGGTGAGTCTCTTGGGACTCACACACATCCATATATATATAAAACACTTACACTTTTAGGGGCTTTCAGCTAGCCTTCTTCATCCATTGGTCTGTTGCTGTGACATTCACATTGTTCTTCCGCCATTACAGCATGGGGTGATGGGTCAGCCCACTTCAGCCATTGGCTAAGTTCACTGTGTGTTACGGCATTCTGCTCTTTCACAAGTCGCATAGCTGCACACAAAGAAGTTCCCTTCAGTGACAGGGACTACTATGGAAAGGAGTGCCTTTTTGAAATCAAAAACATGTTTTTGCTTTTAGCCAATATTTTCTTTTCATATTGGCGAGTGCCAGGTATCTCATCAGCTATAAAGTTTTATAAAAACCATGAAAAACCAAAACAGGCATTGACAAAGTCAAGAGGCTGGCAGCCAAAGACAGACCTACTGCTTTTGCTAGTGCTTGCCACACTTTACATCAGTCGGCTGGAGGAAGAGTTATAGGTGGTGCGTTTTGATTCTCCATAGATGGATGAGAGGTCCCCTCCGCTAGTAGTTTGCGCAGATGACGTAGTTCTTATTTATCTATTTTTAATTAAATATTTTTATTAATGTTTCTGCTTACATTTACAATAACATCAATTGCATTATATTTAATTACACATTTAAAAGTATAACTATGAACGCAAATCAAACTCTAACATGACTACAATCTAGTCATATATATCATATCTAATTGCTACCAAACTTTGCAATAATATTTCCATCTGCTTTGCAGATGCTAGAAAGAAATTTACCTCATGCATTATTTCTTCAGCAACACCCAGTCGTACAAACCACTCAAGCACTGGCAGCCTCCATTTGGCGATGTTATTTTGGTCTTCTGTTTGGGGGTTTTGAAGCTAAAAGTCGGGCATTTCGCCAGTGGCCATATACACAACACAAGTTTATGCTTAAGGTGTGAATCTGGGGTAAAACCTAACGAGAAAATCTACTTACTTTTGTCACGCCCTCATCTTCCTACATTAAGTGCTCATGCAGAGACGTATTGTGCATGCAGCACACTGCCTGCTGTTTGACTCTTGCTGTCCCCATCCGAGAACAGTAATACTCGCAATAACTCACCGTTTCTGGCAAGCAGTTAACCTTTCACCATCTGCTGTATCACTTTCTTAACATATTCTGAGGCTTTTATCATAATAGACAAATCGAGGCAGCGTTGGAAAATAAGTCTCATATGTTTTCATCGCCCACACCAAGGAAACGAGTAACAAAAACGTAACATACCATCCTTCCCACCCACTCAACAACACGGACATCATTTTGGACTCCTTAAGTTTCCCTAGTAACCGCTGTGCTCATGAGACTCACACTTTTTAAGATATGGACCCTATGCTGCCACCGATAGAAGTTGAGATACAGTTATTCAACGCATGGAGTAACAGTGAGTTTTTGCATGTGTGGAAGTTGAAAATATTTACGTAAATTTAGCTTCATATAATTATACAAATGTGTTTTAATGTTAACATAGGAAATGAGTGTCTATTTAGTGGTTAGAAAAAAAAGCATTTTTATTAAACGTGCCACACAGAAATGCTGTCACTTTTTCCTATAGAAAGCTCCCATTTCTATCAATCTTTCACAACTAGGCATTACAATTATTCTTATTCTTAACAGTCCCTTTAGTAATAATAAATGCTTTTTTAAAATGCTGACAACGTTATAATTGAAATGCAAAACTTGACATCTTCGTGAATTGTGCTGTTTGGCAAAATGCATTTCTTTTCACCTCACACCATAGGATTTCATTGTGTTTAAATATATTAATGAAAGAAAATGCTTGCTATAAGCTCTGATTTCCATGATCAAGCCAGGACATGCTAGATATTAATGTTTCTTTTCATAGAGTAGGCAGTTGTTACACAATGGGACACTGAACAGCTGTCAGAGTAGGCTTGCTGACGGTTCTCACGAGAACTTTCCTAGATGTATCTACTGTAACATTTTGTAGCCGCTTCTCAAACAACATATCGACATGGATGTTTACCGTGGGAATCGAGGGAGAAGACGACAGACCATCGGAAGATCCTTTCCCGCTGGCCAGGGAGGAGTCAACATTTTGAGTTTGCAACGTGTTTTGTGCTTTTCTATATAGTACGTGTTCCTAGCTAGAGAGTCAATGCATTCTATGCACGCCTTCCCAGCCATGCCCCTCAGCACATTACTGTGCTACTCTTGCCCAAGATTGTGGTAAGCTACTGCTAATGGTGATTTTTCTTGTTTTCCGTACCCTTTGCGAGGAGATTTCCTATTTTTATGCTAATCATAGCTACTGCTGTGATTATTTCTTTTACCTATTTTAGGGTTGTTACGATAGCGGTTTGGAAACTCGGCTGAGTATCCATAACTATTCTTTATGGGGAGTTTGACCCTTCATCGCTATTAGCCTTTTTCTAAATTTACTTGCTCTTTTCCAAAGGAATATTTTATGGGTTCTCACTAGGATAGGTTTGGTCCTTTATATTAAGATAGGGACAAATTCCTTAATGGAACACTCTTTTATTCTGTATGCTGTCTTTAATAACAATTTTTAATATTTCTGTAAACAGACTTATTTGATTAACCAGAATAAAAGAACGAAAATTCGAACTAATCTCTTTAATGAGAAATAAAGCTTTTAAAACTTCACATCAAACCTCTCATCATTGACTGAACATGAAATGCTTTAAGTTGATGATTATCTTAGCTATGTATTCAGGTTGTGATCCATTCTAACACAGTGGCAAAGATTCGTCAACCAAGAGAAGTAATGTGTGTGGAAATTGGAGTTTCACTAAGTAAGTCTACAAGTGGAGCTAGTTATAAAATTTTAATGAGATTTCCGCGCTCACAAATCTGATAGCAGAGGATAGGTTTAGCACCCTGAATGGAGCTGTAAAATACGACCGAGAAATATTATTGTAAAATTCCCGATTCCTTAATCCAATGTCCAGAACTTGGAGATCCAGCAAAGCGGTGTCGAGCCCGCCGTGTGTAATGGGCGGGCATGGCAGGGGAGGAGTATAAAACTCCCCTGCTCCCGCACTAGAGCGCTTCGCGTTCTAGTGTTCGGGGAGTTTTCTGCTTCCAGGTTACCTGCAACAGCTCTTCCGGGGTTGCTCCGTTCCTTTGCAGGTTCGGCATTCTCCCTCTCTCGTCGCGAGTCGGCGGTGCGGCTCCTGCCTCCTGGTGCGGTTCCTGCTTCCGGGGCCCCTCCCTCTCTCGCCGCGGGCCGGCGGTGCGGCTCCTGCCTCCTTGGTGTGGTTCCTGCTTCCCGGACTTCTCCCTTTCTCATCGGGAGCCGGCGGTGTCTTTGGTGCGACTCTTGCCTCCTGTTGCAGCTCGCCTGTTTCGGAAGGGAGGGAACCAAAGAAAGATAGTCCTTTGTACGGTAAAGGTGTTTACATATAAGACTATAATTTGTCAAAAGAAAAGAAGTACTTATCTTCGTGGTATTCTGACGTCCCTGAGGACCTGCCTTTTCTAGCATTTTTTGCATCTGAATGGAATGCCCTTGAAAAGATATAATAAGTAAAGTTTAGTTAAATTCCTGATGTTAAGGAAACCCAGAATAGTTTTATCTTGTTAGAGGCTGAAGATTTTGCCTGCCTGTTTTCAGAGAGTGCCTCCCAGTTAATTTAGGTGGGTACCATATTGCAGCCTGTAGACATTTCATTGTCATCTCTCTTTTGTGGTTCAGACTTCATTGCTCTCTTGTTCTTTCTCCTTAGCGAATAAAGTGAATATATTACAAGACAACTTAAGTCACTGCAGAATAAAGAGGGGATTCACTCAGGGAGGGAGAAAGCCAAAAACCATTAAAACACTATTGTTTCCTTTCCTTTATTATATCTTATTCTTAATGCACCTTTATTTTTGCATTTAGGAACTCCCTGACTGACTTTAAGTTTAAGAAGTGACATCGAGGGACGATTGTTTTGTTTCCCCATATTGTTTCCCCACTTCCCCTGTTTACCATTGTCGCTTTGACAATCGTTGGGCGCAACTGGTGAAAGGGGGAAGTTGGGTGCCTTTGTCTTGCATGTCGTTCCTGCGGAAACATAGGTAAGAGCATTGACAGAACGCGAAGCCCACATTTTTTTTTTCCACCCGATCGACATGGAAGAGGGTCAGGTTTCACTTATAGACTTAGCCCACATGATTGGTAATCTCCAGAAGGAAACCTAAGCTTTAGCCTTAGGGTATAAGACCTGGTACGGCGTCAAGGACTGTTGGGGAGAGTGTAGGCGAACAATTCTCTTCCCAAACCTCTCCCTCCACTTCTGGACTTCTGGTAATTCACGTTTCCACTCCTCCTTCTGTTCCTCTAGCCCCTCCAGAAAGATTCCTGGGAGATCCTAATAAATTCACCACTTTTATTAGTCAGTGCCAACTCCATTTCATGTGCAAGGCTTCTTGTTTCCCCACAGAACAAGCTAAAGTCGCATTTGTGCTTTCTTATTTGGGTGGGACCGCAGCCAACTGGTCAATACCCTTGATAGAACGAAATGATCACTTACTGTATAATTATCCAGCCTTGAAGGAAGAGCTGAGAAAATTATTTTACAGGCATCCCTTTATGCAGTCTGTAAACACAGAATTATTAAATCTGAAACAGGGTACGAAGGATCTGATGACATATGTCTCCAACTTTAATAGGCTAGTAGCGGAAGCTGGTTGACCAAAAGCAAAACGTGGTGCTTTATTTTATAGAGGCCTCAGAGATTAATTAAAAGGATATGCTAGCCCAGGTGGTTGACCCCCCGAATCATGTGATGCCCTCATTGATCTTGTGGTGAAATTAGATCATCGTTTGAACGAAAGAAAAAGAAAGGGCATTCTGAAGTACGTACCTTTTTATACAAGGAGAAAAGGGTAGAAGCTGAGAAGGTAGTGGAAGATTTAGAACCCATGCAAATAGGAAGCATTTGGGGTCCCCTTAGTGCAGAGGAAAGACAGAGAAGGCTTGACAAGAAACTATGTTTGTATTGCGGAAAACAAGGTCACCTTCTTAAAGAGTGCCTTGTGAAACCGAGCAGAAGAGAAACGCCGGAAAACTCATAAGCCCGAAGTCTGTTGAGACAAAGATTTTGGGTGGTTGTGGGTTAATTGTCTCACAACACTCTGTTCAAAACGATCTTATTCCTTCTTCGCATCATTTCTTTCTTTCATCACAGTTAAAGTGTGGACAACAGACTAATGAAGTACGTATCATGTTAGACTCAGGGGCTACCGGTAATTTCCTGGATTTGTCTTGGACAAAAAACAAAAAAATTCCTTTTGTCACTAAGTCTTCTTGGGAGGATGTTAAAACTATAAATGGGAGTAACATCAAATCTGGCCCAGTTACACACGCCACCATAGATATCATTTTGGTAATTCAAGAAACCCATCAAGAAACCATTTCCTTTGATCTCATTCACTGCCCTCAGTTCCCTGCTATTTTAGGCCTTCCTTGGCTGCATCAACACAATCCTTTCATGGATTGGAGAACATTGTCGTTATCTTTTGAATCTGAATACTGCACTACTTATTGTGGGATAAAACAGAGACATTCAGGGAATGTAGCAGTGGTCACAGATACCTTAACTCCCTAACTACCTACTTGTTATCAGGATATGAAATCTGTTTTTGACAAGGAGGAAGCCACTACCTTACCACCACACAGACCCTACGATTGTAGGATAGATTTGGTGGCTGGAGCTCAAATACCCTGTAGTACACAGCTTTCCAAACTTTTCATGATGGTGACACACTTTTTGGAGATGCATCATTTTGGGACACAGTAAGGCAGTGTAGCGAGCGAGCCCGAACCACTTAAGCGGGATTCGGGGGGTTCTCCCCCCGGAAGAAAATTTTGAAATAAAAGTGGGCAAATGGTGCATTTTCAAGCACATTTGAAACCATGAGGTTGAACACAAGCCCCTGCAGTGGATGCCTTCGTCCAGTGAGCCACCAGACCCGGCATACACACATCTTTCTCTCTCTCTCTCTGTCTCCCTCCCTCTCTCTATCTCTCCCTCCCTCTCTCTGTCTCACTCCCTCTCTCTCTCTCTCCCTCCCTCTCTCTATCTCTCTCTCCCTCCCTCCCTCTCTCTGTCTCCCTCTGTCTCACTCACTCTGTCTCTCTCAACTGTCTCCCTCTCTCTGTCTCCCTCCCTCTGTCTCCCTCACTCACCCTCCCTCTGTCTCCCTCCCTCTCCCTCCCTCCCTCTGTCTCCCTCTGTCTGTCTACCTCCCTCTGTCTCCCTCTATCTGTCTCGCTCCCTCTCTCGCCCTCCTTCCTCTGTCTCCCTCCCTCTGTCTCCCTCCATCTGTCTGTCGCCCTCTGTCTCCTGCTCTCTGTCTCCCTCTGTTTCCATCCCTCTGTCTCCCTCCCTCTGGCTCTGTCCTTCTGTCTCCCTCCCTCTGTCTCCCTCCCTCTCCCTTTCCCTCTGCCTCCCTCTCACTCTCCCTCTTTCTCCCTCTGTCTGTCTCCCTCTGTCTCTCTCCCTCTGTCTCTTTCCCTCTGTCTCCCTCTCTCTCCCTCTGTCTCCCTCTGTCTGTCTCCCTCCCTCTGTCTCCCTCTCTCTCTGTCACCCTCTGTCTCCCTCTCTCTCTCTCCCTCTGTCTCCGTCTCCCTCTCTGCCTCTCTCTGTCTCAGTCTCTGCCTCTATCCGTCTGTCCCTGTCTCTGCCTCTAACTGTCTGGCTGTCCCTGTCTGTCCCTGTATGTCGCTGTCTCCCTCCCTCTGTCTCCCTCTCTGTCTCTGTCCGTCTCTGCCCCTGTCTCTGCCTCTATCTGTCTCTGTCTATCCCTGTCTCAGTCTGTCTCTGTCTCTATCTCTGTCTGTCTGTCTCCCTCCCTCTCTATGTCTCTCTCTCTGTCTACCTCCCCCTCTCTCTCTGTCTCCCTCCCTCTCTCTCTCTTTCCCTCTCTCTATCTCTCTCTCTCCCTGTGTCTCCCTCTCTCTCTGTCTCCCTCCCTCTCTCTCTGTCTCCCTCTGTCTCCCTCCCTCTCTTTCCCTCTTGTCTGTCTCCCTCTTGTCTGTCTCCCTCTTGTCTGTCTCCCTCTTGTCTGTCTCCCTCTTGTCTGTCTCCCTCCATCTGTCTCCCTCTATCTGTCTCCCTCCCTCTGTCTGTCTCCCTCTGTCTATCTCCCTCCCTCTGTCTGTCGCCCTCTGTCTCCCTCTCTGTCTCCGTCCCTCTGTCTCCTTCCCTCTGTCTCCTTCCCTCTGTCTCCCTCTCTCTCTCTCTCCCTCTGTCTCCCTCTGTCTCCCTCTCTCTCTGTCTCCCTCTCTCTGTCTCCCTCTCTCTCTGTCTCCCTCTCTCTCTGTCTCCCTCTGTCTCCCTCTCTCTCTCTCTGTCTCCCTCTCTCTCTGTCTCCCTCCCTCTGTCTCCCTCTCTCGCTCTCCCTCTGTCTCCCTTTATCTGTCTCACTCTATCTGTCTCCCTCTATCTGTCTCCCTCCCTCTGTCGCCCTCCTCCCTCTGCCTCCCTCTGTCTGTCTCCCTCCCTCTGTCTGTTGCCCTCTGTCTCCCTCTCTCTGTCTCCCTCTGTCTCCGTCCCTCTGTCTCCCTCCCTCTGACTCCCTTCCTCTGTCTCCCTCCCTCTGTCTCCCTCTCCCTCCCTCTGTCTGTCTCCCTCTGTCTGTCTCCCTCTCTCTGTCTCCCTCTCTCTGTTTCGCTCTCTCTGTCTCCCTCTCCCTCCCTCTAACTACCCCGGACTCGCTCCCTCTGTCTCCCTCCCTCTGTCGCCCTCCTCCCTCTGTCGCCCTCTGTCTCCCTCTGTCCCTCTCCCTCTCCCTCTCTCCCCGCTGTCTCTGTCCCCCTCCCTCTCTCCCCCTCTGTCTCCCTCCCTCTATCTCCCTCTCTCTCTGTCTCCCTCTCTCTGTCTCCCTCCCTCTCCCTCCCTCTGTCACCCTGTCTCCCTCTCTCTCTCTGCCTCTGTCTCCCTCCGTCTCCCTCTCCCTCTCTGTCTCTGTCTGTCTCTGCCTCTATCTGTCTGTCTCTGTCCCTGTATGTCGCTGTCTCCCTCCCTTTGTCTCCCTCTCTGTCTCTGTCTGTCTCTGCCTCTATCTGTCTGTCCCTGTCTCTGTCTGTCCCTGTCTCTGTCTGTCTCTATCTCTGTCTGTCTCTATCTCCCTCCCTCTCTCTGTCTCTCTCTGTCTCCCTCCCCCTCCCTGTCTCCCTCCCTCTCTCCCTCTCTCTCTCCCTCTCTCTCTGTCTCCCTCACTGTCTGTCTCCCTCTCTCTATGTCTCCCTCTCTCTGTCTCCCTCCCTCTCTCTCTCTCTCTCTCTGTCTCCCTCTCTCTCTGTCTCCCTCACTCTGTCTGTCTCCCTCTCCCTCTCTCTCTGTCTCCCTCTCTCTGTCTGTCTCTGTCTCCCTCTTGTCTGTCTCCCTCCATCTGTCCCCCTCTATCTGTCCCCCTCTATCTGTCTCCCTCCCTCTGTCTCCATCCCTCTGTCGTCCTCCTCCCTCTGTGTGTCTCCCTCTGTCTGTCTCCCTCTGTCTGTCTCCCTCTCTCTGTCTCCCTCTCTCTCTGTCTCCCTCTCTCTCTGTCTCCCTCCCTCTGTCTCCCTCTATCTGTCTCCCTCTCTCTGTCTCCCTCTTCCTCCCTCTGTCTACCCCGGACTCCCTCCCTCTGTCTCCCTCTTTCTCTGTCTCCCACGGTTTTCCTCTCTCTCTGTCTCCCTCCCTCTGCTGTCTCTGTCTGTCTCCCTCTGTCTGTCTCCCTCCCTCTGTCTCCCTCTATCTGTCTCCCTCCCTCCCTCTGTCTGTCTCCCTCCCTCTGTCGCCCTCCTCCCTCTATCTGTCGCCCTCTGTCTCCCTCTCTGTCTCCCTCTGTCTCCCTCCCTCTCTGTCTCCCTCCCTCTCTCCCTCCCTCTCTCCCTCCCACTTTCCCTCCCTCTCTCCCTCCCTCTCTCCCTCCCTCTCTGTCTCCCTCTGTCTCCCTCTCTCTCTGTCTCCCTCCCTCTCTCTCTGTCTCCCTCTGTTTCCCTCTCTCTCTGTCTCCCTCTCTCTCCGTCTCCCTCCCTCTGTCACTCTCTGTCTCCCTCTCTCTCTCTCCCTCTGTCTCCCTCCGTCTCCCTCTCCATCTCCCTCTCTGTCTCTCTGCCTCTCTGTCTCTGTCTCTGTCTGTCTCAGTCTCTGCCTCTATCTCTGTCCCTGTCTCTGCCTCTATCTGTCTGTCCCTGTCTCTGTCTGTCCCTGTATGTTGCTGTCTCCCTCCCTCTGTCTCCCTCTCTGTCTCTGTCTGTCTCTGTCTCTATCAGTCTGCCCCTGTCCCTGTCTCTGCCTCTATCTGTCTCTGTCTATCCCTGTCTCTGTCTGTCTCTATCTCTGTCTGTCTCTGTCTCCCTCCCTCTCTCTGTCTCTCTCTCTGTCTCCTTCCCCCTCTCTCTGTCTCCCTCCCTCTCTCTATCTCTCTCTCTGTCTCCCTCCCTCTGTCGCCCTCCTCTCTCTGTCTGTCTCCCTCTGTCTGTCTCCGTCCCTCTGTCTCCGTCCCTCTGTCTCCGTCCCTCTGTCTCCGTCCCTCTGTCTCCCTCTCTCTCTGTCTCCCTCTCTCTCTCTGTCTCCCTCTCTCTCTCTGTCTCCCTCTCTCTCTCTGTCTCCCTCTCTCTCTGTCTCCCTCTCTCTCTCTGTCTCCCTCTGGCTTCCTCCCTCTGGCTTCCTCCCTCTGGCTTCCTCCCTCTGGCTGTCACCCTCTGGCTGTCACGCTCTGTCACCTCACCCCAGCTTCCCGGGCACACACACAGCCGCACCCGAATACTTCGCAGGTCTTTAAAAGACCATTTACTGGGAGACGTTATGCAATAGATGAGGCATAGTGAGAACAAAGCTTTCAAAGGAATGCCTCTTAATTAGCAGCAGTTATGTGCTAAGTGCCCGTTAATACCAGTGTCATCCCGTGACACACCCACCATTTGCAGGCGACACAGTACTGTGTCGGGACACACAGTTTGGAAAGCTCTGCTGTAGTAGAATCTATGCCCTGACAGAAAAAGAAAATATATCCTTAAGGGAATACCTAGATGAAATGTTACGCATTAGTTTCATTCGGCCTTCTCAATCCCTTGCTTCATCGCCCCTTTTTTTTATTCCAAAACGAGAATGGGGCCTTAGGTGTTCCATAGACTACAGGGCTCTCAATAATGTAACAATAAAAAAACCAGTATCCTTTGCCATTGATATCATCTTTACTTGATCAAGTAAAAAAAAAAACGCCACGATTTACGCTAAGTTGGATCTGCGTGGCGCCTATCACTTGGTGAGAGCCAAAGAGGGGGATAAATGGTAGACAGCATTTCGTACCAAGTTTAGTCTCTACGAATATCTAGTAATGCCATTCGGACTGTGTAATGGCCCCTCTGTCTTTCAGTTTCTTATAAACGAAGTGTTAAAAGATATGTTAGACCTCTATGTAACCGCATATATTGATGACATTCTGATCTACTCCTTCTCAGTTAAAGAGCATGAGTACCATGTTAGGAGTGTACTCGAAAGACTAAGAGACAATCATTTGTACTGTAAGCTAGACAAGTGTCAGTTCCATGTCTCTCAAGTATGTTTTTCGGTTTTATTTTGTCCCCTCAAGGGATCAGTATGGATCCTCAGAAGGTAGAAACCATCACTCTTTGGCAAGCACCAAAGAATGTGAGAGACATACACAGCTTCTTTGGTTTTGCCAATTTTTATAGACGTTTTATTGATGGTTTCTTTGAATCGGCCTCCCCTGTAACCAAATTGCTAAAAAAGGGGGTGCCGTTTATTTGGACACATACAGCAAAAGAAGCCTTTTCTAAATTAAAGAAGGCCTTTACACAAGCTCCCATTTTAAAACACCCCGACCCTTCTCGCCCTTTTGTTGTGGAAGTGGATGCTTCACAGATAGTGGTGGGAGGAATTCTTTCTCAAACGGATTCATGTACAGAGAGTCTTTATCCAGTAGCATATTATTCTCACAAATTGACTCCAACCGAACAAAATTATACCGTTGGAGATAAATAATTATTAGCCATTAAGAAGGCCTTCGAAGAATGGCGTCAATATCTATTAGGAGCACTTCACAAAATCACAGTACTCACAGATCATCTAAATTTACAGTTCCTAAAATCCGCCAGGGACTTATCTATGAGAACGCTACGTTGGGCGCAATATTTTAGTGACTTTGATTTTATAGTACAATATCCAGCTGGAAAAAAGAATGGGAAAGCTGATGCTTTGTCTCGTCTAGGATTTGAACCTGAGGAAACCACACATAATCCGCCACCTATTATAGAAAGGGAACGTATTATAGGCACCATTTGCTCAGAGGAAGATTATCTGAAGGCAGTTGCAGAGGTGCAACAATCCGCAGAAGTAGAAGAAATAGCGCACACACATAAGGCAACGAAGGTCCAAAATCTGTTGTATATTCAAAGGGGTTTGTTAAAACCTACACAGCAGCTACAACAACAAGCACTAGAGTGGTGTCATTTACATCTCCTCTCTGGGCATCCAGGTTATTAGAAAACACTAGACCTGGTACGTCGACACTTTTGGTGGCCCAATATGTCAACTGACACTAAGCATTATATACAAACATGCCCTGTGTGTGCCCAAGGGAAGTTGTCTCATCAGGCCCCTGTAGGATTGCTACACCCTTTACCTACTCCTCCCAGCCCATGGCATACCGTGTCTATGGATTTCATCGTTGAATTCCCTAAAACTATGCAAGGAAATACAACTCTTTTGGTAGTCGTAGACCTGTTATCCAAGATGGCCCATTTTATTCCTCTAAAGTCAGTTCCTAATTCCAAGCAATTAGCCTCCTTGTTTGTACAACACATAGTTAGGTTACACGGCCTTCCCTCAGTTATGGTATCAGACCGGGGATCTCAATTCATCTCCAACTTTTGGAAGGGGCTAGGTGCTTGTTTACAGATTGATGTTAGGTACTCTTCTAGTCACCATCCTCAAACTGATGGTCAGACTGAGAGAGAAAATCAGTGTATAGAATAGTACCTACGATGCCAACTTTTGCATACCACATCAGATTGGCATTCTTTATTTGAATGGCTGAGTTTGCTTATAACAACAGTCATCATTCTTCTACTAATTATTCCCTTTTTATTGCAATTATGGGTTTCAACCCCGTTTTATGTTGTCACCACCTCCTCTTACTAACCCTACTCCTGCTGTTCTGGAATTTGTACAACACCTGCATAATAAACAGAAATCAGCCATAGAAACTCTAGAGAGAGTTAAAGCTGTATATAAGGAAAAGGCGGATCTTCATCGACGTGTGGAACCTACATATGCTCTAGGAGATGAGGTATGGTTATCCATCAGAGATATTACAATGAAGGGTTTTTGTAAGTTTAAACCTCGTTTTATTGGTCCCTACAAGATAAGCAAAATTATTAACCCAGTTGCTATGAAAATGGACCTTCCACCTTCGTTTAAAATACATCCTGTTTTCCATGTCTCTTATTGAAGCCGGTAATAGATGGCACAAAAATCCCTCCTAGACCACCACCTGAACTTATAAACAACAAACCTGAATATGAGGCCGAAGCTATAATTGACTCTAGAAGAGTAAGGCAAAAATGACAATATCTCATACACTGGAAAGGATATGGTGTGAAGGATCGTACTTGGGAGCCGGCTGTTCATGTAAATGCCCCTCGATTGATACGACTCTTTCATAGACGCTATCCCAGGAAACCTAAACCGGTGGGTGGTATTATAGGGGGGGTGTACTGTCGAGCCTGCCGTGTGTAATGGGCGGGCACGGCACGGGAGGAGTATAAAACTCCCCTGCTTCCGCATTTGAGAGCTCCGCGTTCTAGTTTTCGCGTGGTTTTCTGCTTCCGGGTTACCTGCAACAGCTCTTCCGGGGTTGCTACGTTCCTTTGCAGGTTCAACATTCTCCCACTCTCGTCGCGAGTTGGCGATGTGACTCCTGCCTCCTGGTGCGGTTCCTGCTTCCCGGGCCCCTCCGTCTCTCGTCGCGGCTCCTGCCTCCTGGTGCAGTTCCTGCTTCTCGGGCTCCTCCCTCTCTCGTTGCGGGCCGGCAGTGCGGCTCCTGCCTCCTTGGTGTGGTTCCTGCTTCCCGGACTTCTCCCTTTCTCATTGGGAGCCAGCGGTGTCTTTGGTGCGGCTCTTGCCTCCTGTTGCAGCTCGCCTGTTTCGGAAGGGAGGGTAACAAAGAAAGATAGTCATTTTTACAGTAAAGGTGTTTACATATAAGACTATATTTTGTCAAAAGAAAAGAAGTACTTATCTTCGTGGTATTCTGATGTCCCTGAGGATCTGCCTTTTCTAGAATTTTTTGCATCTGAATGGAATGCCCTTGAAAAGATATAATAAATAAAGTTTAGTTAAATTCCTGACGTTAAGGAAACCCAGAATATTTTTTTCTTGTTAGTGGCTGAAGATTTTGCCTGCCTGTTTTCAGAGAGTGCCTCCCAGTTAATTTAGGTGGGTACCATATTGCAGCCTGTAGACATTTCATTGTCATCTCTCTTTTGGGGTTAAGACTTCATTGCTCTCTTGTTCTTTCTCCTTAGCGAATAAAGTGAAAATATTACAAGACAACTTAAGTTACTGCAGAATAAAGAGGGGATTCACTCCAGGTAGGGAGAAAGCCAAAAACCATTAAAACACTATTGTTTCCTTTCCTTTATTATATCTTATTCTTAAAGCACCTTTATTTTTGCATTTAGGAACTCCCTGACTGACTGACCTTAAGTTTAAGAAGAGACATCAAGGGACGATTGTTTTGTTTACCCATATTATTTCCCCTCTTCCCCTGTCTACCATTGTCGCTTTGACAATCGTTGGGCGCAACTGGTGAAAAGGGGAAGTTGGGTGCCTTTGTCTTGCATGTCGTTCCTGCGGAAACATAGGTAAGAGCATTGACAAGCAGTGCTCGAAGGCGGTTTTGAAGATGTGAGTATTAATAGGGCAAACGTGTTGTGATTGTGCTTTTCTTTTGGGTTGGATGTTGGATTAGAATGAGTAGTTAAAAGAGAAATAATTGATAAGTGGTTGAAAAAAGTGTTCAAAGAATTCAGACTCATTGTAGTTGAAAGATTCCAGGGTAAAATAATAATTGAAAACTTGTTTGCAGGAATCTGAGGTGTGATGTGTGAGGTACCATCACCTACACCAGTGGCATATGGTTGTTAAATTGTTGTCACTGATTAACATTGATCGGTGTTAGTTGAAACTAATTGCGCATATGGGGGAAGCAGCATTGATTTGGGTGATTACACGCTGGTCGACATGTCACTTGCGGTCATTGAAAATATTCTTGAATGTGTGGTAAGCTTTATTTCTTTTAGTAGAGCAAACAAGAAAGAGTTTTTGAGATTGCTTGTTAGAATTGTGCGAGTATAAAGAAATTATCAAGGAGGGTGAGCCGCTGCGAGGAGTGAGGCTGTACTTCACAGTGTTTCGCGCTGGGATTGATCAGTTGGTGTGTTTCGCACTGTGATTGGTTGGTGATGTTGCAGTGCTGTGCTGGAATTGGATCTATAAAAGTGAATACGGTATTTGGATTTGTTAATTAAGAACTGTGAAATAATAACCGAATTCAATTGGTTTAAAAAGTAATTGACGTATATGGAATAAAATCATAACATCTAGTTTAAAGTTTATTTGATGTTGTTTTAAATTGAATCATCATTATGAAATGTTTTAAAGATTTTAATAATTTGGTGAGGGGGAATGTTACCTGGTGGCGGCTTCGCCGCTATGGTGGAGGAGCGTCGCTTCCCCCTGCTGAGAGCCAGCTGAGGGAAACGGGAAAAATAAAATGATAATAAATTGGTTTTATTATCATTTTATTTTTCCTGTTTCCCTCTAGAGCTAGCCAAGTCTGGGTGGGGCGGGGCTTGGCTGTCATCACAGCCAGCAGGGGAGGAGTAGTGCACACTGTAAGTGCGCATGATGGTTTGGTCTTAGGCCGGTCAAACCGTCATGCGCACTTAGGTTTCTCCAACCCAATTGTGTTCCACAGCTGAGTTGGAGAAACTGCACAGACTCCCAGGCACTGTCTGAGTGGCAAACCAAGCCTCTCAGACAATCCTGGCGCTGATTTTATGCTATTGAGAGCAACACTGGGAATGGGTGAGGAGCCTAGGCTGGTGTCCCATGGACTGCTGGGACACCATCAGGAGAGAAGAGGAGCACCGAGGCGGCTGACAGAGTCGGAACAGGTAAGTTAAAAAAAAAAAAATTATAATTATTTCCCTAATCCCCCGTCCAGTCCCTCCCTCTCTCTCTCGCCTCCCCACTTGAGCTTTGCTGCGGCTGCCACTGATGTTACCATTCCAGTACGCAAAGGTGAAGAGGCACTTCCTGAGCGTATGCCAGGGTACATTATGACTACTGAGCATGGTATAAGCACAGGCCTTTGGCTTCGCCAATGGAGTAGGATCACTAAGAAGGAGGGTGCTTTGAGTTTTCCTAAATATGGGACATTCAATAGTAGAATGTTAGATCATTTAAAAGGAAAATTGTGTGAAATGAAGCCACCACCTACAGTCATTCAGTATGAGGCTTTTATTATGTGGGACAAAAGTTGCAAGGGAGAAAAAGAGGGAAAAATATCAGTGAAGGACTAATAGAGCAGTGAAAATTTATGCAAATGCCCAATAGGATGAAGAACAGTGTAGATAAAGAAAAGCCATTATAGAGGGGACTAGATTATATCCAGGGCTTACTTCAGAAGCTGCGAAGAAAGGAAAGGACAGAGATTCCCTCAAGAAAGAAGGGGATGAGTCAGATACAGATTCAGGAGATTACATATTGGAGCAAATGATGACTTTGACACTTCCACCACATGTGATCCCTACAGGGCAAAGTGAATCAGGCACTAATACCAGTTCAATGGTGCCTCCTGCTCCTGCACATCAAGGTGCAACCCCAAATGAACGACCCTTACAAATATTGCAGATTGCCTCGCCCGTAATAACTCAGGCACAGGCTACAGTTCCAGCTGTGACTACTACAGCTGCAATGACCAGTATAGCACCAGTACCTGTTGTTAGTGCTCAATCTGTATTAGGGTAGTAGCAAGTGCTCCTCCACTTGTAGAGAGAAGACCTGAGACTCAACTAGTAACTGGAGGATTTCCCACTTCTGGATTTGTTCCGACATCTCAGAACTCACAGATAGTTGCCTGGAAGCCAGCACTAATGGTACAAGCACTAATAGATGGAGGGATGCTAGTACTCACCATCCCAATATAACCAGAAGAAATAGTTGTGACTGAGGAAGGACATGTACCAACTTGGTTTGATGAAGGACATGTACCAACTTGGTTTGATGAAGCTGCAGAATCTAGTAAGGCAGAGAGTGCATAAACACCTGAAAAATCCGAGGTTGAAAAAGAGAAGCCCTTAAATGTTTCTCAATTAAAAATAGAGCTGGAGGAAATAATAAGGGGATGTTTGGGGTTTGAGCACATAGCACAATACCAAAGGAAGGATTTAATGTACTTGTGCAAAGAGGTTACAAGAAAGGCAGCCTTAGCTCATGACAAAGTAACTGAACTAACTAAGAAATATGAGAAAAATCTCACAAAAATTGTGCATCTACACAAAAATTGTAGGATTCAATTGGATGACCCATTCTTTGAGAATATGAGGATTACAGGACTGTGTTTGCATATTGTAGAATTGGTTAAGTACATTCGCAGGTGGAGTGAAATTGAAAAATTAGAAACCAAGTGGGCTAAGAAACATGAGAAGAAAAAGAGGGAAGTAGCTATCACAGGAAAGCAAGATGAAGGAAGTGAGGAAGAAGTGAGTTTACCCACTTAGAGAAATCGAAGGAGGGACGTATGTACATGTTCCTTGGAGTCAAGGTGATTTGGCAGCATATTTGAACAATTTTCCCAAACTGAGAGACAAGCCAGTGCAGTGGCATGCACAAGTGGAGCGGCTCATAAAGATTTAAGTGTTGTGGACTGATCGGAATACGTTCTTTGATATTGTAGTGCCTGCTGATTTATGGGCTGAATGCAAGACTGCAGTACAATGGCCTAGAGTGAAACCCGCGAGAGTGGCTGCAAAAAATGCACCGTCTCCTACAGCGATGGAGAAGTATGAGGCAGTTATTACTTTTTTGAAAGGCAGAGTACCCCTGAAAGATATGCATTGGCTCAAAATTAAAAGAACAACACAGGAGCCAAAGGAGACTGTACATGAGAACTATGAGGGATTGTTACAAGTGTTTCAGCAGCACAGTGGGCATGATATCCTGAGGCCTCTATCTAGCCTGTTTCCTGCTTTCCCCTCGCCGCTGGACACACTCTTAAGTCCGATTTCTTTTAAATTTCTCTTTATGCTTTTTAATGAATATCTGGCTTTTTAAAACATATTGAACAAAAACGAATTGCACTACTTACTGTTTGGGGACTTGCATTTGATGTTGGTGGGGAGGCGGGAACCGTTTCTCTCTTGGGCTCACACCGAGTCTCCACTCGGGGGAGGACACTGAGCGGCGCCATTTTTACTAGGGTCGCGCTCTAGTTCTCCTAAATGTATATAAGCAGAGGCACTGCGCGGACGCAGTTGGCCTCTATCTAGCCTGTTTCCTGCTTTCCCCTCGCCGCTGGACACACTCTTCAGTCCGCTTTTTTTAAATTACGCTTTATGCTTTTTAATGAATATCTGGCTTTTTAAAACATATTGAACAAAAACGAATTGCACTAATTACTGTTTGGGGACTTGAATTTGATGTTGGTGGGGAGGTGGGAACCGTTTCTCTCTTGGGCTCACACCGAGCCTCCACTCGGGATAGGACACTGAGCGGCGCCATTTTTACTAGGGTCGTGCTCTAGTTCTCCTAAATGTATATAAGCAGAGGAACTGCGCGGACGCAGTTGGCCTCTATCTAGCCTGTTTCCTGCTTTCCCCTCGCCGCTGGACACACTCTTCAGTCCGCTTTCTTTTAAATTTCGCTTTATGCTTTTTAATGAAAATCTGGCTTTTTAAAACATATTGAACAAAAACGAATTGCACTACTTACTGTTTGGGGACTTGAATTTGATGTTGGTGGGGAGGCGGGAGCCGTTTCTCTCTTGGGCTCCCACCGAGTCTCCACTCGGCAGAGGACACTGAGCGCTGCCATTTTTACTAGGGTCGCGCTCTAGTTCTCCTAAATGTACTGAGTGGACGCGCACAGCAGGTATGCCGAAAGCGCGCCTAAGGCAAGCCCATCTGCGCCCATCAGCATCCTGGAGGCGTCCGGCGCTGGTTTTGCTGCTGGTTTTGCCAGCAATCACGAGCAGCGCATTCATTATGACAGAGCCACGCTGCTCAGCCTCGGTAAGGAGTTTCTCTGCAAGGATAACATCGCTGTTGGGGGAGAGGGCAGTATCTCTAAATGTGCGCGTCGTAACTGGGAGCTAACCAGCAGTGACTTACGTCGCCCTGCGGAGGCGGTTAATGATGGGGTGGGCTACGCCAAAGCCAATCAGGGTGGGACGTTTAAAGCGCTACTACTTAACAATGACTCCCTACAGAAACACGAACTCCATGTTTTTGACCTGTAAGACTCACTCCCAGATTTAATGTTTCTCACTGAAACTTGGCTCACTCAATTTTCTAACCCCACCATCACCACTTAATGACACCAGACCAGCACCGGAGTCTAACTCTATCAATGCAAACCATAACTTTGAAAATTGGCTGAGCTCTTCCTTAGATATAGTACTTCCAAAGAAACAAATTAAGGATAAAAATGGCGCATATAGAACAGCCTGGTATACCCCCAATCTGCGTAAACTTAAGCAGTCTTGTAAACGTCTGAAAGAAAGTGGAGGAAAGACTACTCCACTATCAATAAAATGATTTATAGGGAAGATATCAAGAAGTATAAGGAAGAAATTAAGTGCGCTCAGTCACTTTATTATGAAAACCAAATACTTTCTGCCCCCAACTCCTCCCGCGAAATATTTCGCATAGTGAAATCTATTATTAAACTTCCCCCCGCCTATTTCCTGCGATGATATGTCATCTCGCTGCAATCTTTTAGCTACTTTTTTCTTTAATAAAATTCAAGATATCTATTCCTCTTTTCATCAGACCACTGTTTCAATTAATGTCTCCCCAATCAACAACAAAAGAGGCACTGATAATTGCATTTTAGCGGAAATTCCTCTCCTGGACCTTTCTGCCCTGCAAGGTATTCTTGGCCAGTTGAAGTCAGGTTCTCCCAAGGATACAGTTCCCCCCCCTCTTTTTAAATCGGATTTTTGATACAGCGTCTACAACTATCCTAGATTTGATTAACGCTACATTCCGGACAGGCATAGTCCCCTTCCCTTGGAAACAAGCAATGGTTAAAGCCTTGCTGAAAAAACCAAACTTGGACCCTGAAATGTTAGGGAATTATCGCCCCATTTCATTGTTACCAGGGATCAGCAAAATTGCTGAAAAACATGGGAATGTTGTTCTGTCCGGGTTTTTGGAAAGCAATAACTGCCTTCATCCATCTCAAACTGGTTTTAGGCCCCAACAAGGCACAGAAACCGCTCTGTTAGCGGTGGTTGAGGGTACTAGGAAAATCCTAGACAATGGGGGCTGCGCTGCCATCGTGCTTTTAGATCTGAGCGCAGCCTTCGATACGGTTAATCACCAGCTGCTCATTCAGAGGCTTAGAGATATAGGAGTGACTGATCTGGCCCTTGAATGGATTTCTTCCTTTCTGGATGACCGATCTTTTCAGGTGTTTCATGAAGACTGTATCTCTGACCCTCTACCCCTCCGATGTGGGGTCCCTCAGGGATCCTCCCTGTCTCCCACTCTTTTTAACGTATATATGAGCTCCTTGGCAGGTGTTGTGGAGCCTTTCGGCATTCAAATTATCACATATGCCGATGATACGCAGCTGATTGTCTCTTTTAATCAGCTCAACACCATCGTCCCGGACTGGGCAATGTGTCTTCGAGAGATCGCAGTATGGATGGAGGGTTCATTCCTGAAGCTCAACGGATCTGAAACGGAGCTTATGTTCCTGGGTAAACCTTCTATACCCAACATAATATCCTCTTGGCCGAGCTGTTTTGGTCCTCCCCCTCCCCCCAAAGATTATATCAAGAGTTTGGGAGTCTGGCTAGACCGTAACCTCGATTTTGGGGAACAAGCAAGGAAGGTTGCTGGCAGCTGTTTTGGGCTGATGAGGATGATACGGAAAATCATTCCCCTCCTTCCTATTTCTGCAAGGAAAGTGGTAGTCCAGTCCCTTATACTTTCTAGGCTCGACTATGCCAACGCCCTATACTTAGGAACATCTTGCTCCACGATTAAGAAACTACAAATTGTTCAAAATTGTGCGGCACGACAACTCTTGAATATCCCCAGCCGACAGTCAGCAGGGGCTGCACTGGCCGCCCTTCACTGGCTGCCTATCCAGCAGAGAGTGCAGTTTAAGGCTCTCTGTATCACACACAAGGTTTTGCTAGGTCCTGGCCCACCTATCACACGCTCTCTCATGTCCTTTTATCATCCTGAGAGAACCCTGCGATCATGTAATAAACAGCTGGCTGTTGTTCCTAGAATTAGGAAGGCCCGCACAGGGGTCGCCTCTTTTCATATAATGCTGCTAGGCTTTGGAACTCCCTCCCCCTTGCCATTCGGTGTGAAACTAACCACCTGGCCTTTCGGAAACGCATAAAAACCTTCCTGTTTCCATGACTGAGATGTAGACTATGAATTCGGCCTCTAGCGCTGGGATGCCTTTGGTAACCATGCGCTCTATAAATGTTTTACAATTACAATTACCACCGCTATCCCTCCAGGATATAAGATTCTTAGGAAAGATCACCAAGTAGGTAAAGGAGGGGGTGTAGCTATCATCTTTAAGCAGGAATACACCTGTAACACTATTCCCATAGGGGAGCTGGATGATGCAGAATGCCTTGGATTTCACTGTGCCTTATCTGATCATCAATCCTTGGCTGGCGTCCTGATATACAGGCCTCCCGGTCCAGCTGGTGCCTTCCTGAAATCCATTAACGAGGCAATCTCCCCCCTGGTCCTCAGATATAGCCACTTTTTGGTTTTGGGTGACCTTAATATCCATATGGACAAACCCACTGAGCCCGAGGTCATCTCCCTGACCGAGTCCCTTGCTGTTTTTAACCTGCTTCCTTATGTTTCCCACCCTACGCACAATAAGGGCCACACCCTCGACCAAATTTTCTCCAATTCAGAGCTCGAGGTGGATCCGCCCCTTCCTTTAGTATGGTCGGATCACTACCTTATTAGTTTCAGGGTCTTCAGGTCTGTAAGGGGCCGTCAGACCCCCGTCACGAAATGGGTAAACACTCAAAGACCTTTCCATCGGGTCACTCCATCTGCTTTGAGTGAGGCGCTGGAAACCTACCCTCCGCTGCTATGTGGCGAACCTGATAGAGATGCTCTCCGTCTCGAGACCTGGGTGCAGCACTGCGCTCATGCGCCTTCCCCTATGCCCACTCGTACCCCCAAGAAAGCCAGACTTTCGGCTCCCTGGTTTAATGAGGTACTGAGACTGAGCAAAAGCACCTGCAAACGCCTTGAAAGGAAGTGGCGTAAAAACTTTAATTCGGACGATAAACTTGAGTACAAACAGGCCTTGAAGGCCCATTATACTAAAATCCAGATTGGCTAAAAAAGCTATCTGAAAGCTAAAATAGACCCGTCCTGCAACAAAAGCAAGGAAATGTTTAAAATCGTGAAAGCATTCTCCACCCTGTTTTCTGTTGCCAGGGCTCTGCCCCTCTCTCTTGAATGGACTAACCAACTTGCGTCTTTCTTTCACGACAAAATCATGACTATTCAAGATTCTTTCTCTAGGGGGCCCCTTGTGGATTATGACCATGCCGACAATTTAGCCCCGGCGGCGCAACCCGCCTCTATCGACGGCCCGACACTTGTACAGTTTCCTCTGCTTCAACCGGAAATATCCCTGAATATCATCAAGAGTCTGAAGTCAGGGTCCCCTTCTGACCCCTACCCAGCTAATCTGTTGGCCTCGGTGGCCACAACTGTTAACACTGTGGCAAACAAGGTACTTAATTCCTCCCTTACGGCCGGCCACGTGCCTGGTATTTGGATAAGTGCGAAAATTCTCCCTCGTTCCTCAAGAAGCCCTCCGCTGACCCCTCAGTGTCAGAAAATTACAGACCTATCTCACTATTACCATTTTTCTCCAAGGCCCTTGAGAAATATGTCAATTCGGTGATCTCTGATTACGCTGAAAGAAATAATCTCCTACACCAGAGCCAGTCGGGTTTCAGAACCAACTATAGTACAGAGACTGCCCTACTTGAAGTTTCTGAGCTTATCAAGGAGAAGCTGGATCGGGGGGAAAGCCATTCTGATTTTATTAGACCTTTCTGCAGCCTTTGAAACCGTGCCGCACTCTAGACTCCTGAACAGGCTACAGGACTGTGGAATAGGCGGCACCGTTCTGAAGTGGTTTTCCTCCTTCCTGGAGGATAGATGCCAGGAAGTCTGGACCCCACCCTTCGCGGCCCCCATCCCCAGCCTGAAAGTGGGAGCTCCTCAGGGCTCGATACTGAGTCCCACTCTTTTCAACCTATATATGTCCCCCCCTGGCTCCACTGGCAGAAGCATGCAGTACTAAAATTATCTCTTACGCGGACGACACGCAGCTCCTGTTTACCTGCGACAAGGGTGCTGACTATGAAGGTGAAAAGATTAACTCCTTCCTATCGAAGGTGTTCTCATGGTTGAGGAAGAACCAGTTAAAATGTAATCCTGAGAAATCTGAGGTCATCTTCTTTGGCTCCCCACCCGTGGCTGAGTGGAAACTTTAGTGGCCATCAGATATGTCACTTGCTCCCTCCGCTCTAAGCACGGTCAAAAATCTGGGCATCATGATGGACAGCACCCTCTCCATGAGACCTCAGGTCCAGTCTGTTGCAGGCTCCTGTTTTGGGCTTTTACGGATGCTTAGAAAATTTCTCCCCCTCTTGCCTCTTGAACATAGGAAGACCGTAGTCCAGGCATTAATCATTTCCTGACTGGACTACATCAATGTCCTGTACCTAGGCCTCCCTGAATATTTGCTTAACCGCTTACAGGTGGTCCAGAATGCAGCCGCAAGAGCAGTCCTTTTGCTCAAGCACAGGAGTCATATCTCTCCTCACCTCAAGGCCTTACACTGGCTTCCTGTAGAAAAAGGATCCGTTGTAAGGCCTTGGTACTCTTCTTCAAAGCCCTGCAGGGAAACGGGGCGAAGTATCTTAGAAGGAGAGTCACGCACTATGTGCCGCTAAGAACCCTGAGGTCCTCCACGCTGAACCTGGCATTCGTCCCCAGGATACACCGCGCCCGCTCCGGCGGCCGCTCCTTTCGGTTGCATGGAGCCCGTGCCTGGAACCTCCTACCTTTGACTCTCAGGAAGGAGTCCGACGTGACTGTTTTCAGGAAAATGCTTAAAACCTGCCTTTTCCGTAATTAACTCCCGGTCTCCCGCCCCGGGGGGCAGCAGTGGGTCTGATAGAGTCTTTTCAATGCCAGGACACTGTTTCTGAGTAGCTGTGCACTCTATAAATGCTCTTTCATTCATTTCATTCATTCATCAGGATATGGGGATTTTCCTATCTCAGTTTGTTTTAGGTCTAAAGTCAGAGATCCGTTCGCACATAACTCAAAGTGTGATCTGTTGGCAAAATAAATCATTTGACGACATCCTGAGATATGCAAAGTACTGTAGCGATGAGTTAGATATGAAGCAGAAAAGGATAAATGGGAAGTTCATGTTAGCACAAGCGAAGCTGGCTCAGAAAGGTTTTCAGAATCCTTCTGTTGTAGGAAATTAGGGAAACATGCAAGAGTTGCCGTGCCGCAGTCCAGATTTCATGGAAATTAAAGAGAAATTAATGCATCACAAGGTAGAGGTAGAGGCATTCCTGTAGGTACATGATCTGGTACAGATATTGCTGCTGTGAAAAAGATTACAGCTTGTCACATCTGTCAAAGAGTTGTCCATTGGAAGAGGGAATGTCGATATAATCCTGATAATGCTGGAGGGAATGTGCAAATGCTGCAAGGTTTGCAAGCTCAAAATTTGCCCGCACAACAAATGCAGATGTCAATGCAAAGACAGGCTCTAATGATGCTTGTTGCACCTGCACAAATGTGAAATCCTAGGTTTAATCACAATCAAATGCCAAAAATGAATACTAATTCTTTTCAGAATGCCATGTCACTATTTCAGAATGCAAACCAAAATGCCTCAACAATTCCCGTTATTTGAAACTGATGGTTCAGGTTCAGAAAATTCTCAATGATGGTGCCTGAGAGAGGGAGAAGATTGCGTACTTAGGGCAGTCTTAGAGGTAGACCAGAGTGGTCCATATGTAGATGCAGAAGTCTATGGCCATCCGTATCATTTCTTATTCATACCGTTCCAGACTTACCTTTCTCGGGGAAAACTATACAAGTTGTAAGAGTAACTATTAAACAATTTCAAAATCTAGTTTCTGAAAAGGTTCCACTAAAAATAGGCTCATTTAAAGAGAAACACCAATTTGTTGTCTGCGATTCGAGTCCTGTGAACCTGTTAGGAAGGGATTTGTTGTGCAAGTTAAATTGCATTACCTATTGTACACCGGATTGTGTGGCTTTCCAAATGCTTGATGAGGATGTAGATTTTAAATTATTAAAACAACAGGCTGAGACAGAAACATTCCCTTTACCAACTATCAATGAAATATCTGAGGATTTGAGGGACAGTGAACGCATGAGTCTGGGATTTTACAGGCAAAGACATTGGACTAATTCAAGTTGTAGTAACAGGCCAAATCATTGTGAAATCAAATGCAGCCAAATCATTTCACACCTGAGGCAATTGCAGGAACACAACCAGTGATAGATGACATGCTGCAGAAAGGAATCCTGAGGGAACAAATTGGGAGTCCATGTAACTCCCCAATTATGGGTTTGCAGAAACCCAATGTAAAATATAGGATAGTGCAGGATTTGCGAAAAGTAAATGAAATAATAGTGCCCTGTTGTCCTGTGGTACCGAATCCAGCTACCATATTGTTTCAAATCCCATATAGAGCAGAATGGATTACAGTTATCAATTTTTGCCATGCTTTCTTGACAGTGCCATTGCATGAAGAAAGCTAGCTTCTTTTTCCCTTCATTTTCTAGCAGAAGGTATTAACATGGTGTCGTTTCCCAAAGGGTATACAAAGAGTCCATCCATTTTCAATCAAATCCTGAATACAAATCTAGAAACTCTATAGATGCCCGGTTGGTCAAACCTTGTACAATACATAGATGATCTGCTGTGGCATCAGAGACATATGATGTGTAAAAACATGACACCATTGCACTAATGAACCATCTGGCTCAGAATGAACACATAGGGGGAATTTACTTTCCAGCGCTAAACTTGTTTAGCGCTGGAAACAACAGAAAAGTAAGGCGAAGCAGCGCAGAGTGCTGCTTTGCATTACTTTGCGCCATGGGGGCGTACCAAGGGTGGAGCATGGGCGTTCCCATGCAACCACCCAAGGTGTCTCATGCTAAACCCAATTTACTAAGAAAAGTAGATTGGGTTTAGCGTGAGAAAACTGTGCCCTTTTCAAGTAGGCGCAAGGAAGGAGAAATGCTTTCATTTCTCCTTCCTTTTCCAACTTTGCATGTGTGCTGCACTTTACAGCACACATACAAAGAGGGAAAAGGTTTGAAGTGAGTCTCAGCATAGTATTTACAAAACCTATGCTAGACTCATGGAGACACCCTTGCACCCTGCCGCAAAGGTGTCTCCGTGGCACACGGCAGCTGATTTCAGCACCGGCGCTAGTGAGAGGGGAGGAGAGTGCCTTATTTTAGTAAATAGGACGCTCTCCTCCTCTCTCTTTTTCAAGTAGCATCGGCGCAGCATTTGCTGCTGCTGCATTGCGCTATGTGAAAAGTAGGTAAATCTACCCCAAAGTGCCTTCAGGAAAACTGCAGTATCGTCAAAAAGATGTACAATATCTGGGACACATTACTGTGAAAGGAGCTAGGAAACTGTCGCCAGAGAAAGTGGAAGCAATCGTGCAGATGAATCCACTTTGAACTCAGAAAGAAATCAGAAGATTTTTGGGACCGGTTGGCTACTGTAGACAGTGGATACTAAACTTATCCTTGGTGGCCAAGCCTCTACTGAGCCTGACAAACAGGGAAGTGTCTGATCTGATTCCATGGGACAACGAATGTACGAGAGCATTTCTAGAGTTGAAAGAGAAATTGTGCCATGCCCTGGCACTAGGAATGCCAGATTATACAAAAGAACTCACATTGTTTTGCAGCAAGAGAGATTGGTGCACTCTCTTGGTTTTGACACAAACACATGGAGAATCCCGAAAGTCTATCGCCTATTTCTCTACCACACTTGAACCTGTAGTGGCAGGACTTCTGGGGGTGTTTTAAAGCAGTGGCCGTGGAAAGTACTAGTCTGGAAAAGAGCGAGAACATAGTAATGGGATATCCATTAACTGTCATGGTCCCACACTCTGTGGAGCTATTGTTAACAAGAACAAAGACACAGTATATGACCCATAACAAGTTAACCCGTTACTGAGTAAAATATACTCTCTTCAGACAATATTGTTTTAAAATGTTGTACAGTGCTGAATCCTTCAACATTGCTACCTGTAAATGATGATGATAACTGTGATGAAAGTGAACATGATTGTCTAGATGTCATGGAATTGTGCACCAAACCCCACCCTGACATTAGGGACGAACCCCTGATTGAGCCTGATCATGTATTATTCGTAGTTGACTCATGTTTGAGAGGAAATTATAGCACACTAAGAGCTGCATATGCTGTGCACACCATAAATGATGTGGCCGAAGCTTCATGGCTTCAAAAAGTTTTTTCTATCCAAGTTGCTGAACTGATTGCTCTAACTAGAGCCTGAAGTTTAACTGCTCAAATGAGAGTCACCATATTCACTGAGAAGAGAGTATGGGTTTGTGTCGTCCATGTATTTGGACAATTGTGGTCACAAAGGGGCTTTCTTACATCTACAGGTACTGCCATTAAAAACGAAACCTACATCAAGGACCTGTTGGATGCCATACAATTACCAGGAGAAATTGCTGTGGTTTAGTGCTTAGCACATCAAGGTGGAAGCAGATACATTGCCATGGGCAACCAATATGCTGACTCAGTGGCCATGTACTGTGCACTGTTAGCCTGTTCATTTATTGGAATTTTCACATGTGAGTCAGAGGAGGAGAGTTCTTTTACAATGTTGATGAAAGTAACTGATACGTGGGATGAGTTGAAACGGGTGCAGAAAAATGTGTCAGAAGGAGAATAGAATGGTTGGGTAAAAGCAGGATGTGGAAAAAATGCAAATGACATCTGGATGTCAGCAGATGGGAGACCAGTCTTCCCAGATAGTTTGTTGTTTCTAATGACACGATATTACCATGGATACACACATTTAGGGAGAGACGCAATGGTGAGACTTTTCAGGCAGGGTTGGTACAACCCCAGATTCAGAATGTTGGCAGAAGAGATTTGCCATTGGTGTTTAACTTGTCAACAGCTAAACGTAGAAAAAAACCAAATAACTCTAATACACCTAGGGAGATCAGGTGGCCCATTTAATATGATGCAGAGGGATTTTATCGAGACAGGTTGAGATATAACCTAGGGATTGTGTGCCTCTTCTCAAGATGGGTGGAAGCCTACCCAACTAAAAGAAGCGACAGTCTTACTGTAGCTAAGCTGTTGTTAGAATTGATACCTAGGTTCGTCATGCCGATTTCTCTTGAGTCAGATAGAGGAACATACTTCAACAATGAAGTGATGAGGATGATCTGCACAGCATTACAGATTGAACCATTGTTGCATGCACAAGATGGCCAACGAGTAGGAGCTCTTCCCTAGAGCTCCTGGTTGGGGATTACCTTTTTGGTAGATATCCCCGTGATAACCAACCATCCGACTTCAACTTGCATATTTTTACTTAAATCTACAGTCTTCCTGATGACTCCGTGTTTCTTAAAGCCGCCTACCTGCAGATTCACTCTCTCAGGACCCTTCGAAGGATTGGACCCCCGTGGATCGGCGACCCTCGTGGATCACGACAGAAGAGATCTCCCGCGAGGGACTTACCCTTCCTCCCCTTGCGCAAATCGTGCCTCCGATCTGGACCTGCTGCCGACGTGCCCTCCTCCCGCACAGGATGAGACGACCGAATTGATAACAGAGCGGACTTCCCCTTCGAACGGATGCCTCCTGCCCCTCTCGACTGGCCTGTATCGTCCCCAAGATGGGTATTAACGGACTCCCCTGAGGCCGAGGCTCTCTACCGTCTCGACCTTCACCTTGGTCTTTGGTGAGGATATTTGGTACTGGACTGCCCTCCCTCCGCACTTCCATAAGCCACGGCTGTACCACCAACCGGGTTTCTCTGCAGCTATGGACGGCCACCAGCTCACTATCACCCCGAGGATCGGCCCGTTGTGGCCACTGCAGGGCGGACCTACAGCCGACACGGTCTGCACCGAGCTGAACCCGCTGGGAAACAGCGCGTAGTGTCGCACTCGATATCACCCTGCTGATATCTGCTGCCTTTGAAACTTTGCACCGGAAGAGATGTCACCAGGCCCGGAAAGATCTCCAATGCTACACTGGATTAAACAATCCCGCTCTCCAGGTGTGCTGGCGAAGCTGTTTAGCAATCCGGCGCTACCTGGATGTGTATGCTGAATCCTTCTCCGATCTCTACGGCTCTCGCTACGACTCCCTCTGCATGTGGACCCATGGTGAGCAGAGGGGGCCCTTTTATGTTAATGAGGCTGTCCCCAGGGGGTGCATCAACCAACTCAATACCCCGGTGTTAGAAGGGGTCCTACTGTTTTGCCCACAATGACTGCTGAAGCCCTGTGACCGGATTGCCTGACTTTAAAATGGCATCGGCCAGGCGATTTCAGGACTAGGCCCGTGTGGTCTCCAAGGTGAGCGTAGGGGGCCCTTATTTCTAGGAGGCAGTCCCCAGGGGGTGCCCCAGCCACCACAATACCTCCGGTCTCAGGAGGGGTCCCCCTGTTATGCCCACAACGGTTGCAGATGCCGTGGGACCTGACTGCCTGACCTCAAAATGGCGTCGGTCGGATGCTTTCAGGCTTAGGAGTGCAGCATTGGGCCTAGGCCGCAAAGCAGGCCCTCTACCTCCCCGTGAATTAGGGGGCCCCAGTCACGGGCACTGTACTGCAAGATCTCTGCGCCTTCCCAAAGTGCATCACTACGCTCCCTCACCTTTCTACAGAGAGGCCCCAGATTGACACCGTGCTCCAGTCCCCAAGCCGTCAAAGATAACACGCTTCACCAAGGTCTCTAACTTCTTCACCCCAGCTACCTCTTTGGTGGTCAAAGTGGGGTTGTCCCTTTATTAGCATGATTTATTACATACTATGACCCTTTTCCGCCGCTTACACTACTAAGGGCCTTATACCACACCCTGGTTACACTGTAAATGTTTGGTTAGACCAGAGTCCTTTGCCCTGCCAACCTTGACGCCTCTTGACCGCACATTAATCGGATAATGTCACGCGATTACTGGAATATGTGCCCTCTTCTTCTTCTTATACTTCTCCTCACTACCGCTTTCCTAACAAAACCTTCCTCTCCCCCCACCACCCTCCTCCGCCTCAGTCTCCCAACATGGCCTCCACTCGAGTTAAGTTTGGTATTAGTAGCTTCAAAATCATTTATCCCCCTAATCTGTCTAAAGCTTCAGCAAAACGGTTCAAGCATAACACCATTGAACGTTTTCCTGATTCCCTCTTTGTTGACCAATTCTACAATGTTCGTTATGGGAGGCTCAAAAACGACTTCATTTTTTCACTCACGACATCCCCTCCTGGTCCACCAGCTTTCATAACTCCCTCAACGTCACCTCATCCTCTTCTCTCCCACATGGGCAACAGCTAAAAATTTCCCCTTCAACTTGTTTTAACGGCTCCCTCACTATCTCACTTTATAACAATGGCACTATCATGATCCAAGCTAAAGACACCTGTCTCTCTCTCTTTGATCACCTCTTTGCTTCCCTACTCCCCACCCCTGCGACTGGGATCTTCCCTGATTCTTCATCTAGCTCCACCCGTTTCTCCCTATCTCCTCCCCTGACCCCCCTATCCTCCAATAGGCCACTTCCCCTGGAGGCACAGCCTGACCCTCTTCCCCCCCTTCCCCTGTTCCCTCCTCTCCCATTCTTCCCCCCTCCCATTGTACACCCCCCCTCAACACATCAGCCATATCCTCCAATAGGCCACTTCCCCGGGAGGCACAGCCCGACCCTCTTTCTCCCCCTTCCCCTGTTCCCTCCTCTCCCAATCATCCCCCCTCCCATTGTGCACCCCCCCTCAACACGTCAGCCATATCTCAAGCTAATACTCTCTCCTTCCACTTTGCACCGTCCCGGTATTCCAATTTTACCTCCTCCCCCTGATCCCTACCTACAACCCCCCTACTCTGTCCACCTCTGCTACAACCTGATCCTCAAGCGAACTTTCCTTACGTTCCCCCTACTCCCTCCTCTTCTCTTCCTCCCTACCCGCTCCCCCCCTCGCCTTGTACCCTGAATTCTTCTTATACCCCCTACATCTCTCTTCATCCTCCCATTCCTCCAGTTATGCTACTCAACCCCCATCCCCCCCGGTAACCCCTTCCCTTTCTCTCCCTCGGACCTAGCAGAACCATTTCCTTTCCTCAACTACCCTTTAACCCAACCCCCTCACTCTGCCTGGCGCCCGCCCCCCCACATCCACCTCTCCTAGCTTTTGGGACCTTTCCAACCCCCTCCCCTCTCTTCTCCCCAAACCTATCTTCCTCTCTTCACCCTCCTATTCCTCCAGTAATGCTGCTCAACCCCCTATCCCCCCTTTGGTAACCCCTTCCCTTTCCCTCCCTCGGACCTAGCAGAACCATTTTCTTTCTCCAACCACCCCATATCCCAACCCCCCTCACTCCGCCTAGTGCCCGTCCCCTCACATCCACCTCTCCTTGCTCACGGGACCCTTCCTACCCCCTCCCCTCTCTTCTCCCCAAACTTCCCGCCATTCTATGACTCCCCTCTTTCCTCTCCTTGTTTCCCGCCCTCCCTCCTCGTTCCTCACCTGTCTCCCCCTAAATTCGACCTCAATTCTTATCCCCCTTGCAACATCAGCAAAGAGAACTCTCTCTTCACCTCTGATGCACCAACACCCGCTCTCAACCACCATCTTTCTCCACCGGTTAACCTTGTACCCCAACACAGGTGTCCTTCTCCACCTGTTAACCTTGTACCCCAATACCTCCCACGCACCCCCTCCTCTCCCTGCCCTACCTCGCCAATTACACTCCCTCCTGTATCCATTGAGCAACCTAACATGCCGTGCTCAGCCTTACTCTCTCTGGAAAATAAGCTAGGATCTCTCATCACCTCCATCTCCCAGCTTGAAGCTACCATCTCACTCTTATGCACTAAGATTTCCACCTTGCCAAACACCCCATTTCCCTTGGCAAATACTCACTTCCCCAAACACCTGAGAAGCACCTCGCCCCCACGCCCCAAAAAAGCCAATCACAATCTGTCTTCTGCAGACATTGCCAACCTATTGACTAGTTACAAGTCCTCGAGAGCCGCCCCCCCTCCTCTTTCCTCTCCAAGTAAGTCTACTATCTTCTCTATTCCGACCATCTCTTCTGTCAGAAGTAATCATCTGCCTTATTCCTCCCGGGCACCCTCTTACAAGTACAATATCCCTATCACCCCTCCTAGCCCAATCGTCCCCGTCACCAAAACAGTCTCGTCAGAGTTGCGCTGTCTGCTCCACAACTGCAGATCCGCAATGAAACACAAACTGGAAATGTCTGACACCATCACCCTTCACAATCTCGACATGCTTTTCCTCACAGAGACCTGGTTCAATGACACCTCTCATTCTATGTTTGATCTTCTGCTACCCACTGACTACTCTATCCTTAGAAATGACAGAACAGACAAGGTTGGGGGAGGTGTTGCAATCATTTTTAGAAACTCCCTTCAACTGAAGGCTTTTCCTAACAGCTCCTTCCGTACTTTCGAGTGCCTATCTCTTGAGCTTCAAATCCAACACTGCTCACCTCTTAGATTTCATGCCATTTACCACCCGCCTGGTGGCTGCTCTTCTTCTTTTTTGGAGGAGCTCACCGACTTCATCAGCGACCAATACTCGCAAAGTGACAGACAGATCTTCCAGGGAGACTTCAATCTCTACTGGGGCTCGCTGGAGGATCCCACTGCTAGTAGGCTGGCCACCTTTCTCTCAGCAAACGACCTCATCCAACACTGCACTGAAACAACACACTCGAAGGGCTCAACTCTGGACCTTGTTATATCTAAAGCAGACATGCTTACAATTGCTATCCCTATTCATGTAGACTGGTCTGACCACTTCCTCATCCCCTTCTCTCTTCACCTATCACACTCTATAACTCTTTGCCAACCTAAAAGGACTACTACCTGGTTCCGTAACTCCAAAAACATTGACCTTGATACTCTCTGTAATTCTGCTATGATATCACTTCCAAGGCTAGACCCAAACTTGGATGTCAATGATCTCACCTCCCAATGCCTCTCAGTCCTTGCAGTCGAAATCGATAATGTCGCCCCTCTTCAAAGCAAAAGAAAAAGGCATATTCCCTCAGCACCTTGGTTCAACAAATCCCTTTATGAAGAAAGGAAGAACCTGAGAATCCTGGAGAAACAATGGAGACAAGCTCCATCCACCACTAATCTTGCTACGCTACGTTCAGCAAGATCCAAGTACCACAAACACATCTTCCTTGAAAAAGCATCACACTTCAAAACCCTCCTCGACTCAGCCAAAAACAGACCCAAAAAACTTTTCGATTTCGTCAAAAATCCTAACTGCTCTCCCCCAACCCTTAAGCCGGAGGGTTCTCCAAAGTAAGCAGCGGAATTCGCTATATTCTTTGACGAAAAAGTGAAATCATTGGTGGATCAGGTCATTCATCCTACCCCCCTAGAGGAGCGCAAATCTTTAGTCATTTGGCAGAACTTTGATGCCATCTCTGAAGATGCCCTCCTCAAATGCATCTTCGAAACAAAGCCCTCCAACCATTCTCTTGACCCCATCCAGAGTGACATTGCCATTGACTTCTACACCCATACTCTTTCCTATTGGACCGGTCTGGTTAACCTCTCCCTCAGTCAAGGCTCCCGTCCTATTACCTTTAAAACAGGACAGGTTACCCCTCTTCTTAAAAAACCCACTGCTGATGTGAACGACCTCAACAACTTCCGCCCCATCACTAACCTCCCTTTTCTTGCAAAAATCACAGAACGATGTGTAGCGAAACAACTTTCCTGTCATATTAAGGACAATGATCTTCTTGACAACTTTCAGTCTGGTTTCATTCAAAACTGCAGCACTGAAACAGCCCTGCTGCAAGTGATTGATGATGCGCTGTGCATACTCGATTCAGGGGAGTCTTGTCTTTTGATTCTTCTAGACCTTTCTGCAGCCTTTGACACTGTCAATCACAACACTCTCCTTAATACTCTTCAACAGAGAATGGGTTTGGAAGGCACAGTGCTTAAATGGTTTGCCTCTTTTCTCTCTGACAGATCCCAAATGATGAAAATAGCGAACAGTCTCTCATCTCCATTGGCGGTAGGTCAAGGTGTCCCTCAAGGCTCTATCCTTGCACCCACTTTGTTCAATCTCTATCTGGAACCATTGGGAAATCTCCTTAGTAAATCTGGGATCCTCTACCATCTCTATGCGGATGACACCCAAATCTACCTTAAGGTGTCCTCCACACACGATCTCTCAATCCTCAACTCTACTCTCCACTCTATTCAAAACTGGATGCTAACTCATCAACTCATTCTGAATCCCTCCAAAACAGAATTCCTCCTCCTCTCTACCTCACTCTCTCCTCCTCCTGTTCAATCTTGGATGGATCAGCTGAATCTACTTAACAGTAAACCTATTGTTGTCGACAGCGCAAAATCCCTTGGTGTCATACTCGACAAAAGGCTCAATCTTCTCTCCCACATCAATTCCATTGCATAGAATGCTCGATACCAACTGCGCCTTCTGTGGGGGATTCGACGCTTCTTCCCGGAGCAAGACCTAAAAACCCTGGTCCAATCGCTGGTTCTCTCCAGATTGGACTATTGCAATTCTCTTCTTACTGGCCTCCCCAAATCCCACCTTTCCCCTCTTAAATCCGTTCTCCATTCAGCGGCTCGTTTTATTTTTGGGGTCAAAAGAAGTGACCACATCACACCCTTGGTGTCTTCCCTCCGTTGGCTTCCCATCGAGGCAAGATCAATCTACAAAACTGCCTGTATCACCCACAAAGCCTTGCACACTTCGTCCCCTCGTTACCTGGCGAATAAACTGAAAATCACTGGAGGCTCTAGACCGTCTCGTAATGCGGAAAAACTACTGCTTGAGCCCCCCACTTTTAAAAGGGAAAGATCGATGGCTCAATCCTTCTCAGGCAATGCGGTGAGAATCTGGAACTCGCTTCCACCACAGCTCCGTACCACCACCTCTACCCGGACCTTCAAAACTGACCTCAAATCTCTTCTCTTCCAGAGACACTTCCAGAACTAATACACGCCTTTTCCAGCCCCCCAAGGAAGTTCTTTCACTATTGTAAATTTGTATTCTCTGCCTGTACAAGCATCATCCTAGTGTGTTTGTGAGTGACTGTCATCTATTGCTGTATTATACCTCTTCTTGTATCTCGTTTGCTTCTGTAACATGTACTTTTGTAACATTCTCCTCATGTAATGTAACTGGTCCTACTGTAAAGCGCTCTGACACGTTTGGGTAAAGTCCGCGCTATATAAAAATGCATAAATAAAGATAAGATTACATTGCAGTTGCAGACCATAAGCCTTTGGTATTGTTGAGCAAATGAATGGCACCATCAAGTCTAGATTGGCCAAGGTCTATTCATTAACCTCTCTGAAATGGACAGATGCCTTACCATTAGTGTTGATGAGTATCTGGAGTACACCTGACAGGAAGATAGGGTTAATCACTCCACAAAATACAGATGGGCAGAGTATTAAGGGTTGCCTGCTATTCCGGCCAATGCACTTTTAAATATCACTGACGATATTATATTAGATTACTGCAAGGGAATGGCTGATGTAGTTTGTTCTATCTCTCATCAGCTCTCAGGTGACACACAAGACCCGCATCAAGAACAGTGCCATGACCTCAATCCTGGCGATTGGGTCATGATCAAGAAGCATGTTCAGAAGATTTGCCTTGAACCCAGATGGAAAGGCCCCTTTCAGGTGATCCTCAACACACATGTTGCCATTAAGTGTGCTGGAGTTCTAAGTTAGATTCATAAAGTTGCTTTATTGAAAGAGCAAACACAGACATGGGGGTCTGCTGTCCCCAGCAGGCCACCATCCCTGAGTTTGTAGGCCATTCCCAATGGGTGGCAAATTGCGACCTGCCTCATGAATATTAATGAGGCAGGCCTCTTGCGACCCATTTGAGAATCGCAAACAGTGTCTCAGACACTGTTGTACATTCCATTTTGCGAGTCGCAAATTGCGAGTCACATATCGTCACAATTTGTGACTCGCAAAATAGAATGGTCGTACATCTGGCCCTAAGTACCTTGAACTGACTCAGACATTGTGTTGCATTAGAAATAAGTGTAAACATATTATGGGTTAAATTTTTGTAATAACAGTAATAATGATCACCGTAGTACTAATAGGATTTTACTTTGAGGCAGAGACTAAAGCAAAGAACATTACTAATTCACCTATATACAATATTATGAAGGACCCCTTTAGTCACTCCTTTATAAGTTATAAGAAAAATGGTTATTCCTCTAATGTTTATTCGAGGTTTATACAAGAATACATTAACAAAACGGATGTTAAAGATTGCTAAGTATGTGTACACATACCTACATCAGTTTCAGAAGAAGTTGCCTATTACCACATGCCTTTATCCTATACTATTTCTTGCAGCATTCTATTGTCATTAGTTTATAGAAGAGGACATTTTGAATATTTTTATTCTAATCATCATCTAATACTTTCCAGTGTACCATTAATAGAAAGCATGAACTCACACTCACAAGCAAGGGAAATGGACACAGCTAGTTGCGATTTCTTTCTAAATAGACCTTAAGTGTTAAGGCTTACAAAAATAATTTAACATGTTTAATGTGGCCAATAGAGAAGGCATATATAATGGCTTTCGATGAAAGATACACTAAAATGACACAAACTGCTGAAAAAAGGGTGATGTTTTAGAGGATGCATGAAAGAAGGAAGAAACTGAGTTTAGAAAGAAGATGGTTTACCCTAAATTGAGACTTGATAGCCAATACAAAGGAAACATTTGTGTGTGCAGAAGACGGACACCCAAAAGGACTAGACATTTAGGGATTAGTAGCTGTGAACACACATTCGAATTAACTGGGGGATATTGACACATTTTACAGGGAGACGAGAATGCTATTCTAAGGGTTTATTACAATTCTGGACAGAACGCTTACTTCTTACTGCCAGCTGATTGGGAGGGAATCTGTTATCTAGGCATACTAATTCCAAAGATGTACCATGTGAAGTGCTTAGATGCATTAACAATAAAACCTGCTCACAGAAAGAAACTCAATACAAAAACAGGAACTGGACTAGTAGGAGATATATTTGGAGCTGTCATTCCACCTGTAGGCGTCATCTTAATGTAATATGTGAGGTCATAAGCAGTGCATTGCGGGGGCGCGTGTTATAGTTAGCTCAGTTAACTATAACTGCTGAATTTCTCTGGTTTTGTATGAATAAAATTCCAGCCTAACTATAACGTCCCTGTAACCTTTGTTTTTTTCAGTGAATTTCTATAGTTTTTTAAATTCTATTTCCTAACTATAACGTCCCTGTAATTTTTTTTTTTTTCAGTGAATTTCTAAGGTTTTTCAAATTCTATTTCCTAACTATAACATCCATGTAACCTATAATTTGTTTTCTTGAATTTTAAAGGTTTTTAAATTGCATTTTCTATCTATAATGGCTCTATGATGTATATTTTTATAACCTTGTATTTTCTTCAATGGATTCATAAACATAGTTTTTTTAAATTTACATTTTCTATATTCGCGATGATGTGCGTTACCCGCATTGACGTCGCGAAAGGCCAATGTTTTTGAGAAAGTCTTAAACATATATATAAACAAATTTTACTTAATAGCAGACACTAGTTGCTTAGTCATGTAACATTTATATTTGCATGGAATATATAGAGGTGATGGAGTTCACTTTACAGACGAAGGGAACAGGGTGTTTCTAGGCAACCTGAAACTTTGCATACAGTCTTATCTGTAGCTGTCTTCTACACACTCTCAACACAAAGGCTCTTGTCAGAGTCACCCAAGAGCCCAAAATGTTGTTCATTTTCTTGTTAAATGATATTTTTGGGGAATTTTTGAAATTAGCGGCGATGTCGTGATGATCGCGATCACGTTGCGAAATCGCAAAACAAATGCAAATATTCAACAACCACCACCACATAAAAAAATTATAACTTAAAAAAATCCATTCTAACTATTACAACACAGTTAAAGAACATGTTTGTACACATATATTTGTAGTAACTTTTTTAAAAACTGTGTTTAAACCCTACTTCCTGTTTTTGTGATGACGCCAAGAGTCACGATGACTTCGGTAACCGCGATGATTGCGCCTTTTTTAAGAGGTGCAAAACACATATATGCACACATTTTACTGTATTTTAAACACTAGGGGTTTATTACAGCACTGTTTGAAGTCATATTTTTGTAGGGGGTTTGTATAAAAACAATAATTTAAACCGATTTTCAGTTTTCGCTGTGACCCCGGGCGTCTCGATGATATTGGTAGCCGTGATCACCGCAAATATGTAGCGAAATGACAAAACAAATGCAGACATTCAATAGCCACCACCACATTCAAAACTTATAACTGCAAAATGGATTATAACCAACAGACTAAACACATTACTGTCTAAATGACTGTATAATAGCATGTACAACTCCCTTAATATCTCTATAACATAGTGCATAACTTTTTCATTGTAATCTATAACTGCGTGCATCATGGTATCAGTAAGTCCCTCATTCACTATATAAGTATTTGAGTGAATCTGTAAGACTGTGCATCAATCTATCAATGCTTCTGTACGGACTGTATGACTGCCTCAGTGAGTGGGTGCATCAGTATCGCAATTAGTCTCTGATTGGTTGCGTGGGTCTCTGAGTGCGCCTGTGAGTGGGTACATGAGTCTCTGAGTGTATAACTGACTGGGTGCATAAGTCTCTGAGTGGGTCTATGAGTGGGTGTGTGAGTGACTGTATGGGTGTGTGAGTATCTGAGTGTGTCCGTGAGTGAGTGTATGAGTGGATCTGTGAGTGGGTGTATGAGTGTTTCAATGGGTCTGTGATTGAGAGCATAAGTGTCTGAGTGGGTGAGTGAATGGGTGCATGCATGAGTGGGTCTGTAACTGGGAGGGTGAGTGTCTGGGTGGGTCAGTGAGTAGATGAATGAGCCTTGACTGGGTGAGTGAGTGGGATCATGTATATCTGACTGAGTTTGTGAGTGGGTGTGTGAGTTTCTGAGTGTCTGACTGACTGACTGAGCCAATACGTCTCTCAGAGGGTCTGTGAATGAGTGTGGGAGTGACTGTATGGGTGTTTGAGTGGGTGTATGAGTGTCTGAGTAGATCTGTAAGTGGGTGTATGAATGTCTCAGTGGGTCTGTGAGAACATACATGAGTGTGTGAGTGGGTCTGTGAGTCCCTGAGTGGGTCTGTACATGGATGTTTGACTCTCCGAGTGAGTTTGTAAGTGGGTTCATGAGTATCTGAGTGGGTGGATGAGTGCCCACATGGGTCTGTGAGTGGGTGTAAAAGTCTCTAAGTGCACGGATCACCACCAGAAATTCCATGACACACAGAACCTACTTTGAAACTTTTTGGGGAAAATGTCATGAAGATTGGTCAAATGACTCCAAAGTTATAGGCAAGTCAAAAAATGCTTTTCCTATGGAAACTAGGTCCTAACTATAACTACCTACTGGTGACCGCCAGCAGGTAATATGTATGTGTGTGTCTCTATGTATATATATATATATATATATCCAAACATATTTCTACACCAGAAATACGATGACTCCAGTGCACAAGGAAACTCCAAGCACTTTATTTCAAACTTTGGAGACAGGCAGGCAGTCCACCATAAAGCACTTGCCCATAAACCTAACGCGTTTCAGCTTTCCCTCAAGCCTTGGTCAGAGGTAGGCATTCATCAAACAGGGGTCACATGCTTATTTAGCATAGGTCAGACTACCGGATTGGTTGTAGTCCATCAATTACTGTGTCTGTTTCTGATGAGCACATTTTCAAACTTTAAAAGTATTTCCTTTAACTGCATTCTTGTAAAACCGTTTTCAATGTTTTTTAACTGCAGTTCATAATGTTTTCAATCATGTGAGAAAAAAGTGCAAAATAAATCAGTGCCGTAAACTTGCCTTGTGCAATTTCACTCTCCAAGTGAGTGCTTGAGTCTTTTTAACACCAGCAAGCAGAATGAAATATTCTGCAAGCATCCCTTGCCCACCTCCTTCTGAAATTTCTCCTGGGCACAATCCCGTGTTTTTTTATAGAAGGTGGCAGACGGGTCAGGCTCCTCTCCATAAATCCACAGACAGCTTCCTCGTTAACAGAGCCCCAGACCCTGGCAGGGCGGCTTCGTCGAGCAGGAACGAAGAGTACTGCTTTTTATCCAAACATATTTCTACACCAGAAATACGACGACTCCAGTGCACAAGGAAACTCAAAGCACTTTATTTCAAACTTTGGAGTCAGGCAGGCAGTCCACCATAAAGCACTTGCCCATAATCCTTATGCGTTTCAGCTATCCCTCAAGCCTTGGTCACAAGGAAACTCAAGTATCCTTGTTCACTGGAGTCATCATTCATTTATATACTGAAGCCACTTGAACAGTTCAAAGTGCTCAAAATAAAGTGTTGAAATTTGCTATCATATAGCCAGTGCCTATATTATAAAGTGCTTAGTGCTATTTACAATATTCATATTGAGCCTCAAATCCATTTTCCTCCAAAAAAGTCTATTCCCTTTGCTCTAAATCTTCAAACAATACTCCACAAATGTATCATATTTTACATAGCGCTATATAACGGGATATTGCAACCACTTAAAAATCCATTATGGCCTATACACATAAAACAAATATCTGATTTCCTGTGCCTCAGGAACATTGTACTTCTAAGACTATTTCTATTCAGAATTCTTAAGTGTTCAAAGGCCTACGGCTATATTTCAGTTGTATCTCATATTTTGGTATGGACAGTGTAGTTTACAAAATTCCCTCAATATCTAATTCATTGAAATCTATATTACAAAGGCGTTTTTTTGTGTGTTTTTTTTTAGAAAAGCAAGGGGATATCAACGAGGCTTCATATATGTTTTGTGTTAAAAAGTGTCTAAGTGCAGCCCATTCATTTTTTAAAAATATAAGACATGGTTTTCTTTGTATGAAGAGAATGCTCAAGAGTAGAACTAATCTAGGCATGCGCACAGTTCTTCATCAATATTGAATGCATTCGGCTCCTTACTGTCCAACTCCAATATGTAAAATGTCTCCAGTTTCCTAAGCTCTTTCTTCCTAACCCCCTTTCTCTTTTTTCTAGGGTTTTGGGTGGTACAGCTATATCTCAGGGAAACCGGATTACTTTGGTGGCATTTCTCAAAATGTCTAGCAATAGGGTAGCTCCAATCATTGTTAGTTATGGCACGGATATGTTGTAACCCCTGTTTATGCACCGGTAATGTTGTGCTCCCAACATATAGTGTTTCACAGGGACATTTGAGGATATAGACAACAAAACTGGATTTACATGTTAGGTGTCCCCTTACTCTTATAGTTCTATTGAAGGCCGCAGTCACTGATGTCAAATTTTCTCCATTCTTACACGCCTTACATTTTAAGTATTTGCTAAAACTGTCCCTAGGACTAAGCCACGTTCTACCTGCATTCTGAGAAGTAAAGTCACTCTTAACCAAGTAATACCTTAATGACTTCGATTTTCTATAAGTAAATTGAGGTCATTTTGCCACCATAGTGTCTATAACGGGATCCAGCTTTACTAGATGCCAGTGCTTACATAAAATTTCCTAGACTTTAGCGTGTTCTAGATTATATGTGGTGATAAATATGTGCGGCCCTTTCTTTATAGATACTTTCCTCTTAGATGTATTAGAGGGCTCAAAAAGGGCAGCTTCTCTGTTCATGGCTCTAGCTTTTTTGGATGCTCACCCAGTATTGAACTGGTATATCCTCTCTGTGTGAAACGATCCATCATTTCCATTTAAATTTTACTATATTCCTCTACAGTGCTACACGCTCTTCTAGCCCGATAAAATTCACCAAAAGGGATACTTTTTATTAGTGGGATGGGATGCGAGCTGCATGCATGCAAAATAGTATTCCCTGCTGTAGACTTCCTGAATACTGTTGTTTATAGCTTCCCATCACCTACCCAGACTTGAATGTCTAAAAATTATATATATATATCTATATATATATATATATATATATCTCAATTAACGCTCATAGATGCATGCGGGCACCACAACGAGAAACGGACACTCCAATAAGCTGATTCTGCTTGTTAAGATTTCGTTTTTATTTTGTTAAGTATTAGCGGTGCAAAGCGGTCATTACGCGTTTCGGCCAACGCAGTGGCCTTGATCACATGAGCGCATGACGGGTGAGTGAAACAACTTTATTGGATACCAGTGTACCCCGTGATAGACTGTCAGCTGACACCATAGACACAGTAAAAATACTCTGTATGTTAATGGCCATAAACAAAGAATGCATTTAAAAAAAATATTCACTTGCGCCAACAATTACAGATCGTAATCAAATGCTTAACCCAGGTAAATTAGAAACAAATGTATTTTCAAATGTTTTTTCAAATGTTTTTTCAAGTGTTTTTCCAGGGAATTGACAATATTACCATGACATAAAATATGTAATCATGGGTGTTGAATCTGAAATCAACCAGCCTATAAGACTTTAAGATATTAAGTACACAAATGCAGTAATAAATTAAGTAAAAGTCAAATACATATAGATGTTACCACTGAATCTAAAAACAAGTACTGTTTAAAAATTCTAAAACCACCTGGTACTAATATAAATATGTGCAAATATGACAGGTACAAATACTTGTTATAGTCAGCAACAAGAAAATGCACTCAAAGTTTTCCATTTCAACTTAATGCATAATTGATAAAACATTTGGCCGTTCTAAAGTGCAAAATGCTGACATTCCCAATAACAAAGTGCAAAGTGCAAAAATAGTGCAAAGATACTTCTGGTGAAAAATAGAAGTTACAAATTAAAAATCTGGTGGAAAAAGCAGCATATATGATACTGAACGTACATAAAATCCTTCTATACACTAAATTTGGTTATGTACTGTCTGTCATTCTGCAACAACTGTATACAATATGGAGTCTGCTACAATCTGGGGAGCCCCCCATATATATAGACCCGTGATGTCATTCAAAATAATGTCAAGTGATTAAGTAGAAGTTACTGCTGAAATCTTAGCTTGGTGTTCAATGTAGAGCATTGAAACTGGCTTTATAACATGATCAGTATTCAATCAGTGCCAATACATTAATAAATCACCTAACACCAAAAAATTCATATGTACACACCTAAATTAATGATTGAAAGTCATAAAATTGAATTGAATAAACTGCAAAGTTCAAACTACAAAGTTTAAAACTGCTAAGTTAGTGGCTGTACAGCTAGGCAACTACAGATAATAATGCAGATCCTCACAAATGTTCAGACCTCGGGGGCTTTAGTGTCGAGTTTGATAATGTACTGGGTTTCCAACTGTCTGAGCCTCTTCTCCCGATTTCCTCCTCTTTTGTTGATGGGCACACTGTCAATAACAAAATACTGGAGCACATTAAGATTATTGTTATGCTCCAATTTGATGTGTCTCGCTACGGGATACGTAGGATCTGAATTGACAGTTGCCCGGAGGTGTTGCAATATACGTGTGAAAATTTGCAGTTTAGTGCTTTCGACATAACGTAACCCACAGATACATTTTAAAACATAGACAGCGAACTCTGTGCGACATGTGAAGTGTCCATTGAGCTTGATGGGAATATCCGAAAAAGCAGTGGAATAGGAAGTGGTATTCACCCCGAACTTGCAAGCACGACATGTGCTGCACTTAAAAAACCTTTTTCGGGGTGAGCCAACTGCTTTTAGTATCTAACTCAGGGCTAGTTTTAACTAAATCACTGCGCATAGAGTAAGCTTTACGATATGTAAAATTTGGTTTGCTGGGAAGTATCTGTTGAAGTGTAGCATCGGTAAGCACTATAGGCCATTGGGAATTAATGATGCCTTTAATGGCATTGGCCTGTTTACTATAAGTCGAGATGAACCTACAAGATACATCACTCGACTTACCATCATCTTCTGTGCCATCAATACCTGAATATGGAGACATGGCTGCATTGCTAAGCTTATTGACAGGTTTCAATAGCTCTTGTCTATCTTTGCCATTGGCTTTTTTTATGGCTATGTCCAGTTTTATGGAATCATAGCCTCTCTCCATTAACCTTTATTTAGCGGCCTGCTGTGCTATCGCTAGAGTAGTATTGGAACTGCACGCCCTACGGATACGCAGAAATTCACCATAGGGAAGACTGGAAATGGTGTGCTGAGGGTGGAAACTTGAAGCATGCAATAGTGTATTGCCTGCTGTCGGTTTCCTATATAAACAAGTTTCAATAACACCCTTCTCAATATACACTGTGATATCTAAAAATTGATGGTTGTAGGATCAATATGTGCCGTAAAATTGAGGTTATGATCATTCTTGTTGATGACATCAATAAAATTACGGGCTTCAGCATGTGTTCCCTTCCACACAATAAAAACATCATCAATGTATCTCCACATGTTAACCACATGCTTGTCAAAAAGTGCTCTGTGTTCGACCTTGAGGACATGCTCCTCCCACCAACCTACGTGAAGACACGCATAGCTGGGGGAGAAGCATGCCCCCATAGCCAAGCCCTGTTTTTGTTTGAAAATCTTGCCATCAAACATGAAAATGTTATTGTATAGACACCAGCGTATCATTTTTATCAACATTGCATTGTGCTTATACATTGAAATGCACCTATGTTGTAAATAATAACCTACAGCATTTATTCCATCGCTATGTCTAATGCTCGTATACAGAGCGGTGATATCTAATGTTAAGAGCAAATATTCATTAGACCATTGCACTGAATTCAATTTCAATAAAAAATCATTTGAGTCACGTAGGTAGGAAGGCAAAATAACCACATGATCTTGGAGATAAAAGTCTACATAGCTCGAGGTGCATTCAAATGTACTGTTTTTGGCTGAGATTATCGGTCTTCCGGGCATGGGGTTTGTGCCCTTGTGAACCTTGGGAATTAAATATATATACACACACACACACATATATGCAAAAAGTATTGTGTCACGTTCAATCAGTACAGAAGACTCTCACTCCCAGATGCTTTTCACCATAAAATTTTTAATCAGCTACGCGTTTTGACCTAGTCGGGTCTTCGTCACGGCCAGACGATGGTTTGTAAAAGTGCCCAATCACCTTTAAAAAACAATTCTACAACATCACCGACATAGAAAACATACTCTGTTTATGTAAGTGAAGAAAGATACGGTGCATACCTCTGAAAAAAATAGTATGATATTGTCATTACATTTCATGTGTCAAACAAACAGATACATTAACAAAACGAATTGTGTTGTTAAACAAATTTTTATTGTTTACTAAAAGAGAACCAGGTCCCTGGTATAGAAGGAAACGAATAGACAATCACATACTTATAAATCCAGTCAAACTGAAAGCCCATACAACCTCCCACCTGGCCGGGCCTGATGTGACATAATACTAGCCCAGCGATCAATATGGAAAGTACAGGATTGGAAATATTCGTTATTCTGAGCAAATTCCATCAGTATGTATCCAAAGCTCCCCTGGCCTATTTATTGCGAACCTAACTATAATAAACAATCTTAATGTACCTAGACTCCATCTTTCTCAGGGTATTCTTCCTATCCATTCCCCTATTCCCTCCAAGTCCATTCAGGGGACCCAGCCACTTCCAAAAAATGAAATTTGGTCAGTAGTGGGTTCAACTGGGTTCATGCATTTCATGCCAGTAATGGGCTACATGATAACTAGGATCCTTATTTCTCACTGCACGCAAGTGTTCCAATATTCTTTTCTTACTGGGACGATTGTGCTTCCCACATATTGTAAACCACAAATGCAAGCCAAAACCTACACTACAAAGTCACTATTACAATTGATGAATTGTTTAATCTTAGCCTGTAGGCAGTGTGTATGTTTTTAGGTCTCGCCTACGCAGCGCGCATGCGCTGCTTGGAGGAGACCTCTTGAAATCGATTCAATTTTTAGGCCAAAAACATGCACGCATTGCATTGCTTTCAATGGCAACGCGTGCACGTTTGGCGATTCCCTTGCGGGAGCAAGCTTTGGCGACATCTGTTTGTAATTAACTTGCAAACAGATGGTGCCCCTGCTCGCTCCCGCAAGGGAAACGCTGTGTGTGCTCTCGGCAGCACTCCCCCCACTGCATGCACGAGTACTGTTTTCCTTTCGCGGCCGCGGGGCCGCGCTTGTGTTTCACTTTTGTTTGCTGCTGAGAATCTAGGGAAAGAGCAAATAGTAGAAACCAGACTAAGTGTAGGAAGGGCTGTGCCAGGGGCATCATTGGCAAGCCAGAGTAGCAGCTGCTGTCCTTGGATATCCTAATTAAAGTCTGTGCCAGGCAGGTCTGTTGGTCTCATAGCCCAAGCCAGCTTGGCTGAGTATTCCACAGCTATCCTTCAGATGCCCGGGTGCTCTTCCTGTGGCGGCCCTTTGACTTGAACTGATGAGGTTTTAGGCTGTGTGCAGACGCGTGGCGGATGCACAGGGCAGACCTCTATGCAGGGCACCAATAAAGGGAGAGCTGTAGGGCACTGACTTAGTTGCCAGTGGGATAAACTGTGAGGCCGCTTGTCACGGGTATATTGCCAGTGCACACCAGTCTCATAAAGCCCCCCAATGGCCGAGATCCCCGAGGACCCTCATCATGCGGTCTGTGGTCTGATCATGTGCGCCTGGAGGGGTCCACAAACCCTTTCAGAGACAGACCGATAGGGACAAGGCGCTGATTATCAAACTCGCTGCAGAGGCGGTGACTGCTGTCACATGGAACAGATAATTAGAACACTGGGGGGGGCTAGTAGGACTGGGCGGGAAGGTCGAGATCAGACTGGAGAGCGGATGTGGCAGGGGAATCTGAGGGGGGGTGGTTTGGGGGGCTGCCCTGTGGGTGCCGAGAAAGAGCTTTACGCATCATAAGAGGTGACATTTAAACTCTCACAAACCGTGTAGCTAGCCTGATGTCTTTCTGCGGTGCACATTCACATGTAGACCGGAGGCCTAGAATGAGGAGCCTGGGACGGCTCTGAGGCATGCACGGCCCTCCTGGGTGCCTACAGCCACATCACTGTAATCTCCTAAATGCAGTGCCCTTCACAGCAGCAGAAGGTGGAGGGGCGGGGAAAGACGGAGTGAATGTCACGCTTTGTCCGCAGCTGATTGCTGTTCACACTTCCATTCCTTAGGAGGAATTAATTCACTGCCCACAATGACGAGGGTAGGTTACCAAATAACCACTTTCTTTGCGTGGGCAGCTCCAGCATTACGCCTTCAGACTGGTTTAATGTGCACAGATTAGACTATGGGAGGCAGTGTAAGGTGCAGTCTTAATGCTTGCAGAGCAATGGAACATTCCCTCACGCCTTTCAGGTCTCTCTCAGGCAGTGCTTAATTTGTAAAACAGTAAGTCCGGGTCCAAAGTCCCACAGCCGGCACTATGAATGTTCGGGGTGCTAAATACCAAGGCAGCGTAGCCTTGATTCCGCCTCATGCCTCTTTTATTCACCAACAAACATCCCCTGCCTCATCATCTCGCTCTTGCTGTTTCTTTCTCATCTCTGCGCACCACCGTTGTCACTGATTTTTGTCTTTCACTTCCTCTTCCACTCCGCATTTTGTGTTTTTCTCTCTCTTCCTCTGGCTGAAAATCTAATGTGGAAAATAAGCACTGGTAGCCCCAACCACCAGCTCACCAACCACCAGCTCAAATTAAGCACTGCTCTCAACACATATGCAGTCGAAATGCTCACACATGCTTCAATACATATGGAAAAGTACTCACTACCGCTGCAAGTCCTCCGCAGCCACACCGCGGACACCTCGGTCAATCATAATACTGCGGTTTTCTAGAGGGCGCGGCCACAGTCTTTGGGCGTTGAACTGCAAACCTCGTAATAAGGCTCTTAATCACGTTCTTAGGATAACCCCTTGCCAAAAATATGCCACTTATACGTGTCTGCTCCTGTTCAAAAGATTCCAGAATGCTGCAGTTACGCTTGGCCCACAGCATTTCTCCGTATGTTGTACTCCACTTCAGCTTGGGGGATGGTAACTGTAGGCATGTAAAACGCTGTTCCCTGCAGTGCTTTTCCTACAGAGACTTGTCTCTATAGTCTCCCCTTCTACTCTAACCAAGACATCAAGGAATACCATTTCGGAAAAATGGGTCTTGTGTGTACACTTTAAATTGAGGTTATTGTTAGCAATCATGGTCAGAAAAGCATCAAGGGTCTTTTGGGGTCCATCCCAAATGATGAATAAATCATCTATGTAGCTTGTCCAAAACAACCTGTGTTTAGTCCAGCTTTCATTGACCTCCATCCAAATGTGCTGCACCTCCCACCAGCCCATGAAAATCCCAGCATAGCTGGGTGCAAAGCATCTTCCCATGGCAGTCCTTATGAGTTGCTTATACCATTATTCACCAAAGATGAAAAAGTGATTATAAAGGCAGAAGTGCAGCATCTGTAGTAGCATCATGGAATGGTCATACAAAAATAGTGGTTTGTTTCTAAAAAAGTATCTGCAAGCCTCTACCCCTAGATCATGGTTAATGCAGGTGTATAAACCAACAACATCCATGGCCATGATATAAGTGGGCTTCCAAGGGATGGTCTGAGTTTTATTTATAAAATCTGCGCTGTCTCTGCAGCAAAGGCAGGTTTAAGACATAGGGACCTAAAAAATAGTCTAAATACATGGATGTATTCTCCAGAAGGCTGTTATTGGCTGAGACAATTGGCCTGCCACGGGGGCTCTCCCTATTCTTGTGTACTTTGGGTAACCTATAAAAATATGGCGCAGTGGGCCTACTCACGTGTAAGAACTGATATTCCTCTACCTCTAAGAGGCCCTCCACATGCCACCCCGAAAGTATGGTAGCCAGAGATGGCTTCCCTGTAGGCACCTATGGTCGAATTCTCGTAACAACATAAAAGTTTCAACTGTCTCTTAGCTTCCTGTTGGTACTTCGCTGCATCCCATAGCACTACATTCCCACCCTTATCTGCAGATTTGATCACAAACGATGTGTTCTTGCTGGGGGAATCTAAGCACAATCTTTGTCCTTTAGTCAAATTCTGGGAACAATTGTTTGTGCCCGCCTGCCAAAGTTTCATGAGACCATGTGTGACTGCCTCATGGAAACTGTCAATGTTCTCATGCAAGGTCTGGGGGTTGCACCTCGATTTAGGTTTGAAATCACTCCTGTTTGTCCTATCTATGTCTATGCCCAAATTGCATAATAGATTTCTCTGTGGAATCCAATCCTGTCACCTTATTCCAACTCTCTCAGCTGCTAATCCTTCTAGATCTCTAATACATAGACTCTCAAATTCATTGGCTCATACACCCCAAACCCCGGCTGACATAGAGGTTTCTGCTTTTTTACTCTGTTGTGCGAATACCTTCAAAAATTTAAATTTCCTAAGAAAAAGGAACAAATCAATGCGAGTATTAGGGTAATCAAAGTTCGCTACTGGACAAAATGACAGACCAAGTTCCAACAAAGATTTCTCAACAGGAGATCATCCGGTGATTAAGACTGCATAAACAGAGCAGCCCAACATTCCCAGAGAGAGTTTGCGGGCACTAAAACAGCACTAAACAGAGAGACACGAGGTCTTGGTTGAGAAAACAGCAAGGGTTCCACAAATGAGGGAAATGCAAAGCTTGTGCAAACAGTACTAACAAAAAACCATACACACTGCCTACAGGCAGACAGGTTAAGATTAAACAATTCATCAGTTGTAATAGTGACTTTGTATGTAGTGTATGTTTTGGTTTGCATGTGTGATTTACAATGTGTTGAGCACAATCTTCCCAGTAGAGAAAAGAATGTTGGAACACTTGCGTGCAGTGAGGAATAAAGATCCTAGTTATCCTGTAGCCTGACACTGGCATGAAATGCATGAACCCAGTACTGACCAGATATAATTTTTGGGAATTGACAAGGCCCCCCTGAATGCACATGGAGGGGATAGGGAGAAGACCCTGAGAAAGATGGAGTGAAGGTACGTTATGTTACTCAACAGCAAGCACCCCACATTGGTTACATTCATAGATTAGGGAGATACTGGGTTTTCTGCAAAATGATGGGTTTGAGTGGTTTATCTCGTCAACATGTTTTGCCACATCTGTTCGTTCTGTGAGAATGTTTTTCCAGTTTTTTCTAATTTTTTGACCTTTTTTCTTTAATTTTGTATGGTTGGGGTGTGCACTTTAGTAATGCAATTAGTGGAAGTATAATGTGTTTTTATTATGGTTGTTACCAATTTAATAAAAAAAGCCACTTGGCAATAAATTGAATGATTTAGCATATATGCTTGATCTGAAAAAATATTTTGGTTCAGGGAAAGCCACTGGGCTAGCGCATTTTGTGCACTTTTTGTTCATTATCTCTATATAGATACATTTTGAGGGTCATTTCTGATAGATGGTTTGTTTCACAGCCACTTGGCTGGATCATGTGCATCTTCTATATTCCCATCCACCACCAAATTAACATTGTTCCTACCAGCATTTTTACATACTCTTCCAAAGTGAACCCTCTTCTTATACCTATAACTGATTTTGTCGACAGTAGGAGATCCTATATGATTACCTAAATCAGTGTTTTCCAAACTGAGGGGCGGTACCCACTGGCGGGTCGCAAGATGATTTTTGGTGAGTCGTCAAAGTCCAGGCAGTAAATAAAGATGCCTTTAAATTCTGTATTTATCATGTCACATTTGCTGTACTTACAGAACAGAGGTCCAGACCTATGTCTTCTTCTGCTTATTCTTTAACAAGGGGACTGGTGTTTATGAACTCCTCCCACTTTACAGTCAGGGAAAGAAAAATAAAGTAAATTATGTGACAATTCTGCTGGGGTACATGAAGTGTGAAAGGATAGCTGGACGATGTCATTTTTTCCTAACACACAACAAAATGTAAATACCTGTAAATGAACTGTACATATTCAGCAGTTCTGAAAGCAAAATGAAGCATACTTTTTTGGTAATTCTGAAGTGTGATGGAAACAAAGGGCCTCATTTATTTTTGCCGTAGGGCAATGCCGCAGGCCTTTCTGCTGAGCTGCCCTATGGCAAAAGAAAAGGGCAAGATTGCGCCGCATCTGTCAGATACGGCGCATTCCTGTCCTTTTCCCACACACACAATGGGCGTACAATGGGCTGCCGTGCACCAACGCAGGCACCCTTGCACTATTGTGCAACGGTGCCTGAGTTGCTAGGATGATTGTTTTTGTGCAGGCAGGGAAACCTTCCTGCACAAAAACAATCCCAAGAGGCTTTTTCCTCTTTCTGTCTGTGCTGCAGAATGCAGCACACATAGAAAAAGGAAAAACGAGGAGAAATAAAGATATTTATCCTCGTTGTGCCTCCCTTATGCATTCCATGGGAGGCGTAAGTTTTTGGCACTGCCTCAGATTTACGATTGCTCAGAAATCCGCGGCAGAGTCAAAAAGCAGTGGATGTTGCTGGGAACGCCCCCAGCAACACCCATTGCACGCCCCTTTAACGCAGAAAACTGCGTTAAATGGAACGATATTTATCAGGCAACATTAAGCCAAAAAAAGTGGCTTAGTACTGCCTGATAAATATTGTGCAGGCTTCTGCGCCACAGAACATCACAAAAAGTGACGTTACGGCGGCACAAGGGGCCTTATAAATGAGGCCCAAAGTTTTTGGTAGGATCAGAACAAATCAAGACACTTTACTTGGTGACAAACAAATAATAAATATTTACAGAAACCTGATTTCCTCTCATTATCATTTATGTGCAAAATAGTTTTATCTATAAAACAATATGTCTATGCAAATTTAGAGACCATTTCAATAGAAAATGTGCAGTCTTCAACTAAAAATGTGCTGCCACATGATGCTTTATTACATTAAAATAAATCCCCCGCCTCATGTCCATTAAAACTAGGTGAGTTGCAAACGTTTGTTGTGCTGAAAAGTGGGTTGTGGTTCTACAAAATTTGGCCTAAATGGTTTTATCATCCACATCTATAAGATAAGTTCATATATTTTTAAGCTTTCCCGTTTTCAGTTTCTATTTATTGTAAAGTCCAGTGTTTTTTTTTCAGTGATTTAAAAAAAGTTAAAGTCTGTGGTTAACAAAGCTTATTATTATTTCTTTCCTCAGTATATAATCACTGGGATGGTGTTTTTTCAGTGCCTATAAATACATTTGCTTTTATTTTCTTCCTCCCCTCATTTATTCCTGCATTTTTTCTTGCTCTGAACTCCCTTCTTTGTACCCTTTGATTATTTTGCTCTTTCAAGTAACTTCTCATTATTTCTCTCAACTCCCCATCTATCTTTTGGTCCAAATCTGGGGATTTTGTTTTTATTTTAAATCCAGCATAAAGACCTCTTAGCACGGAGTTAAACATTCTGAGTTAGTGTCTGCACGAAAAGCAGCACAGTTTTCCCAAATCCAGCTCATGTACTTCTTTGCATGGTGTAACAAGTTCACTGAACAAATTCATGATATATACTGATTCTTCTGTGCAAAGGGATGCAGCTCCCATGAGCAGCGTTTAGACCTTCAAATTGTAAGCCGAAGAACAGGGATGTTGGGTGCAGCGTTTTATTGGAGAACATTGAATCTGGAGGTATCTATGTGCACAGTGATCTCTGCTGCCATAATCCTGACACATGAGCTTTCACAAAGCAAAGTTCTATCACACTCTCAATAAAGGAGGTTGAAATCATGGAGTTGCAGATTGCCTGAGTCACTACTCAGAGTTTAGTTGTGATCCTGCTGACCACTACACAGCAATATGCAGTGAACAGTGAGCTGGAGTTCTATTATTTGAGCCATGTTCCCAGAACTAAAGTGGAAGTAGGTCCTATGGCCCGGGGACCTTCCGAACAGCCACAAAGGCACATTAATTGGCATAGAATGGTTTGAGTGGTCATAGTGGGAGCATCAATCACAGAAAAGTGTTTAGAGGTAGGGGTTGCATTTAAACAGGTTAATGTCAGAGGATACTAAAGAAGTAAAAGTGCAGCAAAATCGAACATTTCTGGTTTCTATGGAAAAAACAAATATTCCCTTTGGTTGTATTTGTTGGTTAGAATCAGTTTTAACTGAAAACAGGAAACCCTGCATATTTTCTATTGTAAAACTTAGAGGAACCCTCAATCCTACCACAAACCCCTCAATCGTTTCACCTTTGCTTCTTTCTGGAATAAAATGTATATCTTTATATTACAAATTTTACCTTATACCCATATTGTTGATCCATTTGTTTTGTAGCTTTTTAAAAGACATCTAGATCGCCCATTGTTTACAGTACTGGCAGGTTTTTGAGCTCTTTGTGGCAAGCCCCACCCAAACAATGCTTAAAAGAGAAAGTTTTCTTTGTTCTGAATATACTTCTTCCTCCATTACTTCTACAGAGACTAAAAACAGTGGTAGCCGCATTTCAGAATACATTAGTGGATCTTCAAAGGATTGCAAGAATGGTAGTGTAGGAAGAATAGTAGCCGTAGTTGGATAAAAATCTCTGTACTGTAACACAATAAACTAACACAAAGTTGTCAGCGTAGGCTAGCTTTTAAAATAGCTAACATAAGACAGTCAGCAACCGCAGTCACTGAATTTGTGCCAAATTATCAGAAATTGTTGTTGGGCTACATCAGTGTCAAAATTAAGCCTGAGGTAGCAAACCAGTGTATGATGATGAATTGGGAAAATATTGTATTCAGGACCCCTGGTTCTCTTTCATTGCTATGGGCAACCATGTGGGTAAATTACATTTCCTCAAGGATGAGCAGCACACTGCTCATGTGAGCATGCATTGATCAACTCCTCACTGGTCCTTTCAGTCCTTCAGTTTGTAGATCCTGGTAGGCAGCCGAATGATTCCGATATGGCCTCAGATCGAGAGCCTGCGATCTAGACTGAACACAAGACCTTTTTGATCCTTCAGCCCACACGCTGTGGCGAGGCAGCAAAATGCTTCTAATATGGCAGCAGTGTGATACTGTCTGATATGTATGTGTATCTCCCTCACCAGTGTTGTGTGGTGACAAAGCATGTTCACTGTCAGACCCACAGATTCTCTCCGGCACTGTCATTATATGGATCACCGATAGCCTTATTGTGCTTTTTACTGCACCTCCAGCAATATCCTGAAGCAGCACCCCACTGTTTTAATGTCAGTTGGAGGAGATGATATGGATTTGGATGTCCTGTGGTGAAGGAGAGGATAGACTCTATTGTTGTTAACTTCTTAATGCTGCTGTGCCGTCCAGTCCACTTTTCTCCAATATGAGTGAATGGAAACAAAGATGCAGCAGACACTTCAATAGACTTCTCAAGTTTTTTGCAAGAACAAGATGACACAATAAGGAGTGGAGAGAAACAGGTATGCTCCTATCAAACTCTACAGTTTTAACTCCACAGAATCAAAACCACCTCTGACATTCTGAGTTAGGCAGACACACAACAAAATTCCACACATACACTCCACCCACACACTAAAATCATTCAGCATGCACCTCACTGTAAAGATCCCCCTTGCACTCTCAACCATGCTCTGTATACCATACATCACCCTTCATTCAAACTTAATACTGAACCAAGCACCACAGTAGAAAGCAATGGCACAAAATACTGGCATTGGCACACTCCATTTTGATATATAACATGGCCTCAGTGCAAGCTGGGGTATCTGTCTTCTAGCACTTACAAAAATAAGCCCTGCTCAAAAGAATTAGGTAAAATAACAACTGTACCTGTGACTTTTGCCATCTTATCAGTTCATCATGTACCCCAGACAAATCATGAGTTTGCTGCTCATTATTTTTATTTGCAGCAGCCCAAGTGTGCTACTCGCAGTCACTCAAAAAATCTTCAACCACAGATAGGTGTAAAACACATAAGGCTCATCGGTAGCAACTGCTCCACAGTACTGAGGAGAACAGTCTTAACTTCCTCAATTTCTTCAATGTCAGATGTAGTCTGCTAATTTTGAAAAAAGTTATTGCGTTTGAGTGCTGCAGAGTGCACTTAACTGCAGCGTAAGTCAATAGATTCTTGTGACACAACTGCTCCATCCAGCATTAAAAAGGCACAAGTCCAGACACAGTGTAGATTTTGATGCCGCTGTCAGTGAGCATGGTTTTGTAAGGTTCTATGCAGAGGGCGAAGATGATGGGGAAGTGAATGTAACCCTATGTTACTCTACAAGGGGGATGTGTTCTAGGATCTTGTGGCTCCTAATGGTCCAACCTGGTTGCAACTGTTCCGGTAGTCAGTGAACAATTGCTATACTGTATCAGAAAAACACATGCATGTTTCAAAGTACTTAATTTTCCTAGCTTTTGCAAAAGACCCTTCAAACATTGACACTCCACCATCATGATATGCCACCCCTTGTGGTCAAAGGGAGGAGGTGAAAGTTCCAGGGTGTAATTTGGATCGATGAAGTAGACCCAAATTTTACAGATTATCTTATAGTGATGTCATGAAGGCCTTAGTTAAAACATGTATGGTTCAATAAACCTACAGCATTGAGTAGATGCATTTCTATGACTCCTTAATTCAGATTATTTTATTTCTCACCATCTGGTTGTATTCAGCCTGAATTAATGCATGCAGTTCTCAGTTCATCATCTTACTTCCTTGTTGCTTACTGCCATCTCACCTGCAGCTCAGATCATCTCTTCAATCCTCCCCTGATACACTGGTATGTACCCGCTTTTATAAGAGGAGGTAGATCTTGATTAGTCCTCCTGACTTTATTCTGGCACCTGACCACACACCTTAGGCAGGGACTGGATTCTGTTTGGAAAGGTAAAGACGTCTCTCTACCATGCTTTCTTTTGTATTGAGGATGGTTATACACATAGGGAGAGGAACAGTTCTCAAGGCTTCCAACAGAGATAAAGTTAACTTCAAGCAAGAATAAGATCTACATTTTGATGACTTAAAATTTGAAAGTCATTGTATTCTTTAATTTTGAATAATGCCATGCTGAAAGTCAATGGATATGTAAGCGGCAAAGCGAAATCCCATACCTTCCGAGTTTGTTTTAAAGGTTAGAATAGAACAGCCAGTAGGGTTTGTAAAAGCCTCAGTCTGGAGAGAGTGACGAAGAGAGAGACAATGGGAGACAAGTCTACCAACAAGTGTAACAATACTTTTCAAACGCCATAGCAGGAAGAGGGATTTTAAACAAACTGTATTCTTTAGAAGTCTCTTGCTTCCTGTTCATCATCTCGCCTTCTTCCTGAGAGGCGTCCCAATGTATGTACCAACACAAAAATGGCAGGCACTCTTACTCTCTGGAATCTATCATGGATATCTGCCACATACTTAGGGCCACCTATGATGTTCACCGGACCCCTCATAGACATAGATAGCATCCCTTTGCTTGAGAAGCTCTCTTGTGTCTGAAGTGGTTTTAGCAAACAATAGATTTCTGGACCGATGATGCAGTGTTGGATTTATTGAAATATGAACCTCAGATAGGAACTATTCATGTTACTATGTGAGCAGTCCAGTCTTGAAAAGTAACACACTCTTTCAACTTTGTACTTATTTTATTGGCTCAACAAAAAGTATCAAAAACAATAAGGTACAACATTATTGGATTGACACAGTGCTACACAACCTCTGGGCCCCTATGTTCTATTATGCTATGTTATGATATATGGATTTATATAGCACACTATCACCCGTGAGGGTATCCTAGCGCTTTACTGGTGTGTGGTGCAAACCTCGAGGGGACCTAATTGAAAAGCCATGTCAGTTCAAAAAGAGATGAGGGGGCTCTCATGTGGTGTGGGAGGTCGTTCCACACTTTAGGTGCAATGTATGAGAAGGTACAACCTCCTGATCTGCTTTGTGAAAGCATTGGTATGTGTTCAAGTGAGAGTCCGGCTGATTGGAGGTGTCTGGATGGTTGGTGGAATAATGCACAGCTGTTCATGTAGGCTTGGCCAATGTTGCATAGCGCTTTGTATGTGTGGGCGAGAAACTTGAATTGAGTGCGCATATGTATCAATAGCCAGTGTAATTTCTTTAGGTATGGAGTGATTTGTGACCAGTGTGGAAGGTTGAGAACCAGTCTGGCTGCTGCATTCTGGATGGTCTGAAATCTTTTTGTGAGTTGGTTGGTGATTCCAGTGAAAAGGGTGTTCCCATATTCTAGTGAGCTGGTAACAAGGGTTTGTGTATCGGTTTTCCTGGTGCTGTTAGGCAGCCACTTGACTAACTCTTTCAGCATCCTCATGGTGTGGGAGCAGGCCATGGTGGTGACATTGACCTGGGCGGACATGTCCAGTTTGCTGTTGATAATGATTCTGAGGTTTTTTGCTTGTGTGCTGGGGGTGGAAGTTTACCTGAGGTCTTTAGGCCACCAGGCAGAGTCCCATGGCAAGGCATCTTTTCCAAAGATCACCACTTAGGTCTAGCCCGTATTTATTTTGAGGCAGTTGGACTTCATACAAGAGACCACTTTGGTCATGCACGAGTTGAAGTTGTTCCTGGTGCTGGGTGTTTTGTCAATGCCCGGACAATATCAGTTGTGTGTCGTTAGCGGTAGGTTATTATGTTTATGTTGTGTGTGCAGATGAAGTCTGCCAGCGGCATCATGTAGATGTTGAAGAGGCTCGGACTAAGCAAAGAGGAAGGTGCAGATCCATTTGAGGGCGAGTCCTTGCATGCCAGCCTTGTGAGGTTGTCTGATCAGGGTGGGATGGGAGACTGCGTCCAAGGCTGCTGAGAGGTCGAGTAGGATGAGGGCTGCGGTTTCTCCTCTTTTGAGTACCATGTCGTCTGTTGCTGCTATGAGGGCTGTCTCTACTGTGATTAGGTCTGAAGCCAGCTTGCGTGGTGTCAAGGAGCTGGTGGTTGGCGAGGTGGTCGGCGAGGCTTCTGGTGATGGCTTTTTCTAAGACCCTGGCCGGCTATGGTAGGAGGGAGATCAGTCTGTAGTTTGGGAGTTTAGCTGGCTCTGCTGATGGCTTCTTCAGGCGGACGTTGATGGCTGCATTCTTCTAGGCTTTGGGGAAAGTGGCTGCATCAATAGAAGTGTTGAGGATGGGGGTGAGACCTTTGTAAAAGGCATGGAGGGCAAGGGTCTTATGAGTCCCCAGAGTGGATGGTCTTCATGATTGCTGTATTTTCCTCTGTGGTGATAGGGTTCCATGTTCTGAGGGTGTCACCTTTGTTCAATACCAGGAGACTTGTTGCAAGGTTGATGGGGTTGTGGGTCTACGTTGGTGCACATGGTTGTGATTTTGTTGCAGAAGATGTCTGGGAAGTTGTTGCACAGTTATTGGGTCAGGATGTTCATAGTGGTCAGAAAGGTTTTGGACGAGTCAGAGAGAGGAGAGATGGTACCAGTGCTTAATTTGAACCTGTGGTTACCGGTGCTCGGCACCAGCACTTCATTGTCAGCACCGGAGCTTATGACAGTCTGCCCACATGCTGGCTGTGTTTGTCTAATTTAGAAATTAGCATAACATTTGCCTATTAATTCAGTCTACATTATAAATTACTGATACCTGCTGCCAAAGCCATTCTTATATCTTTAGGGGCCTGAGATAGTTCGATTTGTCACACTTGTAGGAGTGTGATGGTTAGAAGCTGTGTTGGCACTGTCATTGGCAACTCTGGCAGGGGCAATGTGTGCTGCAACCTGCTGCCGCCTCCTGACAAGGGCCCTGGCACTTATTTTTTTTTACAAATTAAGCACTGGATAGGACAAAGGTAGAAGGGGGTATTTTTAATTAAACAAAACTGAAATTCACTGATACATTCATTGTATTGTATTGTATTGTAATTGCATTTATATAGCGCTTACTACCCCTGACGAGGTGTTGAAGCGCTTTTTTGGCAAGTAGCACGCTACTCCTGTACCCATGGAGGATTAGTGTTAAATTAGTATAGTGAAATATGAAAGTAATTTTAAGTGGTGGATAGGTTAGTCAGTTATTTGGATTCGGAAGGATAGCAGAAGGATAGAAGAGGAAAAAAGGTTTGTATTTATATAGCGCTTGTTACCCCTGATGGGGTGTTGAAGCGCTTTTTTGGGCGAGTAGCACGCTACTCCGGAAACCCATAAAGGATTAGTGGTGAATTAGTATGGTGAAATATGAAAGTAATTTGAGTGGTGGATATTAGTCAGTTATTTGGTGTGAGAAGGATAGCGGAGGGATAGAAGGGGAAGAAAGGTTTGCATTCATATAGCACCTGTTACCCCTGATGGGTGTTGAAGCGCTTTTCTGGCGAGTAGCATGCTACTCCGGAACCCATAAAGGATTAGTGTTGAAAATTAGTATAGTAAAATATGAAGTAATTTGAGTGGGGGATATGTTATTCAGTTATTTGGATAGAGAAGGGTAGGCGGTGGGATAGAAGAGGGAAAGAGGTTTGTATTTATATAGCGCTTGCTACCCCTGATTGGGTTTTGAAGCGCTTTTTTGGCGAGCAGCACGCTACTCTGGAACCCATAAGGATTAGTGTTGAATTAGTATGGTGAAACATGAAAGTAATTTGAGTGGTGGATATGTTAGTCAGTTATTTGGATTGAGAAGGGTTGGGGAGGGGTAGAAAAGGGAAAAAGGTTTGCATTTATATAGCGCTTGTAACCCTGGTGGGGTGTTGAAACGCTTTAATGGCGAGTAGCACACTACTCTGGAACTTATAAAGGATTAGTGGTGAATTAGTATAGTGGAATATGGAATTTGAGAAGTGAACATGTTAGTCTGTTATTTTGATTGAAAAGGATAGTGGAGGGATAGAAGAGTGAAGGATTTGGATTTTTTTTGGAGGTCATAGCAGTAGGAGGAGGCTTTTGGATGAGTAAAAAGGGGAAGAGTCAGAGGGAAGAGTTTTAGAAAGGTTTGTTTTGGGGGATCGTTATAGTAAAAGAGGTGTCAGATGATGCAAGGAGGGGTAGAGTAGGGGAGAGTCTAGAAAGGGTTATTTTGGGGATCATAGTAGTGGTATGGGGTTTGGGATAAATGAGAGAGTGGATGTAGAGGATATATAGATAGATGTATAGGGTAGTGCATTGGAAAGAGTAGTAGAAAGAAGTTTGAGATGAGTCAGAAAGTTGGGTTAGAAGATATATTGAGAGACGTCTAGGCTGAGAAATAGGGTAGTGCATTGGAAATGCTAAATAAGAAGAAAGTGATAAATATATAGATCCATAAGTACATTGAAAGTATATAGATGCATAAAGGAGGTAAGTATATGTAGATTAAAGATATTGATAGAGGTACAGGCTGAGAAATAAGGTAGTGCATTGGATATGCTTTTCCAGGAGAAAAGTAACAAACACACAGATCCAAATGGAATTTATATAGATGCACAATGGAAGCAAGTACATGTAGACCAAAGATGCTCCAGATAAACTCCGGTTTTCAAGTGTTATTGTACTTTTTTTTTTTTTTTTACAACATAAGGATTCTACATGTTTATACAAAGCAATACACGAAGATTGGTACATATCTATAGTGAAAATAAATGCTTATATACAGAGGGATATGCTGTAAATTTCTGTTTGCGTATGGTGCTTATGTGGGGAAGAGCCAATTCTTGAGTAGTTTTCTGAAGATAAGGTGGCTGTCTGTGGATCTCATGTTGGGGGGTAAAGAGTTCCATAGTTTGGCTGCTTGACCAGAGAAGGATATGCCACCCATTGTTTTTTTCTTGTATCTTGGGATTTTGAGGCGAGGTGCCCCTTTAGAGCGGAGGTTCCTTTGTTGAATGTGTTTGGTGATTTTATTCCCGATGAAGAGCGGTCCCATTCCATGTATCGCTTTGAGGGTGATACAAAGCAGCTTGAACGTGGATCTTCTGGCAACCGGTAACCAATGCAGGGCTTTCAAGGCAGGTGAGATGTGGTCTTGTGGTTTGATCTGCAAGAGTGGTCTGGCAGCTGAGTTCTGAATCCGTTGTAGTCTTTTCATGGTCGTTAAAGGTGATCCGTGGTAGAGGTTATTGGCGTAATCTAGTTTGGACAGAACAAGGGAGATGGTAGCTTGGACCTTGTGTGGAAATCCCTAATGAGGGAAAATTTGTTGCAGGGTTTTTATAGTGACAAAGCTTGATCTTGCTAGCTTGTCCACTTGGGCATTCATTGATAGCTTGGAGTCCATGATCATTCCGAGGTTTCTTACTTCCTTCGATACTTTAGGCGGTGATCCCAGTTCATCAGGCCAGGCGGCGAGTGGGTCATAGTGTTTCCAATCGCCACACATGAGTATTTCCGTTTTGGAAGCATTCAATTTGAGATGGCTCCAAGTCATCCACTGATCCACGGCTCTGAGACAACTGAAAATTGGGGATTTTCCAATGTCTTTGGGGCATTCCAGTTGAAGGAGTATTTGCATGTCATCTACATAGTTATAGCACGTGAGGTGAAATTGATTGATCAGTACCGGTAATGACTTCATGTGGATGTTGACAATCATGGGTGAGATGATAGAGCCTTGAGGGACCCCTGCTTTTGTGGAGTATGGTTTGGACGAGAAAGGTGGGGTATGGATGATATTAGTTCTGTTTCGAAGGTAGGACGCGATCCAGTCTAGAGCAGTTCCCTCTATGCCGGCTTCATAGAGCCTTTGTTTTCAGAGTGTCATGGTCAACCGTGTCAAAGGCAGCCGAGAGGTCCAAGAGGAGTAGCGCAGCAACCCTATTGCGGTCTACTGTATTCTTCAGGTCATCCCAGATGGCAAGGAGGGCAGATTCAGTGCCTCTTCCCGGACGGAATCCCGTTTGGAAGTCTGAAAGTAAGTCATTCTCTTCAATGAATTGTGACATCTGGGCGAACGTTGCTCTTTCTATCAGTTTTGCCAGGAAAGGTCCATTTGTAATGGGTCTGTAGTTGTCAGGGTTCAGCGGGTCCAAGTTTGTTTTCTTCAGTAAAGGGCGTATGTGTGACTTTTTGAGTTCTTCTGGAAATATTCCGGTAGTTAAGGAATCGTTGATGATTCTTCTTACTGGAGTTGCAGCAGAGGTTGTTAAAAGAATTGTCTTGAAAGTTTGTGGTGGACACGGGTCAGAAGGGCTGCCCCGTCCATAAATTCATCGTGTGAGATGTGTTGGAAGGAACGGAGACGCTGGGTTAGAGTATTCTTGGATTGTTGTTTTGTACAAGGGTTAGTGCTGGTGCTTTGTTTCTGTTTTAAGCGTGAGTCCAATGTGTCTGCTTTGTCCGTGTAATGATTTGCCAGTTTGTCTGTGAAATCTTGAGTAACAGGATGAGTTCCTTCTAGGCAATTTGGTTTGCGAAATTCATTGAGTATTTTATAGAATTCTTTATTTGCACATTTAGCATTTTGAATTCTGTCTGAATAGTACCTTTTCTTAGCTTTTTTATAGCTGACTTGTATAATCTGTTAATTTTCTGTAGGTGAAGTTTGTCTTGTTTGGCGTTTGTTTTGAGCCAGGTACGTTACAGCTTTCTAATTTGTTGTTTTATGTCTTTTATCTCTATGTTTCTCCAAGGCGCTTTTTTTCTTTTGTTCTGTTGTGTGGTTTTGAGTGGTATCAGGATGTCAAAAGCTTCCTGTAGCCAGTCATATAGTTTTTTAACAGAATTTATTGTTTCCAGATTTGTACTGGATGTTAGCTGTGTTTCTAATTGTTTCAAGTTGAGTTTGTTCCACGGCCGATAGGTGGATGGATGTAAGGTAGTTTTAGGTGAGTCGCTTAGTGTTGTTTTATGTTGGAAAGCAAGCAAGTGGTGGTCTGACCATGTGACCTGAGTTATAGTTTGAAAGGTAACTAGTTCGGTATTAGCAAAAATGACATCTAGGATATGTCCAGCGATGTGTGTGGGTTTGTGGACAATCTGATGCAGGTTCAGTGCGTCTAGGCCAGTGATTATTGTTTTTGGATGGGTCATATTGGGTTTGTCAAACCAAATGTTGAGGTCACCCAGAACGCATAGGTTGGGGTGTATTGTTATCAGGTTTGAAACTGTGTCTAGAAGTGCATCTGGGAATGTCGCCTTGCTAGATGGAGGTCTGTAAAGGAGCAGGAAGTTACAGGAGGAAGACGGTGTAAGATTGCATCTGGTGAGAAGAGCCTCACAATTCTTTATGGTGATGTCATCAACTTTAGTGATATGTAGTGTTTGCCTGAAAACAACAGCTAGACCACCTCCTTTTTTGCCGATACGATTTTGGGTGATTGTTTGATAGCCCAGAGGAACGGCTTCATGCAGGACTGGAGCCATATCATCTCCCAACCATGATTCAGTTATGAATAGTATGTCTGGTTTTGCATCGGTGAGAAGGTTGTAGATGTGATGTTTGTTTTTAGAGAGGGATCAAGCATTTATTAGTAGACAGTTTAGAGAATGGGCTTTGGTGATAGTGAGACTTTGTTTTGTAGAAGAGTGATCAGTATTGTGTAGGTTTGTAGCAGGTGTGTTTTTAGTGCTGGTATTAGCTGTATTAGGATAGCAATCGTGTAGCTGTTCTGTATCATGTTCCTCATCCAGCATGCTAAGAAGGTATTTTGATGGGTCTGCGTGTGTATGTGGTGGAGATGGTGTTTGAGAGTGAGTGACACTTGGTAAAGTTTTAGTGGCTGGAGTAAACCCCTCTATATAAATACCCATATGTACATAGAAGCAGCAATATTTACATTGTCAGAAGTGCACATTTATCTTGGGGTGAAGAATGCTCATTTTTTCAAATAACTGTAATTAACTTATATATACATATATACACATGACATTTCTTAAGGTTTTAGTAGCAGATATAAACTCTCTATATGTGCACTGAAATGGACATAGAAGCAACAATTATGAAATGGTCTGAAATACACATGCATCATGTGGTGTAATATACATTTTCCCCCTTATGTAAATGCATCTACTTATAACAGGAAGCATAGTTCAATGTACAATGACACAAGTATAACAACAACCTCATCGCTATAACATGAGAAGCATAGTCTATCATGTCTGAGTATACTGCTGTGTACACTGTTGTGAGGATAGTCATCATGTGGGTAAGATCCAGCTCTCAACTAATCTTTTGAAGCTGAGACTCTTGTCAGTGGATCTTATGTTTGTGGCTTGCAAATTCTATAGTTTGGCTGCTTGAACAGAGAAAGATGTTCTACCCATGTTTTTTGTATGTAGGAATTGTTTTAAATGTTTTAAGGTTTGATTGAGACTAACTGTTTTAATATAGTCCTGTTGAATTTACTGAGCTGGCCAGAGAGTAAGAGGAAGGCAGTGGCAGCTGGTGAAATTTGAAAGTGGTGAGGCAAAAAAATTGTTCTTGACTTGCGAGGAGCAAGTGAGTGTGATTGAATATAAGCTTGTGGTGGCTATCTAGTGGCATAGCAAGGGTGCCATCAGCCCTAGGTCAATCAAGGAAAATGGGCCCCCACTACCATCTGCTTCATTCTATTAAAAAAAATCACAGTTTAGATGCAGAATGCCCCTCACACACACCTACGACTAATGCCACTGCAACTCTTACACTGTTCACAAGTATGCCCTTGTGGCTGCTGACTACAGTGTGGCGAAACAAAGTCTTTGGTGAGGACTAACAAATCTTGCAGCTAAGAAGAACTGGAGATCTAATATATTGCTGGTTTTATGTTATATGCAGGGCCGCTGGAATTATGCGGGAGGGGAGGCCCAAATTATGCGGCAGCAAAAGGCTACTTATGTGATGCAATGCAGCACATTTTGTGATAGTATTACTTCATTATTTTATCATTTTTACACACTTACACTGCTTGGGCACAGATTTCACATTATAAGTACCAGTCTGACATCCAAATACAACAATAAGGTATTGAATTAGTGAACTCTCTTCTCCTTTCAAGTTTATAAAATGCCAGGAATTACCATTTTGGGGTTGAAGCAAATGAATAAATTACATTAAATAAAATGTACCAAATGCCATCAGCAATTAACATCCCCCACGAACATATGTATCTTTCATCATTTATGGAGAAAATCATTTCATTTTCGAAGAAACACCACCTTTTTCAGCCTTTCCAAGTATGTTTTCAATCATACCCATATGACAATTTAATTAGCGACAGATATTATAAAAGAAAATATCCATTAAGCAGATCGGCTCTAACTAAAAAAAATGAACACACTTGTTTCCTGCTGCAAAACAATATTAACTCACTGCGACTTTGAAGAACTATAATCTGATCAAAGGAAGTAATTGGCAGTGAGAGCCAATACCTCCGCACCTGCTCAGGGTCCGACTGCAGCACAGATGTAACAAAAAATAATGCACCGAGTAGAAATAAAATCAATCTCCACACCAACCCTATTCAGTTCTTTGAACCTGAACCACAGGAGGACTGTGGTATATGCGTGAAGCGAAGTAGCGTTACACAATACAACAATACACATTCCTAAAACACAACTACGAAGATAAGGGCGTATCTCCCAAGTTGCTTCACAAATTGCTGTGAAGTATTTATTAACCAACAGCAGAGCACTGGATGATAAAGAACATAAGGACAGCTTGCAATTCCTCACCGCTCTGCATCTATTTGGAACTCTGACTCCAGGAATGAGCACGCAGGACAGGCCCCTGCGCTGTTGTCTCCATTGTGCGTGAAATTGCTGCGCATCATAGAATGTATTCCAACCAATCACAATGCTGCTTTAATGCTGTATACTACAGTAAAGAGCATGAGAGAAACTTTGTGACTGGCTAGGGCATGTTCACAAAACGCGCACTGGAGACTGGGGGGCTGCAATCGTTCACTCCACCAGCCTTTCATAGAGCCCAACTCAGAGATGTAAAGTGCGCATGTCAGGTTGATCGTTATAAAGGCATCGGCCAGATTGACATGACACTTCAATTACAAGGCATCATTGCCATGAAGAATTATGTGACGGCCACACCCCTTCTCCTACGCTACAAGTGCCTGGCCCCTCCACTATGCTAATTAAACTCAGATGAAATAGGGTAATTTGAAGTTGTGGGTCACCGCTCTTTAACCCTCTATCGGGAAGCTGCCCCTGAAGGGAGGGTCGTGTGTGCATCAAGAAGCCTGGAGCTTTTTTAGAAAAACGTGTTTTATCCTTACCTGCACGTTTTGCTTATTTGCACGTGTTTGCTTAGTTGCACTGCTAACACTTTTATCAGGTAGTGGTTCGGGGCATTACAGAAGGTAGGCTCTCCTTGGCTGTGCTTAGAGCCAGCCCAATAGCACGGAAGCAGGTGTCATTTTGGTTGGCGTTCCATGTTTTTTCATCACGCCCGGACACTCTATTTAATGAGGCCCGGTGCTCAGACGCGAGAGAACAGGATTGTGAGCAGCGCTTTCAATACCTGATAGCTTGAGTTTTCATGTTTTAAATGTTTTAAGGCTTGATTGTGATGGAGCAGGGATTCGAGAAAAGAAACCTGCTCAAATTAATACCCCCATAATACGTACTAACAGTATGTAGTAATAGAAAATTAACATGCACCTTACATGAACACGAGGGAAAACTGCTTTGCGCATGCATGCACTAACGTGAGATAACGCATGAAAGAACTAAAACTGTATTTACATTATGCTTTGAAAGAAACGAGAAATAATGCATGACTAGACCGCATGTGCATTTCGTAGTTTGCATGTTGCAGCTTGCTTTGAATTAATAAATAATATCGTTTTGCCTAAGGCTATGCTAGGAAAAATATTAACAAGGAATAGTACAAAGGTGGGGATATTACATTGTCATATAATTAAGGAATGTTCATTTTCCATTCGCTATAGTGGGCTGGATGAACTCCATTTTGCTTATATTGTCAGAAGAAGGGAGGGGTGAACGGAAGAGTGAATCTGATCTGTCAGAGGCAAGGCAGACGCGCTGTGCACAGCAGAAGAAATGTACAAGTTGAAGGCCAGTGTGACGACTGTCGGCCAAAATGATGAAATCAACCGTGGGACCGGAGTCCTATTCTGCGAACGTTGTCAAATTTATGAATACAATTGTTTAAATGTATCTTATATAAGAAAACGTGAGAATGAACTAAGAACCGAACTGTGAGAAAGGAAGCAAACAATAAATTGACTAAATTGTACGTGAGGTCACCATGGTGTGACATTCCACCCCCAAAGTCCACCAATCAACTGTCTAGTTACGCTAAATGTTTCAATTGATGTGGGACGGACATGTAGGTTTTAGGGTATAACTGGGGTGCCTTTAGGGGTGTGGTTATGGTGTCGTAGGTGGAGAGGCTGAGAGAGGGGAGATGCGTCGCAGTTCGTCGTTTTGCAGAGAGGCGTAGCTGTTCCTGTCCTGTCCTGATCCTGTCCCTGAAATCTTTGTCCCCTGACTCTATTTCAGGGGATGCCCACCACCACTTAGGCCTGAGGGGTGGTTTTCTCTACAAATCCGTTGGGTTTGTATTATTCTAACTCGTGCTTGCATAATTTACTGGCGAATGTATTTTTGTCTCTGAAACTTTTGTCTCTTTATCTATCCACTCCTTCATGCAATATTGTCATTATTTGATTGATGAGTTTGTCTCTTTGAATTGCTGATGTTTTTCTCTCCCTTTGTGAGTTCATTGTTTGCATTTGTGACCGTATGCATTTGAGCTTTTTATCGTTTAATTTTGAGATAAAAATATATTAACTTCAACAAGAGTTTGTGGTTATTTAGTTTATGAATGATTAGTTAGATAAAAAAGTATCATTACCATCAACTATTCAACTAATTGGTTCATCGACCAAGTAGAGGAAAAGTTGATATATGAATTAAATAGGTATTTGGAAAATGCTATATATGAACAGATATAAGAAAGAGAATTGAACTTGTATAAAAATTGACCTCAGCGCATCAGGGATTTGGGTGAATGTGTATGGGCCATTATTCTGCTATATTATTGAGTATTGATCCCTGATTAGGCATTGGCCGCGCGCTGGATCAGTTTCCTGGTAGCAGAGGACGGTTTAATTATTGATTAGTTTGGTGATGATTATTGATTATTGATTATATGTTCATAACACGAAAAGTTAGTGTCTTATTCTATGTTGTCTAGAAGTACAGGTATGGAGATACATGAGGAATCCCGGGAATGGAATTAGCCTGAAATAGGCAGAAGAACAGTGTGGTAAAGAAATCACACTGCAGAAGTACTTTGTCTGTTGTAATAATACCGAAGCTACGGAGGGCTGAAGGTGTTATATTTAGGGAAATTTCGTATGTGAGTAGAGTGTCTGAAATAGTGAAGGGTCCACTTCCGAAACTCTAGCCTTAGCCCCAGGGGAGTACCAAGACCTCTTTTCACACCAAAAAGTCCTCTTGCGAAACTTTGCCCTTATCCCTAGAGGAGTAATAGGTCCACCCAGAGCTTGTTTGAAGAGTAAAATAAAGCTGGACGTTATTAGGACTCGTAGTGAAGAAAACCTCTCGGAAAAGTAAAAACTATCTCTTTATTTAGTGGAACAGACAAGGTAGCATTGTTTTATGTTGTTACTAATCGAATTTTTTGATTAAGAGTGCTTAGAAAAATATTGCCATATTATTTTGTAAAGGGAGGGTCAGTAGAAGGAGTAATACTGACGTCAGAAAAGCTGCGCTGGTATTGGACAAGTAGCGGGCATGTACTGAGCTGTGATTGGCTAGTTGGTGTGAGCCGCACTAGTATTGGTTGAGACTGTGCTTACGTAGTGGCGTTCTGATTGGTTGGTTGGTGTGTGTCACGCTGGTATAGAACGAGAGCTGACAAATCGAATAGGTAGAATTACGGAAAGGTTTCCTTGTTTGTTTGTTGAAATACGTTAGTGTAAAAAGTCAGGAAAATGAAGTTGTTTGAGAAAATAAAGAAATTCTTCAAAAAGGATCAACCGTTTGTGACTAGAGAAGGAATTCTTATTCCCCCTCCAGGTACGCCTGCTTCTTATATGATGTTAGAGCAAGGATATCATACGTGTACATGGTTGGAGAATTGGGTAGTGTATAGACAGGATGATGGTGTTTTAGCTTTTCCACAGCATAGTTCGTTTAATATGAGAATTTTGCAGAATTTGAGAAATAGAATGAATTCATTAGAGCCGAATCCCAGACCTACACAGTATGAAGCATTAGCGGAATGGGAAATAGAAGCCATGGTGAGAGAGGAATATCGAGGAGGTAGGAGATATAGAAATTTAATGTCGAGGTATCCTTTTGAGAGAAGAGAAGACACAATGAAACGATGGAGGAGAGCTGTGGTAACCGAGGGTTTGTATCCAGTTTTAGTTGCTGACGAACAGACAGGAGGTAAATGTAAAGAGAAGAAGAAAAATATAGAAACCTCAAGTGCAAGAGATGGGGTAAACGATTCAGATGATGAGTTATTAGAAGATATTATGACCAAAAGACCCCCGCCATATCAAGAAAATTCAGTTGAGGTGACTCTGAATGCACCCTTTATGGGAAATCCATTGATTCCACAGATTGCGGACATGGCTAGGATAATGAGAGAAAAAGAGTTTGATATGCTAAATAAGGCAAATGTAGAGCAGATTCAGAAAATAAATCAGTTGAGTTTAAATGCAGAAGCGTTGACGGTGCCGGTTACAATAGGTCCTGTAGTTCCTTTGTTTGGAGAGAACCCAAATACACCTAAAGTACATACATTAGCAGTTCCAATGAGTAATGTCAGGAGCGGAATGGAGACGATAGTCAATGAGAATAGACAGGCTGACACAAATGTTACATTGTTAGATCTTCCAGTTTGTGAAATGATAACAGAAACCCCTAGAAGAGGTATACAGATAAATCCAAGGAGAATAGGGACAAATGTCACTCCAATGACAGGGAGTTCAGCAGGTCCTTCATCAGAAGAATTGAATGATTGGATAAAGGAAAGGGAAAAGAAGGAACCACAACCACAAAGTATAAATGTGAGCCAATTGAAGGTAGATTTGGAAGAGATGATTATTGGTACAATCAGTCCAGACAGATTAGGGACTTATCGAGATGATGAATTACTGTTCTTGTGTAAAAGCATTACTTGGAGAGCAAGGAATCTTCATGAGAAAATATCTGAAGCTGCTAGTGAGTATGGAATAGACATAGAGAAGTCAAAGGTGTTGCAGAAATCGTACAGATTGGCATTTACTGAAAAGGATCTGGAGAGTTTGAACGCGTCTGGAAAAAGGTTACAGATAAAAGAGTTGATGAACATTTTGAAGAAATGGGGAGATGTAGATCGATGGAGAAATAGATGGGTAAGAAAGAAGGAAGAAACAGCTAGTAAAGGAGTGTCTATGTTCCCGTTAAAGGAAACAGAACAGGTTGAAAGGGCGTGTCCGATGAGAGAAGTACCAGGTGGTGGATACGTTCATGTTCCGTGGTCAAGGCAGGATATATTATCATTTACGAATGATTTCCCCAGACTAAGAGAGAAACCCGTAGAATGATACCAACAGGTAGAAAGGTTTGTGAAGGTCTTGAAGGTTCTGTTAAAGGATTTAGATGGGTTGTTTGAAATTGTTGTACCGGCAGATTTGTGGACAGAATGTAAGATCACTGTTGATTGGCCAAAAGAAGAATACCCCAGAGATCCTAAAACAGGTGCATCATCCGAGGAGGTGATGAAAAAGTATAATCAGGTAATCACTTTCTTGAAAGGGACAATTTCCCCTAAGGAAACAGATTGGGTTAAGATAGACCGAACGACCCAAGAACCAAAGGAGTCAGTGCATGCCTATTATGAAAGGTAGTTACAAGTATTTAAACAGTATAGTGGATTTGAAAATATTGGAGACAAGGATATGGGACATTTTGTGTATCGTTTTGTATTTGGATTAAAACCAGAGATTAGTGATATGATTCAGCAACATTTGATTTGTTGGCAGAGCAAACCAATAGATGAAATTTTGAGATATGCGAAGTATTGTAGCGATGACATTGAATCAAGACACAAGAAACTAAAGGAAAAAATGATGTGGGCACAAGTGAAGGTAGCAGAGCAACAAGAGGTAAATAGTAATTCTCAGACAGGTTACCAAATGAATGGTCAGAATGGTCAGGTATCGAATGGAGGTAAAGGTAGAGGTAAGATGAGTAAAGAAGAGGCTAGGAAGAAATGTCCTTGTCATGCGTGCGGAAAGATTGGACATTGGAAGAATGAGTGTAGATCTGCTCAAAGGAATAATGGGGTAAATCAAAATTTTAATCCACAGATGCAGAATGAGGTGGTTGTGAGCCAGCAGCAGGTAGTTACCCAACAGTTACAGGTGCCACAAGCTCCTATGCCAAATAATGTGAATGCTCAGGTGCAGAGGTACGGTGTGAACACTGGATTTCACGGAGGTGACCAGATTGGTAAGAATCAAAGTGTGCAGATGATTCCGCAATATTGGTTGCAGTGCAATGAGAATGATTCAGACTCATCTCAATGACGGTACCTGAGGGGGGAGGAAGAGTGCGTACTTAGCTCATCTTTGGCGGTAGATCAGTCAGGTCCATTTGTCGAAGAAAAGGTGGAAGGTAATGATATTACATTCCTGGTGGACACTGGTGCTACCCGTTCTACTGTGAGAACAGCAGAAATTCCAAACCTATCCCTCTCGGGAGAAACTATCCAAGTTGTAGGAGTTTCAAATAAGCATATTAGAACCCCAGTCACAAATCCAATAGAAGTTCATATTGGAAACTTCAGAGACATGCATCGGTTTGTGGGATGTGACTCGAGTCCAGTAAATCTCCTAGGTAGAGATTTGTTATGCAAGATGAATTGTACCATCTATTGTACGCCAGATGGTATTGCGTTTCAGACCCCTGATGAGGATGTTGAATTCAAAATGATGTTAGCGAAGCAAGGGACAGAAGTGGATGAGTTGTTTTCACTTCTCACAGAAGAGAGTTTGCCTGAAGAATTAAGAAGTACAGTGAGGTCGGATGTATGGGATTTTACAGGAGAAGAAATCGGTCTAATGACAAACGTAGACCCGATTCAGGTCACGGTGAAAGAGGGTGCTGTGTATCCAAACACTCCTCAGTACAAAATGAGTCCAGAAGTAATTGCGGGTGTCACTCCTGTGATTGATCAAATGATTGAACAGAGAATTTTGAGAGAGATAATGAGTAGTCCTTGTAATTCACCCATTATAGGAATTAAAAAGCCAAGCGGAAAATATAGAGTAGTACAGGATTTAAGAAAGATTAATAAGATTGTGGTACCTTGCTGTCCCATAGTACCAAATCCAGCAGTCATCCTTTACCAAATTCCATGCGATTCAGAATGGTACACAGTGATTGATCTGTGCCAAGCATTTTTCTCGATCCCCTTGCATCCGGAGAGCCAATATCTTTTTGCGTTCCAGTTCGGAGACCGTGTTTTGGCATGATGCCGAGTTCCTCAAGGGTATACCGAGAGTCCCTCAATCTTTAACCAGATTCTGAAAAGATGTCTGGAAACTTTGATCATGCCAGGAAATTCCGTTTTGGTTCAGTACATTGATGACCTACTTGTGGCATCAAAGACTCGAGAGGCATGTGTGACAGATACCATTGCCTTACTGAGCCATTTGGGAGAAGGAGGACACAAAGTATCACCAGCAAAATTACAATTTTGTAAACAAGAAGTCCAGTATTTAGGACACAAAATCGAAAAGGGAGTCAGAAAGGTGACACCAGAAAGAATTAGTGTAATCAGACAAATGAGCCCACCCACCACTCAGAAAGAAGTACGAATGTTTTTGGGAATGGTTGGATACTGTAGGCAGTGGATCTGTGGTTTCTCATTGATTGCAAAACCTCTACAGAGGTTGACATGAAAAGATGTGAAAGATCTGATTGTGTTGGATGATGAAAGTATGGAAGCCTTTACGAAATTGAGAAACAGTCTTTGTCGAGCACCTGCATTGGGAATGCCAGATTATACCAAGGAGTTTACATTGTATTGTTGCGAAAGAGATGGATGTGCACTTTCAGTCCTAACTCAGAAACATGGAATGGCACGACGTCCAGTAGCATATTTTTCTGCTACTCTGGATTCAGTGGCTGCAGCGTTGCCAGGCTGTTTAAGAGCAGTAGCCACCACTTGTGTGAGTCTGGAACAAAGCGAAGCGATTGTGATGGGATATCCAGTCAAAGTGTATGTGCCACATTCTATTGAGATCCTTTTAACTCGAACACGGACTCAATACTTAACCTCTAGTCGGCTGACTAAGTATGAGAGAGTGATTCTGGGTGCTGAAAATGTGACTGTGGTAAGGTGCACAACTGTAAACCCGACAACTCTATTGCCAAATTCTCGGTGTGAGGAAGTGAGAGAGGAAGCAGATCATGATTGTTTGGATGTGACAGAACTGTGCACCAAACCCAGGTTTGATATAGAGGATGTTCCTCTGGAAGAACCAGACTGTGAAATATTTGTGGATGGGTCATGTCTAAGAAATGAGAAAGGCGAATTATGTACTGCCTATGCTGTTTGCACCATAACGGGAGTTCTAGAAGCATCCTGTCTAAAAGGGGTAAATTCTGCTCAAATTGCTGAATTGATTGCTCTAATTAGAGCTTGCAAAATTGCCAAAAGTCTGAGGGTGACCATATTCACGGATAGCCAATATGGGTTTGGGGTTGTCCATGATTTTGGACAGCTATGGATGCAAAGGGGATTTCTGACTTCTTCAGGTTCTCCTATTCGTAACAGCAAAACTGTAAAAGAATTATTGGATGCTTTGCAATTGCCCAAAAGAATTGCAGTGGTCAAATGTGCCGCACATAAATCAGGAGATGATTATGTGACGAAGGGCAACAGATACGCCGACCAAATAGCGCGTTTCTGTGCATGAAATTTAATGTCTTTAAACAGAGCAATTGAAAGGGGAAATACCGAATGCCATCTTATGTTTACTAACCCATTTGAAACTTGGGATGAAGTGAGGCAGATGCAGGAAGAGGCAAGTGACGAGGAAAAGGATATTTGGAAAAATACAGGTTGTAGAAAGCGAGCCGAAGACGAAGTGTGGGTCTATTTTGACGAAAGACCAGTCCTGCCAGATTCTTTACTTTCCCATATGGCCAGGGTATATCATGGAATTGCACATGTTGGAAGAGATGCAATGATCAGACTCTTGAAACAGTCATGGTATAACCCGAAGTTCAGGGTCATTGCAGAGAGCCTTTGCCAGCGGTGCATAATTTGTCAAAAGCAAAATCCAAGCAGAAAGACAGTTGTTAGTTGGGGACGAATTGGAAGAGCAGGAGGACCATTTACACGTCTTCAGCTTGATTTTATCGAGCTCCCCCCATGTAACGGGCTGAAATATGTGCTAGTTATTGTCTGTTTGTTCTCTCATTGGGTGGAAGCCTATCCGACAAGAAGGAATGACAGCTTAACTATCGCCAAACTACTTCTGAGAGAACTGATACCTAGATACGGATTTCAAGTCACCTTAGAGACAGATAGAGGAACCCATTTTAATAATGAGATAATTCGGATGATTTGTGCAGCATTGTAAATTGAACAGGAGCTGCATTGTGCCTATCGACCTGAAGCATCTGGAGTGGTTGAGCAGTTAAATGGCACAATAAAATCTAGGCTAGGAAAGGTGTGTGCATCCACAACACTGAAATGGCCTGACGCTTTACCCCTTGTACTGATGAGTCTTAGAAGCATTCCTGACAAAAAGACGGGTTTGAGTCCACATGAGATCCTAATGGGAAGAGCAATGAGACAAGCATACATACCAGCGAACAAACTGATGAATATATCTGATGATCTAGTGCTTGATTATTGCAGAGGATTGGCTGATCTGGTACGTTCTGTGTCTCGCCAGGTTGGAGAAGACGGCACAACAACACAGCCGAATCAAGCTCATGATCTGAGTCCTGGTGAATGGGTTCTTATCAAGAAACATGTAAGGAAATCGTGTTTAGAACCCAGGTGGAGCGGTCCTTACCAAGTTATTCTGGTGACGACAACAGCGGTGAAGTGTGGTGGTCTGCCAAATTATATTCACGCTAGCCACACCAGACGAGTCCCAAGTCCACTTGAAAGACCATTGCAGCAACTGGTAAACAAAAGTCAAAGACCAGAGGTTGAAGTGTGTGAAGCTGAAGAATCTAGAATAATAGATTCTGAAGAACAAACTGATGATGAACAGCCGAGCACAAGTCAAGTAAAGTGGGCACCAGTTACTGGGTCTCGGGAAACTGCTGTAGAACCAGAGGAAGGGGAAACTGCTGTAGAACCAGAGGAAGGTGAAACTGCTGTTGAACCAGGAGAAAGTGAGTTCACTGTTGAACAAGGACTCAGTGAAATTACTGTCGAGACAGAAGAAACAGAAGTTGCTGAAGGGCAGAAAGAAAGACAGATAGAAGGAAGGCCAAATAAAAGAACCTGTGAACCAGATACAGATGGTGAAAAAGTAATTCAACCTAAGAAAGCAAGAAAAGGTGATAATTGGCCAGGTGGAGTGAAAAGACTGAAATACACTCTTGTGAGGAGAAAGTCGAGGAAACGACCAGAGCAAAGTAATGAGGTCTCAAGTCAGACAGGCCAAGAAGAGTCAGGAGAAGAATTAGTGCAAAAAACAAGAAGAGCAAGAATTCCAAGTAGAATATATACCGCACCAGAATGGACCTACGTGATCTTGAAAGAAATTTAAAGCTCAGATCCGAGTGAAGAAAGAGACAAATCTGACGCTGAACATGTGGATGAAAGCAAATTGAGACCACCTTAAAAGGACTGTGACAAAAATTTAAGGTGCAGCAATTGTCAGTTGGAGAAAGAAGTAAAGATTCTGAAGACCTAAAAGAAAAGAAAAGAGAATTTAAAAAAAAAAAAAAAGAAAAGAAAAAAAGGGGTAAAGAAGAAAGTCTGAAGTGTAGGATTACACTATATTTTTCCTAGAATATTTTTTTTAGAATTTTTAGTAAAGTTTAGTGTTTATAGATTTAGAATTTTATATATTTTTTAGTAGAATACAAAATGGCTAAAGAAAAGGTGACTGAACATCCAAAATCTAGTCTAAAAAGTGGATGTATTAACGCTTGCTTATGTAGTGTCTTGCTATTAACATTTATGTGGGTATTACTAACTGTCCTTGTACCTATCCTAATGATAACTAATAATGGAAATAATACTAATGATGTGACAAGTGAAAGAGTGAATGATGTTACTAAAAGAATACCAAATTCTAACATAAAACAAATGGATGGAAGCATTTTCCATCATGATAAATCAATTAGTGATTTCTCGTTAAATGTGTTTACTAAATTGCTATATGAGTATATTGACACAATTAATGTGAGTGATTGTTATGTGTGCATGCAATTACCTTCGTCTGTCTCAGAGGGGTGACGTACCATCACCTTCCTTTAACATATGGTGTGTCTTGTAGTGTCCTAACCAGTTTGTTTTATGTAACGGGGAAGCTCGAATAGCACTATTCTAATATAGATTTAGTGTTTTCAGAAATACCTATTATTAAAGAACTTAATAAGGTTTTGAGTAGTAAGAATGCACACTATATGGGAGAGTTCTGCCATATTACTAAGGCTTTAGATGTAGAATATGCTTACAAAAATAATTTAACATGTAGTTTGCAGGTGGAAGAAAAGGTATTTATAGATTTAGTAGAAAGTAGAAGGGAAAGTTTCCAGAGAAAAGCTGTTGAACAGAAGTCACAAGTTCCACCATGGGCTTTCAGGGAAGGAAATTATGAGAAAGGTAAAACCTACGCTGCAATGTCTCTGGACTGGCATCAGAAGGGAAAAATATGTTTGCTTAGAATGAAGACTAATTATAACAATTATTTCATCGGTATTAGTGAGTGTGAGCATACTTTCCAAATTACTGGAGGTTGAGGATTGAAGGGTGGAACTGATCCTGTGTTTCCGGGAATTTATTATGTGTGTGGTAAGAAAGCCTATTATATGTTGCCTGCGCATTGGTATGGTAGTTGTTATTTTGCTATTGTCTTTCCAAAGGTCTATCATATGGACCGAAACAGCAACAGACTAAAAGAAATAATTCATGGACTAACACGTAACAAGAGAGCAAGTTTCTCAGAAATAGTAGGTGATATTTTTGGTGCACTGATACCATCAGTTGGAGTCGTTCTAAATTCACACAAGATTCGGAAGTTATCCACAGTGGTTGATCGTTTATCAACAGACACTGCTGGTGGTTTCTTAATGATTGACACAGAAATGGTTGCAATTAGATCAATGGTTTTGCAAAATCGACTTGCCCTTGATATCTTATTGGCAAAAGAGGGTGGAGTCTGTGGCATGTTGAAAATCCAACACTGCTGTATTTATACCCCTGACAAAAGTAAAGGAATTGAGGGATATACAAGAAATATTACGAAATTACATGAAGACTTGACCCAACTGGAGGTTGACAGTGTTTGGGAGAGACTTGGTAAGGGTTTCTCTTCTGTAGGTAAATGGTTTACTACCTTTGGAAGTAGTTTATTAGGAAAAATAATAATGCCCCTTATTTCAGTGGCAATAATAATCTTAGTGATGATAACAACATATAAATGTTGTGAATGTAAGAGTGGGAAAAAGGAAATGACAGAATCAGAGAGTAAACAAAGAGCAAGAAAGAGAAAAAGAGAGGAAATTGAGCTAGAAGAATACTATAAAATGATGAAAGATATAGATGAAAGTGCCATAAAAAGAGAGAAGATTACAGAGTTTTAGATAAAAATGAAGATGGCACTCGGTATGGTAGGTATTTTATGATGGCTCCTGAAAGCCATCAGAGGGGGGATTGATGGAGCAGGGGTTCAAGAAAAGAAACCTGCTCAAATTAATACCCCCATAATACGTACTAACAGTATGTAGTAATAGAACATTAACGTGCACCTTACATGAACACGAGGGAAAACTGCTTTGCGCATGCATGCACTAACGTGAGATAACGCATGAAAGAACTAAAACTGTATTTACATTATGCTTTGAAAGAAACAAGAAATAATGCAAGACTAGGCCGCATGTGCATTTCGTAGTTTGCATGTTGCAGCTTGCTTTGAATTAATAAATAATATCGTTTTGCCTAAGGCTATGCTAGGAAAAACATTAACAAGGAATAGTACAAAGGTGGGGGGTAAACAGTAAAAACTACATTGTCATATAATTAATGAATGTTCATTTTCCATTCGCTATAGTGGGCTGGATAAACTCCATTTTGCTTATATTGTCAGAAGAAGGGAGGGGTGAACGGAAGAGTGAATCTGATCTGTCAGAGGCAAGGCAGACGCGCTGTGCACAGCAGAAGAAATGTACAAGTTGAAGGCCAGTGTGACGACTGTCGGCCAAAATGATGAAATCAACCGTGGGACCGGAGTCCTATTCTGCGAACGTTGTCAAATTTATGAATACAATTGTTTAAATGTATCTTATATAAGAAAACGTGAGAATGAACTAAGAACCGAACTGTGAGAAAGGAAGCAAACAATAAATTGACTAAATTTAACGTGAGGTCACCATGGTGTGACATTCCACGCCCAAAGTCCACCAATCAACTGTCTAGTTACGCTGAATGTTTCAATTGATGGGGGATGAACATGTAGGTTTTAGGGTATAACTGGGGTGCCTTTAGGGGTGTGGTTATGGTGTCGTAGGTGGAGAGGCTGAGAGAGGGGAGATGCGTCGCAGTTCGTCGTTTTTGCAGAGAGACCTAGCTGTTCCTGTCCTGATGCTGTCCCTGAAATCTTTGTCCCCTGACTCTATTTCAGGGGATCCCCACCACCACTTAGGCCTGAGGGGTGGTTTTCTCTACAAATCCGTTGGGTTTGTATTATTCTAATTCGTTCTTGCATGATTTACTGGCGAATGTATTTTTGTCTCTGAAACTTTTGTCTCTTTATCTATCCACTCCTTCATGCAATATTGTCATTATTTGATTGATGAGTTTGTCTCTTTGAATTGCTGATGTTTTTCTCTCCCTTTGTGAGTTCATTGTTTGCATTTGTGACCGTATGCATTTGAGCATTTTGTCGTTTAATTTTGAGATAAAAATGTATTAACTTCAATGAAAGTTTGTGGTTATTTAGTTTACGAATGATTAGTTAGATAAAAAAGTATCATTACCATCAACTATTCATTAATTGGATCATCGACCAAGTAGAGGAAAAGTTGATATATGAATTAGATAGGTATTTGGAAAATGCTATATATGAACAGATATAAGAAAGAGAATTGAACTTGTATAAAAATTGACCCCAGTGCATCAGGGATTTGGGTGAATGTGTATGGTATATCTCAAAAAATAGAAGGGGGACTAGGAGCTGGTTATGGTCCAGTACCCGTGCTCCTGATAGTAGTCACAATACCAAATGGAGGGTAACTGTTCCAACGGTAGGGGTGCTGTAAGTCACCCACTCACCGTAACAAAAGAGAGATAAAAGGGAAAAATGAGGAGGTGAAAGAAAAGTCCTAGGTATCGGACCCACTAGTAAGAGGCAAGCACATTGTCTTGTCTCTTTTCTTTCACCTCCTCATTTTTCCCTCTTATCTCTCTTTTGTTACGGTGAGTGGGTGATTTACAGCACCCCTACCATTGGAACAGTTCCATTTGGTATTGTGAATGTGTATGGGCCATTGTTCTGCTATATTATTGAGTATTGATCCCTGATTAGGCATTGGCCGCGCGCTGGATCAATTGCGACAAACTTTTTTAATATAGTCCTGGTGAATTTATGGAGATTGCCGGAGAACAAGAGGGAGAGTCGAGTGAATTGAGAAGCCTGTAACTTTTTAGAAAAACGTGATTTATCCTTACCTGCATGTTTTGCTTAGTTGCATGTTTTTGCTTAGTTTCACTACTAGCATTTTATCAGGCAGTGCTTCGGGGTATTACAGGAGGTGGGCTCTCCTCGGTCATGTTTAGAGCCAGACCGATAGCACAGAAGTGGGCACCATTTTGATTGGCGTTCCAGCTTTTTTCGTCATGCCCGACCACTCTATTTAATGAGGCCCGGTGCGCGGAAGTTCCGCTGGCACACTGAAGGCTTGCCTAAGGCAAGCCTGTCTGCGCCTTTCCGCGACTGGCCGGGGACAGAACCTCTGCCCCTTTCAGCTTAGATGGTACTCACTACACCACAGAGACCTTAAAAAGCCTTAATCAACCACACAGGAAAGCATGCCACCACTCGATGGAGCCAGCTAACATTCCCAGTAAATGGCAAGTGTGTGGCTATAGGCTCGGCATCCCCGATAAACTTAGTGAGGGTTCCCATGTCGCAGAGAGTCCACAAACTACAGATGCATTTGGGAACAAGGGTGCCTCGTATCAGCCAAATACTTCCTGGCTGATGTTCCTTCTAAATTGCAGGTCATTATACAAACACAGTCTGTAAATATTCATCCTGCTGGAAGACCAACAACTCATAGCTTTATTCCTCACAGAAACATGGCTGAATGAGGGCAGCAGGCCAGACATTGCAATTGCTCTTCCACCAGAATATGCAATCACAAGAAACGATTGAGCCGGCAAGAAAGGGGGAGGGGTTGCCATTATTTTGAAAGATAATTTCGAATGTAGATCCTCCCCAATGAACATTGCAGGTTTTGAAAACCTGATGTTCTCTATTAAACTCTCACACTCATTTACATTTTCAGGTCTGCTCCTCTATCGACCTCCAGGGCCTGCCATGGAATTTGTACAGACCATCCTGGAAGTCATAGCACTTCACAGTCTTCACTTAGCAAACTTTACATTGCTGGGGGACCTGAACATTCATCCGGACGATAACACCTGCACACAGGCACTAAATCTTACACACGATCTAACAGCAATTCAGCTTGCACGGTTAGTTACGTTCCCTACATACAATAAAGGTCATATATTGGACCCTATCTTTACCAACTTGATCAATTTGATTGTAAATGACCCGCAACCTGTACTTTGGTCAGATCGTCTGCTTGTTGAGTTTTTCATCAAAAGGACAGGAATATCTAAACCCAGTGCCCCCCGTTCCAAACTGACCAGACAGTGATCCAAAATTGACATTACATGTTGGATAGAGGTATTGCAGACCTCAGCGCGCAGCCAGTATGGGGATGTTAACACCATCTACAGGGCATTTGAGGATTGGATCGAGTCATCTTTAGAGACGTTGATCCCAAGAAAACTGAAGAAGTCCTCCCGACCCAGTACCAATGTTACATAGTTGACACCTGAGATCAGGGAGCTAAAGAAGGAATGTAAGAGGGAGAAAGGAAATGGAAGGCACAATATGAGAGAAGAAGGGCATCTATAAAAAAGAATCTGAAAAATATCAGCATGCAATCAGGGAAGCCAGGCCGACGGATTTTGGTGACAGGATCTCCCAGTCCTCACAAGCCTCCAAAGAAGTTTATGCAATTGTAAATTCCCTCCTAAAACTTAAAGTCGTGGGAGCAGGTCCTCCTCCCTCCAAGGAACGCTGCGAGGAGCTTGCCAAATTCTTCCTCAGTAAGGTTAGCCTTATTTATGACTCCTTGGCAGGGGACCTAGACCTGCATCTTACTGCTAATGGGGTCTACTAGAGAGTAAAGCCACTCCAGCTCTCTCAACATTCCCCCAGAAAAGCAGCAACATCATTTGGGGAGCAGCAAACACAATTAAATCTGGACCCCCTTGTACCCAGCTCCGATAGATATTATGCTGGAAGGAGGAGATATAATTTTACCTGTGCTGACTACCATGTATAACTTATCGTTGGAAAGTGTACAAGTCCCTGACCTCTGGAAGCATGCAATGATTAGCCCACTGCTGAAAAAGCCCTCCTTAGACCCTGACAGGCAGGGAACTACAGACCAATATCTCTGCTCCCAGGTGTCAGCAAGATTTTAGTGTAACTGGTCAATGGTTATCTGACCGACTTCCTGGAAACCCATAACCTTCTGCATCAGACTCAAACCGGTTTCTGGCCACAGAAGAACTAAAAAAAACTTTAGATCAAGGAGGTTCAGCTGCGCTCATCCTCCTTGATTTGAGTGCAGCTTTTGACACTGTTTCCCACTCTATCCTTGGACACAGGCTGGAGGTGCTAGGCATCAAGGACAAGGCATTAAAGTGGCTGACCTCTTTTCTTGACAACAGAAGTTTCAGGTCAGGGTAGGACCCTGCCTGTCAGAGGTCCATCAGCTCAAGGACGGAGTACCCCAGGGCTCACTCCTGAGACCCACTCTTTTTAATGCATATGTAACTCCACTAGCTGATATTATCTGCTCATCTAGTTTCACAAAGTGTCGTACGCCGATGACACCCAGATTGTCATCTACCTGGCACCAAATATTAGCCAAACTGCGGCGAATCTGTCCATCTGCCTGGAACAAGTGAACAAATGGATGGCCATCAGCTGCCTTAAAATAAATGGCGACAAGATGTGGTCGGGAACAATCCTTCCCTTTGGGACCACCTTATTTGGCCTTCATTCCTGGGTGACTGCCCTTCCTCTAAAGCGGAAGTAAAGAGCCTGGGAGTCTTCTTAGATAAAGACCTCACCATGGCCTCCCAGGCCAAGAAGCTGGCAGGGACATGCTTTGGTCTTCTAAGAGCTCTTAGGAAGATGATCAAATTTCTTCCAGCGGAAACATGGAGAAAAGTGATACAAGGCCTTATACTGTCGCGGTTAGATTATGGCAACTCGCTCTACCTCGGCAGTCCTGTCTATGTAACCAGGAGATTGCAGGTTATTCAAAATGCTGCAGCTAGAGTTCTGTTGAATCTTTCAAAATCACAGTCTGCACGCCCGGCCCTGGTTAGCCTTTATTGGCTACCGGTAAGGAAAAGAATAGAATTTAAAGTACTGTTCATTGCACACAAAGTAAAACAAGCCCAGGGCCCACACATCCTTACTCATCTCATCGTCGCACATAACAATGCACGAGATCGAAGGTCGAATAACCGCTTCCTTCTGGTTACCCCCAGAATCAAAAGGGCTAGAAGTGGAGGGCGGTCTTTTGCTTATCTGCTGTCCAAGCACTGGAACTCTATTCACTTAAGAGCTAATGGCAACCTACTTAGTTTCAGAAAGCAATTAAAGACCCATTTGTTTATATAATCAGTGAATTATCTCTCTTACGACTCCTGCTAGCGTTGTGAAGCCCGTGTCTGGGTATCCATGCGCTCTACATGGAACTGTTCAAGAAAGAACAGGGGAACCCTACTCACTAAGGAACCAGGGTAATAGTTATATATGAAAAACAATGGTTCCTGTGGAATAATATACTATGAGGTTATGATACATAAGCACAATCGCGATATAGAGGGTTAGATAATGGCAGAGCGCGAAGGAACCACCAACACACTTATTCCAGTGTAGTATGTTTTATGAATTTTTTAAACAATAAAGTTAGGAGTAAACATTATACATCAAAACAACATGTGTGCATAGTGTCCCAAGTGACAAAGGGAACTTAAACCTAAGTGACAATGTGAATATTAAATACAAGGTTTCCATAGTTTGTACAAGTCGACCATTATCAAAATAATTCCATATGAACAGCAGCTATATACTGCTGGGGTTCGCTTCTTCTGTTTGTCGACGGCGTTTCGACCCTCAAAACAATGTGGGGTCTCTTCAGGACTATTGATGAAGGGTCATCTAAATGGGATTGAAATAAAGACCATAAGGCCCATATACCGGCACAAATGCGAAAAATAGGAAAAATAAAATGAAGGCCGTTGGATAAAAGATACCTGAATATATGGTTGCGCAGCCTTGTGAAAATGATGTGCCACACGTGAAGAAAAGAGGAAAAGGTTTACTCACATGAGGACCCATCCGGGTACTGTGATTGTGAGAAAAGAAGTTGCAAGGTGGCATCCTTCAGATACTCCAACGGAATGAATGCCGCTGGATAGATAAGGTGAATTCAATAAATGAAGGGCTTAACTCTGCTGAGGAATGGAGAGGATATGTCACTACCCTTCGCTAAACAGCTGCATGTGATATAACAATTGTGGCCTGAATACACCTGTATGTCATCTGACATCCGACTATGCTTGCTCTAACAGCTTTATTTACTTCATTTTCGCTGTGACACTTGAACTGTATATATTAGATTCACTCTTATGCAATATGTGTTCACTAACTAAGATTTACAATTGTGAAATGTCTGCCCATATACAATGTTCACACTCCATGAAGTGCCCAGCATGCATGTTTGCATATTATAAACACCGGCGAAGTTCGGAATTTTCTAAAGTATATATGTCATTTTACCTGCTCTTCCCTATTTAGTACCCATCATCGGTATTGTGCCCTAATTCCCACCTATTAACAGAGAATTCATCACTGTCATTAGTGCAACAGCCCCACCTTTGTGCCACACATTCTATTTCTTCACCTCCCACTGAGGTCTTTTTTCACTCTTTACCGATCACGGAAACGGAGCACCGGATTGCTCGGTGCAGCGGTTTTCCTTAGCTAGGTCTGCCGGTTTCCCTTGGCAAAAAGAGAGGGAAACCCTGTATATAACAATCCTCTCTGGATGAGGATCTCTGTCATTGTACCCGATCAAGCTGACTGACGCGGCTTTGTCTGAATCTACACGCGGAGCGCTGTCCCGTTTTTCTATTCTTCTACCGAGGTAAGAATTGGCACATCCAGGCCGCGTAGCCCTTGCGCTCAGCCCTTAATTCAATAATCTGACCCCTGCATTATTTTAATTTCCAGAAATACTCTCAGTGCATTGTCACTGTTAATCCACAGAGGGATTCTACAACGCTACGGCTGTGGCGTAAATTAATCGAGCCCCTCTGGCCCACCTACATACCCCATTGGATTGACACCCTGTCCTCACATTGAGGTAAGAACCTCGGTGAAACTTGTAATTGATTATACATAGCGCATTGTCCAATTATCAGTAATTGCAACTTCTTTTCTCACAATCACAGTACCCGGACGGGTCCTCATGTGAGTAAACCTTTTCCTCTTTTCTTCACGTGTGGCACATTATTTTCACAAGGCTGCGCAACCATATATTCAGGTACCTTTTATCCAACGGCCTTCATTTTATTTTTCCTATTTTTCACATTTGTGCCGATATATGGGCCTTATGCTCTTTTTATTTCAATCCCATTTAGATGTCCCTTCATCAATAGTCCTGAAGAGACCCCACATTGTTTTGAGGGTCGAAACGCCGTCGACAAACAGAAGAAGCGAACCATTTCCCCAGCACATATCATTGTATATAGCTGCTGTTCACATGGAATTATTTTGATAATGGTCGACTTGTACAAACTATGGAAACCTTGTATTTAATATTCACATTGTCACTTAGGTTTAGGTTCCCTTTGTCACTTGGGACACTATGCACACATGTTGTTTTGATGTATAATGTTTACTCCTAACTTTATTGTTTAAAAAATTCATAAAATATACTACACTGGAATCGGTGTGTTGGTGGTTCCTTCGCGCTCTGCCATTATCTAACCCTCTATATCGCGATTGTGCTTATGTATCATAACCTCATAGTATATTATTCCACAGGAACCATTGTTTTTCCTACATGGAACTGTAACATAACATATTGCTGCTGGTTGCTCTGAAGCTGCCAATGGTGGGGTCTGTCTAGGTGACGGAAGTGGGCATGTTGATTGTGATGTTGTTGAATGAGGTAAAGTGGGGTCCAGGATGCGTCTGGCGGGATGGGTGGGGGCTGAGACGTGTTTGGTTGAGTCAAAGGTCTCTGTGGTTTTCTAGGCTATGATTGAGCTGGGGTTGGTCAGGTCTTCTAGGTAAAAGTTGAGGTATCCTAGGAGGATGTAGGTGCTAGAGTTGATGACTAGTTGATGACTAGTGGGACGACAAAGTCCGGGAAATTGCTGTTGACGTTGGTTTAGGCTCCTGGAGGTCGGTAGACCAGGGTCCCACCTGGCTGTGAATTACAGTTTGAAGTTGAGGTGTTTCATTTAGTCGGTTCCGGCTTCTGTGCTGGTGGCACAGCTGGTAGTGCCCTTGAATATGATGGAGATTGCCCCTTCAGGTCTGTGCTGGGAGTCTTGCTTGACTATTTTGTAGCTGATGCGGATGGCTGTGGCGATGTCTGGTGTTGATGCTGAGGTTCGGCACATTTCAGTGAGGAAAAGGAGGTCCAGGGCAGCATCATCCAGCAGGCCTCAGATCTCCGTGGCGTGTTTGCTGAGCGAGCAGGTGTTGAGGAGCATGCCTGATATTGAGGATTGGGGTGCAGGTGAATGCTGGTTTGCGGGTGCATGGGCGTGTGGGGTGCTGTCGGTTTGGTTGGGGTGGGGGCAGTAGTCGTGGGTGTGGTGGAGCAGAGGTGAAGGAGCAGGTGAAGGCTCCTTCCATGTTGTGTGGTGCAGCACCAGCAGCATGGCGAGCCGTGGCCAAGGTTGAGGGCGTAGAGGAGCGCAAAGGGTTAGTGGTGGGTTGGGGGAGGACCAGGGTTTCTGGGTCTGGGCACAGATGGGCTTGCTTTTGGCACACCTTGGGCATGCCAGCGGCGAGCCCGCTGCATGTGTCCACTGCATGTCCATGCTGCAGCCGCCTGTAAGTAGGCCCTGGGAGGGGGGGGGCGCAGGCTGGGAGGTGAGAGGAGCCGGATGCTGAAGCGGGAAAGAGCAGGAGACGGTGCATATCGAGGAGCAGGTGAGGAGCAGTGGGAAGGTGGGGGCGCAGAGAGGGCGGGAGAGAAGCAGTGAAAACTGGGCAAAAAGCAAAGAAAACAGATGAAAGCAGTATAAAACACGGACACAAAACGAGAGAAAAGCAGAGCCGAGGGCAAATGCAAGGCAAAAAGCAAAGAAAAACTTGGGAAAGCAATGAAAAACATGGGTACAAAAGGAAAGAGGCAAAACAGGCAAAACATCGGCAAATGCAATGGGAAATGGGAGAGAGCAATGACAAACATGGGTACAAAATGAAAGAAAGGCAAAAACAAGGCATAAAAACGAGGTAAAAGTAATGAAAAACAAGCATTTACAATGCAATAGGTCTAGCAACTGCGAGATTTTGAGCTATTGGCATTGTAAATGGCAATGCCTTTTATAATATTAAAAGGCATTGTCATTTACAATACCAATAGGTCAAACTTCGCCAAAAGCGAGACCTATTGTATTACAGAGAACGATGTCCGTTAAGCGGGCGCTGCGCTCACCATTAAAGTATAAAAAAACACAGTGTGGTGTCCCTGAAGCGGGCGCCGCGCTCACCAGTAAAGTAAAAAAAAAAAAAAAGAGAGACAGCGGGCGCTGAGCTTAACAGTAAAGTTTATTAAAAAAAAAAAAAAGGAAACAGTGCGGTGTACCGAAAGCAGGAGCCGCGCTCACTAGTAAAGTTTAAAAAAATTAAATGAAACTGAGCGCGGTGTCCCTAAAGCGGGCGCCGCACTCAGCATGCAAGTTTATTAAAAACATAAATGAATAAAGGTAAAAGAAAGCGTGGTGTCCCTGAAGCGGACGCGCGCTTTACTTAAAAGTAATTTAAAAAAAAAAATTGTGTTACGTTTTGCCTTTGTTTATTACATCCTCCAGAGAAAGATGAATTCTGTAAGTCTCGAGTGTTTCGAATCCATGTTGTTCCTTTAGGAATGGACTCGTGAATTTAGTGACTCCTGACACACCATTGTGATAAATGTTGTGCTTCTAGGGGTGGACGGATGAAAGCATTGTCTCGAGACAGGTGACATTAGTGCATCTTGTGGTAGGTAATTCATGTCATTTATTGTTTGCATAGATGGTTAGGCAAAGCTAGGCAGGGACAGTGCGAGTGTTCCAACAGTCCCCCCAAAAAACGACATTTTGCCTCTGCATGAGGCCTGTGCAGCGGGAAAAAAAGGCCTTTTGTGGTGTCTTTTGCCGTAATTTGGTGCCACCGACAGAAGGAGCCCTAAGGTTGCTGCCTTACTTCTTCATAACATGACAAAAACATAACATAGTCTTCCTGATAATCACAGGTGTATTAAGTGCCCCCTGAGATGGATTTGCAGACTCATGCGCCGGGTTATGCCCCAGGGGCAGGGGCTGTCGTTTCTGGGGCCACTAACGGTTGTCAGTTACAAACAGTCATTCAAAGCCTAGTGCTGAACACAGAGGGAGCTATTGTGAGTCGATAAGGTACAGATCCCTAAATCTGCCCCAATGTGTTGAGGACCGCAGGTGAAACACGTGCAAGACATTTTACGAGGGGTGTGTCATGTGTTGTATGTTCCGAATATGCTTGTCTGTTGTGGCCTCAGCCAGGCTTCACCACATCACTGAATTGAGTCATCCTCGGCAATTCGTGAACAAGCTAGCGCCAAGTTTTAGGAGCTATGATAAAGCTAGAGAGTTCCAAGGGGTGTGATTATGAGTTGAACTATGCAGGGAAGGGAAAAAGGTATTATTTTAGGAGACGCTTTAAATATGACATTGACAGGAGACAGCAATGTATTTACTCATCCGATATTAGACAAGCAACTTGATCAGTGTATGTATTTTATAAAGTTTTATCATTTAAGGGGCTGCGATAAGTTTTGCCTTTGTTTATTACACTCATAAATAAAACTTAAGAATGAAGATACCCCATTTCAAAGTTGGTGAGGCCCCCTGAGTTTATGGTCACCTCTTTTGTAATCGCAAACACTGAAATCCTTATGCCTGGTGCCCCTCAGTCTGTTCCAGGCGCCCCAGGGGTCAACTGCACACCTCAGGATATCCAGAATTAATAATAATAAGAATCCAGCTGAGAGTATAACACCAATAAAAGCGGATGCCTTTCGGTTCGCGGTTGGAAGGCAACAAACCGTGCAGTCACAGTCCAGAGCTTTCAAGTGCAAAGCGTTTCAACACCTCGTCAGGAGAAGAAGGCGCAATATAAATGCAAAAATAATACAAATGCAATATGCGAAGGAATCTGGCGTGTTGAGGGGAGTATTGGAAAGTGGTACAATAATTAGTATTTATTGTATAGTGCTTGTTGTCAAGCCACTGTGCGTTGGTGCTGCAGATAACGTATTTTACTACTATGCATCACGTTTCTCAGACTGCGTAGGAGCAGACTAAGGTTACACAATAATTACTGCAACGGGTGCATTAACCCACCCAACTGTTGAGAGGCTTTGTGTAAACTCGTGGTGCCAGGCAAAAGCGAGAATGCGAGGACGGCACGCTTCAGGTACCTGAGACAGCAGTTTACAATGGGGTGGAGTGCAAAAACAGCATTGTTGTGGCACAATGGACAGAAAGCACACAAGTACACTGGAATTTTGACGAGAGTTTTGCCCACAGAGATCAATACACAATGACATTAGCACCGATCGGCTAGCGCCAAAACACAGACTCGCTCTTCCAAGTCCACGCTGCACATATTGCATTGTGCATTTAACTCCCAAGATAAGCTCTGACGTGGTATGTTATGACGTTTTAAACTGAGCTCTGTTAAGTGAATACAGCATGGTGCAATGCATGTTAGGGGCTACTAGAGACAAGGTTACTGTGTGACTGGCTAGTTTTATTCCACAAGAAGCGGAGATATTCCAGGGGGACAGGGCACAAGCCCTAAACAAGTCTGTTGTGCTCAGCAATAAAAACATTTAACATCCCGATGCACTCTGGGAGTTGTAGTCTTTGGATTAGCGTGCAATGAGTTGTGCTTAGGGGTTTTGCTCCAGTGCAGTTCAATCTCGGTCTGCTGTAACTCGTTAGTGAAGCTAATATTTAGCCATTCAGTGTTTGGCCTGACGTGCGTGTCGGTCCCGTTAGTGCTCGGCTCAAGTCAGTCAATGGCTGCCTATTGTTTAAGTGGCAGCGTGCGGCGCTGCTGAAAGGGTCATCTGCTAGCCCGCGAGTGGTGCGCGCGCGTGCACTATAAGGAATGCAAACAATGCAAATACCGAGAGATGAAAGCGGGCGCCGCGGCGCCCATGCATATTAAACATATGCGCATAGCGGCCCATGAAGCAGGCGCCATGGCGATTAAAAACAAGTAGTGCCTAAACGAAACTGACAAAGCCCTACAGCGCAATAAAACTGTAGTTGGTCGGTGCTGCTTCCGATAAAAACGGAAGTGATGCATCGGATCAACAGCCAACAGAAAGCAAGCTAAGAACAGCAATGCCAGAGTTAAACGAATCACAAGCGGCAGGAGAAATTACACGGAGTTTCAGCCAACATAGAGATTACTTTATGTCTCGCTGAGACAGCGCATGCACCGCATGCGCTGCCAAGGCGAGACCTAATGAGTGAGAGCACTGATGATGAAGCCGAGAGAAAGAAGTGATAACAAGGACACAAAACGAGAAAGATGCAGAGGAGCAGGAGAGAGAGAGAGCAAGCGAGAGTGTGTGTGGGATGAAGAGAGAGAGGAGCAAGGTGGGAGCCTCGAACCGTTGAGTCGGATCCGAAAGGGCCCTGACCGCCGGAGGACTGATCACAGGTAAGTCCTAGGGTGGCTGGACCACCCCCTACTTAATGTAATACACAAAACTGCCAATGACATGTCTTGACAACTACAAACCAGAAGAAAGGACACGATGCCAACTACTAGCAATACGTCTGATGCTAATCTTACTACTGCTTGTGCTAAACCACTATTCCTGCTTCTGTAGCTACTTCTGCTGCTATTCTATTACTGCTACTGACAACACTTCCATTGTGTCTTGTCCTAGAAAGTCTCATGCCTTTGGGTATGAAGCAGTATATAAATAAATGCATTTGCAAACTGCAAAATCCCTTGGTTCATCATTCTGGGTTTTGACTGAACGAATCTGTCTCCCTTCGAGCTCAATTTAAAGGAAGTCACTCACTCATGACAGGCCTCGAGTGGAGTGGTAACCTCCTGAGTGGGAGATAAGGAGGGAGAGAGTTCTCCAGATAAGCAAGAGTGTTATCTCGGTGCACTTAATCTCCACTAACAGAATTCCATCCGCGATTGGCACCCAGAGCTAAGAGTTTGTAGGCCGGGCCACATAGCGCCAACTTTGTAGACACTGGCTGGATGGGCCCTAGTCTTCGGGCCTAGCAGCAGTATGTACATGTTCTGAGCAGGGAGTATTTCTTGTTTTACCGGTGCTGGAGGCAAGTTTTTGTGTCAGGAAGGGTAGAACACTCCTCATGGGGCGCTACTTAACTTACAACTGACGAGGATTATAAAAAAGGGCAGCTGTAAATAGTGGTGGCTGGCAGTGCTTAATTTGTAATAAAATGTGTGCCAGGGCCCAGGCCAGTAGGCCACTGCAGCTTTAACCACCATAGCCTTGCCAGCACTGCCAGCGACAATACTTATGCAACTACCAACCATAACACTCCTACAAGTGTGAATATTCAGACTATTCCAGGCCCCCAAAGCTATGAGAATGGCTTGGGTGTCAGGAATTAATCGTTTTTAATATATATTGAATCAATAAATAGCTATTGTTCTGCTCATCTCTAAATTACACAGACAGCGCCACCATGTGGCAGACTGTAGAGTGCCGCTGTTAACAATTACATGGGGATGCCAAACACCGCAAACCACCGGCTCAAATTAAGCACTGGTGGCTGGTGAAGCCTGATAGTGACAGGCATTAGTATCAAGTACATATTGCTCAGAGCAGTGATGGAAGTTAAAGACCTGTAACTGCTGAAAGGAGGCTTTGTGGGAGGGGATTTCCACCCTCCTCATCAGAAAATATATTTTTTAAATGAGCCAAATATCACGTTGTAAAGCTTAATATTTTTAACTTTTTGAATTCACAATCTTAGCAAAGTGAAAAAACTGAAAAATGGCAAAAAAACTTTGTGATGAGAACAAATGAACAACTTGGTTAAGTGCAAAGTTGTACATTTAGATCAGAGACAAGATGGCAGTGGTAGTCACAAGATGTCAGCACCTCTGTTAAGTTTGTAAAGCACAATATACAATACAATATGGACAAGAATCCGGGACATTGGCATCTGTGGGACGATACATCACTGGATTACCTCCTTCCTGACAGATCGCACCCTAAAAATTCAGATGGGTGATTGTGTGTCCAACAGGGGGTCTATAACCTCTGGAGTCCCGCAAGGGTCAGCACTGTCCCCACTTCTGTTTAACATCTATCTCAGACCGCTAGTGAGGGACTTGGCCCGGATGGACTGCCAGGTGTTTAACTACGCTGACGACACACAAATTATTTTAGAAATTGACAACACCCCACAAGCCCCCACACGTGTGCAAGACACACTGAGATATGTGGTAAACTGGATGACAGCCAATTCACTTAAGGTTAACCCAGACAAAACGGAGGTATTGGCCATTACTACGGACAGCAACCCATGGACCAACCAATTCTGGCCACAAGAGCTGGGAGACACTCTGTCTCCAGCCCCGGTGGTAAAAAGCCTGGGTATTAAAATAGATGCCAAACTCTCACTGTCCAACCAAGTATCCACCGTGTTCGGGACCTGTGTGGGCCTACTAAGGCAGTTGAGGAAACTATCACCCCTCCTCTCATTTTCCACCATGCGGACAGTGGTGACCGCTTTGATCATGTCACGACTAGATTATGGTAACTCGCTTTACATTGGGTTACCGGACAAGCTGCTAGGCAAACTTCAGGTTGTGATGAATGATGCGGCCAGGTTGATCTTCAAGCTCCCCAGACGCACACGGGCCACTCCCCTGCTGCAAAAACTTCACTGGCTCCCCGTCAAACAGAGGGCTAGATTCAAGGGCCTCTGTATCGTCCACAAGGCCCAGCATGGACAGGCCCCAAGATACATCAAAGAGCGCCTGGGGAAATACGTCCCCGGCCGCACCCTAAGGTCATCCATGGGTGGCCAGCTAACCTGTCCACAGTTTAACTACACGATGAAAGGAGGGCGAGCCTTTTCTGTCCTCATCCCGCAACTGTGGAATAAGCTGCCAGGCCACCTTCGGTCCGAAAAAGCCCTCCTTCCGTTCAGGAAGAAACTGAAGACTCTCCTCTTCACAGACTCGTTGTGTATTTGCCTGAGACCTAGCTATAGGTCGGCAGAGGAGGGTAGATCTCGGGCAAATATACAACGAGTTCCACACAGCGCAGGCCTCTCCCTGTTGGACAATGGACTAACGTATGCCCGATGTTGTTTTTTCAAAACTTGTTCTCACCTTAAACTGAGAGGTGTAATTACAGACATTTATGAGCTTTACATTTCTTCTACGGGAGGTCGTAACTGGATTTGATACTTGTTCCACCCAAAGCCTTGACCTCTCAGAGGTGTATTTACTACATACTCCTTCCATACGCAAAAGGGGTCTTTGAGGTCAATTTCTGTTATTTGAAAAAGGTCAAACGGGGTTTACAACGTTCTAAAACCTTGAAAAAGTCGTCTACGCGACGAAACTCTTGTCGGCTGTGTGCGCCTTTTATCTACCTATGTGTCAACAGACCATCAGGCTATAAATACTGTCTACATATGGACTCTTGTTGAAATTTGTTCTGTTTTGGAGTGTGATTTAAATTAAAATTGGATCTGTAACAGTGACGGATCAAAACTACTTTGTTGTTGTGCTCGGAATTGTCAAAAACGTTTTGCAAAGTTGTACATGTCACCCAATTCTGGAGGAGCAATTACAATGTTGCACACCATGATCTAAATTCATTGTTGAAAATGGACTAACAGCCGTGCTAGAATGACAAGAAGACAGTCTCTTCTTGGATAAGACCTACTTCCCAATGGCCATTTATGTTTATTTATGGATCTAAGCGCATCCCTCAACTGACCGCAAAAATGCCAGGAATCCATATTTGATGTCACCTGAAGGCCACTGGTAAGTCAAGGCAAGAGCTTGGATGTGGGTGCTCAGTATCAGCGCGCTTGTGCTCCTAGTAGTATGGGTGCTCTAAACGTGCATGTAGGTGCTAAGTACCAATATGCTAGTGCTTCAAGTACCATAAGTGCTCTAAACATGGATGTGGCTACTCAGAGCCTATGCTAGTGCACTTAGTAATATGAATACTTTGACCTTGGATGTGGGTACTCAATGCCTGTGCACTAGTGTGCCTAGTAGTTATGAATACTCTAAATTTGGATGGTGGTGGTCAGTGCATGTGTGCTAGTACTCCATGTAGTGTGATCGCTTTTACCTTGGATGTGGGTGCTCAGTGCCAGTGCACTACTGTTCTTAGTAGTATGAGTGCTCCAGACTTGAATGTAGGTGTTTGGTGCCTGTGCCAGGCTGTGCTCCTAGTAGTGCGAGTGCTCTGGGCCTAGATATGGGTGATCAGCGCCAGAGCACTTGTGCTCGTAGTGGCATGAGTGCTCTGAACTTGGGCGTGGATGCTCAGTGCAAGGGTGCTAGGGCTCCTAGTAGTATGAATGGTCTAAACTTGGACGTGGGTGCTCAGTGCACGTGTGCTAGGGCTCCTAGTAGTATGAATGGTCTAAACTTGGACATGGGTGCTCAGTGCACGTGTGCTAGGGCTGCTAGTAGTATGAATGGTCTAAACTTGGACGTGGGTGTTCACTGACACTGTGTTGGTTCTCTTAGTTGTATGGGTACTATGAACTTGGATGTGAGGGCTCAGTGCCTAAGCTAGTGCTCCAAGTATTGGTGGTCTGAACTTGGGTGTGGGTGCTCAGTGCCCATGTGCGGGGCCCCAGTTAGCATGGATGATCTGAACGTGGGTGTGGGTGCTCAGTTCCCATGTGCAGGGCTCCTGGTAGCATGGATGATCTGAACGTAGGTGTAGGTGCTCAGTGCCCAAATGCGGGCCCCCTGGTAGCATGGATGATCTGAACGTGGGTGTGGGTGCTCAGTGCTGTACTGTAGTGCTTCATGTGGTATGACTGCTCTGGGGTTGGATGTGCTTTGATGTGGGTGATCAGTGCTCCTAGTAGTATGAGTACTTAAAAACTGGATGTGGGTGATCAGTGTCAGTGTGCTAGTACTCTGAGTAGTGTGAGTACTCTGAAAGGGGGTGTAGGCACTGAAAGCTGCTGCTTTAATTCTCAGAGTAGCACAATTGTTGTGAGGGATGCTTGGTGCTGATGGGGAGTGAGTGCTGATGCACTGTGTCCTGAGGGGAGTGAGTGCTGATGCACTGTGTCCTGAGGGGAGAGAGTGCTGATGCACTGTGCCCTGAGGGGAGTGAGTGCTGATGCACTGTGCCCTGAGGGGAGAGAGTGATGATGCACTGTGTCCTGAGGGGAGTGAGTGCTGATGCACTGTGTCCTGAGGGGGTGAGTGCTGATGCAGTGTGTCCTGAGGGGAGTGAGTGCTGATGCACTGTGTCCTGAGGCAGTGAGTGTTGATGCACTGTGTCCTGAGGGGAGTGAGTGGTGAAAGAACGAGAATGCAGAAATATGACTGTGCAAGGTCTCATCACCAACAAGAGAGTGAACTTGACTCCCACCTCTTACCAGCCTCGGATAGTGTACAAGGCAAATTGTAAAATTAGCCGTGTGAGATACAAAGAACTTTAAAGAGGGGGTATTTACAATTTTAAAGAATGGGGACAAAGAGGAACCAGTAAGCTCCCAGAGCTCTGATGAAAGCTAGGTGAGAGGAAGAGGCCTCTGGCAACCCCCGCCTGCCTCACTATTTGAAAAAGAGGCAAACAACTACCTGAGTGCCAGGTTGTAATCTGGGGTTAAAGTTATTTATTAAGTATTGTGTCTTTAAATCATTAGGAGTCATGGGTAGAATGTGTTATCTGTAAATGTTCTAGATTTGTGGAATCTTGGCTCATTTATTGCTCTGCTGCTGTGGCTGGCGGTCGTGGGTCCTGCTTATGGAATAAACTACGAATTTGAATATTCACATTTTCGTCTGGAGACTTCTTTATTATTCCATACTACAATTTATGGCGACGAGGATGGGTGGATAGTGCTTGGTGACATGCCAATTCTATCTGTTCAACAAACAAGTGTGCATGAAGGGATTTTACAAGATTTACGTTCTAAATTTGTACACGTTTTATCTAATAGAGTTGGAGTTGTTAAAGGGTTTAAACACACTATTAAATTGAAGAGCAATGCCACTCCTGTTATACAGAAAGTAAGACCTGTTCCTCTCTCTGCCAGAGATGATCTTAAAAAGTTATTAGACGATATGTGTTCCCAAGGTATAATAACTCCTGTAGAATCCTCTGAGTGGGTTTCGGCTTCCGTTGTCGCACGCAAGAGTTTTGGCGATATACGCCTGTGTGCGGATTTGAGGGTTCTCAATCTAAATATTCTTGTGGATTGTCATCGTCTCCCCAGAATTCATGAGATGTTAGCTAAATTAGGTGGAAGTAAATATTTTACCACTATAGATTTACGTTCTGCTTACCATCAAATTCCCTTATCTGAAAACTCCCAGCCATTAACAACTTTTCTGACACCTTTTGGTGTACATATGTACAAACGGATGCCATTTGGACTGGCATCCGCTGCCAGTGTATTTCAAAGACTAATGGATCAAATGTTCGGTGAAGAGAAAGGTATACAAGCCTTCCAGGATGATATTTTAATTCATACCGAGAGTTTAGATCAGCATGTATTATTATTAGAAAAAGTCTTGAGTAAATTGGGGACACACGGAATGACTGTTAATGCTGACAAATGTAAGTTTATTACTGAGGAAGTTAATTATTTGGGTCATAATATTTCCAATGAAGGTATTAAACCCAAAGTATCTTTGTTAAAAGCTATTAATGATGCACCTATTCCTACTGACAAAGATTCGCTCAGAGCATTTCTGGGCTTAAGTGAGTATTACTCCAGATTTGTTCAGGGCAATGCTGTTATTGTCCAGCCATTGAGGAATCTATTAAAGAAAAATGCTAAGTATGTTTGGCCTGAGGAATGTCAAGATGCTTTTGTGTCTGTTAAAAGTTGATAATAACTGCTCCTGCAATTAAACCTTTTACTCATGGGGAGAAGAGTATTATAACAGTTGATGCCAGTGCCAAAGGCCTTGGTGCTGTTTTAAACCAAATGATTAAAGGCCAAGAGTGGACAGTAGCGTTTGCTTCACGAACTCTCAATGAGGCTGAACAATATTATAGCACTATAGAGCGTGACGCACTTGCGTGTTCGTGGGCCTCTGAGAAGTTTAAAATGTACATTTCGGGAACAAAATTTCAACTATATACAGATCATAAACCGTTGATTTACATGTTGGGGGACAGTTGTTCTGATAAGGCTTCTTCAAGACTTATTAGATTACTAGCAAGACTACAAGAATTCAATTTTGACATTAAGTATCTACCAGGAGGGAAGAACGTCAGGGCAGATTGCCTATCACGGTTACCAGTGGAGAATGAGCTTGATTGCATGTGTGACAACTGTGACTACGAGTATGTTTTTATTGTGGATGATATCACTGAACAATTCAAAATTTCAGAGAACGAATGGTTTGAAAATTGCGAGAAAGATGATTGTTTGAATCGAGTTAAGAAATTTCTTGTTGACGGTTGGCCTAGTGACAGGAGTATATCAACTGATGTAAGATCTTTTTCCCAAGTAGCTTCCGAATTATCTGTTGTCAATGACATCGTAGTTAGACAAGATTTGTTTGTTCCACCTGTTGGTTTGAGAGGGAAGATCATTTCCTTGGCTCATGAGGGACATTTAGGTATTACTGCGGCTATTAAGAAGGTTAAACAAATCTATTGGTGGCCAGGTATTGATGGTCAAGTCAAAAGGTTTGTTGAAAGATGTGCTGAATGTTTATGTTCTGATAAGCATTGGAAAACATCTACCGCACCCTTGAGTCCTGTGGAATGGCCCAATGGTGCATGGGAAAAATTAGGACTAGATTTTACTGGTCCCTTCAATGTTTTCAGTGGTGACAAAAGATTTCTTATTGTTGCAATCGACTATTTTTCAAAGTGGTTGTACTTTGCTTTTGTTAAGAGTGCTGATACAGCTTCAGTTGTTTCTTTTTTGGAGCGTTTGTTTTTTATTGAAGGAAGGGTTAAAGAGATTGTTACAGACAATGGAACTAATTTTGTTTCTGAAGAGATGACCAAGTTTTGGAGAAATATGACGTCAAGCTAAACAAGGAAGGACGAACCCTCTGAGTGGATATGATACAATCACTAGTCTGGTTGGTACATGGACCCACTAGGTTTGTTTAAAAGACCCCTCACACACCAACCTAGTTGGTGTCATGCTTCATCATTGGGGTCCCAACCGGGTGGCCAAATGCCGCCCGGTTGTGCTACGACGCCTGATTACAGCGGAGCTGGTTTGGTGTGAGTATGTGATGTGATGTGAAATTAATTTAAAAATATCTCTGAGAATCCTTGCCTGTAAACTTTATTAGTGGCGGCTCAGGATATGGTTAAAATAAGTGTAGTGCAACTAAAATGGGAGGTTATTATCCCTAGTTGGCTATGTGAATGGTCTACATGTTTCAGCCCGCAATAGGGATTGTGAGGGGCTTTCTTCAGGATCGGGTGGTGAAAAGTGAGTGGCAAAGTGAGTATTGCCACGTGAGAAAATAAGAAAGTACCTACACACGCACTAAGGTGTGTGGACTGAGTGTCAACGTACTTACGGACACTGAAAAAGACCTGTGGGAGAAAAGAAGACAACACAGAACATGTATATACATTATTGTTAAGCAACATAAAATGCAACCTTACGTCGGTGCTATGGTCTAGCACAATGACCGACCCTGTGATTGTACGTATTATCTAGACGAGGTGGGGCATGCTGCATGCGAAAAGTGACAAGCAGCCTATGATGATCGCCCCTGTCTTATCGATGCTATGAAGCTGAAGAGCTTCAAGTGAGATCCAAGTGGTTATGTTGCTCAGGGTGGTGAGCAAAACATGGTTTGTCGCAGGTCACCACCCTTTAACTACTGGTGAGCTGGTAGGGGCCACCGTGATTGGTGGTCACGTGGCGCACTGTGCGGATCGTATCCACAATAGTGGTAGTGCCTGGCGAGAGCGTTTGGCATAAGTGATCATGCGGTGCGCCTGGCGAGAGCGTTGGCACAAGTGATCATGCGGCGCGCTGAAACGGTAATAAAAACATTTAAAACAAGCAGAGATCTTCTGTTAGCAACGCTGTTTATAAAAGCATAATTACACTATGTGTGAAATTTGGCAGCCGATCGGGACTCGGGAGGGGTCGCATCCGATGACAGAATCTGGGGAAAAGTGAAGTTTGAAATGAGCACGGAAAGTCAAAAGTGCTCGGGTCCTGCTGTGGGAAAGAAAGCAGCGCAACCTTACTTGGTTTAGAGATGGAACCCGTCTGAGAACCTAGTGTGGTATCCCGTCGTCCCGGCTGGTGTGGAGCGTGGGGAAGAAGGTGCTTTTAAGCCTGTGTCCCCTCCTGGATACGTGCCTGTATGCTCGTAGGGAAGCAGGGAGGAGTGGCGCTGCCGTGCGCAGTCGCTCGGCTGCATCTTGGAGCCCTGAGTGTGGCGGAAAGCTGCGCATGCGTGCGCATGCGCTGTGGTGCTGTGTAGGATTGGAAAAAAATCGGCCATCTTGAAACGGTCCGAAATGGAGCAAGAAGACTGCTTGCATTGGATGCAGTGTGGGACTGTAAGTAGCCGAGGTACTCTGTTCTGAGAGCCTTCGGCGAAGAATGATGCATAGTTAATAGGAACGGCCCGGTGTGGGGAGATGGACTGGTGGTGTGCACTCAAACCAATGCAAAAATAAATGTAAAAATAAAAAAATGAAAATGAAGGGATGGCGGTACACGGCTAGGTGTGCAGGGGGCCCAGAGTGAGGGCACTGAAATAGAATCATAAGCGGGAAAAAGGTGTTTCCCGGGTGCCTACTCTATGGAGGTTCCATCTCTATTGGAGCTCAGATACAAATGGGGTGCTCAGGGGATGATATGGTGGAATAAACAGTGTTTATGTTCTCCTGAGACTGTTCCAAGGAATGTTGTCGTTAAGGCCAGTTTTGTGGCTGGACAAGCGATAGATCCATCTTTGCTCCTTCTCAAGGAGGCGGCTCTGAATATTTGGTAAATTTGGGTCCAGTGCTTCTATAATGACCCAGCGCAAATCATTGGTCGTGTGGCCCACTTCGAGGAAGTGGTTCATCATGCGGGTTGTGTTTTTCTTACAGCGTATGGTGCTGCGGTGTTCACAGATCCTTGTCTTGATCTTGCGGTTGGTCATGCCAATATAGATGAGACTACAGGGGCAGACAATGCAGTAGACCACGTGTTCTGTGTTGCAGTTCGTATGTTGTCTCAGTTGCCATGTTTTCATAGGCTGCTTGTCACTTTTCGCATGCAGTATGCCCCACCTCGTCTAGATAATACGTACAATCACAGGGTCGGTCATTGTGCTAGACCATAGCACCGACGTAAGGTTGCATTTTATGTTGCTTAACAATAATGTATATACATGTTCTGTGTTGTCTTCTTTTCTCCCACAGGTCTTTTTCAGTGTCCGTAAGTACGTTGACACTCAGTCCACACACCTTAGTGCATGTGTAGGTACTTTCTTATTTTCTCACGTGGCAATACTCACTTTGCCACTCACTTTTTCACCACCCGGTCCTGAAGAAAACCCCTCATAATCCCTATTGCGGGCTGAAACATGTAGACCATTCACATAGCCAACTAGGGATAATAACCTCCCATTTTAGTTGCACTACACTTATTTTAACCATATCCTGAGCCGCCACTAATAAAGTTTACAGGCAAGGATTCTCAGAGATATTTTTAAATTAATTTCACATCACATCACCTACTCACACCAAACCAGCTCCGCTGTAATCAGGCGTCGTAGCACAACCGGGCGGCATTCGGCCACCCGGTTGGGACCCCAATGATGAAGCATGACACCAACTAGGTTGGTGTGTGAGGGGTCTTTTAAACAAACCTAGTGGGTCCATGTACCAACCAGACTAGTGATTGTATCACATCCACACAGAGGGTTCGTCCTTCCTTGTTTAGCTTATCAATATACCGGGGATACGGACGCACCCCATATTTCCCTTGCTCTCCCATTGTTTTGTTATATATATGCAGCGCACAGCTGTGAGAGCTGACACTCTTCCGTTCTTTTAACAACAACATCCGAATAGCACGCAAACACACTATGGCAGAAAACCAGGGCCTGGGGTTCACATTGGACGATGTCAACAATATTCTAGACAACCCCCCTTATTAGCAGACTTCAACATGGCAACTTCCATTGCACAAACTGCCGACTGGGAGAGCCTTAATGAAAAAAAGCGAAACCGCATTAGGACAATACTCCACGGCGTCATCCTGACTGAGTATCTTAGAAACAACACAGCACCCAGAGGACTTATTGTCACGAATGCCCCGCGAATCTTTCTAGATGACGCCACCTTCCGAAAAGATTGGGCCCAAATAGCATGGCGATGCACACGTGACTGGATCATCTTAATCATCCAAACAGCCAAACGTCTCTCTGAAGCCTTTCTCATCGAGATCCAAGCAACTGAGGCTCACTTCAAAGCAACACTTACCTCGTTCAAGAAAAACTTGATGAAACCAACAAGGAAATAAACGAATATAAGGAGGGCCTCACGCAATCCAAGATAAACAAATTCCAGAAAGATCTTAAGAAATTCTCCTACACAAAGACCTACCCATATGCAGATGCTGACTACCAACCCCCCAAAAAACCAGACACATTAGGCGCATCCTCTGATGATGACTCATCAGGCAGTAGCAGCTCTAGCACGGGCAGCTATCGGAGACGACAACAAGGAAGGGGAGGCAACATAGGCTGGCAACAACCATGGGCCCAAGAATTACCAGGACCCAACATGCAATACCCCCCATGTATCCCCAGATGCATCCACAATTTGGATATGGTTGGAATCCGCCTTTGGACCACCACCGCCATACATGAACCAAAACCAACGGCAACCTTTTTAGGAAGAGGCCCACGAGGACGCGGAAGGAGACGCAGAGGGAACCAGGTTCACTGGGAAGACGATCCACAACAAGGAGCCCAGACGAGGAGCAAAACTCTAGGCCAGCAGCCAGGCCCGAGCACGCGATGAGCCTGGTAACCAATCTATCCACACATGCCCTCACCTCAGCAGAGCAGGCAGTTCTAGAGAAAGGACTTGGCTACGCACCTACAGCAAGACTTGACAAATTCATGTTGCACTGCGAACTAGCAGAGTTTTTTCGCAAGCTCAAGCTAAAAGCTTTCTTCGAAAACTCTCCTCCATCCGCAACAGAACCACAGGGAGACACCTCCTTCAGAGTTAAGTCGAGCTTCATCCCACCACCTAGCACTATACCACCAGAGATACTTGTCTATGAACAAACTGTATTCAAAGAGATCGAAGCACTGAAGGATACTAACGTCTACCAGAATACGAGCAACACAGAACGCCAAGCCCTACAATCACTGAAGGCAAATACTGAAATCGTAATAAAACCAGCTGACAAAGGTGGCGGGACCGTCATTCTGAATAAAGAAGACTACCGACAAGAATGTCATCGACTACTGAACGATACCAAGAACTATGAAAGACTCACACACGATCCTAGTGAAGACCTAAAAACTTGCATCCACACTCTTGTGGAAGATGCCGAGACTACAGGCCTTATCACTAAGAGTGAGGCCAAATTTCTAACTACCACGCCGGGCAAAATACCATATTTCTATATTGTGCCAAAAACGCATAAAAACAAAATACCTCCGCCTGGACGCCCAATAGTTTTGGGCATAGGATCCCTGCTAGAACCACTCTCACGCTATTGTGACTATTTCCTGCAACCATTGGTTCAAAGCACCAGCACTTACCTCAAAGACACCAAAGACCTACTTGGCCTCATTAATTCCTTGTCTTACAATCCAGACACCTCTTTTCTGGTTAGTCTTGACGTCGAGAGCCTGTATACCAGTCTCCCGCAAGATGATACCCTACAGGTACTGAAATCTGCCATCAACAACACCAATTGGCAACATCGAACCTCCAAAACATTTGTTCTTGAATGTGCCACACTTGCTCTTAAAGAGAACTTCTTTGAGTTTGAAGGCCGGCTCTTCCTACAGAAGTACGGAACATCCATGGGGAGCGTTTTTGCCCCCAGCGTGGCCGGCCTTTATGTATATGACTTTGAGACCAAATACCTACTTAACAACCACCAGTCACGATTTCCCCAAATCAGATTCTACAAACGCTATATCGACGATATCTTACTGATTTGGGAAGGAAACAACGATTCACTCACAACATTCTGCGAATGGCTTAACTCATGTGACCCCAACCTCCGTTTCACACACAGCTTTGACAGATACAAGACCACATTCCTTGACTTGGATATTGAAGCGGCAGGAGGGGGACTAAAGAGCAAAACACATTTTAAAACCACTGCCCGCAATTCCCTTCTCCACATTACGAGCTACCACCCCAGATCACTGCAGGAGAATCTCCCCTACGGCCAATACCTTCGGCTCCGCAGAAACTGCAGCGAAATAGGAGACTACAAATCCCAAGCCAGAGATCTAAATGATAAACTGCGACAGCGGGGCTACCCCAAATGGATCACAGACAAAGCCAACAAGAGGGACAGGAATCAGAACCGTGAGGGACTGATTGAGACACCAGCACGAGAATCAACACAGTCGCCACTTACATGTGTGACCACATACAATGCTGTCTCTCATAAAGTCTCACAAATTATTCGCAACAACTGGAAAATACTGAAGACAGGCAATCTTGATTGGGAACTTCCTCTCCTCTCCAACAAGAGAGCCCGTTCCATCAAAGACACGATAGTTGCCACCCGACCAAAACCACAACAGAGGCCAGCCCACACTGTCCTCAATGCCTGGGGGCTCCCGGGCGTGGTGGGCCATTTTCCCTGTGGCAACTGCAGCGTGTGCCATATCACCGAAACCACCAAAAGCCTCAGTCTGGAACCAGGGAAAACATGGCAACTGAGATAACATACGAACTGCAACACAGAACACGTGGTCTACCGCATTGTCTGCCCCTGTAATCTCATCTATATTGGCATGACCAACCGCAAGATCAAGACAAGGATCTGTGAACACTGCAGCACCATACGCTGTAAGAAAAACACAACCCGCATGACGAACCACTTCCTCGAAGTGGGCCACACGACCAATGATATGCGCTGGGTCATTATAGAAGCACTGGACCCAAATTTACCAAATATTCAGAGCCGCCTCCTTGAGAAGGAGCAAAGATGGATCTATCGCTTGTCCAGCCACAAAACTGGCCTTAACGACAACATTCCTTTGAACAGTCTCAGGAGAACATAAACACTGTTTATTCCACCATATCATCCCCTGAGCACCCCATTTGTATCTGAGCTCCAATAGAGATGGAACCTCCATAGAGTAGGCACCCGGGAAACACCTTTTTCCCGCTTATGATTCTATTTCAGTGCCCTCACTCTGGGCCCCCTGCACACCTAGCCGTGTACCGCCATCCCTTCATTTTCATTTTTTTATTTTTACATTTATTTTTGCATTGCTTTGAGTGCACACCACCAGTCCATCTCCCCACACCGGGCCGTTCCTATTAACTATGCATCATTCTTCGCCGAAGGCTCTCAGCACAGAGTACCTCAGCTACTTACAGTCCCACACTGCTTCCAATGCAAGCAGTCTTCTTGCTCCATTTCGGACCGTTTCAAGATGGCCGATTTTTTTCCAATCCTACACAGCACCACAGCGCATGCGCACGCATGCGCAGCTTTCCGCCGCACTCAGGGCTCCAAGATGCAGCCGAGCGACTGCGCACGGCAGCGACACTCCACCCTGCTTCCCTACGAGCATACAGGCATGTATCCAGGAGGGGACACAGGCTTAAAAGCACCTTCTTCCCCGCGCTCCACACCAGCCGGGACGACGGGATACCACACTAGGTTCTCAGACGGGTTCCATCTCTAAACCAAGTAAGGTTGCGCTGCTTTCTTTCCCACAGCAGGACCCGAGCACTTTTGACTTTCCGTGCTCATTTCAAACTTCACTTTTCCCCAGATTCTGTCATCGGATGCGACCCCTCCCGAGTCCCGATCGGCTGCCAAATTTCACACATAGTGTAATTATGCTTTTATAAACAGCGTTGCTAACAGAAGCTCTCTGCTTGTTTTAAATGTTTTTATTACCGTTTCAGCGCGCCGCATGATCACTTGTGCCAACGCTCTCGCCAGGTGCGCCGCATGATCACTTATGCCAAACGCTCTCGCCAGGCACTACCACTATTGTGGATACGATCCGCACAGTGCGCCACGTGACCACCAATCACGGTGGCCCCTACCAGCTCACCAGTAGTTAAAGGGTGGTGACCTGCGACAAACCATGTTTTGCTCACCACCCTGAGCAACATAACCACTTGGATCTCACTTGAAGCTCTTCAGCTTCATAGCATCTATAAGACAGGGGCGATCATCATAGGCTGCTTGTCACTTTTCGCATGCAGCATGCCCCACCTCGTCTAGATAATACGTACAATCACAGGGTCGGTCATTGTGCTAGACCATAGCACCGACGTAAGGTTGCATTTTATGTTGCTTAACAATAATGTATATACATGTTCTGTGTTGTCTTCTTTTCTCCCACAGGTCTTTTTCAGTGTCCGTAAGTACGTTGACACTCAGTCCACACACCTTAGTGCGTGTGTAGGTACTTTCTTATTTTCTCACGTGGCAATACTCACTTTGCCACTCACTTTTTCACCACCCGGTCCTGAAGAAAGCCCCTCACAATCCCTATTGCGGGCTGAAACATGTAGACCATTCACATAGCCAACTAGGGATAATAACCTCCCATTTTAGTTGCACTACACTTATTTTAACCATATCCTGAGCCGCCACTAATAAAGTTTACAGGCAGGGATTCTCAGAGATATTTTTAAATTAATTTCACATCACATCACATACTCACACCAAACCAGCTCCGCTGTAATCAGGCGTCGTAGCACAACCGGGCGGCATTCGGCCACCCGGTTCGGACCCCAATGATGAAGCATGACACCAACTAGGTTGGTGTGTGAGGGGTCTTTTAAACAAACCTAGTGGGTCCATGTACCAACCAGACTAGTGATTGTATCACATCCACACAGAGGGTTCGTCCTTCCTTGTTTAGCTTATCAATATACCGCGGATACGGACGCACCCCATATTTCCCTTGCTCTCCCATTGTTTTGTTAGAAATATGACGTCAAACACATTCTTGCACCATTGTATAATCCAGCTTCCAATGGTCTGGTTGAAAGGGCTAATCGTTTGTTAAAAGAAGGTGTGCAAACAGCGGTAGCTAACAAGTTAGATGTGGCAGAATATTTACATCACAAAGTATGGAACTATAATATTACACCTCAAAGTACTACAAATATGGCCCCTTTTGTTTTGTTAAGGGGGAGAAAACCTATTTCTGTGCTGAGTCCCACGTGGTTATTAGATAAAGTCATGCAATCTCACTATTTTGATTTACAACGGGTGCGTGCACATGTCAAAGAAAAGCAAGATATGTACAAACGTCATTATGACAAACGCATGCATGTGAAGGAAGGTATCTTATCTGTAGGTGATTGGGTTTTGATCAAAAAACCCATTAAGGTTGGTAAAGGGCAATCTAAATTTTCAGAACCAGTAAACGTGTTGAAAATAGCTAGGATGGCTGTCTTGTTACAAAATAGAGGGTGGTGGAATAGAAATTCCTTGGTCAAAGTGACTGAAGAACAAGCTAACATCATTATTCAGAAACTTAGTAGTCAAAGTAACACGAGAGAGAAAGAGAGGAGTGATTGGTTGGATTTTGAACATTTGACTCATTCTGTTCGCAATGAGGATTTGCAAACATGTGGTGAAACTTCTCCTAGCATGGGCTCTGACAGGGGGGATAATTTCACCAGTTCACATTCCAGTACTTGTACTGGTAATGATAATGTCGTTTCTGGAGGTGATGGGGACAACTTGCTTAGGAGTAGTTCTAGAATTAGATCAGCTCCTATTCGCGCCAGAGATTATGTGTATTATTGATTTTGTTTCTGTTTATTAAAAAAAGGGGGGGGTGTAATATGGGGTTAAAGTTATTTATTAAGTATTGTGTCTTTAAATCATTAGGAGTCATGGGTAGAATGTGTTATCTGTAAGTGTTCTAGATTTGTGGAATCTTGGCTCATTTATTGCTCTGCTGCTGTGGCTGGCGGTCGTGGGTCCTGCTTATGGAATAAACTACGAATTTGAATATTCACATTTTCGTCTGGAGACTTCTTTATTATTCCATACTACACAGGTGCATGAACAGTATTAGGGGCAACCCTTTGTGACTGACTGCAGATGGAGAGTAAGAGAGTGGGGAGAGTACTTGAGAGAGATACAGAGAGAGACTTAAGGAGAGAGAAGTAGAGTGGGAGAGGAGCTGAGTGATAGATTGAGGGAAAGAGAGGAAGAGTGTCTATGTGTCAGAGGGCGAATTGGGAGAGTTAGAGAGGAAGAAAGGGAGAAGCACAGGAGATGAAGAGGAAGCAGAGAGGCAAAGAAGAATGTGCGACAGAGAGATTGGTAAACATAGCTATATCGTTTGAGAGAGGAGAAGGAAATAGGGAAAGGAGAAAGAATGGAAGAGGAATAAGGTAAAGGAAAACAGAGAGCTAGGCAAAGGGAGAGAGACAAAAGGAAAGGAGAAAACGAGCAAGGGATAGAAAGAACGGAAACAACAGACTGCGAGAGTATAGAGGACAGACAGAATGAGAGAGAGGAAGCAGAGCGAAAGAGATCGCAGAGAGAGAGATGTAGAACATAAATTAGCATTTCCAGAACTCCTACAATGTGAGAGTTCAATTCAAGGTTGATGTCCAACGCTAGACTACATGGGACCAAGGCATCCTTGAAGGTCTAGAAAGCTTACAGTTGCTTCGCTGCACTGATCTCCATGATTTAGGACATCATTGGACGAACGATAAAAAGTCTGAAGTTTGAGAGAATGGAGGAGTCTATTCTAAATTATTTTTGCTCCTTTAGGAAATGATAGCACAATGACATCTTTCGAGCACGACAAAACACCATCTTCTAGAAATGAATGCAAGTAATTTGCCCAATTTTGAGTTGTTGTCCCTCTGTGCGAATTCTATGGGTAGTGGATGAATAATATACTTCATGATTGCTGCAAACAAGGCTGGGCTGGGAGTGTGCTGCAGGGAGGTGGCACCAGTGACACTCCGGATGAGATGGAATATTGCCTGGCATAGCACTAGTTCTTCAGTAAGCCACATCCTGGCTCCTGGACTGAAGAGTATGATGCTAATGACGTCGATAGACAATGGCATGGAGAGAGAAGCAGGCATGATACAATACAAGAGAAATCCGCCATGTTCGTTGAGCCAAAAGGGAGGAAATGTGGTTATTGTTTTTTTGAGCGATGAACTCTTTGTTACCAAGCAAATAACTGGGATGGATGCAGATGTGTACTAATGAACACGAGCCATGCTCCTGCCTCCCGCTGCAGATTAATGCAGCTAAAAACAGGAAGGTCTGACCGTGTCTCGTAGTCCAGTCATGACCTCTGGGGGTTTTGCCATAGAGGTAACATAACAAATCATGAGACTGAAGGCTGGGTGATTTGCAAATGTGACAAAAGCCTTGGTACAGAGAGCAGAATGTGTACTTGTCATCTGTGCTCCAGCCTTCATGTTTATCCTGGCTCTGCGGAGGTCAGAGGTCACCCGGACACCCTTACCTTGTCTCCCTTATCTTGTCTCCAGTGAGAAATCACCCCTACCTCTTAAAGGTTTTTTGGCTTTATGCCTATCCCTTTCCGATTGACTCTAGCTAGCGGAAGGGGGGTGGGAGGGAGCATATCTGCCTCTAGTGGTGGGGGATTATGTCGAAATCCTCACACCTGCCCCTCTAACCCAGCCAGAACTGAAAAGACAGACCATTGGGTTCAATGCACATTAAAGACGTTTGTACTACTGTACTAACGTTCACTTTTTTGGAAAATGCAAACTATGCCTTAATTAATACACTTAGTACTTTTCAGCATCTCAAGTGTTCCATTATAACAGATTGCCCAAATACAAAAATAATGGTCTGAAGTCAACCATTGCCCCACAGTATGACTATTTCTTTATTCTGAGTGTAGCAGGCCATATGCACAAGTATCATGTTTATCCTTGCTCTCGCTCCCTGCTTTTTCTCTGCCTCCCCTGCGTTTTACTTAGCTAGTCCCTGATGATCCCCAACCTAGCCCACTCCCTATTCCGCTCTGTTAGAAATGTTTTACTTTTTCATTATTTTTATTTTTTACACAAAGGCCTCTCGGGGGAAAGTGCTTCTGGGCCACTTGCTTCCTATTTTTCTTAGTGTACACTAGTTTTTCACTTTTTAAAAATGTCAATTTACTATTCTAACGTGGTCGTCTGCCGTGTTAGAACAGTAAATTAAAAATGACTGCCATGTGTTATGACGCATGTGTACGCACATGTTACGGCACATGTCACAACACATATATGTGTATTTGTAATCATCTTAGAACAGATTTTCTTTAATGGAAAACCCATTGTAAAATCAACAGCCATGCCTGTGCGTGCATCTTGATACATGTATTGGCATGGGATTGGTAAACAGCACTGTCAGAGCAAATGGCCTTGCCTTTTAGAGTGGAGACTGTTGTCTTTGCCAATGCTTGTGCTTAAGTAACTACTTATATTACATATTTTTAGGATAAGTACCCTGCTCCTGCCTCTTAGACACAGAGGACGATATCAACGACCATAAATGTAATCTTTGATTTTCCTGATGAAATTTATCATGATGAGTTGTCAAAGTAAATAGCGTACCCTTCTACTGAGAGGACATATTCGTTCTGGCACACCTTGTTCCAAACTGCCTACTGTGCTTTCTAAAAATATATTTTTTACACTGAGAGAATGTAGTGTAGACTAGGGGGATAAGTATGACATGCACATGGTGAACTTTGAACAGCCACAGGACGTTTGATTGGTGGCTGGCAGCCATGTCATGGGGTTGTATTGAGTACTGAGACTACCAGGACTGAAGATCTATGCCCAGTTATATGATTTCAAAGCAGATTTTTGGGTGGTTTTAGGTCAGGCTTCTCCAACGAGTCACTCGTGAGCTATTGGTAGCTCTCCAGCTACCTGTAAGTAGCTCTCCTGTGTCCAGCCCAACCTACGGATTTAGAAGCTTTTGTTGGGTTCAATTAATAAATATGTGTACCAAAATTGAAAAGCATATGGTTGAGATGAAAATGTATGTATTCTCAGAACTCATAAACTGATGTTTGGAGAAAAATGGTTAAATTTCAATTTAAATATATTTGAAGCTGATATCTCAGTGATAAATCGTGACATTGGGGAGATTTATTATTATTATTATGACCTTGGTACCAGGGGCACTTTTTTGTATTATCCATGTAGAGCTATTCCACATTGATAAAGCTTTTTTTACATCTCTCCAGGCAACCAAGCTTGATGAACTGCTGGCAATCTTGCATATGGTGGCCACCAATGTAATTGTGTCTGTTGTGGTCACCATTCTAGCACTAATTATATCAGTAGCTCGGGATGATTTTCATTCAACATAAGTAGCTCCTAACACAGAGAAGGTTAGAGACTCCTGTTTTAGGTCATTTCATTTTTGGACGGTCACATAAGATATTGAGTAAATCTCAATCTGATATTGAAATATGCCACTCTAAAATGTCATGCACGTGGTAGCTATAAGTCTTATTTAGAGGTAAGTCGATTTTTCTGTCTGATAGCTGGAGAAAAGACCTCATAATTGACAAACTTTCCAAGCTTGATTACCTAATAATATTATTGCTTCTTTGCATACTACTAAACAAAGGAAATAGTTGTTCTTATCATCTGACATTCAAGGTGTGTAAATACCTTTGGCTCGGTTTTTCTAAAGAGCTCTATCTTTAGTCTGTTTTGCAGTTTGTGTCACTTGTCTCATAATTTGAACCAACCTGCTAAAGGCTCAACCTCCCGATCAGCATTGATCTGTCTGTTCGATTTTAAAATAATAATCCGACGTTTAATCGGATCCTTCAAGGGCAATTAGTTTGCGAGTACATTTCATTATTATTTACATTTCTTTTTAATATTTGTTTTCTATTTTCCCCGTTCTTTCCCTTTTTTCCTTCATCGTTTTGACTTATTGTTTTCTTTTGGTTTTCCTTTCCTTTTCTTCTGTGCACTCCTTATTATATATCCTATTTCCTTTTTAAAGTTATTAGTGTGGTAATGGTAATCTTTAAACCATGGGATTTCTCATTTCTTTTTGTTCTCGAAGTTGCCATGTTGAAAGCTTTGGGCCACATGCATCAAAGTCAGGATTTGCGAATCCTAAATAGCGAAGTTTAAGAAATCGCTATTTAGGAGTCGCAAATCCTTATGCATGTAGGAATTGCAAAAAAATTGCAATTCCTACATATTCCTTAATTGCGACTCGCAAATTGCGCATCGTAATTAAGGAATAGCTACCCAATCATTCCTATGGGCCTAAAGGCCCATAGGAATAAATGGGAATTGCATGCGCAATTTGCGAGTACCAAATTGGTACTCGCAAATTGCGCATGGACACCCTGTTGCACCATTGAAATTGCCATGTTACCACATGTTGCGCACATACATGCCCCAAGGGCATGTGTGTGTGTAACCTGAAACTTTGAAAAATGCACTTTAGTGCATTTTTCAAAGTTTTTGCAAATTACCATCATGTTCAAATTGATGGTAATTTGCGATCCCTAATTGCGAATTCGCAATTTGAAATTGCATCATGCATTGCATTTAGGGAATTGCAATTTGTGATTCCCTAAATGCATTCGCAATTTAAGTAATCACAAATTTTGCGATTACTTAAATTGCGATTTGCAAAATTGCGATCCCAAATGCAAAAATACCGGTCGCAAAGGGGCAGATTCTGCGAATCTGCCCGTTTGCGATCGGAATTTTCGTTAATGCATGTGCTCCTTAATTTCTTATGTAGCTTTTATTTTCTTGGGGTTTTGCATCCCATGATTAAGCAACTTCATCGATCGAAGAACCGGATTGAGTTGGTCTGATGACTGGTAATTGTACCCTCAGCTTTCTGAATTCTTGCTTCTCTTTTCAGTACTGCCTCATTGAGTTTATCTAATTTAGGATACAGTCCTGCCGTAGTTCTTTCATTTCTTGTACCTTATCCGTTACAGCTATTTTTAGTGGAGAATAAAAGCAGAGGGCACGCCCCCTGGATCATCAGCAGCCCCATTGCCGATTTTTTTGGGATTAAATCTTTATTGACTGTAAAAGCATACACAGATTGAATAAAGCGTGCGAGCAGTTGACAACAAACCCCTTGTAGAATGTGCACCTAATTCCGGTCACACAAGCAGAGAAAATAAATATAGAATAATGTTCCCAACGATCAAGAGTTCCAGTCATATTTCGGTTTAACGCAACAAAAGTTACCATCCCAACACCCCACAACCCCTCGAACTAGGCATCATATTTAGGCAAACCATTGGTCCCTCAAATGTCATTTTATCACAGTAGCACACGAGGGTCACACCAGGAAGTCATAAATTCTTAACCCCTTGGTGCATTTAGTAGGTCCACAGGGCTATGATACACAGCGGGTGTATATTGGATTCACTCTCCAGAACCAGCAGAATACCATCTCATGCATCAAGGAGAGGTCCCTTACTATTTCTCAAGAGGAGGGCCATTAACGTGGACAGTTCGTCTCTCGCCCATTCAAAACATCCCACAACTACCTGCCAGCATGTGGTGCACTAGGGCCATATGCATCAAAAAAGAGTTTTGCGATTCTCAAATTGCAATTTTTAGCGAATCGCAATTAGAGAATCGCAAAATGCAATGTAAGTAGGATTTGCTAAAAATTTTGTGAATCCTACATATTCCTTATTTGCGAATTGCAAATTGAGATTCCCAAATAAGGAATACCTTCCCATTCATTCCTATGGGCTAGGAGGCCCATAGGAATGAATGGGAAGACATTCTCAATTTACGATTACCAATTAGAGAATCGCAAATTGAGAATGCAATTTCAAGGTTGCAAGGGTGCCAAAAGGACACCTTGTTGCACCCCTGAAATATGCATGTGTGCACATTTTGCGCACATACATGCCCTAAGGGCATGTATGTGCGACATATGGCACTTTTAAAAAATCAAAAAGTGCTTTTTTAAAGAAAATCGCAAATTACCACCAACTTGAAGTTGGTGGTAATTTGCAATTCCTTAAGGCCAAATAGCAAATTTCTGGTGCTTCCAGAATTGCATTTAAGGAATCGCAATTTGCAATTCCTTAATTGCATTCGCAAAATAGAGAATCGCAAATTTTGCAATTCTCTATTTTGCAATGGCCTTTGGGATGATACATCCCAAAGGCTTTTCTCATTCGTAAACGGGCAGATTCTGAGAATCTGCCCGTTTGCAAACGGGAAAAAGGCTTGATACATATGGCCCTTTGCCTTCCAGTTCACCGCTATATTTCGTTTGGCAACTATCAAAACTAAATATATGAACCAACATACCTTCTTCTGCAACTTAGTTCTATGAAATTGACCTAACATTGACCTAACAGACAGTGCTGGGAGTTACAAGGAATTGTGAGGCCAGTGCCCTCATGAATAACGGCCACTATAACCTCCCAGTATTTCTTTACAGGCAGCATTTCCCAGACCATATGATAAAAATTTGCTGCAGCATGTTGACATCAGGGACATGTATTATATTCCCCACTATACATCTCGGAAAGTCTGTGAGGAGATATGGAAGTCTGGTGAATGTAGACAGGGCTGTAAGTGGGCCGAGTCTCACCGGGTCTGAGCACCAGCAGTTTTTTTAGAGAGGCCTCGAAACAGGTCTCTATCGGGCTCTGTTTTGTGCCCTGGAGGCGGTCCGTTTTTTCCGGACTGCAGTGACAGCAGGCACATCGATGTGCGCTGCTCACACTGCTCTTCTCACTAGTGGAGAAGTTACGGACGTCATGCCAGGTGAGCGTTGTAAGAGAAGGGAAATCCTTTAAAGAGAGTAATTTTCTCTCTGGATTTCCCTTCTCTTTTTGAAACGCAGAGCATCGTCGTGGTGTCAGCAGGGCTTTAAGTGGAAGCTTTTTCAATATTATATACAACAAGCCATAGTTGCTGCTTATTTATCTTATGCAACTAACAACCATTGACAAAGCCAATAATCCTGCCTTGTAGGTATGATGTTACTTGTATCATATATCTAGATGCTATGACAGAAACAGCAAAATACAAGTCGGGCGGCACACTATGCTAAGCACAGATTTTTAGCTTATGTGTTTTTAAGCCACGCCCTTAATTATATTGGCCACGCCCCTTTGAGACACCCCCCAGTTTTTTCATCCCACTTAAAGCCCTGAATGTAGATGATTTGTGTAAATTGAAAACGCTGATTTCTGATTACCAGCTTAGCATATTTGAGGATTTTTGCCCTCGTCATCTTCAATTCCACACTAATAGATTCCTCCTCCACAGACCTACAACCAGATGCCTCAACCAGAAAGACTACGCACAGTGTTGTGCACATAGTAGAGACAGCGTGTTGTGGTCATGCCAATAGTCAGTACCATGTACGTTTTTGAACGAGGTGGTTCCTCCGGCACACACAATCATGTTGCTTTAGCCACCTTGTACAATGAATTGTGTTCCATCAATTGCCCAGCCCTGATCTGGAATTGGTCCCTTACCACATCGAATGGCATATATATCCCATTTGCGAATAAATCCCCTACCGTATACCCCGCCTCTGACCAAACTCTCAGATCAACATTTTTAATGAGCAATGAGAATTTAGTTAGGCTCCACAGCAGTATGTCTGGAGTGCCCATCCCCGACGCTCGCATGTAACTAAGCCAGCAAAATTTGACCACCTTGAGGGGCCGAGGTAATTTTTTTGTAGCTAACTTGGCATCTAGTATTACATTCAACAGCTGTACTCCTCCCAAGCATACAGTAATCTCTACAGTATCATGTCCTTTTGGGATCCCCACCCACCTATCTAACCAAACCAAACCAAACCTGTTGAGCTACCAAGTAGTATGACTCTAATCATGGCAATCTCATCCCCTAAATACAATGGCAGGGCCATTTTCCTTACTGCTAACATTTTTCACTTTCCTACAACTCTTTAAGGAAGAGAGGTTTCAATAACATCGGAAGTGCTGGAAAAAGGTATAGGAGTCCTGGCGATAACAGCATTTTGACGACTGCGGCTCTTTCCATAGGGAGAGAGGGAGACTCTTTCAAAAGGCCAGAGAAGCGTGAAGTGCAGCAACCACTTTGCCAATGTTACCCTATACCAGCTGCTCGCTCTCAGGATATACCCAAACCGCCAGGTACTTGAATGTGGCCGGCGTCCAGGGAATTGTTACATCTAGCCATGTATGGGGATCGCCATCAGGCACTCCGTGAACAGTAAAAAGACTGGGGGCTTTATTTATGAGGCCTTGCGACACTTTTGCGCAGTCGTTGTGTCACTTCTTGTGATGCACCGGTGGCATAAAAAATGTGCCACATTGTGCCCTATTTACAAAGTGACGCATCTAAGCAGATGCGTCACTTTCTAAAGCCCTGCGCTACATTATACCTGCGTCAGGTATAATTTATGCGGGGTGGGCATTCCGCCGTAAAAAGCCTCGTAGAAGTGGCACAGTGAAAACTATCAGATTTCACTGCGCCACTTCTAGGACGCCATTGTTTCAAAACCTTACGCCTGCCTCACAGCAGGCGTAAGACTGACGCAGGCCCTGTCACATGGGCTTGCCCCATGTGAAAGGACACATTGCTGGAGTTGCGTCTGTTTTCAGACACACCCCAGCAATGCGTCACTTTTGCACCTACAGATACGTCAGTAATACTGACGTATCTGTAACTCCTTGAGACTTGGAGCGCCGTACATTAAATACGGCGTATCCATCGTGTCACAAGGAGGGCGCAGTGAAAACTGTTGCATCGCTGTTTTGTCGCAGCGATGTGACAGTTTTCATAAATGAGGCCCTAGATTTAACCCACTTTATCTTTAGTCCTGATGCCTTCTCGAAATCTGATAGAAGCACCATAGCGCTTGGAAAACTTGTTTTTGGGTCTGACTGCGAATGCTAGTGGTTCTGTTGCTAGTGAAAAGATCAACGCAGAAAGCAGGCATCCCTTGTGCATACACTTATGAGCCCCCCACACCTCTGATCATACTTAACTAGTTTTAACCCTAGTAACAGGTTTCTCGTACAGAAATTTTACCAGTTTCAGGAAACCTTCTAGTTTCATATGCCGTACCACCGAGAACATGAAAGGCCGTAGCAGCATATCGAATGCCTTTTCTATGTCTAACGAGACAGCCATAGGTGTCAACGGCGAACTAGGTGTCTCATCCAATACATGACAAAGGCGCCACAAATTCAAGTGTGTTTGCCAGCGCAGAAAAAAAACACTCTGATCAAAGGAAACCAAGGAGTGGACCACCAATCCGCCAGCCCTCTCCCCAGGATTTTATATTCAGAATTAAAGCGGTAGAGATCTATAGGAACGCACATGTAGTGGATCTCGACCTGATTTCAATAGTACCACCACAGTCGCATTTGAGTAGACTCCAGCAACTCCACCCTTATCGTTGAGTCAAGTCAAAGTAAACTTTTTCGGCCATAGTCTATAAAAGCACACACAAATTAATAAAGCATAATTTAAAATTTCATCTTAATCAAGGGTCATATACCAATTATATGATAAAAATTTGTTTAAAAGTCCAAAGCAGGTGCACTAAATCATATCTAAAACTTCAATGTTGGAGAATAACCATTAAAATTCATAGCTCCTCCTAATATGAGACACAGATTATATAAAATTTAGAACCGCAAAACAAATTTCAAGTGAACGTAGGGACTGCAAAAAAATGTGACCATCCTGTACTGTCTCATATTGGCCTCGCGCAGCAATGGCACCAAAAAACGGTGTCTTGGCTCTTGAGACAAAGGGCAAAACAGAAATAAGTGACTAGTGCTTTGAATCGAGGTATTGTCACACACACAAGATGATGTGTGATTCCAGGCTCCCGGGAAAGGAAAAGCAAATTTAAAGAACAATGTGCAAAGTCTAAACAGGATTAACCAGTGACGATGTGTAGGAGATATAATTCACCTCAAATAAGGCTCTATGCCACGGGTTGTTGAGACTTGGACATAATTAACAATTGATTGCTTGGGCTGGGCCACATCTAGGCGTTTATTTATACAGTGCTCCAAGAACAATTATTTAACGCGGGACTTATGGTTAGAGCCGATTGAATGAAGGGATATGTAAAGATCATGGAGACCCAGGCCTCCAATGTGACCTTCAGATACTTTAACTATTGTATCTGGTCCACCCCATCTAGTGACAGACAACCAGAAATAGAAGTTCTGAGTCATAATACATTGCCAGACGTCTCTATATGTTTACTAAAACCATCTGGGCCTAGCAAGCATATCTATGACAACATTAATTTCCTGTGTGATAATGGGTACCCAACAGCTCTCTCTGTTTGGCGTCAAATACCAGCTGTGTTACATTACCCATGAAGGCGTCTATTGTGAACGTGTCTGTGTCAGGTGGGATGGAATATAATGATTCGTAATATTGCCTAAAAACTTTTTATTGTTTTATTGGTCAGCACCAAAGCAATCATATTATCACATCATTGTGCTTAGATCAACAGTTCCTGTTTGGAGTCAAGGCTCCCTCCGGATTTTGGATGATAGTTCGGTTTCAGGTTCACCACATATCTTTGGAGTCTCTTTTGAAGGCAGCCCTGTGCTTTATATACATGTACACTCCAGGCCTACCTTCCACTGCACCATCGTTGGAGGCTCTGCTACTGCACCGTCGGGCAATATCTTGCCTGTCCACTGAGAGTGCCACATTACTAAATAGTCTGGCATACTATTACTTAGTCCCTCCTTGTTTCTCCCAAATGCCCAGGAGGGAAGTCTTAGCTCTCATCTCAGGTTTTTCCTCTAAGACCTCAGAAATGCACCAGTCCACTTTTTCCCACGAGGCCCTTATTTTGGGACAGCATATGTAGTAGTGTCCCTTGATGCCCCCAGCCCGTTAAACATCTATCACTCTCAGTCTTTTCCATGTGGAATGCAGGTTCTTGTTAAACACGTACAGTCTAGTATTTTGAGCGGTACCTGTCTAAAGCCAGCCTTGATGGCTACCTCTCTTGGGTGTCGGCAGGCTTCCCCCAGTCCTCGTCCTCTAGTATTCCCAGGTTGCATTCCAAGGTGTGGTGCAGCGGCCAGGGCAGCTGACTTCGGAGCACAGGGTTCACGGTTCGATCTCCGGCGGCAGCTCAGCTCAGCACCATGTGACTCTGGGCAATAGCTCACTTAATTTCCACTACGGCCCCCAGCGCCTTGAGACCTGTAAGGGTGAGTAGCTGCGCTATATAAAAACGGACTTACTTGCATTGTAGTTGTGGAGTGCCGGCTAGCTGTGATTCTACAGTGTTTTGTAAATCAGTGAGACTGCGTGTATGCTAAGGGGGAGCCGAGAGCACCTGATATTCAAGTGGGATTTCCTCTGCCACGTCTCGTAACTTTTCTCTATAGTACACCAGTGCACAATGTAAGTGTGCATATCAAAATTATTGACTGTCTGCCAACTGTATTCTGCTTCTAGCTACTCAAAGGAGCGGAGGCCCTGCGCATCCCACATGTCTCACAGTTTAGTTAACCCAGTTAGGTCCTACTGTCTCTTGCTTTCTAGGGTCTCTAGTGCTTCCAGGGTGTCGGATTCTCTCAAGGGGGTCGCTAGTGTCAACCACCCTTCCCACCCTTCCCACCCCAATCACCTTGTCACTGCTTTCCAAAGATGTGCCACTATTGTGGTCGGCATTGGCGGGTGGATGACGCAGGGTCTGCCATATAGTTTGTGTATTTATGCCACCAGCTCCATCTCTCTTCAGTCGGCCCTCAATGAGGGCTCTTGTACTGGTGAAAAGGCCCAGTCTTTCACAACTAGAGGGCTGTGTCGCCCTGTGGTAGAGGCGGAGTTTGGGGAGGGCCAGTCCCACTTCGTATTGGTTTCTGGTCATTGTAAGCTATGCGAGGGGCTCCCCATCCCACAGGGGTGTCCATGTGACAGTGTCCACTGCCCTGAAAAACTCCTCTGAAACGTGCTATGGGGAGTTCTGAAGTATGTACAAGAATTTGGGTAGCATCATCATCTGGTACAGGGCTTTCCTACTCATCAGGGACAACAGAAGCCTTCTCCAGTGTGCAACATCCCGGTTATAGTCTTCAAGTATGCGACCGAGGTTGCGTCTGTGGAAGTCGTCTGGGTCTAATGGTTCAAACTTTACTGCGAACAGCAGGGGGAGAGAGTGTTCATCCCTGCCTCATCCCTTTTCAGAGTTGGAATTTCCCCTGACATTGTCTTGTTAACCCTGACTTTCGCCACTGGCGCTGTGTATAGCAAGTGGACGCATGAGATAAAACCGGGCCCAAACCCCATCTTACAGAGGACTTGCCAGAGGTATTACCAGTCCACCAAGTCAAAGGCCTTCTTGGCGTTCAGGGCCAACAAGATCCTGGCTTCCTGCAAGGTGCGACTTTGTGCCAGGCATTCATAAAACCGCCAGAGGTTGTGTCGGGTGGAGTGCTGAAGCATGAAGCCAGATTGGTTCAGTAAGACTAGCTTGTCTCTTACTTTTATCAATCTGTTGGCCAACACTTTGGCCAATACCTTCACCTCTGTGATGAGCAGAATAATCGGGCTGTAGGAGGCACAGTGTTCTGCAGGTTTACCCTCTTTATGAATAAGGACTACTGTGGCAGTCCTCAAGTCTTCGGGGTTACTCCTGTTTCGTCTAACTTCATCAAAAATACCTTGGCTGGGCCCCCCGACGTGGTGACGAATGCATTAAAAAAATTCCAGAGGCAAGCGATTTGGTACGGTTGTTTTCCCCCGTCTAAGCTGCTGCAGTGCCTCCAGTATTTCATCCTCCGTGACCTCAGCGTCCAGCATTTTGGAGCCCAAACACCTGACTGATGGCTGATTGGGTGTGCACTGTGTGTTCCACGGCCATTTTTATGGCACAAATCGGCAATTTGTTTGATGCATCTCTCAACGACCAGGCCAACATCCAGCCTGCTCTGTCCCGCTCAGCATGTTGATGTGTTCTATGCTCCTTATAGTGTACCCTGCTAAGTCTGTGGCATTCTCCAATGTCTTCATTTATTTTTCTTTGCCAAGAATCTGGAGTGTAATAATCTTTTCCAATCCATATGCAGTATTAAGACATAACCCTCTAGTGACTACATTCAATGCGTCCCACCCTGTAGAGATATTATTAACCAACCCCTCATTTCCTGGAAAGCCGTGTGTAATATATGACCCTAAATCTGGGTGAAAACTGAATACCAATATCAGCCATTATGTAGCCTCCATGTGGGGATCATGGGTCTAAACCCAATCGGGCTCAATGTCAACAGTAATTGGTGAGTCTCAAAAACTCTTAGTGGTGCAGACCCTACACATTCCCAAGCCCGGCCAAGAACATATCAAGCCTAGTGTGGATGTCGTGCACCGGTGAGTAAAGAGTACTCAGTAGTGTCCGGATGCATAACCCTCCATGATTCAAATAGGCCCCACTGCTTCAGCCATTCTTGAAAACAAGTGGCATGAGATCTACTAGGTGCGCCTCTCAGTGGTGGAAGTGATCTATCCTTCATGACATCTATTACGATATTAAAATGCCCCCCTTATCCAGCATGTTTCTTGGAGTCTGGGCATAAATGGGACAAGAACCTCTAGATATTGTACCAGATTAATTTGGGTGCATAAAGGCTCATTTTTGTCAATGGCTCCTCCTCCATCACCCCAATGCGAATGTATGATTATACAACGCATGCATTCACATCGCATGCTATTAGATCGCGGTTTTTACCACGCAAGTCGTTACAACGACTTTCGTTGGAGGGCGCTGGACTTAGGAGTAGTTAAATTTACTATTCAAACTCCAGCCTACGTACAGTAGGGAAGGTTTTGGATAGTAAATTAAACTATTCCTTGTCCTATAGCGCCCTCGTTGTAACGACTTGCGTTGTAAAGACCGCGATCTAATGGCATGCGATGTAATGCATGCGTAGTAAAGGTTGTTTCCCCCCCAATGAAATAACAAACCAGCCATCTGAACCCACAAAAAGGAGCACACCAGGTGATATCCATACTAGCGAACCTCTTGCAAACGCCAAGCATATAGTACCATATAATCATCCCCGCCAATTTCTATGTAGTTTGGTAAGCTCTAAGTACGTCTCCTTTCTACGGCACAGGTAAGCATATACTCTTTGCTGTGTCAATGGAGTGCTAAAAAACCCTTACATCCCAAGTAAAACAGTTAAGAGTAGTGGACATATGTGCAGTCTTGTTCCCATCCTGCATAAAAGGGAGTAAATTAACCTCCAGGGAAATTTTCTGAGTTCCAAGAAGGCTGAACGGGCAAGCCCTTGCTCTTGGTGGGGTAGCTTACCTTCCTACATCATACACACATTTTTTGCCTCACCAACGACAACAGTACATGGGCACAATGGAACACAAGGAACAAAGCACATAATGGCCAATCTAAAAGAACACAACTCACACAACCTATTATACACCTATAACACTTAGCAACAACAAATGTAAAATGCAACCTGATAAACTATGCGCACACAATACCAGAAGTGACTCAAAAGTACACAATAGCATACACAACCTCACTTACTGCATTTTAAAGTTGCATACTATAAAGTGGAATTCAGGAGGCAGTCATGGATGCAGGTACAGGCACTGTACGAAGGAACAAGTTACACGTAGGGAGACCCCTTTCAGGAGCCACGATGTATCTACCTATGCGCCCAGCTGTAGACTCCAATTCCAACTGGCAATGATGGGAGACACACACTACATGAACATACGCATTCCACGTGACGCGTAGCACTCCACACCCGACTAGGACGGAAGACAGGATACCGCAGAAGATAATTCCACTAAGGTTTCGTGACCAGAAATCTCTGGCAGGATTTTCAGCACACCGGCTTCTTCACTGATCTCAAAGTTGAATCCACATGATTTACAGAATTCCTGCAGCAAGGTCAAAGACAATGGTTCTTCAGACCTGCCCAACAACCACAAACAAGGGCTGCAGAGGGTAAACACCAACCACTACTGCTAATCATTTAACAAGACTAGAAATTCATGCGTCTTGAACTCACATGACAGAGACCCTTCCTTTTAAGGTTTAGGCCTCATTCCTTGCGTAATTAACAATAGTCACACCTGTTACAGGCTGACAAACTGAGGGAGTGGAAAATACCTAAATACATCAATAAACACACATATTTTCACTCACATGCTGACCCCTATGACATCTTTTATTGCTTTCCCCACCTCTACTTCCGGGCGACACATGGCGCCCTCCCTCTCCACTGTCCTCCCACGTTCGGTTTCCCTCCCTCCTCCCTCCACTCTACCCTCTCTTCTTGGTCTCCACTGATCTGGTGGCATGTTCATGCCATGCAAAACATAGAATGTACAGAAAGTCAACAATATGTTAGGGAGAAAGAGATGAGATGAATTATTGAATAACTAAACGTTAGTTTATTTCTTTAAAGTGTATCAAGGGGCCAGTCTTTTCCGTCTGTCGCATGGTGTAAGCTCATTTGTTTGAGGATCCCTTTATTGCTCTATCCATCTTTTCTTGGGGGTGAGGGCAGTTGTTAATTTCCCACTGGTGATGACATCAGCTGCTGCTAAGTGAGAGTAATGGGCGGTAATAAGAGCGAGGCCTGCCCAGAGGAGGTGATTCACCAAGTGTGACTTGGTCACCCCAGGGGTAAGCAGCGAGTTTTTTGTGTGTTTATTTTTGCAGATTTATATAGCGCGAACTGGACCCGAAGGTATTGGAGCGCTTTACATGAGCACCGGTTACGTTCACAAGGACACATTCATGTTTTTGGTGGGCACGGGCAGATTAAGTGATTTGCCCAGAATCACAGGATGTGGATGCGACCGCGAGGCTCGAACCTTGGCTTCCAGCTCCAAAGTCGGCAATCTAGCAGTCAGACCACACACTCTCCCCAGGTCTCTGTCTCTCAACTCTCCCTGCACAGTGAGAGGCAGGGTGTAGTTACAGGCAGAGATTAGACAAACACAAACCCTTTATGTTTTTATGGTGCGTTCATACAATTGCCATTAGAATCCATCTAATCAGTCCTGCTGGGACTTTTATTTAAAAATAGCAATGATTTCCAGGTTCACTTCAATTGAACAACTCGATCTCCCAGTACCAGATTACAAAGGTTTGTAATAGAGAAAGGACCAGGAATGGACACATTCACAAACTGCATTTTGTAGTGCGTTTAGTAGTACTACAACACTGCTAGTAATGTACCTAATTGGCTTTAATTGTGGTCCTTGGCAGGCATGTCAGTATACGCTCAGTGGGATAAGTGTGGGCAGTGCCAGTGCTCGGTAAGGAGTGGCTGAGCAGGAGTCACACTACTCATGGTCAGGGGACTCTTCATCCCTCCATCCAAACAAGCTCGGAGTCCATCCTGGTTGCAATGGCAAGTCAGGCGAATTCTGATGACCTCTTTCCTGGCACAGTTCAGTCTGGTAAAAGCACTGACTGAGGTACCTGTTGGTAAATGGCTCACACTTCTAGGCACTAGGTTTCGGTAGCATGTTTGTATACAAAGCACTTTGGTGGACATTAGGGAGGCCTCTTAATCTCAGGCCCATCCTCGTGACAGCATATGCTGTAGGTGTACTTGAGTCACTTGGGCCTCACCCCTAGGTGAGAGCGGTTCAGGTCCCCCACAGGCTACTGCGGCCCTCCCAGTTCTCCATCACCTCAGACCCTTTGCAATCTACCCTTTTCTAGGTAGCTACTTCCTTTCATAAGGGCGCATCCAATGCCCAACCGCAGCAGTCGGTCAGCTCCCTCTTTCAAGGTGGGCTCCAAGACACCTTCTCCTGACAGGCTGTCAAACTTGCCCAAGTTCTGTTCCCAAAACTGGCAAGGGAAGTTGGCTGTGGTTACCCCAACCATGAAGCATATAGATGCTCTCTGTCGTGTTTCTCTGTTGTGTGCAATCCTGCTTGGCACACTGGCTGGAAGTTTCTGCCCAATCTTTATAGTAAAGTTGCGGACAATAGTTGTGCATTCCAACAGGCTGTCTCTGGGGACGTCTGCCCTTTTACTTATTCCATTCAGACTGGGCCAACTACAATCGTTGTCACAAAGTGTGAGCAAATGGTGGAGCTGGGAGTCTTTTTTCACGAGAAATCCACAAAAAAAGCAAAAATAATAATAATAATAATACAGCCATTTGTAGAGCGCGAACAGCTACCTCCAAAGAGGTGTCCCGGCACTATAGCAACAGGTGACACGCGAGAGTCATGTAACGACCAAGGATCCCAGGAAATTATCTTAGGTTAAAAAGCCATGTTTTTGCTGCTTTCCTGAATTGCGTCTCGCAAACAATCTGGCGCAAGGCATTAGGCAGGGAGTTCCATAACATGGACGCCCCGAACATGAAAGATCTGCCACCCAAACGGACTTTCTTAACTCGTGGGGTGCAGAGCAGGTTCAGAGAATTTGACCTCAGTGACCGAGTCTGCTTGTATGCGCCTAGCCTCAGTTTCAAATAGCTGGGGCATGTTCCATGGATTGCCCAAAAAGCTAGGGTTAGGGCCTTAAATTTAATTCTATTGGCTACAGGTAGCCAATGTAGTTCCTTGATGTGCGGAGAGATATGCTGCCGAAATGGGACACGTTTGATTAATCTCGCAGCCGCATTTTGAACCATTTGAAGTTTCTTAACTAGGTAAGCCGGTAGGCCCAGATAGAGGCCGTTCGCGTAGTCCAGGCGAGAAGTTACTGTGGCATGTACTACGACCCGACGACAGTTCTCTGGCAGTAGATGTATAAACTTTCGCAGGTTTCTCAAGCTACTAAAACAGGCAGCTGTCACCTGCTGAATTTGGGCCAAAAAGGATAAATCGGCCTGCCATTTTACACCCAGATTTTTGGCACTACCAACCGGAGCGGGTGGGGAGCCCATTTCCACCGGCCACCAGAGGTCTGCAGCTGGGAGCTGATTTTTGCCAAAAAACATCACTTCCGTTTTGTCGGCATTCAGCTTGTTTGTTGTTGTTCATCCAGTGGGCAATATCTTTTAGACAGCCCTTAAAGCTCTTGAAAGAGTCTTCCGACTGATCATTAAAGGGAAAAACCAACTGGGTGTCGTCAGCGTAGGAAATCGCCTTCACGCCCCAGTTGGCTATCAGAGAGAAAAGAGGGGCCAAATATATGTTGAACAGCAACAGGCTTAGGGCCGACCCCTGCGGCACCCCGCACCATAGGTGCTTACGAACAGACTGATGCGGTTGTAGAGCCACCCTTTGTCTGCGCTTATGGAGGAAGGACTTCAGCCAAGCCAGGGCTGTACCCTCAACCCCAATGTCCAAAAGACGTTGAACCAGTATTGAGTGGTCTACCGTGTCAAGTCAAATGCCGCTGAGAGATCCAGGAGCACCAGCATAGCTGATGCCCCCGAATCCAGCGCCATCCTTACTGAATCTGCCACCTCTAATAGTGCAGTCTCTGTGCTAAAGCCAGCACGGAAACCAGATTGGGTGTCGTGCAGGATACTATGGCTCTCGATAAAATAGGCCAATTGTCGCTGCACTACCTTTTCTAGCATTTTTGCTGGTGCTGGCAGCAGGGAGATGGGTCTATAATTATTCAATTCCCCTGAATCAACATTGGGTTTCTTCTTAAGGGGGAGGAGAGTGGCATGTTTCCATAAGTCAGGGAAGATGCCGGAGGTAAGGGAAGTGTTCCATATTTTAGACAACACATAGATGGAAGAATGTGCCAACTCTTTCCACAATTTAGGAGGGCACGGGTCCTCCGGCGAGCCAGACTTACATCCCTGGATCACCGCCAGTGCTTCCTTCTGGGAGATAGGGGTAAATTCAGAAAAGAGAGGCACAGGTGCTTTCCTTACCATCACATCTGATTTAACCGTTTCAGTTACTGCTGAAAAGGAGTTGTACACCTTACAAATTTTGTTATCAAAAAAGTCTGAGATTCTCTCACACAATGCCACAGAGGGCTGGGCGTCAATGACCAATTCGCGAGGTTTGAGGAAGGAATTGACAACCTTAAAGATTACTTTGTCAGGTTTATCGGTGTTATCAATACACTTAGCTATGTAATCTCTCCTAGCCACCTTCATCAATTTATGCATTTCTGTATATCATTTTAGCAGTAGTATCATAGTCTACCCTCCACTGTCGCTCAAGGCGCTTGCACTTGCTTTTCATTGACCTAAGCGACTCTGAGAACCAAGGGGCTGAGGGCGACTTTCTCATAGATTTAGTGACTCTTGCTGGGGCAGTTGACTCTACTGCATCGGCAATCCAATTATGTAAGGCCTGAGAGTCTGCATTCGGGTCCAAAGATAATAGAGGTTGGCTGGCCAGCAAGACTGGGCCTAAAAACTCAGCCGTCAGCTTCTTCCAGTTTCTCTTTACAAAGTATCGAGAAATTTTAGGAAGATTGGATTTTGGCAAACTAAAGGAAAAAGGAATTAGGCAGTGGTCAGACCAAGCCAACTGTCTCGGTGCTTCCGTTTTCAGAGACGGAATGTTGGAAAATAGCAGATCCAGGGTATGCCCTGCTTTGTGAGTGGGAAGTTTGATATGTTGGGGCAAATTAGCACCGTCAAGAGAGGAAACAACCTGTATTGCCTGAACACAGGTAGGGTTGTTTACATGTAGATTGAAGTCCCCTAGTGCAGTAAAATTAGAGAACAATAGGGATTTCTGCACAATATAATTGCAACATTCTAGGTGTATATTTGGCAGGCAGTCTGGAGGTCTATATACCAGCAGGCCTGCAAAGGAGGTTGTAGGGTTAGTCTTTATACAAAAATTAAGGCCCTCAATCACGTCCATATTCAACAGTGCTGAGGAAGCTATATACCCAAGAATCATAATTGCTACCCTCTCCTCTTTTAACTCCCTCCCTATTCACGCAGCATATTTTAAAGCCAGGTGGAATAACTAATGCCACTGCTGCTAGGGTATCATCCTTCAGCCACGTTTCAGTCAAGAACATGACCTCATACTCCTTTTCTGCCAATAGTAACCATAAATCCTCTGCATGCTTTGGCAAGGATCTACAGTTTATTAGGCATGCCCTAATCTGTTCAACTGGTTCACTCTGCTCCCTGTTAGCATCCATTAAGCCTGGGTGATCTGCCGTATCTCCCAACATCCACTTGCACTCAGTGCACATGCTGGGGGACACCTCAGTTGCCAGATTACAACCATGTGCCTTGGGGCATGTTTTAACATTAAGGGCCAAGAGATCGTGTCTAGACCACTGAATTATCTCATTGTTGGGCCAACGTGCAGCATGGCTGGCGCTGGCCGCGATCCGGCCGCGGACGGGCGCAGACGGGCTTGCCTTTGGCGCGCCAACGGCGCGCCCGCTGCGCAGCCGGGCACACATACAATCTAAATACTTCTCCCCGAGCGGAAGTGTGGGAATTGAGGACGGAGCCACGTCCCTCCAACCAATCAGCACCAAGCTGCGGTGGACCGGGGACCGGCGGGAGAGAGAAAGTGCGAGTGCAATTAAGGTAAACTCCTTAAAATAGTTAAAAGCAAGCTTAGTAGAAAATCAGCAGCAAAATCATGTACAAGTTAAAAATATATCGCAATACAGCTAAAAACAGCTAAAAACAATGGTGACCGTGCCTTCCGGCGCGCTGACACCTATTGCCTAAATGAAGGGAGACTACCCCTCTTAGCTACCTGTTAACCTGGGGGGGGGGTACATTTCCAGAGAACCATGGGCTAGGAATAAGCTGAGGGAAGCTCCTTAGCTTCAAAGAGATCCTCTATTTCCTTTCCTTAATGTAACTCAGTGTGACATTACGAAGGATCCTTGGAATGTCCTGGTGGAAGGTGAAGGGGCAGCGCTCCGATTCACATTGGTTATCTGGGCTCTCTCTCCAACCCTGTATCTTAGGTACCACTAGTATGTAGTAAATACAGAATGGATCCTTATATGGCTGTTTGCCACCTGTGTCACACACACACTCCATACTCTACAATCAATAAACAGTACACACACATGTGACATACAGATGCCACACGGATGGGCAAAGGACCCAGTTGCTGGGGAATTGCCGATTGGCTTAAAAATACGGGAGAGGCCACTCTCGCTAGCAAGCGGCAGGACAAGAAGGCCTGCCCTACTACTGGAAACATATCCCTGCCACCACTGCCAGTCCTCGCCACCCGGCGAGCTGCCAGTACTCACGCTCATCCATAGTAGGTTACACAAGATGCACACTTCTGACCACAGTCTGCCTAAGCGCCTCCATCCTTGTCACAAAAGGTACCTCCAGTGCACACACATGATTGTCATGTGTGCTCAGGTAGGGGTCAAAAAGCTGCAGCTTTCCATGGTGCATTTGAGACAGGGTGCACGCTCTCCAGAGCCATGCAGGGGGCCTTTTCCACCCCAACTCACACCCTCCTTCATTTCTACCAGTTTCTTAGATGTCTTCTAGAGTACGACTTTGTGAAAACAAACACCTGTATTCAAATCTAAGATTTTTCTATTAAATATCCTTCGCCAGCTTGTCATTTTGTACTTTCAGCTCAATAGTAATTTAGTCCATTTGTTTAAAATTATATTAATGAACACTACAGCTCCCAGAATGCATTATTTTGTTAAATGAAAGCCCAGGACCGCGACATGTATTGATAACGTAATCAGCAGGTGATACTCTTACCCAAACAATACATTTTGTGGATGGTGCTAATATAACGCTGATCATTCACACTGAGCACAGCAGAAAATGTAATTGACTGAGCACGAAAATGAAGCTAATTTTGTACATTTTGGAAGGGTGACAGAAGGTGAGTCAGTCCTCTAGGTCCTGAACACTTCGGACTGTATGTACACTGCTTCCACCCTGTGAGGCGTATAGAGGGGACTCGCAGTGCTTGAAATGGAAAAATAGAAGTGCAGGTACTCTGTATCAGAGTACCTGCTTGTTTCTGAGAAGTGCTGGTACTCTCCAATTAAAAGTATAGCATTTCTCTTGAGAAGTGCCGGTACTCTCCCTCTAAAAATTAAAAAGTGCTGGTACTCCGTACCGGACAGTACCGGCTCATTTAAAGCAGTGGAGGGGAGTAAATAAACATTTTATGTTCACACTGTATGAACTGATTCTCAGTGATAGGCCTGTCCAACATCTGATGAGAGTAGCTAATCCTGTATTTGTGTTTTTTTTAAATTGTTTTCGGTTCTTAATTCAAAATGATAAATCCTTAACTGCAAGTACGAAAAGTAACACACATAAATAAACTACCCCACAAATGGATAAAGTACCCCAACTGGCACGTGACACACTGGGGTCCATCCTCAGAACCAGTTCCCCGTCATGCAAGAGATGTCAGTCACAGCCATCGTCTCTCCTGTACGTTGTGAAGAGCCTTAAGAGCCAGGCTAGCACGAGCCTCTTTGAGACGTGCTAATTTGGGCTTGCTCCTTGTCAGGCCCGAAGGCGCTTCCAGCCCCTTGTCAATTGACATGGGATCACGTTGTTGGCACCGGCCCATCTTATCGTAATCCGGTTCTCTTGTAAAGCGCTCTAATGACCCCCGGCCGGGGCAAGAGTTCAGAACTCAACAGTCCACCAACAGACACAGTGACGTGATGTCGTGCCCAGTGCTTACTTTTCTGTTAAAGCAAGTACTTTAATCACACAGCAGAACTAAATACCACACAGTTCAATTTGATTAACAAATATAGGGCTATATCCTTGGTTGTGATCTCAGTAAGTATACGGTCCCCAGTTACAATATTCTCTCCTCACTCAGGTGACCCTGTTAGCTACAGTGCCCAGTATTCTGTGGCAGAGACATGAATTAAAGTGCTAATTATGTCACTGTGGCCTTCACATGTTTAGATGCGCAACTCAGTTCAATAGTTTTTACCTCAGGTTTAGATTGAAAAGAAAGGCTTAAGTCCTTAGGCAATTTCCTCAGAGCGCGTCCGAGTCCTTTCCCACAGCTGCAGGTGAAGACACTGATGCTCTCACAGTTTAGGTGATGTGACAGGCACAGCTCATGCCTTCTGTTTTTATGGCAGTCTCTCTTTGGCTTCAACCTCAATAGACGCTTACAGTAAGGCTGGTTCAGTGATCATGCCAAGACTTAATCAGCAGTTGCAGCCTTTCAGGCCAACCAGTAGCACTGACCTGTCTTCTTTCCTTCTGGTATTGGCAGTAGCAGCACCGTCTCATGGTCAGCAGTGACTGTCAGCAGAGAGAGCTACACTTTGCTTGGGGTAGTTATCAGCAGGAGCCACTCAGAGAGATGAGAAGAGCACTCATGTTACACTTCGCTCCTGGCTTTGCTGTCAAATGCTGTTGGCTTTCTCTGGGTATTCCTTGTGCCGGGAGCATGCTTGGTTTCTCCTCCTGGACAGTCTCTCCTAATGCAGGACCAGGCACACTCCTTCCTACTGTCAGCAAGCAAGCGGGCTTCTGGGCACTAGGCATACCCTTAGCTCCCCTAGAAGAAAGAACAGACTTCAGGTGATGTCCCTTCACCTCTGAGACTGGCTATGAGGTGGAAACTAGCCCTGGTTCTACAGTAGCTCTTTCAGTACGATGCGGAGCACTCACAGACTTAGAATTGGAACAAAGTGGGGTGGTTTGGATCACACTTTTATACACATTTTCCAAACAGGGGATGTGGAATCAGTTTCTCATGCTTTAAAATCAGTTTGTGGTGGGACCCTTTCAATTGTCCTTCTCAGGCTGTGCTCCAGACACAGTCTTTGCGTAAAGTGATGCTTGTCACAGCAGATAGCACTGGGACTGGCTGGCTCTTAAGCAGGAGTACACAGAACATGAGCTCAATGAAGTATGAGATCTCTGCACCTTGCTATCTTCAACTTTCCTGACGCAGTAATCAGGCATAAAAAAGGCAGGCCTGGTCTAGAAATGTCCTCAGCTTGAGCAACAAAAACTACAGTCCTACCCCACACCGCTACCATTCACTTATGGCAGTGCTCAGGAAAAACTAAGCCCTCTTGCCCACATTCTTCATGGAATTTCTAATGGTAGCCATGTCTCCATCCTCTTCACTTCAGAGCCTAGATCTTCACCTTCCAGGCACAGGAATGCAGGAAATAATTTTTCCCTGTTTAGGGAAGGTACCCTCAAAATACACCTCATCCTTCATCTTGTGTCATGCTAAACCAAGGGCATCGACCGCACTGGCTTTAGGATTCAGACTCACACACTGTAAAGATGCTCATCGCAATGTTCTGCAGGTTAAAAATATGTATTTATTACAGAGGCATAGCGACGCGTCCTGTAACTAGGTGGCACAGAAGGCAACTGCCAGTGAAAGGTATAGAACACTTGTGAGAAGTTGGCCTGGTATATGCTGTTCACTAATTAAAGTGGACACCTTGCACCAGAACAATTCGACTCTTATGGTAGATAGGTTTAAGACAACCTTTATAGAAAGCTATCCTAGTGGTAGCTGTGGAGAGCAGCCTTCAGGCTAAGTCTTGAAGGAATGTAAAGCAGCTTGTTTTACCACACAATCTCTTGAATCACCAAATGAAAAGACACCACACAGGTATATATATCAAATATATATGTATTTATTAATAAACACTCTCTACTAATCTCTTTATGAGATTAGAGGTCAGGAACAAATGTACAAGTCAAATATTATCAGGATAAGTTTAGCACAATTGAATGTTACAATCTTAGTTTGCAAGACCTAGGTCTAGGGCATCTAGAATCGAGGGACCCCCAAGAACCACCCCAGGTAGTTGTAGGAGACCCACAGGGGACGGACGCGATGACCTGGCACCGATGCGAATCCTGTACGAGTCTATGCACTCAGACGCGATTGAAATATCAATGTTAAAGGTCCCTTGCGTGTTCGAGGCGAACACACCGATCAGTCCTTGTACGAGTCGAAGGACGCGGTTACAGATGGAATTGCAAGGGAGTTGGACGCGGTGTGTCTAACACAGACGCGAACCATGTACGAGTCAGTGCGATAGTCGCACTTGGAAAGTTAGAGTTTTAGGACACTTCGAGGGAAGCTACAAGCAAGTCACTTACAGGGTAAGTAGTTCTAGGGCCCACACCCACAGGAGCACCGTAGTGCTGAAGTTACCTCACCCAGGGGAGCCGGGTGCATAGGTGTTCTTTGGTGTCGGGTCGCGGCGTCGTTTTCAATGGGAGCCAGTGAAGACTTGCTGCTTGCGGCGACAGGAGAAGTGTCCGGAGGAATCCAAGCCTGGATTCGGAAGATGGAAGACCTGAAAGCAGAGGGGACAGTGTTCAAAGTCACTTGGCAGTGACTCGGGGCAAGGAAGATGGATGCCCACCGTCGTCGCAAGATTCAGGTCGTTCGCGGTTGCCTTGACTCTTCAGCCACGAGGTCCAGGAGGCGTCGACGACAACCAGGAGCTGGATTCGGCGTTTCCCACGATGTCTGCAGCTTACTGCGGTGTCGGCAACTCGATCAGAGCCAACAAGCCTTGGTAACAGCAAGTCTTGGGGAAAGTGTGAAGAGACAATGGCGTAGACCAGCAAGGTCTGTAGGACTCACCCAGCGAGGGTAAGTCAGGACAGGCCTGGAGCAACCAGGGGAGCCCTTTGGTTTCTTTAGAAAGTCTTCTGGGGACCCACAAGCCGGCTGGCAAGGGATCGCGAAGACGCCTCGGGAGGATTCGCTCACAGGGGCCCACGGTCACTCGGGACGTGGAAGGCCTCTGATCTTAGGAGGGATTCCTGCTGGAGGCTGGGACCACACGTGGTCCAAAGCACAAGTTCATGGAACGTTGTGAAGGGGTTGCACTCGACAATAGTGCACGGTACCCAGGGGTCGCGGTTCCTCGTTACTCTTGGGGTCCACTGGCCTCAGCTTCACTGGGGACTCACGATGGCCTTGGAGAAGTCAGGAAATCCACTTCTTGGGCTGCAGGGACTTCGGACTCTGGCGGGAGCGGCGTAGTTTGCGACCGTCGTTTGTAGTTTTTGGTGCCTGCCAAGCAGGGGAGTCACTCCTTGACTCCAAGGGAGATTCTTCAGTCTTCCAAAGGTAGTGGAACGTCGAAGGTCCGGGATTCTTCTTGTAGAGCGTCATCCAGGGAAATCTAGGGTGCAATGCACAGGTTTCCCCTCTTATACCAAAAGAAGGGGAGGGACTAGCTCTATGACCCTACCTATGGGAGGGTCAGGGGAGTGGGTGGCTACAACCACTTCCCTTTGTCCAGTTTTGCGCCAGAGCAGGGACAGGTAGCCCCTGAGCCGGTTTGAACTGGCATATGCACAGAGGAGCCTTCTGCTCCCCCAGTGCAGGACTTCAAAGCACTCTAAGAGTGCACCCACCCAGCCCCAATACACTAAACCCTGTCTGGGAGGTGGTCACACCCCTTGGGACAGGATATCTATTGTTGGGCTTCCTCCACTGCGAGTGTTGGTCATCAGCAGGAGGGCAGCCCAGTGTCTGTGACTGGTGGCATCCATTTTGTGTTGCCAGGGCTCTGCAGGATTCTACCGCGTTTCCACAGTAGGTACATGTCTATCCCTCTAGAAGGGTGGAATGCTACCCCCGCCGCCAGGACTGGCGGGGGGTAGTATTCCAAGGTGTTTGACACCAAACACGACATGTTTCGATGCAGCCATTCCAAAGTTAGCATTTTACCGCGAGGATATAATGCACTTAAAAGTATATGGTTTAACCGCATCCACAAACAGCACCAGAGAATGGACTCTGAGAGCTGCAAAGGGGCCCTGCTCAGGCAGAGGCACCCCCTCACACAGAAGCCAAGCACCCTGCCCTCAGGATTGATAGGGCCTGCCTTAGGGGTGACTGATAGGGTTATATGTGTGTGTAGGAGAGATATAGGAAACCTATATCTCAGTGAGGGGTGCTAGCACTTCCTCACTCAGGCTGCAGTAGCAGGCCTGTAGTGTCAGATTTAGTCTGCTTCCCAGGGGTGGCATAAGACATGCTGCAGCCCCTGGTAGGCCTGTGAAGTACCTATGCCCTTGGTACCTAAGGTACCATATACTAGGGACTCATAAGGTGCCACAGTATCCAATCACTAGTGCACTTAGAGTGCACTCCAAATCGTTTAGAGAGAACAGAGAGGCTGGGGCCCTGATTAGCAGGGTCCCAGCCCGACTATAGCCAGAAACCAGTGTAAACATCAGAAAAAAAGTGGGGGCAACATAAGAGGCAGATCCTACTCTCCTACACAACCCCCCCAAACGCAGGGACACTAAACTAACCTTGACCAGTTGAGTCTTCGTGTTCAAAGTGGAAATACCTTGAGAGTCCATCTGCATTGGCATGTTGGGTCCCAGGTCTATGTTCCACTGTATAGTCCATCCCCTGTAGGGAAATGGACCACCTCAAAAGTTTTGGGTTTTCTCCTTTCATTTGTTTAAGCCATAGGAGGGGCTTGTGGTCGGTCTGAACTATGAAGTGAGTACCAAACAAGTATGGCCTCAGCTTCTTCAGGGCCCACACCACAGCAAAGGCCTCCCTCTCTATAGCTGACCAACGTTTCTCTCTAGGGGTCAGCCTTCTGCTAATAAAAGCTACTGGCTGGTCTTGACCGTCATCATTCAGTTGAGACAGTACAGCTCCCACACCCAGCTCAGAAGCATCTGTTTGGACAATGAACTTTTTGGTGTAGTCTGGACTCTGTAAGATGGGGGCAGTGCACATGGCCTGCTTTAGGTCTTCAAATGCCTTTTGACAGCTAGCTGTCCACTGAACCTTTTTTGGCATTTTCTTTGAGGTCAGATCATTCAAGGGGGTCACTATAGATCCATATCCCTTGACAAACCTCCTATAGTACCCAGATAGGCCTAAGAAGGCTCTCACCTGTGTCTGGGTGGTTGGAGCAACCCATTCCATTATGGTCTGGATCTTGCTCTGTAAAGGCTGAACCTGGCCTCCACCTACAAGGTGGCCCAGGTACACAACCTGACTCTGCCCTATCTGGCACTTAGTGGCCTTGATAGTGAGGCCTGCTTTCTGCAGGGCCTCCAAAACATTCCTGAGGTGGACCAGGTGATCCTGCCAGGAGGAACTAAAGACAGCAATATCATCTAGATAAGCTGAGCAATACGTTTCCATCCCTGTCAGAACTTTATTCACCAACCTCTGGAAAGTGGCAGGTGCATTTTTCAATCCAAAGGGCATCACCACAAAGTGGTAGTGCCCACCAGGGGTCGAAAATGCTGTCTTGGCTTTTGCATCCTCAGCTAATCTGATCTGCCAGTAGCCAGCTGTTAGGTCAAACGTGCTTAGATACTTGGCTGAGGCCAAAGTATCAATCAGCTCATCTGCCCTTGGTATGGGATAGACATCAGTCCTAGTGACTGCATTGAGGCCTCTGTAGTCTACACAAAACCTCATTTCTTTCTTACCACCCTGGGTATGAGGCTTGGGTACCAGGACTACTGGACTAGCCCAAGGGCTATCTGAAGGCTCAATTACACCTAGCTCCAACATTTTCTGGACTTCAGTCCTGATACAGTCCCTGACATGGTCAGGTTGCCTGTAGATTTTATTCTTGACAGGCAGACTGTCTCCAGTGTCCACCTCGTGGGTGCACCAGGAAGTCTGACTAGGGGTCAGGCTAAACATATGTCTAAACTGTTGCAGAACTTGTCTGCACTCAGTTTGCTGATGGTCGGTGAGGCTGCTTGCCAAAGCAACACCATCTACTGACCCATCATCAGGGTTCTGAGAGAGCAGGTCAGGGAGAGGGTCACTCTCCTCCTCCTGGTCCTCATCAGTTGCCATGAGCAAGCCCATGTCAGCCCTGTCAACATATGGCTTTAATCTGTTGACATGGAGCACCCTCAGGGGGCTCCTGGGAGTTCCAAGATTCACCAGGTAGGTGACTTCTCCCTTCTGTTCAACTATTGTATGGGGGCCACTCCACTTGTCCTGGAGGGCTGCTGGGGCCACAGGCTCCAACACCCACACTTTCTGTCCTGGCTGGTATACAGTCAGTACAGCCTTTTGGTCATGCCAAGCTTTTTGTAATTCTTGGCTGGCCTCCAGGTTTTTGGTTGCCTTTTTCATGTACTCTGCCATCCGGGAGCGGAGACCAAGTACATAGTCCATCACATCTTGTTTGGGGGGCTTGAGAGGTAACTCCCAGCCCTCTTTTACCAAACACAGTGGACCTCTCACAGGATGCCCAAACAGAAGCTCAAATGGGCTGTAACCAACCCCCTTCTGTGGAACCTCTCTGTATGCAAACAACAGGCAAGGAAGAAGAAGGTCCCATTTCCGCCTAAGCTTCTCTGGGAGTCCTTTAATCATTCCTTTCAAGGTTTTGTTGAAGCGTTCAACTAAACCATTGCATTGTGGGTGATAGGGGGTGGTGAACTTGTAAGTTACACCACACTCCTTCCACATTGCTTTTAGATATCCTGACATGAAGTTGGTACCTCTGTCAGAAATGACCTCCTTTGGAAAACCCACTCTGGAGAAGACTCCAATGAGGGCTCTTGCCACCACAGGGGCTGTGGTGGTCCTCAGGGGAATTGCTTCTGGGTACCTGGTGGCATGATCCACTACCACCAGGATAAACCTGTGCCCAGATGCAGTTTGAGGGTCAAGGGGACCAACAATGTCAATCCCTACCCTTTCAAAGGGTACCCCCACCACCGGTAGTGGTATCAGGGGGCCTTTGTTGTGCCACCTGCCTTACCACTGGCTTGGCATGTGACACAGGAGCGACAAAACTCCTTTGTGTCCTCTGACATATGTGGCCAATGAAAATGTGGAACAAGCCTGTCCCAGGTCTTGTTTTGGCCCAAGTGTCCTGCTAAAGGGATGTCATGTGCTAGGGTCAAGAGGAACCACCTAAACCTCTGAGGTATTATCATCCTCCTGGTGGCTCCAGGGGCTGGGTCTCTACTCTCAGAATATAGGAGTCCCTCATCCCAATAAACTTTATGGGACCCACTAGCACTCCCAGCAGCCTCAGCAGCAGCCTGCTGTCTGAGGGGTTCAAGAGAGGGGCAGCACTGTTGCTCCTTACTCAGATCTTCCCTAGAAGGGCCCCCTGCCCCCAAGAACTCAACCTGATCAGGCTCAAGTCCCTCTGGGGCAGTTCCTTCTTCAGGATCTGCTTCACCTCCCTCTGGGGGTGAATCTGTGATCTGAGACAGAGGGGAAGGCACTGCCTTTACCCTACTGCTCCTCCTCTTGGGAAGCATCTGGTCCATTGTTCCAGGATCCAGAGCTGGTTCAGTGTCATGCATTCTTGCTTGTGACCTGGTCACAGCAAATACCTCTGCAGGGATGCCCAACATCTCAGCATGAGTCCATAACTCTACTTCAGACCAGGCTGAAGTCTCTAGATCATTGCCCAATAGACATTCGACAGGGAGGTCTGGACTGACTACAACCTTCTTGAGGCCAGTTACCCCTCCCCAGGAGAAATTCACAACTGCCAGACTATGGTTGGTCTTGACGTTGCTTGCATTGGTCACCTGGTACATTTCGCCCAGGATGATCTGTCCAGGGTCCACAAGATCCTCTGCCACCATGGTGACACTAGCACCTGTGTCCCTAAATGCCAAAGCCTGTTTGTCATTTATTACAGGCTGCTGTTTGTATTTGCCCAGGTTACTGGGACTCACTAGGAAGGACATATTAAGGTCTCCCTCACAAATCAGCATTGCCTGAGTGGGCACTCTGACTAGGTCAGAGTCCACTTCAGAACACAGGGTCAACCCTACTACACCCTTATTCTGTGTACCACCTCCACCAGTAGCTGAACTAGGGGGAACAGTTGCCTTAGGGGCAGGAGTGGTGGTGGTTTGGTCTTTGGACTTGTTACAGTCAGAAGTCCAGTGCCCTTTCTGTTTACAGAATTTGCACCAGGGCTTCTTTTGGCCTTTTCCCTTGTTGGATTGTGACTCCCCACCAGATGCAGATTTTTGGGGCCCTTGTGAAGACTTCTGGTCTTTTGACTTATCCCCACCTTTCTCAGAGCCCTTAGGATCTTGCTTCTTGGTGTCACCCCCTTGGTTCTGGGGTTTCTGCCTCACCCTGGTTCTGACCCACTTGTCTGCCTTCTTTCCCAATTCTTGGGGAGAGGTCAGATCCGAGTCCACCAGGTACTGATGCAACAACTGGTTCTGGCAATTATTAAGGATCTGTTCTCTCATCATCAGATTATACAATCCCTTGAAATCAGTAACCCTACTGCCAACCAGCCAACCCTCCAGAGCCTTGGTTGCACAATCAACAAAGTCAGTCCAGTCCTGAGTCTGTGCCTTCTGGGTATCTCTGAACTTCAACCTGTACTGCTCAGTGGTTAAGCCAAACCCATCTATCAGTGCACTCTTCAGGACTTCATAATCATCAGCATCCTCTTCTCTAACAGTGAGGAGCTTGTCTCTACCTTTATCTGAAAAGGAGAGCCACAAGATTGCTGCCCACTGCTTTGGGGGACCTGCTGTACTCTACAGGCCCTCTCCATAGCAGTTATCCACTTGTGGATATCATCCCCACTCTGGTAGGGAGGAACAACCTTGCTCAGGTTCCTATGGTCTGGAATAGATTCTCTGCCTCTAGGGACACTGTTGCTGCCACCAAGGGGTTCTAACCCCTCTCGTCTAGAAGCTCTCTGGATCTCCAGGGCTTCTCTATCCAGTGCCAACTGCTTGGTTCTGAGGGCAACTCTTGCTTCCTCATACTGCAGCAGTTTGCACATTCTTTCAGAGGAGGTCTCTCTTATGGGAAAGTATGAGTTCCTCTGGTGGACAAATTCTCTGCCAGAGTGATAAGAGTGCTCAGATTCCCTGGAAGGGGACCTATGCCTCTCATCCACTCTGTCAGTTCTCTTAGGGAGAATTCCTCTGTCCTTTTCAGGCCCCTTGAGGCCTGGCCCTTCAATCACAGAGTCCTGGTCATTCGGATTTTCATCGTCTGACCCAGATACTGTAATTGACCCACCCACTGATTCAGACCCATTAGCTCCTAGAGCCAATCTAAGATCATCTGCTGTCAGCAGATCTATCAGGTGCAGGGTTGAGGGACTCTGTCCTAGCCTCAGGTGTCTTTCAACACACATGGCTCTCAAGTCAGAGAAAGCCATGTCCTTATACTGAGGCTGAGTGGATCCACTGGTTCCACCCTTTAAGGACATTCTAGTGTTGTGCAGTGTTGTACTACCTACACTAGTTTGTGGCCTACTGATACTAGCTTGAGCTGTAGAAAGGGTGTGCTATCCCTTGGCACACAGCTCTAAGTTCAGTAGAACTTATCGATACTAAGCTTGACTTTATATGTACCTTAAGTACCTATAGTGGTTTTCAGTTAGTAATTCAAATAGAGATTTTCTGGTAAAACAATAGCAAGCTGGAATCCCACACGCTGCCCACCAATGTGAGAAGTTGGCCTGGTATATGCTGTTCACTAATTAAAGTGGACACCTTGCACCAGAACAATTCGACTCTTATGGTAGATAGGTTTAAGACAACCTTTATAGAAAGCTATCCTAGTGGTAGCTGTGGAGAGCAGCCTTCAGGCTAAGTCTTGAAGGAATGTAAAGCAGCTTGTTTTACCACACAATCTCTTGAATCACCAAATGAAAAGACACCACACAGGTATATATATCAAATATATATGTATTTATTAATAAACACTCTCTACTAATCTCTTTATGAGATTAGAGGTCAGGAACATATGTACAAGTCAAATATTATCAGGATAAGTTTAGCACAATTGAATGTTACAATCTTAGTTTGCTAGACCTAGGTCTAGGGCATCTAGAATCGAGGGACCCCCAAGAACCACCCCAGGTAGTTGTAGGAGACCCACAGGGGACGGACGCGGTGACCTGGCACCGATGCGAATCCTGTACGAGTCTATGCACTCAGACGCGATTGAAATATCAATGTTAAAGGTCCCTTGCGTGTTCGAGGCGAACACACCGATCGGTCCTTGTACGAGTCGAAGGACGCGGTTACAGATGGAATTGCAAGGGAGTTGGACGCGGTGTGTCTAACACAGACGCGAACCATGTACGAGTCAGTGCGATAGTCGCACTTGGAAAGTTAGAGTTTTAGGACACTTCGAGGGAAGCTACAAGCAAGTCACTTACAGGGTAAGTAGTTCTAGGGCCCACACCCACAGGAGCACCGTAGTGCTGAAGTTACCTCACCCAGGGGAGCCGGGTGCATAGGTGTTCTTTGGTGTCGGGTCGCGGCGTCGTTTTCAATGGGAGCCAGTGAAGACTTGCTGCTTGCGGCGACAGGAGAAGTGTCCGGAGGAATCCAAGCCTGGATTCGGAAGATGGAAGACCTGAAAGCAGAGGGGACAGTGTTCAAAGTCACTTGGCAGTGACTCGGGGCAAGGAAGATGGATGCCCACCGTCGTCGCAAGATTCAGGTCGTTCGCAGTTGCCTTGACTCTTCAGCCACGAGGTCCAGGAGGCGTCGACGATGACCAGGAGCTGGATTCTGCGTGTCCCACGATGTCTGCAGCTTACTGCGGTGTCGGCAACTCGATCGGAGCCAACAAGCCTTGGTAACAGCAAGTCTCGGGGAAAGTGTGAAGAGACAATGGCGCAGACCAGCAAGGTCTGTGGGACTCACCCAGCGAGGGTAAGTCAGGGCAGACCTGGAGCAAACAGGAGAGCCCTTTGGTTTCTTTAGAAAGTCTTCTGGGGACCCACAAGCTGGCTGGCAAGGGATCGCAAAGACGCCTTGGGAGGATTCGCTCACAGGGGCCCACGGTCACTCGGGACACGGTAGGCCTCTGATCTTAGGAGGGATTCCTGCTGGAGGCTGGGACCACACGTGGTCCAAAGCACAAGTTCGTGGAACGTTGTGAAGGGGTTGCACTCGACAATAGTTCACGGTACCCAGGGGTCATAGTTCCTCGTTACTCTTGGGGTCCACTGGCCTCAGCTTCGCTGGGGACTCACGATGGCCTTGGAGAAGTCAGGAAATCCACTTCTTGGGCTGCAGGGACTTCGGACTCCGGCGGGAGCGGCGTAGTTTGCGACCGTCGTTTGTAGTTTTTGGTGCCTGCCAAGCAGGGGAGTCACTCCTTGACTCCAAGGGAGATTCTTCAGTCTTCCAAAGGTAGTGGAACGTCGAAGGTCCGGGATTCTTCTTGTAGAGCGTCGTCCAGGGAAATCTAGGGTGCAATGCACAGGTTCCCCCTCTTATACCAAAAGAAGGGGAGGGACTAGCTCTATGACCCTACCTATGGGAGGGTCAGGGGAGTGGGTGGCTACACCCACTTCCCTTTGTCCAGTTTCACGCCAGAGCAGGGACAGGTAGCCCCTGAGCTGGTTTGAACTGGCATATGCACAGAGGAGCCTTCTGCTCCCCCAGTGCAGGACTTCAAAGCACTCTAAGAGTGCACCCACCCAGCCCCAATACACTAAACCCTGTCTGGGAGGTGGTCACACCCCTTGGGACAGGATATCTATTGTTGGGCTTCCTCCACTGCGAGTGTTGGTCATCAGCAGGAGGGCAGCCCAGTGTCTGTGACTGGTGGCATCCATTTTGTGATGCCAGGGCTCTGCAGGATTCTACCGCGTTTCCACAGTAGGTACATGTCTATCCCTCTAGAAGGGTGGAATGCTACCCCCGCCACCAGGACTGGCGGGGGGTAGTATTCCAAGGTGTTTGACACCAAACACGACATGTTTCGATGCAGCCATTCCAAAGTTAGCATTTTACCGCGAGGATATAATGCACTTAAAAGTATATGGTTTAACTGCATCCACAAATAGCACCAGAGAATGGACTCTGAGAGCTGCAGAGGGGCCCTGCTCAGGCAGAGGCACCCCCTCACATAGAAGCCAAGCACCCTGCCCTCAGGATTGATAGGGCCTGCCTTAGGGGTGACTGATAGGGTTATATGTGTGTGTAGGAGAGATATAGGAAACCTATATCTCAGTGAGGGGTGCTAGCACTTCCTCACTCAGGCTGCAGTAGCAGGCCTGTGGTGTCAGATTTAGTCTGCTTCTCAGGGGTGGCATAAGACATGCTGCAGCCCCTGGTAGGCCTGTGAAGTACCTATGCCCTTGGTACCTAAGGTACCATATACTAGGGACTCATAAGGTGCCACAGTATCCAATCACTAGTGCACCTAGAGTGCACTCCAAATCGTTTAGAGAGAACAGAGAGGCTGGGGCCCTGATTAGCAGGGTCCCAGCCCGACTATAGCCAGAAACCAGTGTAAACATCAGAAAAAAAATGGGGGCAACATAAGAGGCAGATCCTACTCTCCTACAACACTCATACCTCACCCAGTTCCAGATCTCATTACATTTCATGCCTCATCAGAGGCCTAGTACATTGACATCACCACACCTCCCCCTTTTAAATAGGATATCAGTACACACATACCTAAGCTTGAAGCACACATGTATTACTTCTATGAGCTGCTTGAAGACACTCCACTAATACTTTGTTAAAACGTTCTACATTGCCATTGCTTTGTGGGTGATACAAAGTGGTTCAAATGTGTTTAATTCCTCATGGATGCAAAAATGGATTAATCTCTTCTGAGATATATTGGACTCCATTATCAGTCAGAATCTCCTCCGGAAAACCTACTCGATAAATAGTTTGTTGAGACAACTAATCACACTTTTGGTTGTGGGAAAAGTAAAAGGTTCTACCTCGACTCACCTAGACAAATGATCCACTATAACCAGAAAATATTTCATGCTCAGTGACAATATGTGAGAAGACCCTAGAAAATCAATCCCCAATTTCAGCCATGCTCTGCTTGGTGAGGGAACAAATGATTCAATGACTCCTTCAGTAACCAGCGTTTTATCACTGGAATTGCATCTTACACATCTTTTTACAAAATCATCAATATCCGTATCCATTCCTGCCCCCAAAAATCATTTCTTATTTTTCTCTTGTTGATGGTAGAACCCAAGTGACTAGAATGAGCTATGGTTACTATTTTCTGTCTTTGGTATTCAGGTGGAACTACCTTGTTTCCTCTTACAACTTTTCCACCTTCAATGGAAAGTTCATCTGAGGCATCTGACAATTTTTTTTCTCTAGGCCACCCCTTCCTAATCAAAGATATTACGTCTTTGAGAATGCAACCGTTGTCTAATGCATTTACCCATTCCTTTTCATCCCCTGTCATGTTGCTATCCGTGATACAAGCTACAAAACATTCCTCAAATTCAATTTCCCAATCTTGTTCTTCATCATCTACAATGGGTAATCTAGACAAACAGTCTGCCCCACAGTTCATCCCCCTGGGATATATTCAATTGTGAATGTGTACTCCAAACGTTTGCCAGACAGTCGTGCTATGCGGGCAGCAGTGTGTTTCATTTTCTTTCCTGATACAATGTAAACCAAAGGTTGGTGATCAGTTTTTAACACAAATGGCCTTCCCCAGAAGTATTGCTTACATTTTTTTCACACTCCACACGCACAACAGAAGTTCCTTTTCAATAACAGAGTATTTACTCTCTACAGGCCGCAAAGTTGGGCGCAAAGTTCTTGAAGCAAATCCTATAGTTTTGTCATTTTTTCCTTCAGTCTGTGATAATGCAGCCCCTAAACCATACTCCCAAGCGTCCACCGTTACAACTGTTTGCTTTCCTTCTACAAACGGATGTAAAGCTGGAGCTTAGATTATTTTTTATTTTATTGTTTGAAATGCCTCTTCACAATTTTTAGACCATGTAAAGGTTGCTCTTTTCTTTAGGAGTGACCTAAAACACTCAGTGGCTTTTGCAAAATCTCTCATAAACTTGGCATATAATTCACACATGCCTAGGAGTGACATAGGTTGCTCTCTATTTTATGGAGATAGGACTTCTATAATACTTCTGACCAACCCAGGTCTGGGTTTAATACCTTGTTCAGGAACAATGTGTCCTAAACATTCTATTTCTCGAGCCTTAAAAATACATGTGTCCTTCCTTAATGTTACTTCACTTTTTTCCAAGATGCATGTTGTTCTGGAACATTTCTGTCATTAATCTTTGAAAAACGAGGCCGTGGTAAAGATGCTCGTCACAATCTTCTGTGGGTTATAAATATGTATTATGGAGACACAGGGACGTGTCCTATAAATAGGTGGCACAGAAGGCAACTGCCAGTGAAAGGTATCGAAAGCTCATACCTCACCCAGTACCAGATGTCATTACATTCCATGCCTCATCAGAGGACTAGTACATTGACATCACCACCCACACACACATACAGCCCTGCTGCAATACAGATTTCATACGTTCACCAAACACACTCATACACATGTACTTGACATGAGCTTTATACTTTAGGGGTCAGTAGACTTTTTTCTCACTGACACAGAGAACAAGCATTTGCAATGCAATAGGTCTCGCATTTATGCAAGTTTGAGCTATTGGCATTGTAAATTACAATGCTTTTATTTATGTTTTGGTTTTTAAAACTTAAATAAAAGGCATTGTTATTTACAATGCCAATAGCTTAAACTTTCTTAAATGCGAGACCTATTGTATTGCAAATGCTTGTTTTCCTTTGTCCACACGTATTCCTATCTTCTTTTGTCCCACCCACTGCTAATTTTCTCTGTCATCGTGCCTCTCTTTGTCCCCTACTCATACTCAATAAAGGATGACTCCTAGCCCTTAATAAACCAAGGGTGCTAAGTATTATGATAATTATACCTATTAGAATGTGAAACATGCAGGCAAGTTTACAGCGTGTCACGAAAACATTCACATTTCAAAGTAAAATGCGAGTTTACTGTTTGCATGCCATGTTGCTATGAACAATATCATTTGTATGATACCGCAAAAATGGCCTCCTTTACTTTTTCGGGGAGGATGAAGGAAGTTTTTCATTGCTCTTGATGTAATCTAGGTGTATGTCCGACAGCGTCTGTGTAAATGTCAGCATTTCGATGCTGAATTATGTCCTTCCCTACTGCAGAACAGAGAATCATTTAAAAGCCACTCGTTTTGTAGTTTTAATTAGCATGAACCCGACCCAAAGGTATTGGAGTGCTTAACGAGCACCAGTTACATTTCACAAGATCATGTTTGTTACCCACGGGTAGATTAAGTGATTTTTCCCAGAATCCCAGGATGGCGAGTTAACATCAGGACTCTAACCTGGCTCCATGGTTCCAAAGTCTACAGATCAGGTCATTAGGCCACATCTTGTCTACAAATAATTATAAAACTGGAAACAAAAAAATAGGTAGCCAACAAAGCTGTGATAAGTAATTAGCAATATGATCAGAGTTTTTATGACCACATAGAATTTGAATATGCACCTGAAGAATTAGTGAAAGTAAAGTATGCCGTGGATGACCCACACAAAGAGAACAACGATTCAAAGGAAACAGGATGGGCCTAAATTATGAGTCTGACGGCAGCGAAAAGAAGAACATTTACATTCATTTTGTTCATTAAAAAATCTTTTTGGGATTCACCGCCTCCCCAGAAACGTGCCTCCACGCAGCGCAGCTTTACTTGTCTCTAAACCCACCATGTCATTGCCCAACACACACACTTGTGTTTTTTGTACTTTTAATTGTAGCCAGGCATTGGCTGCAGTAAACCCAATAAAGCTCTGGGAGAAGTCAAACCTCTGTCTCAATATTTTAGTAGTGATGACACAGAGAGCAGACTCTGTGCTGAGGGAGGCAGGCCGGCGTCAATAAGCAGGCTTTGTAGTATTTAAAAATAATAGGTTCACTGGAATTCTAGGAGCTACACAGACAGTCTCCAATGCCTCACTTTGAGAAGGCACAGGGGGTGAATTTGAGATTATCAGACCAGGTTGGTTTCAGCTGCTACATTGTGCTGTAAAAGCGCCTCGGGTCACTTTTGGCGCTTTGCCGACGCTGACACTTGAACTGGTTCCCCAGTTCCAAAGTCTGCAGCTCTGGCAGTAATGCCACATCCTCTTTTTAATCCAATTCCCCTGCTTTTCCCCGAGTGCAAAGGATTCACTTAAGTAATGTATTTGCTTGTGAGCTGGAGCAGTCCAACTCTTTCCACGCCTGGGACAGGTCGGCCTGCTGTAGTGTGGAGACTATTAGAGTGGAGGGAAGAACTAAAGTAAAGACTGCTCACCTTGTACATGGCGCTAAGATAATCATCAGGACACTGTAGTAAAGTGGCAGAAAGCACGGGAGACTAAGCCCACAAATCTTACTGCCTGGACCACCACACAGTCCACTGTGCAGCATAGAAAGAGAGAATTATAGAATTGCTGCCTCCTGAAACCAATCAACTGCTGCGTTACCGGAAAGGAACAGGAGGCACCGGATCCACAGGAGCTGGGCCGGCGCTTACTGTTGTTTATGTTTTAAGTGACACCCCCTCCTGGTACAGTCATCGTTGAAACAAGTTCAAGCCCGGTCGGCAGTGACTAAATTACCTGGCGCTCCGATCAATGCAGAGCAGCCTTAATTGCGCTAGATGCTCTTTAACTATATTTTCGCATCAAATTTGCACAATTTATACATGAGATCGGAAGAGGTGTATGTGCGACTAAACAACACGAACACCTATATATTGTGCATTTGCGCACTGCTTACCCGCCGACGCGCCCGATTGCTCTTCGATGCTGTTTGGGAGGTGGGAAGGGTATTATTTGCAGGAAAGCATTACGGCTGTCAACAGGCGTTACGGGCGCCTTATGAAATAAATACATTTAAAGCCATGGCGATAGCGAGCGACTGTTACACATTTTTAAAAACCCGAGCTGTTTTGAAAGAAAGGCGCGTGTTGCCTTTCTTAAATTGAAACATAATCGTGCTTTCACTTTAAGTAAGCGCAGCATGTTGAAAGTAATTAGAAGCCTCTAGTGCATAAAGGCGGCGCAAGTAGCTGTGTCTCTGCAGATCTCCATCTGCTCGGGGAGAGAGACAACTTCTGAAAGTGAAAGCAATATGTATCTAAAACAAGCTGTCGCCATTGCGGCGGAAGCGCTGCTCCAGGGCATCAGCGGCTGACCTGCTGCACTGCCGGAGGACTTGGCTGCACACGCGGGACACAGCGGTGAGTGTGCGGCGGCCTGGGCAGGCTGCGGGCGTGAGGGCGGACCGTGTTACGAGACTGCCTGAAGGTCCTGTGTTGCGCTGATGCCCTGTGCAAACAAAATCTCCAGTCAGGGTGGGCGGGGCCTAAGGTAGACAGGGCGGACACCAACCCTGCTTCCAAAGAAGCCGGACACAAAACCAACGACAATAGATCTCGCCAAGGCGAAGCAGCGCATGCGCGCTGCAACGCAGGCGAGACCTAAAAAGGGCTGGCTACACTACAATAATAAAACATGGAATGCTGCCAACACTGCTTTTATATGATACACCTGTGACAAAGACACTATTTGGGTTTCTTATATGAGGGCACGCTAGGTGTGCCCCTTAAAGTCACAGGACGGGTCCTGAACCCCACATTGTCAGGACTGGCCTAGGCCACTGCTCCAGGCTACATTAGCTTGACGCTAGAGCCAAAAGAAAAGACACGGTACCAGTTTTACATGAAGTCAGGCACTCAAGGCAAGGGTAGCCCTTCCCAACACAGCGTTATGCAAGTTGCAGCATCATTTGCTTGGTGAGAGCTATCTCTTACCAGGTGCAGCTAATTTGTCTGACAACAGCAGGAATATATTGTGGTACAATAATCTAGTGCATAACACTGCTTCATTCGTCTGGCTAAAGCCATCTAATGGCCAGGTACCTCTCAGTCAGTGTTTCAACTCCCTTGGAGAGTAGAATCATGGAATAAAGTTTCTCTAGGAGTAGAAATTTTCAAATGAGTGGGCAGAGAGAGGGAACAGTAAAGCCTTCTGCTTGAGTCCACCCTCGATCGCCCAGATACACATTGTTCATGCCTTTTTGAACCCCTTCCTTGGGAATTTCAGTTCTGCAGCAATGTCATGTGTATTTGTATAGCGCACAACTCAGCCAGGAGATTATCCAGGTGCTGAAATAGAAGCTCAATGGGTCGAGCTAGGGATGAGGCTAGGTGAAGAGCTAGGTCTTCAGTTTCTTGTGGAATTTAAGAATGGAGGAGAAGGCTCTGATGTGCGGGGTCAGGTTTTTCCAGGCTTTAGGAGCAAGGTACGAGAAGGCACGAGTACAAGTAGGAGTCCAGCAGAGTGGAGATGTCTGGTAGGCTTGTGGACGTTTATGTGGTTGTTGAGGTACGTGTCTGTGAGGATATTGAAGAGTTCTTATTTGTGGATTGGCAGCCATTAGGGCTGTTTGAAGTGAGGGGTGATGTGAATGCGGGTGGGAGGTTGAGGGTGAGCCTGGCCACAGAGTTTTGTATGGTATGGAGTCTTCTGGTCAGCTTAGTGGGATTCCAGGATAGACTGCGTGGCTGTAGTCCAGCTTGCTGGTAATGAATGCTTGGGTGACAGTTCTGTGAGTCTTAGTGGGCAGCCATTTGAAGATCTTCTGGAGCATCATGATTATGTGGAAGCAGGAGAAGGACGCTGTATTTACTTGACAGAGGTTACTTGCATGGGTTGCTGTGAGGGGAGTGGGTCTGAGTTTGGTAGGCCACCAGGTTGAGTCAAAGAGTGACGTGACTTTGCCGAAGATTACTACTTCTGTCTCAAATGGGTTTAGGTTGAGGCAGTTGGTTTTTATCCATCCATCATGCAGGTGGAGAAATTAGTTTGGGTGTTTGGCTTCTTGCCATGGGGAGAATATAAGCGAGGTGTCATCAGCATAGGATATGTTTATTCCGGGGCGCAGATGATGCTGGAGATGGGGTCATATAGGCCTTGAACAGAGTGGGACAGAGTATCATTATGGAACTCTGCAGGTTAGGTTAAAGCTCTGTGAGGTGAAAGAAGCCATGCTTACTGATTGGAAGCAGCCTGTCAGGAAGGAGCAACTCCAGCGAAGTGTGGGACCTTGGATGCTGGCTTCTTGCAGTTGCTGTATAAGGATAGTGTGGGAGATGGTATTGAACACTGCAGAAAGATGCAGTAGGGTGAGGGCTGCTGTGTCAACTCCGTCCATGTTCATTTGGATGTCATCCATGACACCGATGAGGGCGGTCTCTGTACTGTGGTTGGGCCTGAATCTGGATTGAGTGGTGTTGAGAAGGTGCTTGTCAGTGAAGTGGGTGGCTCAACATTTGTTTAACATCTTTTCCATGACTTTTGCCTGGTAGGGTACCAGGGAGATAGGCCGGTAGTTGGCTAGCATCATTGAGTCTGCTGAAGGTTTTTTTAGGGGGGGAGTACTGTGGTGTGTTTCAAGGTGTCTGCGAAGATGTCAATCAAAAGCTCAAATGCAAATCAAGAGTTCCCTTGAGAGAAGTCACCTTGAAAGGGGGAATTTTACCCTTTGCCTTGTGTTGCTAGGCACCTGTGGTATGGCGCAGTGATGGCTTCTTGCACTTTGTAGTGAGATGACTCTTTCAGGCCACCCAGTCAGACCTCAGTGAGAGTATCCTACCATGTGCTCACTGATGTCACTGATCTACAGGTGGGCTTCCGGGAAGCAGCTGGAGATGTGATTCTACTACTGACCTTGGGGCTCTGGAGCAGGGAGTACATGGGGTGTCCAATCTTTAAAAGTGGGGAGTAGCTTCACGTGAGTAAGTGAGCTCAAACGTTCCAAGAATGATTTGGGGGCAAGGGAGCAAGGTGGCTTCTCTTTCGAGTAAATGAATTCAGCAGTGGGGCCAAATAGAGTGTTGATGAACCATTGGCCAGTAAATGATCAAAATGTTGTAGGTTTTGTTGAGAAGTATTTCTGAAGTGACACTCCGCAACAGAGAACAGAGGTGCTTTGTGAGAGCTAAGTTACATGTCAATTTTGCCCTCCACGCCCTTTGGGTGAAATGTAGATACCCTTTTATTATGGTATGGGACTTCCTCAATTTATATATCTTATAAAGATACCAATGCTCAATGGAATTCAGCCATGATGTAAAAAAGCCGTACCACAAACGGATTATTAGAAACTTAGACAGACAGACATGTGGATAATTTTAGCGATGGACAGAAATAGACGAAGAAAGCGGATAGAAAGAAATAAAGAAGCTAGTTATCTAGATAGATAGATATATGGATGGATGGATAGATAGATAGAGAGATAGATAGACAGATAGCTAGATAGATGTGTGTGTCAGAGGTTCAATTGCAATCGGGAATAAAGGGGGGTAGGGGAAGTCCTGCCACACCCTCATTTCTAATTCAAAGGAGGGCCCCACCCTTGCTCTGGCACTCAACCCTGAGTTGAGTGCCTTAAAGTAAGTCAGGAAGGTAGGTCCAAACTTGGAGGCATTCTGAGTTAATGAATGCACTCAAGATGCCAAGGAGAAACACACAGGCACCTTCTGCGCTGATGCAGGGCAGAAAATGGCATCATGATATGGTCCCAGACAGCTAAACGTAACGAAGACAAAAATAGAGGACAGAGTTTTTCTACCTACCTGTGCTCTGAGACACTGGGCTTTACTTTGAACTCTGGTTCCCACTTACTTTGTAAACATATATACTCCTACACCAGATTATTCAAACATTCCCACCAGTAGTGGTAAAGGGAAGCATGGGTAATTTTACGGTTTAGGGGTGGGTAGTGGTAAAGGAAGTTAAGAGTAATTAAAAAAAAAAAAGATGGGGTTAACCCCAAACAGGAAAACAATGTTATTTCAAATTAACTTAAAATTGTCTATCTATCTATCTATCTATCTATCTATCTATCTATCTATCTATCTATCTATCTATCTATCCATCTATCCCTCTATCTCTCTATATATACATCTCTCTCTATATAGACATATATCATATATATATTATCTACTGGCGGTCGCCAGTAGATAGTTATAGTTAGGACCTATTTTCCATAGGAAATCCGCACCATTCTATTTGAAATAACTTTGGCGCCGGTTGACGAATCATCGCGAAATTTTCCAACTTGTTGGGGCGCTCCGGTCCGCTCCTATCCTGAAAGTCTCGGGGTGATTCGGCAAGCGGGGGCCGAGAAAAAAGGGGGGTCCCAAAATGTGTTTTCCCCATGCAATTTTCCATAGGAACCTTTAGTCGCAGCTACAGCCCGAACTGCTGAACGGAATTACACCAAATTTTCCAAAAAGGTAGCCCTTGGTTCAGGGTCGTGCCCTTTGCTTAAATGGTGTAAATCCGTTCAGTAGTTCCTGAGAAATTTGAAAAAGAAAACACATATATATCTGGGCGGAGCCTAACCACACATGTCATCGTGAGATCTGATTGGCTGTCAGCACTTCATCCTGGAATTGCTGGCAGTCATCTTGGGACCAATATAAATGATAGTACCCCATTGAAATGCATTGTAGTGAATCGAAGATTTTGAGGGTTACCAAAAGGAGAACTATAAAGGGTGATAACAGACTTTAGTTACATTAGAATTCATTTGTTGATGGTACCATACTAATTTCAGGAATTGTGGTGTGTTCTAAGGTGATTTTACCCTGTGAAAAACCTTCTGCTGGGATATCATGAATCATGTTTGAGAGAAAACTATTTTCACATGCTTGTCCCATACAGTTTTGGAAGGTGCTCCAGAAGCTAAAATGAGAGCATATTTTCTGTAAATTCACATTATCTTTCTCAGTCATGTGAGAATGAAGTCTGACATTCTCAGTAAAACATGTACATCCAACAAGGGCAGAGACTGTCAGTTGATTCCTTTGTGTTCTACTGCAGCTTCCCAGAGTGTTCTAAAGAACAACTAGAGTGCTAACAGCCTTACTTATAACAAAAGTATGGCACACCTGAAGCCATCTTGATTGGAATAAACTGGTAACACTTAAAACATTTAATTTAAAAAGGAACAAAATGATGGGGTTCATTTTGTCATAGAAATTATGGTTAGTGCTGTAGAAAGAAAAATTAGGACATGTTTCAAGTGTGATCTCAAATATCTTCCTGTTATATTTCAACAGGAGCAGCCTGTCAGTTGATGCCTTTGTGTTCTACTGCAGCTTCCCAGAGTGTACTAAAGAACAACTAGAGCGCTAACAGTCTTACTTATGACAAAATTAAGGCACACCTGAAGCCATCTTGATTGGAATAAAATGGTAACACTTAAAACATTTAATTTAAAAAGGAACAAAATGAGGGGGTTCATTTTGCCATAGAAATTATGGTTAGTGCTGTAGAAAGAAAAATTAGGACATGTTTTAAGTGAGATCTCAAATATCTTCCTGTTATATTTCAACAGGAGCAGCCTGTCAGTTGATGCCTTTGTGTTCTACTGCAGCTTCCCAGAGTGTTCTAAAGAACAACTAGAGTGCTAACAGCCTTACTTATGACAACATTATGGCACAACTGAAGCCATCTTGATTGGAATAAACTGGTAACACTTAAAACATTTAATTTAAAAAGGAACAAAATGATGGGGTTCATTTTGTCATAGAAATTATGGTTAGTGCTGTAGAAAGAAAAATTAGGACATGTTTCAAGTGTGATCTCAAATATCTTCCTGTTATATTTCAACAGGAGCAGCCTGTCAGTTGATGCCTTTGTGTTCTACTGCAGCTTCCCAGAGTGTTCTAAAGAACAACTAGAGCGCTAACAGTCTTACTTATGACAAAATTATGGCACACCTGAAGCGATCTTGATTGGAATAAACTGGTAACTCTTAAAACATTTAATTTAAAAAGGAACAAAATGAGGGGTTCATTTTGTCATAGAAATTATGGTTAGTGCTGTAGCAAGAAAAATTAGGACATGTTTTAAGTGAGATCTCAAATATCTTCCTGGTATATTTCAACAGGAGCAGCCTGTCAGTTGATGCCTTTGTGTTCTACTGCAGCTTCCCAGAGTGTTCTAAAGAACAACTAGAGCGCTAACAGTCTTACTTATGACAAAAGTATGGCACACCTGAAGCCATCTTAATTGGAATAAACTGGTAACACTTAAAACATTTAATTTAAAAAGGAACAAAATGAGGGTGTTCATTTTGCCATAGAAATTATAGTTAGTGCTGTAGAAAGAAAAATAAGTGCTAAAACACTACCCCCAGCACGACACCCTACACTACCCAAACATAACTGCACTACCCTAAACCCTAAAACACTACCACCAGCACGACTCCCTACACTACCCAAACACCACTGCACTACACTAAACCCTAAATATACCCCCAGCATGACCACCCACACTACACAAACACCACTGCACTACCCTATACCCTAAAACACGACCCCCTACACTACACAAACACGACTGCACTACCCTAAACCCTAAAACACTACCCACAGCATGACCTTCTTCACTACACAAACACCACTGCACTGCCCTAACGCCTAAAACACTACCCCAGCACTACCCCTACACTACCCAAACACCACTGCACTAACATAAACCCTAAAACACTACCCCCAGCACAACCCCTACACTACAAAAACACCACTGCACTACCCTAAACCCTAAAACACTACCCCCAGCACGACTCCCTACACTACCCAAACACCACTGCACTACCCTAAACCCTAAATCTACCCCCAGTACGACCCCTACACTACCCAAACACCACTGCACTACCCTAAACCATAAAACACTACCCCCAGCATGACCCCCTACACTAAACAAACACCACTGCACTACCCTAAACCCTAAAACACTACCACCAGCATGACCCCCTACACTACTCAAACACCACTGCACTACCCTAAACCCTAAAACACTACCCCAGCACGACCCCCTACACTACCCATACACCACTGCACTACCCTAAACCCTAAAACACTACCACCAGCACGACCCCTACACTACTGCACTACCATAAACCCTAAAACACTACCCCCAGCACGACCCCTATACTACCCAAACACCACTGCACTACCCTAAACCCTAAAACACTACCCCCAGCATGACCCCCTACACCACCCAAACACCACTGCACTACCCTAAACCCTAGAAAAGAAACCCCCACCCCATGCCCAATCCCCCTTACCTCTCACTCCTCATGGTTCCTCTCTCCTCGTGTTTCCTGCTTCACGTCATCTCTGAGGGGCGGTGCACGTCGTTGTGAGGAAACAGAACAGCCTCTGTTTCCTTACAACAACATGGATCGTCTACATGTTTTTTAGAACGCATGGTCATTTACCATACATACCTTTACAACAAAATTCGTTGTAAAGGCATGCGTGGTAAATGAGCATGCGTTCTAAAAAATGCGTAGTAATGACTTCGTGATGTACAACGCATGCGTGGTAATGCATGCGTTGTAATGGTATCGTAAAGTAAAAAGTCGTTGTAACGGCTGTTTACCGATCGAAGCTGGCCCCTGTTCTTCAGTGAGACGTTTATTTGATTAATTAGGAGGAAGGAATGTGGTTTTTTACCGAAAAGTGCATTCCCGGCTGTTGTATTGTGAAAGTGTCCGCGTGGCCTGGTTTCACTTCCGGTGAGAGAGTGGAAGAGTCTGTTTGGATCTAAAGGAGTTCTGTTGTTGGACGGGGCCGGCGCGACATGTCATCAGAAAACATAGCTAATGGAAAGCGTCCTCCCTGAAGTGTGGAGCAGTGCCATGAGAGGTCAACGAGTGTGCGTCCCACCGCAGTATGACCGTACCGCGTGACCCATGTGCCGCCTCCAGGGTACGGGAGACAGAAGCGGCATCGCAGGTCCTCTTGTAGACCGTTGTAGCACTAATTCTACATTTTGGTACTAGGGCATTTTAACTTCGTTGTTCCTGCCAGATACAAAGAGAAGATCCTGTGTTATTCAGTGCCCTTGTTACCTTTTTTGTGGGTTGTGGTGCTTGTCACTTCGCTGCCCCGCCGGTGCACACGACTGGGCACCCCACCTCGTGTGCCATCTGCAGGGCCTCTGCCCTCGGATCACTGGTTTCGGTTTCTGGAGTGGCAACATAAACAGTTGCTCCCAAAGGACTAGCCTGAACACTTAGGTGAATATCCCCTGCACCAGCATTCCACGGAAATTCTTTCCTAGCTCTCCCACGTCAACGAGCACGGCTCCGCTCGCGACACCGTATGACGTCATCGGAGCCATAAGAGGACCTCGTCAGCGTGCTGACGTCAGTTCCACCCATTTTTTCCGTGCCACCGAGGCAAACAGGGGACCGAGACATTTTCACATGTATACATAGTATAATAAATATATATATATTCACTGAAAAAACCATAGGTTTCAGGCAAGTTATAGTTAGAAATTAGCATTTAAAAAACCTTAGAAATTCACTGAAAAAACCATAGGTTTCAGGCACGTTATAGTTAGAAATTAGCATTTAAAAAACCTTAGAAATTCACTGAAAAAACCATAGGTTTCAGGGGCGTTATAGTTAGTTGGACATTTCACTCGTACAAAACCATAGAAATTCCCCCGTTATAGTTAGTTCAGCTAACTATAACTCGCGCGCTCCGCAATGCACTGCTGATGACGTCACATATTACATCACTCATGACATGGTCAGTGACATCACTCATGACATCACTCATGACATCACTGATGACATCATCCAGTGAATGTGTGTTTTTCTGAAAATTAAATATGTTTTATATATGTATATCTCAAGGTCGATGGAAGAATAAATGGGTATATAAGTGTCTAAATGGATGATTTTTTTTTGTAAAATTGATTGTATAACTGACTAAGGGGTCGATTCCGATCTCGGCCGGTAGGGCTCCGAATTGGATTCGGCTTTACCGGATCCGATTCGGACGCCCTGTTTCCGACCGAGTCGGACGTGCGTCCGGGCGGGCGAGTACGATGCGAACGTACGCGAAATCGCCGACCGACTCGTTCGCGGGACCCAACCGCTCCGACCGACTCGCACGGACACGACTCGCACCGCGCAATGGAGACGTTCCCCGGCCGGGTCAGTACGATGCGCGCCGCGAGCAGTCCGACCGACTCGCGCCATCCGGCTCGAAAGAGCAGTCGGAGCCGCACTTTGGGGGTCCGTGTCGGACCCCCCGGTATGTCTAGCCGCGCGAGTCGCACACAGGTGTGCGTGTACGGTGCGACCCGCTTCGACGCGTACCCTCTATAGGGGGCGCCCTTGTTCGCCTCGCACCCATTGAGTCAATGGGAGCCCGCTTACGCATTGTACGACCGGCTCCCATTGACTTCAATGGGAGTCCGACCGAATCGAGTCCGATAGCATGCGAACGCATCGTACTCGTTCGGTCGGACTGCTAGGGTCCGATTCAATCGGAAATCTCTCCGGGTCCGGCTCGGTCGGAGAGATTTCCTGCCCGAATCGGAATCGGCCCCTAAGTGTATCTTAGTGAATACATGGGTTAGTGAGTAATGTTTAAATATGAAAATATCTGTAGCAGTCTCTCACTTTGTGTATAAGTGGCTGCATGGGTTGGTGAGTAGCTACATGAGTGTCTATATGGGTTATTAGTTGGTTTTTTGAGTATCAGTATGAGTGTCTGAGTGTCTGTATGGTTCGGTGGGGGGTATTACTTAGTGCATAGATGCATGAATGAGTGACTCACTGTTTGTATGTGTTGAAGACAGCATGTGTGCAGGACTGTATAGGTGGATGAGTATGTGTATGGGTGTGTTAGTGAGTGAATGACTGTCTCAATAGTGTCTTTATGAGTAACTACATATGTTTTAAACTAGTATATGTGAGTATTGGTGTATATAAGTGAGTATATGTGAGAGTGAGAGATTGGAAGAGTTCCTGTACAAATAAGTAGGTGTTTCTATAAGTGATTGTTTAAGAGAGTAAATATGTGTAAGTTTCTGTAGAAGTAAGTGTGGTAGTGTGTGTATAACTGTATATGCAAGTAAATGGATGTTTGATACTTTCTTTGCATGTGTGACTATGTGTGTGAGTAACTCTATGGATGAGTGGCGGTGTGTAACAGGATGTATAGGTGTATGAGTACATATGATGAGTGAGTACATGTATGAGTGACTGTATAGGGACTGTTGGTGAATGAGTGGATGTGTGTGTAGATCTTGGAATTAATAAATAGGTGTGTTGTAACTGGTATTGGTATGTCCATTGTTTTGAAAATGTTAGTTTGTATTTTTGAGTGTGTGTATCAAAGGTTATATTAGGGTGAGAGGAGGTCTGCCACTCTATCACAAGGATGATGTCATCAGTGATGTCATCAGTGATGTCATTTGAGATGTCATCAGTGATGTCATGAGTGATGTCACTGACCATGTCATGAGTTATGTAATATGTGACGTCATCAGCAGTGCATTGCTGGCGCGCGAGTTATAGTTAGCTGAACTAACTATAACGGGGGAATTTCTATGGTTTTGTACGAGTAAAATGTCCAACTAACTATAACGCCCCTGAAACCTATGGTTTTTTCAGTGAATACATATATATATATACATATATGTATTATATATATTTTTAGAAAAAAAACAACAGTTACAAGTCAGTTATAGTTAAGGCTCATTATATTATTCCTCAATCACAACCCACAGTTAAACTACACAAACATCACAAATATTGGAGATACAATAGTTATAGTTATTGCTTCACATTTTTTTGCTGAACATTAATCCTCGTTGTTATTCAACACCCCACTACGTACCATCTATTCTCAACGTCATCAAAACAGCTAAGCAACTATAACTCGCTAATTCTATATCCATTGTTTATTGCTTGCAATAAGCACCCCCCCACCCAAAAAAAAGAATTTGCGTTTATACCTACAGTACTGTAGATTAATAGAATGATTTTTTTTAAAACAGCCGGCTTAAATGTGGCGATTTATAGTTGCTTGGTTGTATCGATGACTTTCAGAATAGATGGTATGCAGTGGGGTGTTACATAACAACGAGCATTAATGTCGAACGAAAAAATGTGAAGCAATACCTAATACCTATAACTATTGCATATCCAATGTTTGTGAAGTTTAACTCTGGGTTGTAATCGAGAAATATTATAATGAGCCCTAATCATAGCTGACTTGTAACCTTTGTTTTTTTGGGAATTTCATGGGTTTTTAAAATAAGTAGGTTATAAAGGGTTATGATTTTTAAAATTATTTCTTCAGTAAATGTTTAAAATATAATTAAAAAATTGAGAAAGTTTCTTAACTATTCGATATTAGTTGTTGTGATGCAATGAAAGACTAAGGTATTTGCAAATGTGCTTTTTATAATATAAAAGGAATATATCATTACATTTTAAGTAAGAAATGTTTGTAAAAATACATGTGGTGTATTAAATACTAAGTGATAATATAGAAATATGTTTAGTAATTAATGGGAACACTTTGTATCATTATAAAGTAATAGTGGGCTACAATATTGTAGCCTACTTGAACATGAGTAGATAGTAAATCTAAAGACCTGTAAAAGTTAATATCAGTATAAAAATGGGGGAGAGCGGTGTATTTTGTCAAAGTGCTTTGTTGTATGTGCCATTTTAAACTTTTTGTGAGATGTCACAGGTACCACGGCACTACCTGGGTAGTACCACGGTACTTCGTATTGTAAGAAAGCTTCTGATAGGCTAGCCAACTTTTCCTATTGGGCCAATAGAAAGCTCCTATTTATTTTTGGTTATCTCTGTCGTGCTTTTGTCTGGTGCAGAGGAATAACACTTTTGGAGCAGATTTGGCGTTCTTTTTTGCCTTCTTTGGAAGACTGACATCTTTTTCTAAAGAAATGGCAGAAGGAGGAGAGCTGGTTGCTGAGCGTGAGGCTGCAAAGAAGGAAGAAGAGCAAACCATTTTGCAGGAGGAGCAGAAGGTGGAAAGAAGAAGACGGCTGAATGAGTCGGTAGTCTGGCAGTTTTTCACCTTACCTGCTGGTGAAAAGGGGAATGTGCGGCATGTGACATGCAAGTTATGTCTTAAGGTGCATTTGCGTGCGAGTGGTCAGCAGTACTTGCTCAGTACTATGAGAGTACCTGCAAGCAATTCATTTGACATTTTTGGCACAGTCTGAACGGAGAAGAGAGCTGGAGTTGCAAAAACTTGAGAATACTAGTACCGCAGCAATTCCTGAGGACAGCAATGCGGAACCATCAACCTCAGCCGTGCACACTCAAGTCGCAGGGACATCTACTGGCTCTACAGCACCCTCTATTCCACTACCTGGTTCTGCGGTGCCAGTGCACCGGCTGAGGCAAGAACGCCAGGTAGTTGATCCGTTCGCCAGTACAGCGACATACTGTTTATAATGCCAGACTGTAATCGCGGGAGAGTGATTTGAACATTCACAGGGAGCTAGTTATTGCTCACCAGTGCCTTCCCCAAAATCCCTAGTTTTTGTTTTCTTTTTCTCATCATGTTTCATGCTCCAGTGTTATATTTTGTGTAGTTTTCTTTTTTTATCATTGGTCTGGGTGACCTGTAATTGGGAAAAAAAATGTTAGAAAAAAATGTAAAAAGAAAAAACAAATTCTGTTCAGAACTATTTTTATTATCATTAAAATAAAGAGCTAATTGGTACTGTAACATTTTCACAAACAGGTGCAGTAAATACAAAATTGGAGAAAACAGTAATGGAGAAGCTAAATCAACAGTAAGTTTTATTATATAGGTAGGCATAGGGTAACACAATCAATTTTAATGTCTTTTTGGTAAGTGATTATTATCAAACTATGAAAACAACATTTCTAGAATGTAATCTTTCCATTTACTTCAATACATAATTGATGAATTGTAGTAATTTTATTTAGTGTTTCTCAGACATTAGTAACAATAAAGTTACAGATATATGCAATCACTCAGCGCCTAATGAGGTGAAGATAAGAATTATCTTACGTCATCATGAAACACTGGGTAAAAACACAAAGGAAATGGATTCTGAAAAAAACCTGTATAAAAGCTCTGCTTGTTCAACTGTTAGTTTTGGAAACATTAGGAAACAAATAGGTAGTAATTAACCAAATTTCTTACCTAAGCCAGTAGATTTCTTCTAAATGTATTAACCATACCAGGCCACATAATGACATATCTACATTTTGCTATGATCTACCATGTCCAGTCCATATTGCAGATTTCTTATTGTTTGTACCGTAGCTTAAAATTTGGAGGTAGAATGAGTAGGTAACAGTTTTGCAATTTTTTAGGCAATCTGGGGCAGATTTACAAGAAAGTGACGCATCTGTAGAGATGTGTCACTTTCCCTGCGCCACCCTGGCAAACCCTTGCGCCACCATGGATGCGCCGTATTTACAATACGGCGCACCATGGCGCAAGGATTGACAGACTATTACTAGTAAGGGGGACCCCCTCTAAAGGAAACTAAGGTCAGGGAGAAGAGGGGAACACAACTGAAAAATATATGACAAACTCCCTCACGACCTCTATTTCTTTAACTTTTTAGAATAACATCTAGTATGGGCTACACATTATTATTTACACAATTCAACACTTTGACAATATAATTTATTTGTCATAGTTTTATTGTTCAAAAATAGTTAACTCAAGATACATGTAATTATTTTCATTCATTTTTTTGATATCAGAGCATAAAAACATACATTTTCATTTATATGTAGTATTTTTTATACATAATTACACACTCACAACCCATGGTAGACAAAATATACCATGTGGCTCCGGACCCCTGGAAAAATAATACAAAACAGTTTTCCTTTATGTCGATTCACAAACTCACTCAATCACAACCAAACACATTCATACATCACCCAAAAACAACCAATATTCATATTTGGATCATGGGGAGACTTAGAAGTAATTGGTCTCCACAGCCCTGTCGTATAAACTGGTACAACAGGGTTTGGCCAGAACAATAAAACTATGGCAAGGATTGATAGATGCGTCAGAAATTCTGATGCATCTGTTGGGGCAAAAGTCACGCATTGCTGGATTCGTGTCTCAAGCACGACGCAACTCCAGCAATGCATTTTGAGGCCTATTCCCACTACACTGCGTCACTCCTTACGCCTGCTTCAAGCAGGCGTAAGGTTTTGTCGCAGTGGCATCCTAGAAGTGACGCAGTGAAATGTTTTAGATTTCACTGCGTCACTTTTACGAGGCTTTCCTGTGTGGGAACGCCCACCATGCATACATTATACCTGACGAAGGTATAATGTGGCGCAGGGCTTTACAACGTGATCTCCCTAGATGCGTCACCCTAGATGCGTCACGTTGTAAATTGGCCGCATTTTTTACGCCGCCGCTGAGTCACAAAAGTGATGCAACGGCGGCGCAAAAGTGTTGCAAGGGGCTTGTAAATCTGCCCCTCTGTGTTTAAAGGTTAACTTAGTGTCATCACAGTGTCCTGAAATAGTTGTTTCTCTATGATGGAAAATAATGGCAGTACAAGTGAAAGTGTGTCCAGAAAAGGAAATCTATGTGGCTGTGAAATCAGTAATTAATGTATGAAATTTGTTATTATTTGGAGCGCTTCTTTGTATAATCCAACTAAATACTAATTTACTATAGTTAACCAAGGTGTGGAGACAACCTTCAATGTACAGTTTGAACAAAAGTTAGAGTGCACAGCTTTATATATTACATTTTTAAATGAAATGATATGGATTTACAATCAGGAATAGGAAGGTAGGCAAATCTTTCAAATTCCGTGACTGTTGAGAAAGCATTCAACCAATGGAAACATTCATGTTCCCAATAGTAGCTTACACCAAAAAGATCTGTATGTGGCACAGTCTCCTTAGGTATGACTTGGAGCATGGCTATACAGAATTCTTGAGCATCTTGTTGTTGATTTATAGAGAAGTGAAGTCGCTGGGGTCGAGAGAAGATACATGCCCTTGCGAGCACTCACCAACATCGAGGGGCAGACAGTGAAGTGATCCTAGTCGGCGGAGTCGGCCCCCTCCCCCTGCCAACAGTAAACACCGGCTGCAGCAGAGGAGGGAACAGTGCCATACGCGGGGCCTGCTATTCTGAGATTCTGGCAGGACCCGGGGAACTGCATGGTTGTTTGCCTGTGTTCTTGTTACACTCTGTAAGATGGCGGCCGGCGCGCTGTCCTTGACAGTGGAAATAGCATGAGTAGTGGTCGGCAGCGGTGACTGGGGGCTGCGGTCTGGTGACCTGGCGCCCAGACCTGCGGTCCTATGGAGACGCGGTGGAGGCCCCTGAATCCGCCTGGGGGAAGTGGAGCTATACGGCATGACGGGGGCCGCCAGGACCGCGAGAGATGCTGGACTACACAGCACAGAGCTGCGTCTAAACTGACGGCGAGTGGCGTGGTGGGGGCACAGAACGTGGAAGAGTACTGGCTCCTGAAGCCAGTAAGTACAGTGGCGAGACCCCGGGGGATCTCCTTGGGACACTAGCGAGGGCAGGAGCAGGGCTGCGAAACAGAGGCCCTGCTTGAATTGTGAAGGCCATCAGGCCTTGTAAGCCAGATTGAGGCCTATCTATGGAAGCAGCATGGCCCTGAAGAGCTCCGAAGAGCCCTGAAGAGCACCTTGCGCTGCTCACCTGTGGGGGTGGATTGAGGCCCAATTCTGCTGATCTCTGCCGGGCTGGGTGGGACTAGGTCCCCCAGCCAACACCATCGCTGATCGGAGGCCTTCGGTGGCCATTTGAGGCTGAGCTGAGCCCACTCTCTGAGGCCTTCACTGTTACACCTTTGAGGCCTTCGCTGTCACGTCTCCAACTTGAACTAAAGACGCCAGAGCCAATAACTACTCCTGGAAATTGAATTAACACCTGAAAGGTACTGTTCACAAATTATAATTCTATATAGTGGCCTCCCTCTTTGCTTCAGGATTTTTGTTTGTGTAGGCTTGCTGCTGCTGCTCTCAGGCCCTTAGTATACAGGTCATCGGCCTTGCCCATGGGTAGGGAAAACGCAGGCGACTGCAGCGCAGTTTCATCTCCCCTCGTAAAACCTACCTCAATTGATTGGATGCTAGAACGGGCCGTTAATGCCATCAGCAATGAAATCGCCCGAACAGAACGAAGGCTTTACATAAATTTGGATGGTAATAGCGGGGTATTGCCTGGTCTGTCCCCTCGCCACCCTCCAGATACGCCCATAGTTTTACTCCTAAATTGTGCCGTTTCTCCTACTATCCAAGGACCTACATGAATTGTGAGACCACTCCGCCCATAGCCATTCCCCCCTTACCTCTAACGTTGCAAACAATAAGTCCTTGCTTACCAATTACGAAAGAGATCTAAACACGGCAAGGCACGCAAGCAGATGGCTAGCCCTCTTCCATCTCCTCCTGAGACTTTACAAGTGTCTGAGACTGAGCCTGTGACTGTTTAATTATCAAGCTCAGGTGACCCAGTTTTACCCCTACTCCCACAGAAGACAAGTCCTGTATTATTAATTCTATCAATGACCTTTTGGCTAGCTACCTCAAGGCTCTTACAGAGAAACTGTGTTCAATGAATAATACCGTACTTTCTCCTCTGGTCTCACGCCTGGATACTATGGAGGCCAAAATGGCTGCATTTCGCACCGCCATTTAGGACCCTCCAAAAGAAACTATAATTAGCGCTCCTAATAGGCAGCGTATTGTGAATAATAAACCTGTAGAACCTTTGGTAGAGCATATTTCACCACACAGGTGTCGCTTGCTTTCAGCAATCCATTAGCCCACACAGACTACTTACTTAACAAAAATATTTCCACCAGGCAGAAAGTAGTCCATTTGCCTATTTCAATTTCTAATTTTTCTAACACCATGAGGAATACAGTGGGTAAAGCTATTCCAGCACAGACACAGACACACTACCAGTTATTAATCTTCCTCCTGCTGCATGCCCATACGTTGCTGTCATGACAGGGGTACCCTCATTGAGTTTTGACCAGTGTGAAACTTATGAGCAACTCTTTAATAAAACCTTAGATTGGCTAGTACGACATAGAGGCATGCCGTTTCTTCATGCTAAAGACATCTTGCAGGTAAGGAGATGTGCATGGATTGGGCCAAATCCCCCGGAATTCCTGGGAAATTGTATTGTGGTTAATTTTAGTAGGTACATCATCTGCTATTTAATGTTAGACAGAGTATTCTGTCAAGTACCTCCATCAACCTGGCCCGCTAGGTTTTCTATAGAACTCCTTCCCACTCTAGGCAGTGTCCACGTAACTCCACCTCCCATGGAGTCGATAACACGTACTCAGGCAATAACAAACAGCCAGACATAGTCAGTATACCATCTTCTAATGCACCGGTTCTAGTTCAGGTTCCACTGCATGCATATTCTGTTCCGTGCTCTGTACCTACATTTCACAAATTTGATGCACTTTCCGATTTGGATCGACTTACCGGTCCGAAAGCAATCTTAACATCTGTTACTGCTTGTTGATAAACTTATGTCTGATAAACCACTAGTAACATCCTCTGCTACCCCCTATCAAAGGACAGCGGCAGACACATTCCATACTTTGCCCAAGCACTACAAAACTCTATCTATTCTTAGTTGAAACGTGGCTGGCCTTAAAGGGAAGATTAATAATGAGGATTGGAGGGCATTTGTCTCCAAGTTTGATATAATCCTATTGCAGGAGAACTGGCTTACTGCTGCACCACATTTTGAGGGTTACACTTGTTATTCAAGTCCCGCTATTCCTTCTACTCATGGCCTCGTGGCCGGCGGACAAGCCATTTGGCTCATCCTAAGTCTCCACGTAGAGGTATCACAAGTCAAATCAGGGCCTTCTTCTTTTTTAGCGTTAGCAATTCGCGTCCCAAAGACAAATTTGTTTTTTTATTTGATACACTTTTATAATAATGATTTTATCAATGCTAGTTGTATACATTATATCAGCCTGTTTAATTTTATATCTCATTTGCAAACTAATGCTGATAACCGTGCTTTTCAAGTTCATTTTTTCCTTTGAGGTGATTTTAATGCAAAGCTTAGCGGGGGTCCCAGGACACAAGACAATCATGCAGAAGGACACTGCAACACTCAGGATGTAAGGGGGCAGAGCTTCTTAAGTATCTTACTGCTCACTGCTTGGTTGACCTACTCGAAACCTTAGGGGGAGCGAGCACCACGTTAATGTCCTTTAGAGGGGAAGCCTCGCTTATGGACTATATGTTCGTAAGCCCTGATTTTTTACCTTGGTTTTCTAAAGGGGAGATCTTGCTCACAGAGTGGGATGATCACAATGCCTTGTGCACTTCTATGCTTTTACCGATTAAGGGATTATCCCGTAACAGTAATCTAGTCTCCGTTGCGCAACAGTCCTCGGATGTCTTAAGATTAATTTGGCGCTTGGAAAAGCCCAAAGACTCATTAGCAGCCTTACTTAAATCACATTTAGATATATTCCTGTTTTGTCTAGGGGATAGTGAACAAGACTCAATGGCTTCACATTATAATAGCCAAATACGTACAATCAGGGAGTAAATGCTCAACCCAATCCGTACTTCGAACGAGGAACCGAGATGGTTCGACGCGGCCTGCTCCCAGGCAAACCAAAAGCTGAGGAAAGTACTGAAGTGTAAGGAGTGAAATCTCCCTGGCACGTATTGAGTATAAAACCGTACTCACAAACAGGAAGAGGGAAATATACAAACAAGACTGGGAGCTTTTGGAACATGCTTCCAGAGAAAAAGACAGCAAAACCTTTTGGACCTTAGTTAAACAAATTAGATCTAGGAACTCCCCTGTCAACCCTCTCCTGCAAAACAACATTTTGGGTGCGGACTGGGTTACCCACTTTCCTTCTATCTACTACATTGAGGATGCCCCAATTATGTCAGCTGTTCTGTGCAATAGATTGCAGGATTCCCCCCCACGTTTATTAACGTTGCAGGAAGTGGAGTTGACAATCCATCATAGCAAGGGAGGGAAAGTGCCAGGCCCAGATGTGGCACCTATGGAACTGCTGAAATCCATGCCTGAGATATGGGGTCCCCTTATCGCTAATATATTTAATACCTGCTTATCAGTTAATATTCCTTCTTCATGAACTACCGCAACAATTGCTCCTATATTTAAAAAGGGGGATCGTATGATACCCAAGTGCTATCGGCCTATTTCACTCATCGACAGCACTATTAAAATCATCGGAAGAGTCATCTATGACCGTTTGGTCAAATGGGCAGCTGACAAGGACATAATCTCCCCTTTCCAATTTGTTTTTCGTTCGAAATTAGGAACTAATTAACAATATTTGAACGTGGCTCTGACATTTTCTAAATATACCAAGGCCAGGCGTGCCCCTTTTTACTTAGCTTTTATGGATTTATCCATCGCCTTTGATTCTGTAGACAGAACCAAACTTTGGCTAATGTTGCTGGATCAAGGCATGGACCCTCCGTTGGTAAACTTTCTGCACTCCCTACATTCAGATCTCTCAGCTAGAGTCCGCCTAAATTCTCATGGTGAGTTCTCTTCTGATTTTCCATTGAAGAGTGGCTTGAGGCAAGGGTGTATATTGGCACTCTTATTATTTATTTTATATAGTAATGATTTAACAGTTCATTTATCCTCCTCCCACTCAGATACACCTAGAATAACAGGTTCCCCAATTCCCACACTACTGTGTGCTGACGACGCGGTATTGCTAGCCCTCCCTCCAAATGTGTTATGCAAAACCTGAACCTAAAAACTAACTACACTAAGTCACACATCATGCCTTGTGGTCCGGGCAAACTTAGGTTAAACAGAATTAGTATCAACAGGTATGAACTGACGAGTGTTGGCAACTTTTGTTATCTAGGGTTAACCTTTAGTTCATCAGGGTTGTGGAGATCCCATCTTGCCCAGGCTTGCCTTAAATTAAGTAAAACAGCCAGTACAATCTGTAACCTTATTAGACCAGATATTAGGGGGACCCTGATACCTCCATTAAAGGTAGATAACTCGCAGTTCATTAGTGCAGCTACCTATGGTGCAGGAGTTTGGGGTTTTAATAAATGTTGTTCTTTGCAGGTTGAGGAAAACTGCTTTTTGCGATGGTTGCTGAGTCTACCACTGTCCACCTCTAGTCTTATTACCCACTTTGAGTTAAACCAGGCATTTATAGCGGATAAGATTCAGCTGGCGCCACTTTTACTATAGGTTAGCATTTGGCTGAACCCAGCTGCTAAGCTTTGTAAGGACATTATACTTGACTGCCTAATGTTGGATAAGGCTTATTCTATACCTTGGTTGAGCTATATACGGGCCACTTTTGGATCCCTGGATTTAACTTCCTGGTTCACTGATCCCAGTCTGATACCCAAAATTGCTAGGCATGAGGTGAATACAATATTTAAGGACTATTGTGCAAACACAAGATTGAAAATTGAGTTATCTAAACCCTCGGTTCTGAATTACTGTAGTCTTTTACACACAGACGATACACAGACGAACCTCTCCTGTACTTATCTCTGGATTTGTCAAGATGGGAGCGGTCACTTCTCTTTCGCTTCAGAGCTGGGTTAATTAATTGGTCCTTAAGTAAAAAAAATGTTTTAGACCCAAAGGGAAACTTAGGGGCCCATTACGATGGCGGGCGGACAAGGTCCGCCCGCCACCGTAACGGTAAACGGGACCGACAGCCAGAGGTGCGGCGGTCCCGCTGTGCCCATTAGGATGCGACCGCCACGGTGGTGGTCGCATCCCGCATTGTTTACATTGCGGCGGGCGGTGCTGTCAGCAGCACCTGCCACAATGTAAAAAATGCATGCAGTGCATTGGCATGCACAACGTGACAGGCACTGCGCGGTGCCGGCCACCTTGTGCATGCCAATGTAGGGGGGTACCATAGGTACCCCCCAAGTGCAGCCAAACCCCGGGGGCACGCAACGGGCCCCAAAGCAATTCCCGCATGCCTTTCCATGGCGGCGATGCCGCCATGGAAAGGCCTTCACCGCCAGGCATCCTAATATGGATGGCGGTGTCTTCCAGACACCGCCACCATATTAGGCCCGAGTTACGCCCGGACGGTCTTTCCGTCCGCCTCTGTCCCCCCCGCCATTGTAATATGGCGGGGGGTAAATGGAGGGCGGGCGGGGAAAGATGTCGGGCGGATCGCCACCGCCGGTCGGGCGGTGGCCATCCGCCCGACATCATAATGACCCCCCTAGTATCCACTTGTCCCTGTGGCAATCATTCTGCACAATCACGATTGCACTTTGTGTTCTTTTGCAAATTGCACAGTTCAGCACAAAATCACTTTCTGACACCTCAGTTACGGAGGCTAGGTTTCTGACGCTGTAGACCAGCTCTCCTCCACTTACAATTCCTAAGTTTACCTGCAACTGTTTACTGTGTCTGCGCCTTTTTGAAAGCAGCCATCAGGGCTACAAAAACTATGACAGGATAATTGGTCAGAATTGTATGTGCAATGTGGCTTAGCAGATGGAGCTCGGTTGAGATGTTTCGGTTTAATTTTGGGGGGTTTGTAGGAGCACATAGCGGACCCGTTTTGAGGTTTTTGTTCTTTCTCCTTTCCTATCATTCTTTTCCAACCTCGGCCATTTTCTATACGGGTGCAATGGTGACTTAAAATTTATTTACGACTTGCACTTTTTGCTTATTTTAAATATGGTTATTTGATGTACTGTGGAATTTTAAAGCTGTTCATGAATATATATCCTTTTTTAACTGTTCTTAATGTAAGATTATTTTTAAATTTTATGTGTGATCTTGGCTATGTGCAATATTTCTATGTACATTTATGGTCTATTTCTAATCAGACCAAATAAATATATTGATGATGATGATGATGAACTGTTCCTGTACAAACATCAGCAATATCTCTAATACCACTTGTAGAGTGGCACAGTTGTTTGTGGGACTGAAGTACAGAATACAGATTAGTTACGGTTATAAAAAAGGGTTATGTCTGTTTTGTATGAGTAATTCTTTGAGTAAAGGTAAGTGCAGAGTAAGATTAACAAAGGCATTACTATAGCAGTTAATGCAACTTGCATTTCTAAACTGAATTCCTCAAATTTCGAATGTGTTTTTTGTTCATTTTTCTTACAGGATTGTTCATTCTCCAAAGGTTCATTATTTCTTAATATTGCTTTCCTTTTTATATATTTTAGGGATCGACCCAACCGGATATTCTGCAAGAGAAGGAGCATATGTTTTTCGCAAATTATTATATTTTCATACACATCGCTGACAGCGAGGTAAAACATATGGGCAAGTATGCCACGGCCAGAGTGTATGGTGAGGGTGAGCGACCTAGTTCGGTGCTCGCTGCTCTGCAGAGGCGCCACAGAGAGTCTAGCTCGATAACAGAGATATGAAACGAAGATGGGGATCCGTTGCGTGACCCTCTGGAGATCGCACACAGATTCCACAGATATTATGCGGATCTATACAGTTCCAAAATTGTCCCAGACATTCCAGCGATACAGAATTACCTTGAACACATACAAATGCCGTGGCTCACTAACACCCACAGAGAGCACCTCATGGGCCCCCTTGACCCCACTGAAATCCGCACTGCTTTCCATTCTATGCGTGACGGCTGCGCCCCTGGCCAGGATGGACTCACAATGTCCTTCTATAAAGCTTACCAAGACTCGCTTATACCACACTTAGTCACCATATTTGAAGAAATGGTGTAGGATTTCGTGTTACCTCCTTTGATGAGGGAGGCGATGATAGTCACCTTACTGAAGCCGGAGAAACCCCCAAATGAATGCTCGTCATATAGACCTCTATCTCTGCTTAATGTGGACACCAAACTATTTACCAAGGTGTTGGCGAACAGACTCGCTCCTCTGGTCTCCTACTTGGTCGGCCCTGAACAGGCGGGCTTTGTCCCGAGTCGTACACTGTCCTACAATCTGAGAACTCTATTTGGCGCAATCCAACATACTAATCCAGAAGTCAAAGCTGCTGCGGTCTTCATGGACACGGAGAAGGCCTTTGACTCTGTTGAATGGGAGTTCAGGAAAGCAGTTCTGCTCCGAGTGGGAGTAGGAGAGGTCTTCCTTAAATTGGTCACACTCTTATATAACTCTCCGGTTGCCAGAGTCAAGGTTGGTGATGCAGTCACGTCTCCTTTCACGATCTCCAGGGGAACGAGGCAGGGCTGCCCACTTTCCCCCCTGTTGTATGCCATTGTGTCAGAGCCGTTGGCGTGCGCCCTGAGGGAATACCACGGACATAGGGGTATTCGATTCCCTACATAAAATGTCATCGTTTTGACATACATAGATGACATGCTGTTGTACATCCTTGATCCAAGTAATAATTTAACTCCAGTACTCAATGAGGTTACTCAATTTGGGACCATGTCCGGACTCAAAGTTAATTGGGCTAAATCCGTCATTTTTCTGCTAAACCCCTCTATGTCGCCTATTGCATTGGATTTCCCATTACAATGGTCCACCGAGCCTATCTGTTACTTAGGTATACAAGTTCATACGGACTCAGACTTAGTACTTAGAGAGAATTATGGTAAAGGAATTTCTAAGCTTGAAGAGGATATTAATTGTTGGATTTGATTCCCACTGTCACCAATAGGCGCATTTCTCTCATGAAAATGGTAGTCCTCCCTAGGTTTTTTTTTTTTTTCTTAAACATTCCAATTATTCTCCCAAAACATATGTTCTATAGTGTCTGCTCAATGCTAATTAAACTCGCTTGGGCAGGGAAACAGCCTAGAGTCAAATGGAGCACCCTCACATTACACTACTCCATGGGCGGTCTAAATGCTCCCGACCTAGAGCTATATTATAGAGTTGCACAATGCACCCGTACACATTTTTGGAATCACGGCCCACAAAATCTCCCGCATTTACAAATTGAGTGCGTCGCCGCTGACCCTCTTTCTCTTCCACAAAGGTTGTTTAAACCTCCTATTAGGAAAGCTGGTACACTGGACTCCATCAATTCCACTGTTCATGCATGGCATGTGTTGTTAAATAGGCACGCTGGAGCACTTATGTACTCTCCTCGGACCCCACTGGAGTGGAACCACTGGCTCTCACTATGTAAGGAAAGAGAAGTCAAACAAGCTATGGCAGGGCTAGGTATACACAAGATAGGTGATCTATTCGCTGATGGCGGGTTACGAGGGTGGGCAGACATTGCAACAGAGGGACTTGATACCACTCCACTCATGCAATACCACTATTATAGAGTTCGGCATGCTCTACATGAGATACAGGGCGACGACTTGCTGGAACCCCCGGAATTCCTACCCTTGACCTTTGTGTTGCACTCAGCCTCCCCTTCCAAGAACATTTCCACCATTTATGACTTAATGCAGGAATCTAAGAGGAAACAGTACACCAAAGCCAGACTTGAATGGCAAGGCGACTTGGGGATAGTCCTGGACGACATCACTTGGAGATATTGTTGTGATGTGACAAAGCAAGTCTCTCTCAATTGCAGGCATCGCCTGATACACTTTAAATTCCTAAATAGGGTCTATTACACCCCGGAGAGGTTACACCGTTATGTCCTCAGGGATATGTCGGCCTACTTTTGCTGTGGGATGGAGAGTGCTGGGTTCCTACATGTTGCCTGGCAGTGCTCCCGAGTAACTGGGTTTTGGGATGAGATCATTAGCACACTCAATGAAGTCACGGGGCTCACGCTAACCGTAGATCCATTACTCGCTTTATTGGGTTATACCAAAAAGCTCAAAAAAGAGGTCAGGAAGTTTGTGGCAATGGGCCTGCTGCTCGCCAAATGGAGGATTGCTATATGTTGGGCCAAAGATCCAGCTCCGAAAATAAAAGACTGGGCCAGAGATATGCTATATTGTAATACGCAATCCGAAGTTTACAATGAATTGCTACCCCCTCTGAGCCGTCCTAAAAATTTCTGGGGGCTATACCAACATTATTTGGTGGGTAAGGAAACTGGTGAGGCGGAGGGTAACGAAGCTGAGTAGAATCCGATTATCCTCGACTCGTCTTATTCCTCGACTATGCAGTATAAGGTGAGGTATGTGAGGGATTGTTCCACATGTAATGGTCATAATAGCATTTAATTTATATGTATTCTGTTTATATCTTGCTGGCTGACCACCGAGATCCACCACCCAGTCTGTTATGTGCATTCTATGTCAAAATCCACTATGTCTAGATGCGACTGAACGACTCCATTGTAGTATACTGTCATGTACTACTGCTGTACTGTAAAAGCTTTAAATAAAATAATTTAAAAAAATTAAAAAAAACATTTTCATACACATGACGTGTCAGCATTAATTTTTGCCTTATCAATGTCTGTGATATATAGTCCTGTTGATGTTTTGACACGAGATAAAGCAATGTATGCCATACCCTCTTTGAAAACAGTAGAGCAAATGTTAATTAATTTCTAATTCAAGCTTAGTCCTTGAGATTTGTGTATTGTAACCACATAAGCTGAATACAGAGAAAACTGTTCTCTTTGAATATATGTCTTTGATAAGTAAAAATCTTGCTGTTGCTCTGGAAATTTGTTTAGGTTCCTTTATATGGTTAAATTTAGCAATAACAAATTCAGTGTTATCATTGCTTTTATAGTTAACAAAATGTACTATATGTTCACAAGTCCATGTTCCACATCCAAACTTCTATGTAAAATCAGGCAACATTTGTTAGAAAGAAATAGGTATTTTTCTAATCCCGCAGTTCGTGAGACAGGTTTGTCCATGTTTTATCATTTGGTCGATAAGCCTTAAAATAAACTTAAAATACACAAACATTACACATTATAAAGTCATAATTATAACTTCAATTTATAATTCATGCACCACCTTCAAATTACTGTAAGTTGCGCACCTCCGACAACAGTCTTGTCACCTCATGCCTTTTCCATGCACTGGTTATGCCCTTGTATACTATATCACTTATAGCATGTGAAATCATAGCATTCATAACACTAATAACTTCTCAAATGACATAATTTGTCGCAACAGTGCATTGTAGAGTGGCGAGTTATAGTTACTGTTATATTAATTTGAAGGTGATCGATAAATTGTAACTGACAGTCATAACTGAAGAATTTTTAAAGTTTCTGTAGCTTGAGCTTATTTATGTATAACACTCAGTGGCAGTCACTACAGAGCTGTATTTATGTCTGCGTTTCCATACGAAATGCCTTTTTTGGTTGCTGCATCTTCATGAAACTTTCCAAACAAGTGCTCTTTTTTACTTAGTTTCTTAATGGAAAGTTTGGGGTGATCTGTCAAGTGGGGGCCGAGAAAAAGGGGGGTCCCAAAACACAAACTCCCCATGTAATTTCCATAAGGATTTTTTAAAAGGGCTATGGCCAAAACAGCTCAACCAAATTTGGCCAGAAGCTAGATCTCGGTCCAGAGAGTATGCTTTTTGTAATTTGGTGTAAATCCGTTTAGTAGTTTTAAAAAAAAAATTAAGTTTCAAAAAATATTTGTATATTTGGGCGGTTGGGTTCAAGGGACACTGTCAACTTAAAAAAATAGAGCATTCTGATTGGCCGAGGGGGCCATCTCGCTCCCACAGGAGTGAAGATCCAGTGGGAGTGAGTGCTCTAATTAGCTGGCCGCAGCATGAAAGAAAATGTTGTGGCAGCCATTATAGGACTCTGGGAACTTGGTCACCTGTCCTGAAAACGAATAAAAAGAAAGATATAAGGGACCAGGATAGGGATACCCAGCCCTCGTAATCCTTGTGGGGTACCAGGCATATTTTTTAACTTTTAAATGACCCCTCAGGTGGGTCAGGTCCCGGGGATCAATTTATATCATTAGTTAGGGGGGAGACATGGGCGAGGCTCCCTCCCCAAGCTGATTTTGGCCCCAGGAACACCATCCCGAGGTCCTCTGTGTAAAAGAAAGGGGACGGGGGCATCTGAACCCTCCTCCCTAAGCCTAGAAGGACCCCTGGGACCCCATCCCCTTGGGCCTTTTTTTAAGGGGGGTGCACTCTCCCCCCTGAGCCTCTCGCAGCCACAGGGACCCCCATCTCCTGGGGCCAGCTTCTCTGTGATGTAATGGGATACCCAATCCCTGGACACTGTTTCCCTGCCCGCAAGAGCACAGGCAAGGAAAACATGTCTGATGTCTACCCAGTGGGAGCAGCAAAAATGCTTACGGCAGGTGGGCGCAGACATTTGTTTCCCTATCTGCACTCTTGCTGGCAGTGAAATTCAGATTGTGCCCACCCAATGGGAGCAAACAAAAACAACTGCTCCCTTCAGGCGTGAGCAGTGCCTGCTCCCACAGCACCCATCCAGGGAGCATGCAGGAAGCCGGCGGGGCCGCTGGGGTCCTGGGATTCCCCCCACAGCCTCTAACATTGTTTGTCGTGGGTGCCCCGGATAGGCGCCAAAGCACCCATATTAGGCCCCAGGGATGGGTCCCAGGGCCTGTAGAAGCTCAGGGAGGGGGCCAGTGTGCCACCATCCCCATTAAAAAGAACACGGCCCCGGGTAATGGGGACCCCAGGACCCTTAGAGGTTTGGGGAGGAGGGCGGCGCACCTCTACCCCATAAAAAAGAACATTGCCTGGGGGACAACTCCCCGGGGCATGTAAAGACTCAGTAAGGGGGCCTAGTGCCCCTATCCACTTAATAAATCAGTACAGCCAGGGTGATGGGGCTTTCTGGGACCCCCCCCCCCAATATTTATAAAAAAAAGAGTGTCATGGGTGGGCACCGGGACACCCAAAGTTAATATGTAAAAAAGTGAATAATCAATGAGCATCAGGATCCACTCATTTATTTGTCACTGCTTCTGGATGGAGCACCCCATAATGCCCAGCGAGGGTTCGTTAGAATTTATTTTTGCGCTTGGTGATGTCCTTAGAAGGGGCAGGAGCACCCCGAAAAATGTTTTTAATGTTGCTTGGGGGAGCTACAGGTAGTGCAGCAGCCCCCAAGCAACATTTAAAAAAATTGTATGTCTCCTGAATCATTAAATCCATTACCCCAGGAGAAATTATCATACTTTGTGAAAACAGTCCTAGCTGGAGTTCTATGGTCTTCAGCTGGATTGCTAGTACCTGTGTTGTGGTTGTTTTTATGATTGTGTTCTTGTAGGCTGACAAATGTTAAAAGAAAGTATTAAAGACATGTTGGTTGTATTAAAAAAGACATGTCTATGACTCTTTATTTTAACATTTTTCAGCTCACAAAATAAAATAATAATAAAAACTTTGTCTGCAGAAAGACTCACAGATATGTTGATTTTACTTTTTTAATTAAAACTTTATTAAACATTTTATAACAATCTCTATTATTAAACATTGCATTGTGTGAATTAATTAAATATACATTTGATTGAAAATATTTGTGATTTTTTAAGAAAGATGGTAGATCAGCTTTATATATACAGATATACTCATCCCTTGATAAAGCCAATGAACACACTTTTTATATTTTGATGTTGTGACTCTATGACAAAGTCAGTAAGTCTGCCTGAGTGCCGTCAGGACCTGCGAGTCGAACTGCACACTGTGCATGCCAGGAGGCCGTGTGCGGTGTAGGGTTGCTTGCCTGAGATGGGTTGGACACAGGGGCTTGGCCATGTGCAACATGGGGTTCTTGTTTTGTATGACGTTCAAATAAGACTTTTTGTTTAACCCTTTCTCTGCTAGGCCTTCCCCCCCCCCCCCAGTGCTAAGCCTTATTTTGGCTATTTGGGTTAGTTCGCGCTTAGGCCCTTGTAACTTTTTGTCCACATAAGGTATCCATGCCACATTTGCACCATTTTCTTCCAACATCCTGATTTTAAAGGTACACAGGATTTGTGGATTCCTCTGAAGGGGACCCAGAAATTAGCCACAATACAGCAAAATGTTGGTTGTGTTTGGAAAAATTGGGAAAAAGTGCTGCATATGAAAGCATCTGTTTTTTTTCCCTGCAAATGGTATCAACAAAGAGTTTGTGGTGCTGAAATCACCATCTTTACAGCTTTCAAGGACAGGCAGACTTTTGTCAGAAAACCAAAATTTTCTACACAGTTGTGGCATTTTACTGGGACATAGCCTATTTTTACTATTTTTGTGCTTTCAACCTCCTTTCAGTTAGTTTTAGAAATGGGTATGAAAGCAATAATGGATCCCGGAAAGCTATACATTTCAGAAAAGTAGACAAAATTCTTAGTTTAGCAAGGGGTCATTTGTGTAGATTCTTCAAGGTTTTCCTATAGAAACTAACAGATGAAATAAAAAAATATTGAAATTGAGTTGAAGAAAACAGCAATTTGTGCCAACATCCTCCTAGACCTCAGCGAGGCCTTTGACACGGTCAACTTCAATGTTCTTATTGAACGGCTAAGAAGAGCTGGGGTAGCAGGAGGAGCCATTTCCTGGATTCAATCTTTCCTTAATGACAGGACTTTTCAGGTCTTCGCGGGGGAATCCACTTCCAGGCCTCTTCCTCTGAACTACGGAGTGCCCCAGGGATCCTCTCTAAGTCCCACGTTATTCAACGTATATATGAGGCCACTGGCCGAGGTCATCCAGCCGTTCGGGATCAAAGTGGTCACCTACGCGGATGACACTCAGCTGGTGATATCTCTAAACCATCTGGGGACTGACCCTGCAGGCCTGGAGCTCTGTTTGGGAAAAGTTGCCACCTGGATGCAACATTCTTGTTTCAAACTGAACGGAGAAAAAACGGAAATCATGTACTTGGGCAATACTGCCAAGTTAGTTCCCACACTGTCCTGGCCTTCCTGCCTGGGTGCCCCCCCAGTCCTGAAGTCCAAGATCAAGACCCTCGGCGTGTGGCTGGATGACTCTCTCAAACTCGACCAGCAGGCAGTGGCAGTGACGGGGGCTTGCCACGGCATCCTTAGAATGCTACGGAAGGTCCTTCCCCTACTGCCCACTGAAGCTAAGAAAATTGTGGTCCAGGCCCTGATTCTCTCGCGCCTGGACTACTGTAACTCACTGTACTTGGGAGCCCCAAAATCTACCCTAAGGAAGCTTCAGGTGGCACAGAATTGCCCTGCGCGACTTCTGACCGGTTGTGGCAGTACGCAGTCAGCTAGATCCAGTTTGAAAGCCCTTCACTGGCTGACGATAAAGGAGAGGATCTCCTTTAAAGCCTTATGCACTGCTGATAAGACTCTTAGGGGCACAGGCCCCCGCATTAATCAGTCTTTGATCACCGCCTATCTTCCTAAGAAATATCTTCGCTCGGCGAATTTAAATTTAGCCTGCATTCCTAAAATCAATAGGTTGCGTACCGGAGGCCGCTCCTTTTCATATAACAAACCCAGACTGTGGAACAAACTCCGTCTCAATTTGCAGCTTGAAACCTCCCACCTCTCCTTCCGGAAGGGTCTTAAAACATGGCTATTCCAGAACAGTAATTGCTAGCCTCCTCTTTTTAACTTGATTTGCCGCTAGCGCTGGGATGCCTCAGGGTAGCCATGCGCTTAATAAATGCTAATTAATAATAATAATAATAATAATAATAACGTTTTCCCTGTAACGTCTTCTAACAATGGCAGATTTTTTAAAGCAATATGCCGTTATGTCCGCTGGACCCTTCTGCTTGTGGTGTTATATAGGACTTGTAGGTTCACCAAGAATCCAAGGTACCCAGAGGCAATACCTGAGCTGCGCCTTGCAATGGGTTTTCATTGTGTACCGAGTATATAGCAATTCATTTTGTAAAATATAAAGAGTGAAAAATAGGTATCAAGGACAGCAATGTATTTCCGGAATGGGAACAAAATATAGAAATTAGAAGCAGTAGTTATTTGCACATCTCTGAAATTGTGGGTACCCATACTAGCATGTGAATTAGAGGACATTTTTTAAAGTGACTTCTTTTTACACATTGTCTTCCATTTGGAAGGTAGAAATGCATAGAAAGTCAATAGATAATAACACTTGTTCTGCAATTCTGTGTTCCCCTAAGTCTCCCAATAAAAATGGTACCTCACTTGTTTGGGTAGGCCTAGTGCCTGCGACAGGAAACGGCCCTAAACGCAACATGGACATATCAAATGTTTCTAGTGAAAACTGACCCTTTTTACGCAATGTGCCTAGCTGTGGATTTTGGACCCTAGTACTGCTGGCACATGTGGAAACATAGCAAACCTGTACATTTTTAGAGCTAGATGCTCTGGGGAATCCAGGATGGGGTGACTTGTGTGGCTCTCACCAGGTTCTGTTACCCAGAACCCCTTGCAAACCGCAAACTTTGTAAACAAAACACATTTCCTTCACATTTCTGTGATTGAAAGTTCTGGAATCTGCAGGGAGCCACAAACTTCCACCCACCCAGTATTTCCCCAAGTCTTCCGATAAAAATGGTACCTCACTTGTGTGGGTAGGTCTAGTGCCCGCGACAGGAAACTGCCCAAAACGCGACATGGGTACATCACATTTTTCCAGTGTAAACAGACCCTTTTTTCGCAATGTTCCTAGCTGTGTATTTTGGACCATAGCTCAGCCGGCATCTATGGAAACCTAGCAAACCAGTAATTTTTTTTAAACTAGACACCCAGGGGGATCCAGGATGGGGTGACTTGTGTGGCTCTCACCAGGTTCTGTTACCCAGAATCCCTTGCAAACCTCAAACTTTGTAAAAAAATACACATTTTCCTCATATTTCTGTAATGGAAAGTTCTGGAATCTGGAGCATTCCCCCAAGTCTCCTGATATAAATGGTACCTCACTTGTGTGGGTAGGCCTAGTGCCCGCGACAGGAAATGGCCCAAAACGCAACTTGGGCACATCACATTTTTCCAGTGAAAACTGACCCTTTTTTCGCAATGTGCCTAGCTGTGGATTTTGGACCAACACTCAGTCGGCACCTAGCGAAACCTAGCAATACTGTACATTTTTGAAAACTAGACACCCAGGGGAATCCAGGATGGGGTGACTTGTGTGGCTCTCACCAGGTTCTGTTACCCAGAATCCCTTACAAACCTCCAACATTATCAACAAAAACACATTTTCCTCAGTTTTCTGTGATAAAAAGTTCTGGAATCTGCAGGGAGCTACAAACTTCCACACACCCAGCATTCTCCCAAGCCTTCTGATAAAAATGGTACCTCACTTGTGTGGGTAGGCCTAGTGCCCGTGATTGCAAACGGCCCAAAACGCAATGTGGGCACATCACATTTTTCCAGTGAAAACTGACCCTTTTTTCGCAATGTGCCTAGCTGTGGATTTTGGACCCTAGCTCTGCTGGCATATGGGGAAACATAGCAAACCTGTACATTTTTGAGAACTAGACATTCTAGGGAATACAGGAAGGGGTGACTTGTGTGGCTCTCACCAGGTTCTGTTACCCAGAATCCCTTGCAAACCTCAAATTTTGTAAAAAAAACAAAACACATTTTCCTCACTTTTCTGTGATGGAAAGTTCTGGAATCTGTGGGAAGTCACCTGCATTTTTGGTCCCGGGCTCAGCGGCCATCTAGGGAAACCTACCAAACCCAGACATTTCTGAAAACTAAACACCCAGGGGAGTCCAGGGAGGTGTAGCTTGCATGGATCTTCCAGCATTTTCCTACCCAGAATCCCCTGCTAACCTCAAGTTTAGCCCCAAAAAATCCCATTTTCCTCACATTTCTTTGTGGGACATTTGTGGGATAACCAGGCTGACACAAATTTCCTTCCACCCAGAGTTCCCCTAGGTCTCCTGATAAAAATGGAACCTCACTTGTGTGGGTGGGCCAAGTACCCGCAACAGGGAAGGGCCCCAAACATATTGTGGAGACATCAAAATTATCACAAAATGACCTGGTTTTGAAAGGGGGTCCCCTGCATTTTTGGTCCTAGGCTCGGCAGCCATCTAGGGAAACCTACCAAATCCAGGCAGTTCTGAAAACTAGACACACAGGAGAGACTGGGGAAGTGTGGTTTGCGTGGATCCCCCAATGTTTTCCTACCCAGAAACCCCTGCAAACCTCAAATTTAGCTAAACAAAAAATCACATTTTTTCTCACATTTCTGTGTGGGATCACCGCACCGGCACAAATTATCTACCACCCAGCGTTCCCCTCAGTCTCCCAATAAAAATGATACCTCACTTGTGTGGGTGTCCAACAGAGAACCTGACTAAAATGTATGTAAAAAAAATATAGCACTTAGAGCTCGCTGTGCTAACCCCTCAATCTCTATGTTTTTGGACCTTCTCAGTCGCAGGCTCTTGGCCCACCCACATAAGTGAGGTATCATTTTACCCGGGAGACTGAGGGGAATGCTTGGTGGTAGGAAAGTTGTGCCGGCGTGGTAATCCCACACAGAAATGTGAGGAAAATGTGTTTTTTTTAGCTAAATTTGAGGTTTGCAGGGGATTCTGGGTAGGAAAATGTTGGGAGGTCCACACAAGCTGCATCTCCCCGGACTCCCCTAAGTGTCTAGTTTTCAGAAATATCTGGGTTTGGTAGGTTTCCCTAGATTGCCGCTCAGTCCGGACCCAAAAACGCAGGTGACTCCCTCGCAAAACCAGGTAGTTTTGCGATCGATAATTTTGAAGTCTCCACAGTATGTTTTGGGGCATTTCCTGTTGCAGGCACTAGGCCTACCCATACAGGTGAGGTACCATTTTTATAGGGAGACCTTGGGGAACGCTGGGTGGTAGAAAATTTGTGGCGGCCCAATGGACCTACAACTTTCCTTAACTGAATTTGAGGTTTTCACTGGATTTTCTGGGTAGGAAAATGATGGGAGATCCACGCAAGCCACACCTCCCTGGACTCCCCTAGGTCTCTAGTTTTCAGAAATATCTGGGTTTGGTAGGTTTCCTTAGATGGCCAGTGAGCCCAGGACCAAAAACGCAGGTGACCCCCTTAAAAAACCAGGGGGCATATTATCAACAAATGGCGATATTTATCGCTAACTCTGCTTAGCGTCATTTTCCTTATCGCCGCAGAACGCTGGAATCTATCGCCGCATTAGCGGCGTATTAGCAACACGCCGCTAACAGGCGATAGCTACCTTTTCCGGCAGAAATGGATGGCGATAGATTTAGCGTGCCGGCGATAAAAAAACGCACGCTAACGTGAAAAAAGTGGCGATGGGCCAATCAGCGACAGAATCCTATCGCTAATTAGCACCAGGCTTGCATTTTACGCGTTCAGCGGGAAAATGCACTATAAAAGTCCCGCCAAGCTGAAAAAAAAAAACATTTAAAAAAAGGAAAATACCAGAGGAGCAATGGAAGAAGCTGGGACCAGTGCAGAGGCCACAAACATGCCCACAAATACCCAGGAGGACCAGCCAGAGACCCATGTGAAGTCCAAGAGGAAGAGGAATCCTAAGTTCAGCCTGCAGGAAAACCAGGTCCTGATTGCGGAGGTGACTGAACACCAACAAGAACTGTTTGTCACCTCCACAGTGACATTGGCAAGAAAAAAAGAAATATGGGAGGGCATTGTGTCCAAGGTGAATGCCGTTGGAGAGAGGAGGAGGACAGTGGACGACTGCAAGAAGCGCTGGCATGATACCAAGCGCAAAACCAAGGAGAAACTAGCAGCCAACGTGAGAGCATCGAGGCAGACTGGAGGTGGGAGTCCAGCGCCACAGGAGGAGCTGGATGAGTTGGAAGAGCAGGTGTCCCGAGTCATCAGTGAGGAGACGGTGGTTGGCGTTGCGGGCCAGGATAGTGCTGAATGTGAACAGATACAACAAAACCAGGGTGAGCATCAACCAGGGACGGGGGGAAGGGGGTGGATGGGTCCAGTGGCACTCATGTACAATTAAATTAATTGAAGTGCATACCCACATGTACTGTGGATCATGTCCCGGATACCCCTGTCCATGGTGGCATAGGGACATATCACCCTTCTCAAACAACACATTGCACGACACACATTGGCCGGCATACAGACTTTCAAATGTGCACAGAAAAGAAAGCCCAAAATAGTTCTAGGTCAACGTCAGACCACTCCATAAGTGCCCCCTCAAATGACAAAGTGGCACAACAACTTGACATGCGGCAGGATGGCAAAATGGCCCCCTTGCCACATCACCACACACATACAAATTGCCTGCACAAGGACACATCTCACTCTAACGCCAAAATGCGTGTGCACTGTGAATGTGACTGGTCATGTGCACGATAAGGCATGCCACCACCAATGTCAGCACACCTGCAGCATTCTGCACATGTGTATGAGTGGTGCGCAGGAATGTGCATGAGCAGAATGCTGCAGGTGTGCTGACATTGGTGGTGGCATGCCTTATCGTGCCCATGACCAGTCACATGCACAGTGCATCTGCATTTTGGCCTCAGAGTGAGACGTGTCCATGTGCAGGCAATTTGTATGTGCGTGGTGATGTGGCAAGGGGAAAATCTGACATCACCTGCATTACCATGCAATGTGCCCCTTGCCTGTTCATGAGATGCAGTCTGGTGTACACCAAGTGGGGAAACATCTAGTGAGTCTGCATACCACACACACATGCAATGTCACAACGAATTGACCATGTAGACTGCTGGATAAAGGTTGCACCTCCAAAAATGCACACAAACAGCACACTTCACTTAAAGGGCGATGGAATACAATGAGCAGGGGGACGTGCCAACAACCACACAGTACGTGAACATTGCAGAACAAGAATGTATCACACCAATATGTACTTTATTCCTTGTCTGTGTGACATACTCGCTGAACCACAATGTGCCTGTAAAGCTGTCTCACTGCCAAAGTCTGACAACAAGCAAGGATAGCTAATTTGAAACAAATCATGTCAACCGGCCAAATGCCACCCTCAACCCCTTTGTAAAATTGCACTCCTACCCCCACAAGTGTACACATCTGCCACACAGAATACAGCATTCCACATCAGTCCTGATGTGAGTTGCACATCACACCATCATGTGCAATTCAAATTAACGGTTTTGTAAGTCAACTGTGTCAGTGAACAAATATGCAGTCAGGTAGTCATCACCCACATGCCAAGCCAGGCATTGAATAACAGAACCAGGACAGCAGGTATCATCCATGGCAGCAGCTGCGTGGCACATACACAAACACACGTCACCCGCACATTTGCATCTCTTGTGAGGGTGGCGTTGACCAGGCCTGAGCACCATAAATAGGCATCATGAAATGCACATACATCAGAAAACTGACCACTTACACACCACACATGGGGTCAACCTTGAGGGTAATAGGTGTTGACACTATGGGGCATATTACCAAGCCCCTATCGCCACCACAACGTCACTCATTTTTGACGTTGGGGTGGCGATAGGGTCAGCGCACCATTATCAAGGCAGCGTTAAGTCACTCAATGTGGCTTAAAGCCTTGAGAATAGGGCCCCTTTCATGCTAAACTTTGTGTGAATGGGTCGTGCAGTGGGTGTTGTGGTGGGCATCCCACCACAACACCCATTGAAGTCGATGCTGCCATCCATTATCAAGTTAGGCGAGAATATGTGGCAGTGCTGATCTGAACACCAGAGAAATCCTGGGCCTAAAGTTGCAAAACTAGGAGAAATGCATTAAATCTCCTTGTTTTTGCTTGTTTCATGTGTGCTGCCTTGTGCAGCCCACATGTAAAAAGCCAAATTCCATGGTATGTTCATGTACAGGAAGGTGTCCCTTCCTGCACATGAGCAAACTGTACTTCTAAATGTCATTTCGTAACTTCCATGTGTGCTGCACGAAGCAGCACACATGAAAGTTAGAAAATGCCGTCTTAGCTTTGTCCATGTGCAGGAAGCAACTACTTCCTACACATGAACAAACCTCCCTGCTCGCAGACACCCTTGCACTATGGTGCAAGGGATTCTGCGCTGGCGCTAAGCAGTGTAATTTATTTCCATTGCGGGGGGAAACGCCAGGCTGCACCATATCCTTGATAACATGTTTGAGCCTGGCGTTACCAAAGTGGAGGTGAGAGCCGTGAAGACAAGATGGCTAACGGCTCTCCCTGCCACTTCCTTGGTGACATGCCCCTGTCTGTTCAGACCGCAACAACAATCGAAACTCACGCCAAACCATACTCACAACGGGTCAGCCAAACGGAGGGCACTCAGCAATGCATGCAATAAAAAACATGAAGGACGACATGCACACCAGACAAATCACAATAGACAAAGCAAAATGGATGTCCATGTGTACTACATAGTGCAGCACATGTTGAAACAACAAGTAAGCTCACATTGCTAATGTGCCTAAAGGGTGCCCTAATCACACATAACCATACTTGCACAAAACACATGCACATGTGCAGTACCCTGCAATGCTGCGTGTCCGTGAGCCACATTGACAAGGCAAGTGACAGTGCATGATGAATAGCATGCCTGCAGGCCCAACCTATTAACATGGTTCAGGCCACCTCACTGAGGTGGCTGAGTGTGGACAACATCCTTAAACAAGCAAGTCACACTCTGACACATCCTCGTGTACATACAACCCCTGACGTAAACAAGACATTTGAAGTCAAACAATGCACAACTCTCACAACTCTGACCAAGACCCATATTCCACCCAGTTTGCCTCAGCACAGCATTGTAAATGCACAGAACTCAAAGGCTCACTACCTGAAAGGTATAATGGGCAGCTAAACCAAAGCTGCAGGTGCCACTAGCACACAATGCAGTGCACACACAGACAAATCTGAGCCCATCAACATTGACTACTATGTGGGCCAAATTGCATTACTCACACAAATGAACAGAGGACACAACTTGTGACGCTTGTGTGTAGGTATTGTAGAATAACATTTGTCATAGCTGGAAACTGTGAGATGACAATGTACAACTACAACATCACATCCGCAATTTCCTCAAAATCATCACTATCTTGCAACAAATAGGCATCTTCTTAAAAACAGTATGAATGGACACTGTCCTGCTGTCTGCTTGTAAACACATCCAATGCATGATTGTACATGACAAACACTGTTAAACTGTATCTCCCCTATCACATTGCAGAGGGAGAGACATCACCTCCTGGACAGCAGACTGGCCCAACCTTCACTGATGACGAGGAGGAATACCCCACCATCGACCAGGAAGCACTGTAACATCTGCTAGACTCCTTCAGCACCCCACCTCCAGGAGCAGGGCAACCCAGCAGCATAGCGGCAACCCCACCCCCTGCACAAACCAACCAGCAGCAAGCACCTCCCACCACAGCTGCCTCCCCGGACCTCAAGGACCCACACCTGGCCTTCCAACGCCGTGTGCTAGAAGTCCAGTGGGAGATGGCGGAACAGGTGTGGGTGGGGTTCGAGCGCCTGGCGGACAAACTTGAGGCCATACGTTGGGTGTCTGAGTCCCATCCTGGACCACATGCAGAAGATCACGGACACCCACAGCCCGCTCGATGCCCTCCAACGGTCCATGGCTGACATTGCTGGAGTCATGATTCTGAGACAACAACAACTGTCTGCTCAGAGTGGCTCCAGCAATATCAGCCAGGATTTGGCCAACATCTGTCGGATAATGGAGAGCATGGAGCGGATGCAGGCACAAGATATGGCTGCCAGGGCCGCACACCAGCGCAAGGTTGCTGGGATCTATCATGCCCTGCACCTGCTCATCACTTCATTGCTGCCACAAGGTCTGGCGCAGATGAATGCTGCTGCTGCCTCCACATCCTCAGCTCCGCCACCTGATGTGTCAGTGCCTCACAGTGCTGCACCCATCATACCACCACCCACATTTGAGGCACATGACACATCAGAGGACGAAGAGGAGGGTGAAAGTGCATTTGTGCTAAGGAGTAAGCAGTAGCATCCATCTGCACCAAAAGGCCAGTTTCCTCCTTGGTGCCGGGCTTAGTATCATGCCACGGAAAATCTTCTTGCACTGTCTTCCACTGTCCCCCGACAATCACCTTGGACCTCCACATGGACTGCCATATCACTTTTTTCTTGCCAATGCCACTGCAATCAGCCTGCGGACTGAACTATGCATCTTCCCTTGGACCTGTTACCACCAAATGACTCTGTCTGGCCCTCCAACGGGCATCCATGGAATGTGGACATGTATGGCCAAGCACTGGTCCAGTCTTCATCCTCTGAATGTAAATAAAATTATTTAACTCACACAGATGTGTGTGGTTCTTGACCAATCAAGTATAGAAGTGTGTAAAAAGTGTTAGGACACTGATTCACCCAGAAGGTACACCAAGGGAAATACGAGCAATGTACCTGTTTTACATGATACAGATAGGCAGTGAGATGGCGGTGTATGTGTGAACTAGCGGTGCCCCCATTGCGCCAAAACAACCATCTAGCAATATACCAACCTAGCCCCACGTCCTTTCATGAAAAGGCATGTGTGCTAAAATGTCCTAGTCTGTTGCAGGCCACGAGTTGTGTCCTCCTTAACACTTGTAAACAAATATCTCTTGGCATATCTACTCACACACTATGTGGTGGACAAAGCCTGTTGTGATGGTGCACATTGCATGTCACATCCCAAAATACTGGACAGCATATTCACATTGATAAAGACACAGAAGGGCACATGTCCACCATAAACATACGGAACCACAATGTCTGCCTCAGTGAAGTAGATTGGCAAATAGGGGCTCACCCCAAAGTGCAAGCCGTCAGTCAGCCCCTCCCTGTCGACAAATGATGTAACCTAAAATATGCCCCCTCTCATGCTGTGACCACTGCGAGCGTATCGGGCAATGTGTGTAGGGATGTGTGTGGCACTGCACTCAGCATATAGTCAGATGCACGGACAACATTTCAAGGGCGTCATCAACATGAGCCAATGGCAGAAGTAACAGCTGGGACAAGTCTCCATGACACTGTCACTACAGGGAGCAATGCAACATTTCCCCTTAGTGTGCAGCAGAACAGTGTGCCACCCCCCAAACGTTAGCTGTGACAAAATCAAAACTTGACTAGTCCAGTGAGTCACGAAAGGCATTTAGGAGATGTCAACTCTGTAAAGCAAAATGCACTACTCCCAAAATACATTTGTGAGTAACGTAAAATGTGAAGTCATCACTTACTCTCAGATTACTTTTGTAAATCAGGAACACTGCTGTTCCATGTCCTGCACACAATGCACACAGATTTCTAACAAATCATGCATGGTCTGGATAGTGAGCGTACATGAACCGGAACATATCTTGCAAAGGAAGCGGACACACTGGCACTACGCAGCAAGTGTGGCTAGGTCTGTGCAATGTAGATGGACTCAGCGGCAGGAGCAGCTGACATGCAGGTATGTGACGGAATCTGTGGAACCTGGCGCATACATCCATCTCCATGATGGATAACAGTAGCTAACTGTATTCACTTGCCATGCCATTTTACTAGGTTATGTGCAAAATGGGCAACAATGTGCTGTCCAAATCCGTGAGTCACACAGAAGATGTAGAACGTCACAGACGACTGTCCCTAGACTAGGACGTCAATCCAAATTGACACCCTGTCATCAATGCAAGTTCAGTGTGCTCACATCTAAGGTATCCGGACCCAATACATCCTGCAAACTTACATGTCATGAGCAGACTTAGCGATTCCAATGGATAGTCCAGTGATGGCAAAAGCCACACTCCACAACCTCATCCCTGACATAAGTGCAAGCAGAAATCCAAAGTATCATATTTTTATTAGAACAGTATAAATATTCAAGTGACCTAAACTAACACTTATCACTATAACTACTACTAAAATCTAAACTAACTATAAAACAATCTTACTTACCTAAACTATCTACCCTAACTAATCCTAAACACGCAACAACACATCATAGACATCAACCCCCCTCCCACCCTTAAGGCACACCACGAGACAGGACAAAGACATCTAAGCTATACATAAACTAACTAAACATGTAACCTACACAAAGATATATTTTTTTGTAAATAATTCTTTTTTATTGTTATGAAGAAAAAACACATCAACCCCCCACCCAAAGGAAAAGGAAACTTATCCCCAAATACGGATGACTAATTAAAATCTTATATCTACCTAACAAGCTAACACTAACTAAAATCTACACTAAAACTACACTACCTAACAAATAAATAACTTACCTAACACTACATAATAAGAGATTTCAAACATTGGGGGAAGGGAGAAGAGGAGGATGGTGTCCAACAGGTCCACCCATCATGGCAGTCCCAAGTGTTGGTGTATGTCCGTCACTCATCTGTTGACATCAGACAATTCGCGCCTGAGCTCTGCCAGTGATACCACAATGTCCTGAAGGAGCCTCCTGTCCCGCAATGTGAAATTGACCACTTGATCCCCAGTTGCAGGTGGGACAGTGCCTTGGGGTGGGGGGGTGCCGTAGGGGGATGTGCCACCTGTTCCGGCTGGGACACACCACTGACGCCTGAGGGGCTTGGGGGGGGCTGTGTGACATCCTGGGCATGCTCAGGCATTGCCTTCCATGTGCCCTTCCTACGTTCCTCATGGTACCTCTTGGACATGTTGCGGTACCCCTTCGCAACCTTCTTCACATGGCTGTAATGGCCCTTCCGCACCTGGAAGGCATGTATTTGGCCAGGCGTCATGTTGGCTGTAAAACATACACAAAGGCAAATTAGAGTCCCTTAGCCAATTTCAATTTCCTCCATACACATCTGTAATACAAGTTCACTTCAACATGGGAGCATACACTACAGCGTAACTATGTGAAGTCAGCAAGTGACCTGGACAACGACATGTTGAAGCATGGATCAGTGACTACATGCTGGGGAGACTGACATGACAGTCCATGGCATGGTACATGCACTGTCACTAACAAATTATTCTGACCAGGCCAAACGATTGTGTCATTACATACACGAGCAGAGGGTGACCTGTACAAGCAATCGGAGGAGGGAAGCATTATCCCCCTGTGTGTAGCACCACCCTCATCCTCTCCAGTGACACAGTGCTGCATGATAGGTACAATGCCCCTGTGCAGGCATGTGTGTCCCCCAGCACATGTGTGCGGTTCATCACAACTGCGCCAACACAGGCAATCTTGCCCCAGAGTGCAAGGGTGTCTGCGAGCAGGGATGTTTGTTCATGTGTAGGGAGGACTTACTCCCGGCACATGACAATCCTAAAATGCCATTTCGTAACTTTCATGTGTGCAGTGTTGTGCAGCACACATGGAAGTTACAAAATGGCTTGTTGATCTACAGTTTGTTCATGTACAGGTATGGACACCTTCCTGTACATGATCAAAACATGGCATTTTGCTTTTTCCATGTGTGCTGCACAAGGCAGCACACATGGAAAAAGCAAAATCGAGGAGAAAGGAAGCATTTCCCCTTGCATCGCCACCTTGAGACCAGGATTTTTCTGGGTGTAAGTTTTGCGCTGCCACCTAGTATCGCCAGACTTGATAATAGGTGGCAGCATCAACTTCAATGGGTGTTGCGGTGGAACGCACACAGCAACACCCACTGCACGCCCCCTGTCACGCTAAGTTTAGCACCAAAGGTGACCTATTATGAAGGCACCGTTAAGACACTTAACATGGCTAACAGCCACGTTGAGTAGCTTTACGCTGCCTTGATGATAGGGCGCTGAGCCTATCGTCACCACAACGTCACAAAAAGTGACATTGTGGTGGAGATAGTGGCTTGATAATATGCCCCAACATGTGATGTCTTGCTGCAGAGAGGGTGAAACATCCATTCCTCGTAATTCACACTCAATCATGCATTGCTGGTCTCCGCTAGGATCACTCCGTAGTGTATCAAGATACGCTGGCCGTAACTACACAAACAGTCACTATGCATTTCCCTTTGTGACGGCACCCTGGAGTCATCATGCTCATAGTGTCGTTTGTGGTAATGCTTCTTCACAGATAGCGTTGGCAAACCCTGCATTGTAAAATAAATGCCAAAGCACTTAAGGCAGAGCTAAAGCATGCGTGGTATATGCGCGCACAGAAATGACACCAATTGTGACTGAGGAGTTCCCACACCTGATCAATCAGGGAATGGACGCCAGGAGACAGCTCGTCAACAGCATTGCAGTGGCCATACATGCCAATGAGAATGATTTGGGCCAATTTGCTGTGTGTTTGGGGAACGTGCCATTGATATGCTTGGCTCACAGTTACACACTGCCACAACTCTGAATCCGGCATGCAGCATACCTACAATATCATAATTGTAAACTGTGTCTGCGCACTTACGGGCAGAAATGCACTGCCTCCTTGTGCATCATCATGCACACTTGCACAGTCATCTCACGCAAGGATGTACATGCATTCAATGTCATTGGATAGTCATCAGCAAACCCACTTACATGTCTCCTGTCCCATCAGTGTTCGCTGCAATACACAGGCATGTGCTGTGGTGACCGAACCCATGGACCTAGGGGCATATTGACAAGGGAGTAGGGGAGACAGGCGTTCGCCTCCTCTGATTAACGGCTACCTCCGCAACTTTGCTAATGCAAGTCTGAACCCAATTTCCAAGGATGCTGTGCAGACTTGCGTTTCCCCCGGCAATGGCGTTACGTCTCACAACTTAGCGCGTACGCAGGCACCCTTACAGCAGAGTGCAAGGTTGTGTGTGTGCAGGTGAGTTTGGTGTCTGTACATGAAGGTGCACATCCTAGAAAAACATGTTGTGACTATCATGTGTGTCGCTTAGTGCAGCACACAGGAAAGATACATTGGCCAAAAATGAGGTATGTTAATGTATGTACTGGAAGGGCCACCTTGCTGTACTTATACACACCATGTCAATTCTCTATTCCCATGTGTGCTGCACAAAGCAGCTCACATATACAAAGCAAACATGATGATCAAAAAGCATTCCTGCTCATATGGCCAGAATACAACTGGGATGTAACTGTTGGTAAGTTGGGTCTTGCCAACAATGAATGCCGCACTTGGACATCAAGGGCAGCCTCTGATACAATGGGTGTTGCCGTGGAACACCGAACACAACCCCCAATGCACGCCCCGTTCACACTCAACACAGCGTGACAGTGTACCTCATTGACAAGTAAGAGTTAATACACGTGGAATGTATTAACGCTTCTCAGATTATGATGCTAGGCCCCTATTGACAACACAACTTTGTTGACAGTTACGTTGACTTTGCGATATGGGCTTGATGATATGCACCTCACTTTCAATGTGTGTCACTGACTGGGGATGGGCCAAGTCACAACTGTGAGACCAATGCATTTGTCCAGAGTCACTTACTGATTAGTGCACACTGCTGACTTCCACAATACAGCATCACACTGTAGGCAAGGTAGACGTGATACGAACCCATACTTCATACTGCAATGGTGATCATGTGACCCAGACATCCATGCCAACGCAACATGCTAGTCAATTACATTCCAA